>CM024476.2:40797129-41397129 GCA_014182885.2 Eucalyptus caleyi | reverse complement strand
ATTTGCAACATATGAGGCTTCACTATTTGGTGTTTCCTTTTTTCTTTGTGCCTTCTTTAAGACTCATAAGCTGCATTTTTCAAATGCAAAAGACTTTAACTGGAAGGGTTTTTTCTAAATATAAAGAGTGTTTGGTAAAGTGTAATTTAAAAATGGGACAAAGTACAGCCTAAGTACCAAAACTTGGCACGGAGAAACACTTAAGTGTTACAAGTTAGGGAAGTGGCACTTAAGTGCCACTTTTTTTTGAAAAGTGGGACACTTAGGGTGCGTTTGGTAACGTTTCTGTTTAAAATTGTTCTAGGGAACAAAAATATAAAAACTATTTATGTTCCAAGGAATAATTTTTGAATAGAAGAATGCGTTTGGTAAACTTGTATAATTTCTATTCCTATAATAGAAAAGAGTAGAAACACGTTTGATAAAATTGTATAATTTTTTTGTTTCTTTTAATTTTTTAATATTTTTATTTTTATTTTTATTTTTTATTTTTTTAATTTTTTAATTTTTCTTCCTTTTGGCTGGTTGCCGGCCTCACCTTGGCTAGGCGAGCTCGAGCGTTGCCGGTGGCTGGGCGACGCTTCGGTGAGGTCGTCGGCCCTCAACGGCCGGTCGCCGTGACCATGGGCGAGGCGACGACCGGACCAAAGAAAAAGAAGAAGAAAAAGAGGAAAAAAAGGAGAGAGAAAATTTGTTTCTTGGAAGTGTTCCAAAAACAAGAAACAAGTTTTTTTTGTTTATTGTTTCTGTTCCAAATTTGTTCCTGGGAACAAAAAAATAGATTTGAAACAAAAACCCAAACAAATGTGTTTATGTTCTTTTTTTGTTCCCCGAAACAAAAAAATATAAATTGTGTTCATAAACACACACCAGGAACACAAACAAATAGCCCCTGGTTTTTGTTTCTGTTCCCCGGAACACAATTTTTGTTCTTTTGTTCTGGGAAACAAAAAAAGAACAGAAACTCGTTTATTTACACTTTTGTTCTCATGAATAAATTTGGAACATAAACAAGAAACAAGAAAAACTTGTTTCTTATTCTCGGGAATACTTCCAGAAACAATTGTTCTCTCTCCTATTTTTTCATTCTCTTTCTTTTCTTCTTCTTTTTTCTCTGGCCGGCGCCGGCCTCGGCCATGGCCGGCGATCGATCGTCGAGGGTTGGCGACCTTGCCGAAGCGTCGCCGAGTTTGCCCAGCCACCGGTGAGGCTCGGCCTAGCCAGGGGCTAGTGAGCCTCGGTGGGTGGCTAGGTGAGGCCATCGGCCCTCGTCGCCCGATCATCGGCCATGACCGAGGCCGGCGACCGGACAAAAGGAAAATAAAAGAAAAAAAAATAAAAAAGGAAAAATAAAATAAAAATATTAAAAAATTAAAAGAAACAAAAAAATTATACAAGTTTACTAAATGTGTTTCTATTCTAGGAACATAAATTTTGTACAGTTGCCAAACGTATTCTTTTGTTTCATTCCCTCGAAACAATTTTTGAATAGAAACGTTACTAAACATAAACTTAAGTACCATCTCAGGTGAACCCCACCAGAATTCCTACGTGGTAATTTTTTTTTTTTATTTTTATTTTGGTGACCTAGGAAACCTCCGTGTGCCGCTTTGCAGTGGAGTAAAGCTTTGGGACAGGTAGAGTCACCACCACCCTTGCCGCAGGGTAAATCGCTCGAACTCGGGACTGTCGTGAAAAGTGCCTCGCCCAACCAACGACGCCACCGCCACGGGTGGTATTTTTATTATTTTTTCGTCTATGTGGTTTGCCAGAATTCTAACTCAACAAACAAAGGCAAAAATGAAGTTGTTTTTAAGCGGATTCAAATGTTAATATAAAAATTAATTTAATTAAATTATAAAAATAAATTATTATTATTATTATTATTATTATTATTATTATTATTATTATTATAAAATAATATTATATATATATATATTAAAAGGGTGGGGGAGAGGAGGTAGCGGTTGAGAGTTGAGCCCTTGCCGCTGCTGCCACTGCCACCACCTCCTCGCCGTCATCGGGAAGGGCTGGCGACAATGGGGGGAGCGTCGGCCGGGGTTGTTGGCCCCCGGCTGACCAACGGCGTAGGCCCACAAGACCTTGCCGCCTCCTCGCCATCGCTAGGAAGGGCTGGCAATGGTGGGGGGAGGGTCGGCCGGGGTCATCGGCCCCGGCATCGACCGGCGCGGTGAGGGCCCGTGAGTCCTTGCCGCCTCCTTGCCACCGTCAGAAAGGGTTAGCAACGGAGGGGGGAGGGTCGGCCGGGGGCCGGCAACCTCGGCCAACCCTCCCCCCTCCGTTGTTGGCGGCGAGGGCTCAACCGTCTCCACCCCCTTTATTTAATACCTGAATTTGTATTTTTAAATGTTTTAATAAATTTAGTTTAAATTTAATTTAATTAATTTTATATTGAATTTTTACCACATCAAAGACAAAATGACGTCGTTTTTTTTTTAGCCACATCGGTGTACGAAATGATGTCGTTTTGCACTTACCTTGCTCGAAAATCGTCATGTCAGCATTTTGGCCGGATTAGCACTTAAGTGATCAATTTTGCTCCAATTTTGGCATTTAAGTGTCACTTTCCTAACTTTTGAAATTTAAGTGTCCCTTTCGTGCCAAATTTTGGCACTCCAGGTGTCTATACCTCTTTAAAAATGTATTGAGAAGTAATTTTACTATTCTTTTTTTTTTAAAAGAATAAACCTCAAATCTTCGTTGGTGGCCTAAGCCTTGTCGATGAGCTAGGTCCAGCATTAGCCAACCTTGCTTGAGGTTGCTAGTCGCCATTTGGCCTTGTTGATAGTTTGATTTGGTTTCACTAGCAACATCGTGACAAGGGCATTTTTGAAAATGAAATCCGCTTTAACAATGGCAGCACTTTTGTTAAGCTTCTCAATTTAAGCTTTCGCCTTAGACGTAATTATAATAACATAATTTCTAAATATTAATCAGATAAGAAAAAACCCCAAATCACAATCGAGAAATCTTATCCCAAGCTTTGATACCAATTGTTGAAATATAATATGCGAAAACGATAGGATTTTACAATTTATATCAACACAAAATCACCAGAGAAATAAACAAGAAATAATAAGGGCGCCGAACATTTATGTGGTCAATCTGAGCATTGGTATCTAAATCCAAGGAGAGAACCAATAGTAAATAATTTACTATAATTGGGGAATCGGAGTTTACAATTGCTGAAAGAAAAGCTTCTTGGTTTGATTTTTAATCCGCTTAGGGAAATCTTTCTCGACAAATTCGATTTAACAAATAGTTATTCAAATCTCAAACTTGAGACATTAATTTAACATGAACCATGTTAATCACCTTATACAAGATAATGCCATAACAAGCTTAATATTCATCCACACAATTATGATAGAGCTTGCAATGCAATATTAAATTCAAGTATGGAAAGAAGTCGGCTTGTAGTCGATCATAGCTGTCTTCTCCAGATGGGACTCGATCCGCTCATGGAATTCGAGGTGAGCAGGATGAACCACGTACGCTGCTGCTCCCTCGGCGTCCTCAAACGTTAGCTCGAAGACATGCGTGAAGCCTTCATGCAAGTTCTCGATACTCACATCCTTTCCCCTAGTTTCACATGGATAAAACCAAGATCAGGCATCTGAACAAACTGCTGAGGAACATTCCATGACAGATGCACCAAGACATGAGGGGAAAAGGGCGCAAGAGAAGGGAAAGAAAAATGTAGAGATTAGGCAGGGAGGGAAGGATACATGTGCCAAGTTTTCAAGGATTCGACGAGGTTGACGAGATTGGAGTAATCCTTGATGAGTCGCTCGACATGGTCAGGAGCGGTTTCGGCTTTGAACTTGATTAGCAACACACGCCTCACGAATCCCTTCACTTCCTCCATTGTTTTTTCTTTTGGTCGGGACACTTCCTCCATCGTTACTTCCAACTTTGGAGTTCAAAGCACTGTCCACACTCCACTGTCCACGCTATCCCTTTATTTATAGTCGTTTCGAGCAGTTACACAAAACTCACCTGGACTTTGAGGGTCATACACGTTTAACCTTTTATTTGAGTTGTAGCCGTCAGTCCTCCATTATATTTTCTTAGCGTGTGCAGTTCACGTGACTTTTAGAAGGTAAAAGTATATTTGCATCTCATAGTTTTTTAAGGAAAGCTCTCTTTTACCCTTAATTATTAAAAAAAAAATAAAGACAATTATATCAATTTACACACACATTTACATATATATATATATTTATAAGAAAAAAATGAATATATTAATAGAATAAAAAGAAACAACCCTTTTCATTTAAACTGACAAAAAACCTTTATTCCATTATACTCAATTAAGTAATAAATAAGATTATGGAAATTCACATACTTGTCATTCAAACTAAGGGTGGAAATTACCCCCAAACGTTTTTCTTTAAAGAGAATTGTGGCAATTGTATTCTCAATTCTAATCATACTCACAAAAGTTTGCTACATGAAAGTTAATTA
Source organism: Eucalyptus caleyi (assembly GCA_014182885.2). Classification (NCBI taxonomy): domain Eukaryota; kingdom Viridiplantae; phylum Streptophyta; class Magnoliopsida; order Myrtales; family Myrtaceae; genus Eucalyptus; species Eucalyptus caleyi. The sequence goes on along the minus strand of CM024476.2, from coordinate 41,392,641 downwards.
ATGAAAAATGAGTTTGAGAACATCATTTTCTTGTATAATTTTTAGATATTTCTATTGGTTAATCATTTTCAACATTGATTAACCATTTAAATATACATAATGAATAACCAATTTTTGTAATTTGTCCTTTTTATTTTTGAGCTCCTTCCCTTTTTATTTAACTCGTGTTTATTCTTTTTTAGGAAAACTCTAAATAAGGGCTTGAAATGTCCTCATTTTCTCAAATAAGGGTTTGAGTGGACTTTATTTCAAATAAGAGACTGGAGTCCCCATATCAGTCTCAAAGAATGGCATAAAGTGGTTATGGACATTTTAAATAAGGGCCTAGCCTTGCCAACTTACCGATCGGCAAAAAATTCCGATCGATCAAGGTATTTCCGTCCAAATACAAATTAAATTAAATTAAATTAAATTATAAATTTTAAAAATTTAAAAAGAAAGAGAAAAAAAGTAAACATAGGCGGAGGAATGGCCACCATCCCATCTTAGTGTAGTCAATCAGCCAAACTTTGTACTTTGCAATTATTTTTATCTTGATTAATCTTGATGTATTGAGCTAATAATAAAACTGTCTATCCTTATATAAAAAGTGATTTATTTAAATTGTGTTGTTTTTCTTTGTTTAAATTGCGTTCATGTAATTGTTCACAAAGCCCTTGATATAGATAGTACTAAGGTGCAAATTGACTCATAATCATATTGAGCATGGTGTCTGTCATATTCAAAGCCAGTTATAAATGCTGGTGGAGGAATATCTATTATAAAACATACAATATGATCGTGCAAAATGAACAAATCTATTGGAAAGTTTATGATGAAGCATTATAAGTGGTTAAACTTAGGTAAGGCAAGCTATCCAAAGTGTTACAAAAGTTATAATGTAACTTGCTTATTTGCAAAAAGTGAAAGAGTAATATATCGACAAAAATAAGAGAATTGTAGTTATAATTGAAGTTGAAGTTCTTATGCTGTAGGCTTCCCATTACATCAATCTCTTTTACCTTGTTAATTATTCAGGCTGTATACACGACAAGAAAATCACCACAAGAGGAAATAAATATTACCGATAGCATACTTTCGAATTCAAAATAAAAAGGTAAAAAGAAAAACAATCCTAATAGATAACTCTAAACAGTCACGCTAGCATATACTAATTAGATTTTTCCATGAAGGGTAATGATATAATATTTTCTCATTTTCATATTGAAAAAGAAAAAGAAGATCACTTCAATGAAATGCAATTCAGCTCCCCATTCCGTGTTAAGAAAACAGTTTATTGAAATATTCAATATTTCTTTTAGTATTTTCTCAAAATAACAGTTATTTTGGGTTAGGTGAAAAGTTGGATAGTGTGGAATTGAGAAGAGAAAATAAAAAATCATTTGCAAATTATTGGAGAAGCAGCATTCACCAATTTACAATTCAAACCCTTTTCATCTTATTATAAATAGGTGTAGATGATGTATTGAGTTAGGACGGCATCTCATGTGTCGAATAATTCATTTCAATAATATGAGACTAGGCTACTATTGACTAGGTCATCCCCTTTTAGGTTAAATTATTGGATAGATATAGATTTTTTCAACGCATAAAGCGGATCAAACTCTTTGGCATGTCCCTATAAAGTATTGATACTCTCCGAGAGTCTTTGTATTTTGTCGAACATTTTAATATGCATCTGATACTCTCGAACACTCTTAGATAGTCTCTGACACTCGGTCAACATGTGTTGAAAAATACGACATCTAGTTAACTTTCTTGACACTCTTCGATAATCAAGTCAGAATTCTTATATGTGATTTTTCGACGTGTGATTTCAACACAAGAAATCAATTTTAAACATATTCAATAAATGAATGGTCAATTAAAAAAATAATAAAAATAATAAATGAAGAAATAAGAAAAACATAATCTTTTCTTCTCTTTCGACTTTCACTTTCTATAACATACAATTTACCTTATAAGTTTTTTTTTTCTCTCTCTTCCAACATAACTAACATGCAAGTGTAAATGTGAATTGCTTGTTTTTTCTCCAAATTTTATGGATTATTAGAATAGAGTTGAATTTGTTAAATTGAAATAATGAATGATATTAATAAATTGTGGATTAATTTTTTAGTGTAAATTCATTCTAGGCTTTTATTATTTATTTATTTGTGAATATAAATCAAATTAATTTGATTGAAATATTCATAATATATATATATATATATAAACACATTTAATATACAACGTATTTTAACGTATGAGATTTTTTTTTCTTTAAAAAAATAACGTATTGACGTGTCGTGTTGTGTTGCGTGTTGCGTGTTGATGCTACTTAAGTCTCCCTAATAAAAGTATTGCCCTCGTCATGGTCTTTACGGCCCAAAGGCCTTTGACACACTTCGTGATTTTGGAGCACGAGATGTTCCAAAATGAAATCCTGCAATTTACGCGTACGTCCATCACGAGGAGATGAGAGAAAAAAAGTTTAAAAGTTGAAAACAGAACTTGGGCCCTTTTTCGTTTAGAAAACATTAGTGAATTTGGGCCCATGTATGTAAAGTTGCTTTAACCAAATCAGGGCACGCGGACCGCCATGCTGCTTCGCTCCGCCTGCGCGTTGCTTCCCACCGCCAACCGCCGCTTCTCGGAGGAGGCCGTGGCGGCAGAGAGCCCGTCGGCCACTGCCACCACCACCGCCTCCACCCCCGGCCCCGTCCCCACCTCAGGGACGGCGCCAAAGAGGAAAGGCGGAGACACGCTGGGGAAGAGGCTGCTGAGCCTGGTGTACGCGAAGCGGAGCGTGGTGGTGACGATTCGCAAGTGGAAGGAGGAAGGAGGCGCGGTGCGCAAGTGCGAGCTCAACCGCATCGTCCGAGAGCTTGGCAAGCTCAAGCGCTACAAGCACGCCCTCGACGTTCTCCTCTCTCTGCATTGAACTTATTTTTACACTAGTGTAGTTCTCGCACTCTGAAATACTTTTAGAAACGACAAAGTCATTTTTCTTGAGAAATGTACACCATTGAAGGCAAAGCTCTGAAAGGAGAGCTCTATTAGTTCAAAGTTATAGATAGATAGGAGCTAAGCAAGTAACCGATATTGAGTACTTTCTCGACATAGTGCTAATTTGTGAAACAACGAGACAAATTCTTTCCTTTGGGATTGGGACATGATGTTGAATGGATGGGGAAGACTTGATGACGAAAATTAAAAGATGTGGAATTTGTGGCATCTTGTCTATTGTTTGGAAAATCTGGCATATGGTGTAGTTATGGGTGAACGGTTTCAAATTCCTTACAGATTTCATTTGGAACTTGAAACCTACTTTCACATACATGTTCTTCATTTTTTGGAATCTATAATCTATCAGTCAAAATTTGGAACTAGAACCTACTGTCACATAGGTTCCAAGTTCAGTTCCGAGTTCTCATGGGTTTTTTTTTTTTCAATAGTGAAGGATAGTTCCATTCTACAAATGAATCAAATCCATTGATATTATATGCAAATTTTGGTCTTCATTAATGATTGAAACAGCCAACGTCTTTCTCCAATACTAGTAATAAAATCTAAAGGAGATATTTTTCAAGGTTTATTTTCAGGAAACTAAAATCAAATAACTTCTTATGTTGAACTAGGAGCAAGCAAATAATCAATAGTAACCAAGAGGCAAAGAACCTATTGAAGGCACTTCTCGAGCTACAGTCTGAAAGATCTAATCCTCTGCTCTTCATATCCAGAGAGAACCCTCACATAAAATAGAGCATTCCTTCCAAACTCCAATAACCTATCCAAACCAACTCACAATTAACACGCAAGAAAACATACATTGATAAATCATGTTATCGTTAGTATATAATACCCGCTATGTGTCAAAGCTCACATCCATTGCAAAAAATTTCTATTTAGAGCTCGAATTAGTAGCTGCCTACTAAGTGACATCCACTAATTGGTGCTTTTGAGTGAGGATGCGCACACCCCATCACATGATATAATTTATCACAACAAGAAAAAAACCTAACTTTAAGCCTAAAACCTCATTTTCTTTCTCCTCCCTCTAACTCCTTCACATGCCACCTACTCGAGTCAATCTCCAGCACGAAGCCACGTCATCACTCGCTCACCACCATTGTTGAACCATTACTAGTACCTGTGGCTATTATTGTTGTAAGCCAACATCCTTCCCCGCCCCCCTTTCGCCCCCATGGGTTCCCCCCTTCTCGACTTTTCTGGCTCGTCGTAGGGCCTCATCCATGGCAGACAACCTTGGCTCCTCCTTATGGTGGTGTCGTCGATCGGATGATAGGTGTGAGAATCCTATCGCGATTTGGGGTGGTTTCGTTAAGGAGTTTCGACGGAACTACTTTCCACTTACGTGGAGGAGGAAGCTCGTAACAAGCTGAAGCATCTCGAGCAAAAGGGTGGTGTGTATGACTACATCAAGCGGTTTTCGGATTGCTACTCCAAATCCCATCGATGAATGAATTTGAGGCGTTTCACCAATTCATGGGCGGTCTCAAACCATGGACAAAGCAAGAGCTGAAGTGGTATAACGTGGGAGATCTTACTACGGTCATGACCGTAGCTCGAGTCGCTCGTGGAGTAAAGGCGTCACCTTCCACATCCCAACCGGACACTCATCCAAGGGACAAAGGCAATGGTGGGGAAGATGGGGAGATATAACCGTCGACCGGAGGTAGACCACCACCAAATGGTCCTCATCCTCACCAAGCTCATGTGGGGCCAAAGGGAGAGGGCAAAGGAAGGTATGCTCATATAGCTGTTTCTTTTGCGACGGTCCGCACATGGCGCGGGATTGCCCAAACAAGGCCAAGTTTGCCACTCTTTGCAAAGAGGATGAGCCTAGGGAGAAGCGCGATTGGGAATCATTGCGACTCCTTAGCACGATCAAGTGGAAGAAGGCGAAGGAGCCTAAAGGCTTGATGTTCGCGGATGTGAAGATCGAAGTGACCACGATGAGTGCGCTCGTGGACACGGGAGCATCCAACATCTTCATCTCGAAAGAAGCCGCGAAGAAACTTAACCTACGGGTTGAGAAGGGAGTCGGTTAGCTCAACACGGTGAATTCAAAGGAAGTCCTTGCGGCAATCGGGGTTGCAAGGGACATGGAGCTACAACTCGGATCATGGAAAGGCAAAAAAACTCTAAAGGTAATTCCACTTAACGACTATGATATTGTCATTGGAATCAAATTTCTAGATAGAATCCATGCGGTTGTAGTTCCCTTTGTCGAATGCATATGCATGTTGGACAAGAATTGTCAATGCGTGATTCCGGTCCATCATGAGTCGGATCATGATCGGAAGATGATCTCGGCCATGTGACTCACCAAAGGAGCAAGGAAGGGTGAAGTGACCTTCCTGGCGGCCTTGAAGATCGAGGACAATAAGAGTGAAGGAAAAGAAGTCCCAACGGAAGCAGCCCAAGTCCTCGACTCGTTCAAGGATGTCATGCCTTTAGAGCTGCCGAAGAAGTTGCCACCCAATGGAGAGGTAGATCACCGGATCAAGCTAGTGCTTGACGCTCGACCGTCTGCCATGACGCCTTACCGTATGGTGCCGCCCGAATTGGAAGAGTTGGGGAGGCAACTCAAGGAGCTACTCGACGTGGACTACATACGGCCATCAAAAGCCTTGTTCGGTGCGCCGGTCCTATTTCAAAAGAAGCACAATGGGTCACTCCAGATGTACATCGACTACTAGGTGTCGAATAAGCTAACTGTGAAGAACAAGTACCCGATCTCGCTCATCGTGGATCTCTTCGATCAACTTGGTGGAGCTTAGTGGTTTACCAAGCTGGATCTCCGATCGGGCTACTATCAAGTTCGGATCTCTGAAGGGAACGAGCTAAAGACAGCCTGCATGACGTGGTATGGATCCTACGAGTTTCTAGTAATGCCATTCGGCTTGACCAACGCTCCGGCTATCTTTTGCACAATGATGAACAAGGTACTCAACCCTTTCCTGGAAAAGGTTTATAGTGGTTTACCTAGATGATATTGTGATATATAGTCAAATGTTGGAAGAGCATGCCGAACATATGAGGCAAGTCTTCCAAACCTTGCGCGGAACGAGCTGTATGTTAAGCGTGAGAAGTGTGCTTTCGCCCAAGAGGAAGTTCCGTTTTTGGGGCACATTGTCGAGGGTGGACATGTGCGGATGGACAAGGCGAAGATTTAATTGATCGTCGAATGGAGCCGCCGACGAAGGTGCTAGCGTTGAGGTCATTCCTGGACCTCACCAACTATTACCAGTTCATCCGGAGCTACTCAACCATCACTGTGCCACTCACGGACTTGCTAAAGAAAGAAAAGGTGTGGGAGTGAACGGATCGATGTCAAAGGGCCTTTGACCGATTGAAGCAAGCTATGACCGAGGAGCCGGTGTTGGCGTTGCCCGACCACACCAAACCCTATGAGGTAGAGATTGACGCATTGGATTATGCTATCGGTGGCGTTCTTATGCAGGATGGACATCCAGTGGCGTTCGAGTCCCGAAAGCTTAATGACACTAAGCATCGATACACCGTCCAAGAGAAGGAGACGACCGTGGTGGTGCACTGCCTTCGAACGTGGAGACACTACATCCTAGGATCAAAGTTCGTTGTGGGGACGGACAACGTGGCCACGAGCTACTTTCGGACCCAAAAGAAGCTGAGTTCGAAGCAAGCTCGATGGGAAGATTTCCTAGTGGAGTTCGACTACGCGTTGGAGTACAAGCCGGGGAAAACCAACTCCGTGGCAGATGCGTTGAGCCAAAAAACGGAGCTGTTGAGCCATATGATGAGTCAACCGAGTTGTCCTTGGGTCGACCGCATCAAAGAGGGGTTGTCACATGATCCAAAGAGCTCAAGCCCTCATCGGGTATGCCAAGGAAAATAAGACCCGACAATTTTGGTGTGAGAACAAGCTCCTCTACACCAAGGGAAGGTGGCTATACGTGCCATTCTATGGGAAGCTAAGGAAGGAGATCTTGCACGAGTGCCATGACTCGAAGTGGGTGGGTCATCTAGGGATCCACGCAAATTGGCCCTTGTCAAAGATAGTTACTATTGGCCCCAAATGCGGGACGACATTAAAGCATATGTGAAGACTTGTCTGGTATGCCAACAAGACAAGCTGGAACAACGGTTATCGCCGTCGGGTTTGTTGGAGCCACTTCCCATTCCAACTCGTCCATGGGAAAGCATTTCCATGGACTTCATCGTCAACCTGCCAAAGTCCGAAAGGTGTCGGACTCTAATGGTGGTAGTTGATAGGTTCTCAAAGTACACAACCTTTTTGCCTGCGACAAATGATTGCCCAGCCGAGGAAGTAGCCAAACTGTTCATGAAGCATGTGGTGAAGTACTGAGGGTGCCACAAACGATCGTGAGCGATCGAGATCCTCACTTCACGGGACGTTTCTGGTTCGAGTTGTTCAAGCTGCTAAGGTCGGAGTTGAATATGTCAACAAGTTTGCATCCCCAAACCGATGGTTAGACGGAGCAGGTCAATGCACTCTTGGAGATCTACCTCCAGCACTATATGAGTACGACGCAAGTGAATTAAGCGAAGTTGATCGACGTAACCCAGTTCTCCTACGACTTGCAACGGAGCGAGTTGACCTGCCAGAGTTCGTTTGAGGTTGCAACTAGGCAACAACCGAACACCCCGAGCACAATTGCTTCGGGTTACCGGGGGAGTAGTCCACCCGCTTACAAATTCGCTAAGAATATGCAAGAAGAGGTGGACTTGGCACAGGTGTGTCTACACAAAGCCTCCAAGCGCATGTAGAAATGGGCAGATAAAAAGCAACAGCACGTGGAGTTCCAAGTTGGAGACCAAGTGTTGGTCAAGCTGCACGTGGTTCTTCAAAACAAGGACGTGCACAAGGGGTTGATCCGTCTCTACGAGGGGCCATTTCGAGTGCTACAACAGGTTGGAAGGGTCGCATACAAGCTGGAGCTACCACCAAAGCTAAAGGTGCATTCGGTTTTCCATGTAAGTATGCTTAAACCCTTCCAAGTTGATGAGGAAGACCCGAATCGAGGGAAGTCACAACAGGCGCCGCTTGGGGCAAAGACCTTGTATGATTGAGAAGTCGAAAGCATCTTGGCAGATCAAGTCATACGGAAGAGGTATTGTGCGGCCAAGCGTGAGTATTTGATCTAATGGAAGGGTCTTCCAGAGAGTGAAGCTAGATGGGAGCCCGAGGAGAGTCTTTGGTAGTTCAAGAAAGAGATTGAAGCCTTTCACACCGAAGACGCGATGAGAGCGTCGCCTGATTAAGTGGGGGAGAATGTCACGACCCAAAGGATTGCTAATCTAAGAGGGTTCTATGGGATAGGCGTGACACATTAATGACCCTCGGCTTATATCCCCGAAATGTAGAGTATTCTCCTGGGAGCGGACGATATTGTATTTGTACGTATACGTTATAAATGCGAGTAACTGATAGTTGGCAATAAATGCTAGTAGTTGGTAGATGGGGAGGTGCAATCTCCACTGTTAGATCTAAGGGAGATCTACGGATACGGTTTGCCTTATACTTGTATGTAAATGGGTCTCCTCCCTCATTGTATTCTCATTCACAAGATAAATGAAAACCAGAGCTTCTCTCTCAAGAAGTTTCTCTCTCTAAAGTTCCTTGTGAGTCAAGTGTTAAAAAGGCTGCTTAGGGGTAAAACCTTAAGGCCGCACAAGTCAGCCTACGTGTGATCGAGAGTGAATCGATCAGCTTGTGACACATGCGTGAAGCCTTCGTGCAAGTTCTCGATGCTCACATCCTTTCCCCTAGTTTCACATGGATAAAAGCAAAAATCAGGCATCTGAACAAACTACTGAGGAACATTCCATGACAGATGCACCAAGACATGAGGGGAAAAGGGTGCAAGAGAAGGGAAACGAAAACGTAGAGCTTAGGTAGGGAGGGAAAGATACATGTGCCAAGTTTTCAAGGACTCGACGAGGATGACGAGATTGGAGTAATCCTTGATGAGTCACTCGACGTGGTCAGGTGCGGTTTCCGCTTTGAACTTGAGTAGCAACACACACCTCATGAATCCCTTCACTTCGTCCATTGTTTTTTCTTTTGGTCGGGACGCTTCCCCAATTGGTAGATCCAACTTTGGAGTTCAAAGACTGTCCACACTCCACTGTCCACGCTATCCCTTTATTTATAGTCGTTTCGGGTAGTTACACAAAACTCTCCGGACTTTGAGGGTTGTACACGTTTAACCTTTTATTTTTCAATGGTTATACATTAACCCGAAACTTTCATTGAGTTGTAGCTGTCATTCCTCCGTTATATTTTCTTAGCATGTGCAATTCACAAGACTTTGAGAAGGTAAAAGTGTATTTGCATCTCATCGCTTTTTAAGGAAAGCTCTCTTTTACCTTTAATTATTATAAAAAATAAAGAGAATTATATCAATTTACACACGCGCGCACACACACACATATATATATATATATCAGAAAAAAATGAACACACACACACACACACACACACACACACACACACATATATATATATATATCAGAAAAAAATGAATATATTAATAGAAGAAAAAGAAACAGGCCTTTTCATTTAAACCGACAAAAACACCTTTATTCCATTAATACTCAATTAAGTAATAGATAAGATTATGGAAATTCACATACTTTTCATTCAAACTAAGGGTGGAAATTACCCCCAGACGTTTTTCTTTGAAGAGAATTGTGGCAATCATATTGTCAATTCTAATCATACTAACAAAAAGTCTGCTACATGAAAGTTAATTAACGAAAACTGAGTTTGAGAACATCATTTCCTTGTATAATTTTTTAGATATTTCTATTGATCAGTCATTTTCGACATTGATTAACCATTTAAATATACATAATGAATAGCCAATTTTGTAATTGGTCCTTTTTATTTTTGAGCTCCTTCCCTTTTTATTTAACTTGTGTTTATTCTTTTTCGAGCAAACTCCAAATAAGGCCCTGAAGTGTCCTTATTTTCTCAAATAAGGGTTTGAGTGGACTTTGTTTTCAAATAAGAGCCTGAAGTCCCCATATCAGTCTCAAAGAAAGGCATAAAGTGGTTATGGACATTTCAAATAAGGGCCTAGCCTAGCTAGCTTACCGATCGGCAAAAAATTCCAGTCGATCAGGGTATCTCCGTCCAAATACATAATAAATTAAATTAGATTATAAAGTAAAAAAAATATTAAAAAGAAGGGAAAAAGAGTAAACAAAGGCTGGAGAGATGACCGCCATCCCATCTTAGTGTAGTCAATCAGCCAAACTTTGGACCGTGCAATTATTTTTATCTTGATAAATCTTAATGTATCGAGCTAATAATAAAACTATCTATCCTTATATAATAAGTGATTTATTAAAAATGTGTCGTTTTTCTTTGTTTAAATTGTGTTAATGTAATTGTTCACAAAGGCCTTGATATATATAGTACTATAGTGCAAATTGACTCATAATCATATTGAGCATGGTGTTTGTCATATTCAAAGGCAGTTATAAATGCTAGTGGAGGAATATCTATTATAAAACATACAATATGATCGTGCAAAATGAACAAATCTACTGTAAAGTTTATAATGAAGCATTGTAAGTGGTTAAACTTAGGTAAGGCGAGCTATCCAAAATGTTATAAAAGTTATAATGTAACTTGCTTATTTGCCAAAAGTGAAAAGAGTAATATATCGAGAAAAATAAGAGAATTGTAGTTATGATTGAAGTTGAAGTTCTTATGCTGTAGGCTTCCCATTACGTCAATCTTCTTTTACCTTGTTAATTATTCAGCCTGTATACATGACAAGAAAATCACCACAAGAGAAAATAAATATCACCGATTGCATACTTTTGAATTCAAAATAAAAAGGTAAAAAGAAAATTCTAACCGATAACTCTACAAAGTCACGCTACCATATACTAATTAGATTTTGCCATGAACGGTAATGATAATATTTTATCATCTTCATATTGAAAAAGAGAAATGAACCCATGATTCCAAGAAGATCACTTCAATGAAATGCAATTTAGCTCTCCATTCCCTGTTAAGAAAACAATTTGTTGAAATATTCAATATATATTTTAGTATTTTCTCAAAATAACAGTTATTTTGGGTTAGGTGAAAAGTAGGATAGTGTGGAATTGAGAAGAGAAAATAAAAAATCATTTGCAAATTTCTGGAGAAGCAGCATTCACCAATTTACTATTCAAACCCTTTTCATCTTATTATAAATAGGTATAGATGATATATTGAGTTAGGACCGCATCACGTGTGTCAAATACATATCATGTATCGAATACTTCATTTCAATAATATGAGACTAGGCTCCCATTGACTAGGTCATCCCCTTTTATGTTAAATTATTGGATAGATCTTTTCAACAATCAAAACACATTAGGTCTAGCTAAGTATTTTGAGACTATGCTAGCATATGCTAGGTTTTCCTCTTTTTACTCTATAGATCTTTTCAACGCTTAAAGCAGATCGGACTCTTTGGTATGTCCCTATCAAGCACCGATACTCTTTAAGAGTCTTTGTAGTGTGTCAAACATTTTGACACATGTCCAATACTCTCGGACACTTTCGGAGAGTTTTAACACTTGGTTAACACGTGTTGAAAATTCCGATATTTAGTTAACTTTCTCGACACTCTCCAACAATTAAGTTGGAATTTTGATAAGTGATTTTCTGACACGTGATTCTAACATAAGAAATTAATTTTTAAAAATATTTAATAAATGAGGGGTCAATATATATATGAAAAAAAAAAACAATAATAAAAGTAATAAATGGAGAAAGAGGAAAAATGTAATATTTTCTTCTTTTCGACTTTCACTTTCTTTGATATACAATTTACCTCTTAAGTTTTTTTTTCTTCTCTTCCAACATATCTAACACACGAGTGTAAATGTGAATTACTTGAATTTTTTTTCAAGTTTTATGGATTATCGGAATGGAATTGAATTTGTTAAATTAAAATAATGAATGATATTAATAAATTTTGAATTAATATTTTTAATTTAAATTCATTCTAAGATTTTATTATTTATTTATTTATAAATTTAAATCAAATTAATTTGTTTATAAAAAAATACAGCGTGTTTTAACGTATTAAATTTTTTTTTATTTAACAATGATATATTGGCGTGTGTCGTGTCGCGTTAGGTTTTTTTTTTTTTGGTAAAGGTAAAGAATTGCATGTTAGGTGCTACTTAAGTCTCCCTAATAAAAGTATTGCCCACGTGACGGTCGTTTCGGCCCAAGGGCCTTTGACACACTTCGTGATTTTTGGAGCACGAGACGTTCCAAAATGAAATTCTGCAATTTACGCGTACGTCCTACGCGAGGAGATGAGAGGAAAAAAAAAAGTGAAAAGAAGAAAACAGGACTTGGGCCCTTTTTCGTTTAGAAAACAGTAGTGAATTTGGGCCCATGTATATAATGTTGCTTTAACCACTTCAGGGCACGCGGACCGCCATGCTGCTTCGCTCCGCCCGCGCGTTGCTTCCCACCGCCAACCGCCGCTTCTCGGCGGAGGCCGTGGCGGCGGAGAGCCCGTCGGCCGCCGCCCCCGCTCCCGCCGCCGAGGCCTCGGGGACGGCGCCGAAGAGGAAAGGCGGAGACACGCTGGGGAAGACGCTGCTGAGCCTGGTGTACGCGAAGCGGAGCGCGGTGGTGACGATTCGCAAGTGGAAGGAGGAAGGAGGCGCGGTGCGCAAGTACGAGCTCAACCGCATCGTCCGAGAGCTTCGCAAGCTCAAGCGCTACAAGCACGCCCTCGAGGTTCTCCTCTTTCTGCGTTGAACTCATTTACTCTGAAATGCTTTTATAAGTGAAGAAGAGTCGTTTTTTTCTGAGAAATGGACACCATTGAAGGCAAAGCTGTGAAAGGAGAGCTCTATTCGTTCGAAATTATAGGTAGATAGGAGCTAAGCAAGTGACTGATATTGAGTCTGTTTCTCAACATGGTGGTAATTCGTAGAACAATGAGAGAAATCAAATGGGTACTGTTTTTTCTTTCCTTTGGTGATTGGGACATGATGTTGAATGGTTAGGGAAGAGTTGATGATGAAAACTAAAAGATGTGGAATTTGTGGCATCTTGTCTATTGTTTGGAAAATCTGGCATGTAGTGCAGTGACTACATCTTGATCGTAGTTTTATTTGGTTTCACTAAAATTTAATTGGTGATTAAGAATCTTCGTTCCTAATTGCAAATGAGCCAATAAGTAGTTCATAATTGGAGATACCAGTTACCGCTGGCAGTAATGGAGAATAATAATGCAACACCCGCACGCTCTCTATGAGGATTGACATTGTAGTTCGGAGATGTGCAGATGTTACCTCGTTTGTGGCGGTTCTTTGTTCTTGTTGTGGTAATAGAGGGATGGTTGCTGAGCAATGGTTGTAGGAAATGGTGTGTTAGGGGCCAATTGTGATTGTGATGATGTTGGTGCTGGTGTTGGTGACATTACAGAAATGGCTGGGTAGCCTTGTTATCCCTTTAAATCAGGATGCCGTATCTTCTTTATATTCCCTTTTCCTTCTTTATTTTTTTTAAATTCAGGATCGATCTATTGTCCCCTAATCATGGATTTACTTAGTTGACTCGTCTACAAGATAAGATTAGTTAACACATCTCATAGCCGATTAGCCTTGTTATGAAGATTGAAAATGTACTGTAATATGATAGACACAATAAATTTATATATATATATATATATATATATTTTGATGTGAACTGGAGCAAACACTTAAAACTTTTAAATCTTGATTAATAAGTTATAGGAGAGACGTACACCCCCCAAAAAAAAAAAAAAAAAGTAAAGAGAGGTAATGGTTCTTTTAATATCTATGTAACAAACTCAAAAAAGTATTGATTATTATAGATAAATACTTAGCCTTCTAGCAAAATGGGATGGCAAGTACTACTTATGGTCAGTTGCACACTTAAACAATTGTGGTGCTTTCTAAGGTACCAAATGATGAAAATTCTGTTAGAAATTCCTTGTTACATGTGCAGATAAATCTCTAAGTCATTGAGGTTTTTAGCAAAAGTTGCTTGAAGATGTTAATGCAGGAATAACTTTCATTGTCACATCTATAAGGCCTTTTTTGCTCCATTGAATGGAGCTTCCCAGGAACCTACACAATGTACCCAAGGAATTTTTCGGTTGATAGCAGGTGCTTGATGTCCTAGGACTCAACTAGTTGCTTATAGAGGCCGACATGTCTCGGCCTTGCATGGCTTCATATTCTTACAATTTAAATACTAGTCTGGCCTTGAACTTGTGGTAGTATTAGTGATTATAATATGAATGCATAATGTTCTGTTATGTACTTTCCTTTCCAGATATGTGAATGGATGAGGTTACAGCAAGATATCAAGCTGTTAGCCGGTGACTATGCTGTTCACCTAGACCTGATTGCTAAAGTTCGTGGGCTTAACAGTGCAGAGAAGTTCTTTGAAGATCTTCCATCTCAGATGAGAGGGGAGCATACCTGCAATGCTCTCCTCCACAGCTATGCCAAGAAGCAGCTGTCCAGCAAAGCTGAGGCCTTAATTGAGAAAATGTCTGATTGTGGTTTCTTGAAGAGCCCTCTTCCCTATAACCACATACTATCTATGTATGTGTCCAGTGCGCAACTGGAGAAGGTTCCTGAAGTGATTGAAAAGTTGAAAAGGAGCACTTCACCAGACATAATCACGTATAATCTGTGGTTAACAAGCTGCAAGGAGCAAAATGATGTTGCAACAGCTGAAAGGGTTTTCCTCGAGCTAAAGAAGGCAAAGATACCTCCAGACTGGTTTAGCTACAGTATTCTGACCAATCTCTACATAAAAAATGCCTCTCTAGAAAAGCATTATCCACTATAAAGGAGATGGAGAAAAGAACTTCTCGTAAAACTCGGGTCGCATACTCATCCCTCCTGAGTTTATATACAAATATGGGAGACAAAGATGGGGTTCATCGGATATGGAAAAAGATGAATTCATTATTCCCAAAATGAATGATGCTGAATACACTTGCATGATTTCATCAGTTGTAAAACTTGGGGACCTCAAAGAAGCGGAGAAGCTCTATACTGAGTGGGAGTCGGTTTCTAAAACTGGTGATCCTAGGGTTGCAAACATACTTCTTGCTGCTCACGTGAACAATGGCCAGATGGAAATGGCAGAGAAATTCTACGAACGCATTGCAAAAAATGGGGTCGCTCCGTGTTACACTACTTGGGAGCTTCTGACATGGGGTTATCTGAAGAGAAGCAGATGGATAAAGCTCTTTATTATCTAAATAAGGCTATTGGTAGTGTTGAAAATTGGAAGTTTGACAGAAAGTTGATTGCAGAATTATTTGAGAATCTACAAGAGCGTGGAAATGTTGAAGGAGCAGAGGAACTGCTAGTTATTCTTCGAAACACTGGCCATGTGAGTACTGAGGTCTACAATTCACTGCTACAAACTTATGCCAAAGCTGGTGTGATGCCACTTGTTATTGCTGAGCGGATGAAGAAAGATGGTGTGTCTGTGAATGATGAGACTTCTAAGCTACTGGATGAAACAAGCAAAATGTGCGTAACTGAAGTTTCGTGCAAATTTTCCTAATGAAGTTTGGGATTTACTATGGAAATAATGGAAGAAAATGCCTTTCATATGGATGCAGATGATCGAGGGTTTTCACTCAGCATAATGGTTTGATAATTTATGTTGATTCATTGGGTAGACAGCTATATTGTGGAATCGAGAGAGGTTTTACACTCATCTGGATTTAGTTGCAAGTCCTCGAGTCAACAAGCTAATTGGGAGCATTCAGTCATTTGTTGATTCAGTGATGGCATTTTTCTCGAGCTTTTCCTTTGCTGAATTCTCTCCAATTTGTCAGAGCAAGCATTGATATGGGAAGTGTCCATGTCTTGGACAGTGCAAGCAATTTGTTTTTCATTTAAATTGATCACCAGCTACTCAAGTAGTTACTAGCATTGGACGCAATGGACAGCCTTGTGTATGTCATCGAAATCCATATGAACATCATCTTCATCTGTGAAAGATATGGAGGAAAGAGAGAAACCCGAGCAAGCATCAGCCCCAGACTTTCTTCAAACCCCAACAATTGATCGTCGCAACTCACAAGAATTATAGGTATCATAGTGGGAGCAATAGGTGCTTAATGTGAATCACTCAAAAGTTGTTACAGTTTAATTTATCAACATAAATGACATTTCCATGATTGTTTAAGCATTGGCTGCATTACTCACGTCGTAACTGTGGTGTTTTTTTTTGCAATTATTGCTTGCCAAGGCCACCTCTGTTTTCACATGCTTATATTCCCTCGGCTTGTGAATAGTTTAGTAGGTTCTTTTCTTTTATAGCTTGCATATTATGAAGTTACTTGATTTGGCAGAGTGTTTTGATGTATAATCAGTGGATGGATGGACTAGGTGAGTAGCATTCTTTCAGAACCAGAATTGAAAAGAGTTTTCAGAGGGATAATCATCAATTTTCCTTCTTTATGCATGGACAGTAGACTAAGACCACCTTTCAACGTTCAAATTAGGGTTATTTACATAGTATGATTTCCTTTGTGGCACAATCTTTAGGAGGTTGTACTCGATCGAATCCAAGCTTGACATCTCATGGTTCATGGGGTACATCTGTCGGGTAGTTCTGTTAAATCACTTTACCACTTCGATTGATAATCAACGATGCTAAGACTGGGATTGTTCGATATTAGGGGATGATTGACTTGATTGATCAATATAGCGAAATCAAATTTCTTTTTCTGTCTTCAGACAATTAGGTGGGGAGCCAAATGTAGTTACTGGGATGCGTTATTTCTGCACAAACTTGGTGCTTGAAAATGACCATTCACCTCTATGAAACCCCAAAGAACCAGGTTGATGAGGTCACTGAACAGTTAACAGAAGAAGAAAAGGACATACAAGGTGGTGAAAAATCGGTGAGCTTTTCTTTTACTAGTGATGTCAGAAATACAAAATATTAATCATCACAAATTAAGGAACAATTTAAAAAAATCCTAAACCTAATATATATATATATATATAGATATGCCAATTTAATCTTAGATATTTTAATATTGTTAATTGAGTTATAAAATTTTTGACGATTTGTTAATGTAGTTATTTCAACTAAAATTAACTGGAAATTACCAATGTGGATGTTGTCCTACACAACATGACTGGATTTGAATAATTTTTACCTTTTTTTAAAAAAAAAAAAATTCTGAATTAATTATTACTTTTTTTTATTTCTTGTCCTTTTATTTCTTCTAGAGTGATCCGTGAGGGCTTTGCAACCATCATTGAACTTGGTGGAAAAAAAAAAAAAAATTATAAAAATTTCTATATTTGCAGTGGTCATGTCACGTAGGACAACCAACGTTCTAGTCAAAATTGGTCGAAGAGACTATATTGATTAATAATTAAAAGATTTAGGATTCAGTTGGTAAAATTAAAAGATTTATGTCAATTCATATAATAGAATTAGGTTTTTTTTTTTGGTAATTTTACATTATGTATACTTAGTCCACCGCTAATATTTTTTACTGGGCTTGGTGTCAATCTATGTCCTCATGACATGAATCACTCACCCCTAATTCATGTACTCTTCACACATAGCGGAATGCCTTCCATCGATTTCAACGCACAGATCGCCATGTGAGATGATCCTATACAACAGCCATTCTTATCTTTCTCTGTAAATGAACCTAAATCATTCATTTGAGGAGATGAGTCCACAAGAGAAGAAGCTTCAACCTTCGGCATTTCCTTGCCAACTATGGCATTTAAAGCTCGTAGGGTTGCTCACTCTCGTGCAATATTTACCCTCTCTTATTAAAGGAATCTCAAGACCAGATCATCTATAGAATTGTAAACCAAAAAACCAAAAAGATACATGCGTCAAAACATGGACAGATTTAGGAAAAATAGGATAAAACAAGGAGGCAAAAGTGTTGCTACCATTCAAAGATAAAAGTTATAGTAAAAAGACAAATTCAAATCTCTTTTCTTGCAACTAAAAGCAAAAAAGAAAAAAGAGAGCGAAAGGTTGCGGACCACTCTCCTCCTCTCCCAACAAAATTCCAATTAAGCTAGGTCTCTTCCTGAGTTCCTGATTCAGCAGTTGTAAGAAGAACAGAGAAGGCCTTTGGAGGCCCAAAACTCTTGGAGATGAGCCTTTACCCATACGTACAAAAGTGTTTTCATCTTGCTGATATTTTTCTCAAATTACTCGACGAAGAGAAGAGAGAGAGAGAGAGACCGTCTCGAATGCGAGAAAGCCAATCTTGTGACTGGCCTCGCGATTCAGAGAAGCCATGAGACGGACGCATTGATCCCGCGAAACTCTCAGCGTAGCGTCCCGCATCCCCATGTGATTCTTGGTTTACCAAAAATACAAAGTGGAACGGTGATGAAGTTCTAACCGGGTGCTTCAAAAAATCCGTCTTTAATAACTATCTCAAACACAAACAAGTTCTTTAATCTTTGAAGGAAACTTGAGGTTTCCCTCACCATATTCAAATTGGAAAACGAAAACTAATTCAGTTAATGGAGAGTTGAATGTTGATAATGTGCTTGCTAGTTTAGTTTTTCGTTGGCTAGTATGAATTGCCCAAATTTTTCGAGAAATCATTGCTGTTTTCTTCAGTTAATGTGAAATATCCAAACTTAAACTCGACCAATCTTTATGAATGGACTCAAAACAGAGGATATAGCTAAATCAAATATCTCTCTACGCAAAAATAGGAGGTAGGGCCATTAAAAAAATAATGGATTTACAGGGTTCATTTTCGGAGAAGATAGAAACTTTGATCATAGAATGATATGCATGTTCTATACAGCAATTTTATGGGTAATTACAGTAAGGTCACGCATTTAGGAGGGGAAACATGAAGTACAATCTGTATCCTATCTCCAAATTGAAGTACACATTCACCTGAAATACGTCTAGAACCATTCCTGCTGACATGGAGTCCCAAGAAATGGGGAAACACTTGGCTCAACCGTGATCCATGGTCAGATTCAATCAAGAACTTTTGATTTTGCGAGACTAATGCAATATGCACATGATCAATGGCTATAATTGATCCAAATCCATCATGGAGTGGGTCGGCAAGATCACCAAATAGAAAGTATGCAAATTTCTCGAAGAAGTACGATGGTACAGAGAGGCAAGTTGAGACTTGACCCAAATTTAGGATGATTTTCAGGCATCCTTTGAATCTGTACATATAGTAGTGAGAGCAACTCCTTCTAGGAAATCAGAAATTTCGCAATTCCGGATAATCTTGGGATGTTTATACTGACTAGCGGGCGCTCCCTTCTCGGTCGCAATCTGCAATAACCTATCAAAGCTTCCGGGAGTTACGATATACACCAACAGAGGCCTGAGTTCGCCTCTTTCCCTCTGCACCTTGTAGATGCCTCCGAAGTCATCCTCCATTGATGCACAGCACCTTGTAAGATCGATCATAGTGTGCTTCAATTTGTCCTCAAATGAGACGCCTTTGACTTCCAGATAAATCTTCAATTGGTGGGGGCTCAAGTTTAGGTCCAAGGAACAAGCGTACTCTGTGATTTCCGCCTCCAAGACATCTTCAAGCAGGACTCGTGTCTTTTCGACCACGGATGTCAAGTCCCTCTCGGTTATTATCTCGGAAGAAGATTTAGGAGCTCTCATCACGAACTCCAGCTCAGGAGATGAGTTATAAAACCCAGTCACTCTGACTATGTCGCCTAGCCGGTACCGATAAAGTCCTCTAAAAGTAGTAATGACTACTTCATAGATCTTCCCGACTTCGACGCCCGAGATATCCACGATTTCCCTGTCAGCGACACTGTTTTCATTGGGATCATAGGGGAGAAACTCGAAATAGCCCGCTGTTGGAAGCACTACAAACCGGGTCTTTTCGGGAGGTTGCATCGGCTCCAAGTTAATGCCCACAGCGCATTCAGAGGCGAAGTAGCCTCCACCTAGCATCGGAACTTCTCCAGCATAGCGCTTGAGTTTTGGGTAACAATGCATCATACTCCCTGTCGTTACGCACTTGACGTACCTCAGATTCGGCCATAGCTTAATCAGAATCCCGTCCCAAGAGTTCTCTTTGCAGATCAACCTAATTCTTTCGGACAGATCACTCCGAGGCCCTCCAAGAGACTCGTTGACGGAATCTTTCATTGCTGTGTCGGAGGTATCCAAACTCAGGAACCCTTTTTCTATGTCCTCACAGAGCAACTCCCATTTTTCCTCCAGAAGGCAGAATGCTCTAACTAATCCGGTGGCATATGGCGCTTGAATACTGTCGATCATGTCGAAGTGCCTAAGGCCACACAGAAGGTGGCAGTACATCTGGCAGTCGACATCCGATCCCAGAATGACCTCTCGTGGACTAATGGAAGCAGACAGAAACTGTGAGGACCTCGTTTGGCCACTGTGCATTGGGTATGCCGAGGCTGCCATGGCCTTGAACCCGCCCTTGGTCTGAGTGACATTACCGGCATAAACAAACCAGAGACTCTTGTTTGCTGATGGCCTCGGGGGAACGACCTAAGAAAGATTCAAACTTCCTATTACTCTGGCAAATCATCGACAAAAGTGACAGGTAGTGGCAAGGCAATAGCGAGAATCGCACAACAAGGGAAAGATTGATTCGGAACAGGAGATTTACCTTCGAAGTATTGCAGCGCTGCCCCACATAGCTATGAATGTAGCCGCTCTCGACAGAGGCGTATCGAAGTAAGGTATCATCTTTGGTCTCATGGAACTTGTCCCGGAGCTACATCGCATTAGCGGATAGCCAGAGTCAATCAACTCATCAATCTCCTGCTATTTAGCTCGTTTTAGTTTTGACACGGCTCCGACTTTTCCATGGGAGCAAATATTCAATTAGCTCGAAAGGATGCGAATTTAAAATAAATTAATCTTTTGGCAAGTTCAACGAAAATTAATAATGACTCGAATTATGATTAACAGGACCAAAACTGCTGAATGATCCAGTGAAGGTGAAATCACTTAACAGAATAAAGAACCTCGAGTTTCATCTAAATGGAACACCCAATTCAACGAGCATTCATTAGAACAAAACCATATCCCAAACTTTCACGGTAACAGCTCAGAGATATTCGAATTGTCGTGGGGACAAAGCAATTATACCTGTAGAAGAAACAGACGAGGGGATCAACACACAGGATCGGATCGCCGCCATCGACTAACCCGTCGGCCATCTGACTGATGTGGTCGGCGTAGTCGTCGTAGCTAGACAGAGGGACTTTGCGCCGGAAAGTTGCCACGTCGACTGGCGCAGGATGGCTGCATAGGAAGGGGCGCAGGTAACCCGTGCTGCCGTTGCGCTGGAGGATCGACTGGAGAGCCTCCAGCTGGTGGCGGGCGGCATCCCGAGTGAGGCCTTCGAGCTTCTCCAGGATCTCGCTGTCCGTCGTCATCTTGTCCGGTGAGACGGCGCGTAGGTTAAGGGAAGGGGATGGCGGTGCGCAATTTACAAGCCGCAGGACGCCTGCAGATCTTCGAGATGGTCTGACAGTCGGAAGTTGACTTTTGAAGTTCAACCGTTGAAATCTTGAACTATGGACACGTTAGCGAAAATGGCGGTCTTGTCAATACTGGGACCGTCCGCAGAATTAGTAGCCGGTCCAACCTGAACTCCACAGGATTGGTAGAAATTCTAGTTACATCCTGTTGGAATCTTGAACTATGGACAGGTTGCTTTCATTTTTGTTTTGTTCAACTAAAAATGAAATAAAAAAAAAAAAAACCAATTGGACCGTGGAACCAATCCTATAACCTGTGATAGATTTCAGATTTCAATCAGTAAGTTTCAGATTTAAAAAAATGAGGAACCTGTACCTTATCATAAGTTTCGAGTTCTAAGTGTAATTTGTAAGGAACCTAGAACCATTTACCTCTAGATAAAATTTATCTTGATAGAATTTTATCTTTGGTGGTCTCTTGATAGAACACATCTTATTAAAATGTATATATTTCAGGTTATATGGGTGTTGACCCGATTGCTGAAAAACTTTTCACCAAAAAATTGATCTTTGATTTTTTTTAGAATAGAAATTGAATTGGCATAACAAAGAAGAAGAACAATGAATTTCAAGGTACAAGGTTAGAATAATGGAAACTGATAATATATTGGCATTAGTAAATTGAAAAAAGTACATCGGTAACATGCATTTTTTTTTTTTTTTTTTTATGATTGGGTCATCTTGAACAATTACAGGCTTTTATAGCTTGCTAAAGACATCTACTTGTAAGCAATTAATACTTGCTAAAGACATCTACTTGTAAGCAATTAATACTTTTAATGCGGTCACAACTGCATCACACGTCTAATCTATCCGTAAGCGGTTACATCTTCTGAAATACGACGATTGTGCTATCACAGCTTAATATCCATGCCTTTAATCGGCATCTTTACTCTAAAGGCTTTGATTTATTGATTAAGGAAGAATAATTTGAAGATATCAATCAAAATCACAAGCTGATTCTCGGAGATGTTAGAATCAAGGGATTGACAACTCTTGTAATATAATGATTTCTTCATTTATTATTTTCCATCGTGGTATTATTTCCTTACAGAGTGTAACATTTGTCTTTATACAAGGGAAATCATCTCAAATATTGAGATTAAGAATTAAACACTTCTGTTTTCTTATGGTAGAGCAAGAGGTCATGTGTTCAAATTTTTCTAAGTCTCTATTTGCCTCCCCAATATCATATTTCCATACTTTAAACTAAGGCTAAAGTTCAATTTATGCATAAAGAGGAGTGCTATAATATACAAATAATAAACCACGGTTTCATCTAATAGCTTAAACTTTTAAAACTGTTGACAATCATCCCATAATATCTCACATGGTATTAGCACATATCTTCAAAAGAAATCAATCCTTAATCATGGCCTCCACCAAACCCTCTAATGTGCTAAAGTATCCATACCCCTCCGCTTTGAAAATTAGCAATTTTGCGTCATTGAAATTGACATAAATTAATTATTCTTGTTGGAGAGCCAGACGCTTGCACTAATGGAAAATCAAGGCCTAGTTGGATTCATTGATGGCGAGTATTAGATGCCAAGTCCAACAATAGTTACCTCCTCTGATTTCGAAAAAGAAGCTAGAGTCCGAGACGAAGTGGCAAATCCAAAGTTCTTGCAATGGAGAAGGTCAGATTGCCTTTTGCGGGAATGGATCATCGCAATGCTCTCCAAAGAATTTCTTGCTCAAGGAGTAGATTTGAAGATATTTGCTGAGATGTGGTTAGTAGTATAAAACATTTTTGCCAAGGTATTTGAGGAACGTGAAGTGTCAATTTTTCTATGAATCCATAAATATCATAGAGATGATTTTTCATCTCTTCAATTGTATCTTGTTGCTTTAAAATAATATATTAATTAGTTATCTTTTATCAGATGTCCCCTAAAGGACAAATATAAGGGTCTCTTTGTTTTGAATGGATTAGGTGATCAATATGATTTATTCGTGACCTTCATGTTGAAGCCTCCATTGCTAATATTCTTTGACCTAATTTCACAATCACAACTGTAGAGCTTTGAGAGTCGACTCACAAATAAAGGTCCCCTAGTAGTTCAACGTCTATATGGGACGGCTTTTTTTGGTTAAAAAAGTAATATTAAGAGCAGTAAAAAAGGGAAAACAATTCCAACATTCCAAGAACAATTATTTTTCTTCACATGGAAGAGGGTTTTCTCACAATGGTCCAAGAATAAAAAACTCCTGGGCTGATTTTATGCATTCGCGTGGTCATAAAGCCACAATTCAATCAAAATAAGATCAAGAAACTTGTGAAAGGAGCAGACAAAGCCGTTTCCTGTCAAATATATAACAAGTAGGGACATATTGCTTTAATTGGCTTAATTATTCCTCCTATCAGATGTGCCAAAGGCATTTGCTGCACTTACTTTTGGAGATAGGATTCATAATGGTTCAGTGATACTGGAGCTTCAAATCAAACGATTAGAGATGAAGGTAACCTTTTCAACTTACTGCCATATATTGGGAAAGATAGCATTATGGTTGGTAATGGTGATTCAATTAAAAATTCCCATACTAGTGATGCTCAAATCAATTTGGGCCAAGAGAGCATTGACTTAAAAGAATGTTCTACTTGTTTTTCAGATGAAAAAGAATTCATTATTAGTGAGCCAATTTATAACTAGCTATTCTCTAAATTTTGAGTTTTCTGCCATTGGTTTTGTGATAAAGGATGGAAAACGGGGAATGTTCTACTAGTTGGAAAGCATGAAGGCCTTGAAGGCACCAAAAGAGGCACCATTTTTGAATGGTTCAGAAAAGCTAATGAAAGTACCTTGCATCAAAGGTTGGGAAATCCACAGCTACCAATAATCCGTCATCTACAAAATAAAGGCGATATTATTGTTGCTATTTGGAATGAACCTACTGTCATATGTAGTAGTTTTCAAATGGGAACATCTAAACTTTCTTTTTGCTTTCCAAATCTAATACTATTAAGCCTTTTGTAAAAATACATGGTGATTTGTGGGAAAAGGTTTCGATAATCTCATTTCAAAAGTTTCGGTATTATGTTTCCTTTATAGATAATTAATTATATGTGATACACTTGGTTGTTTCCATTACGGCAAATATATAAATTTTATGCATGTTTTGTCAATTTTGAGAAAAAATATTTGTTAAGGCAATTTGGAGGGCACATTAAAAATCTTTCAATCTGATGGAGGAGGAGAGTTCAGCTGAGTAGATTTCTTAATTCATTTGCAAATTAATGGTGTTATTAATCGAATTTCTTGCCTAGATACTCTGGAACATAATGGAGTTGCCTAGCGAAAACATTCATCGAAGCGGAATTCCTAACAAGTATGAGGTCAAAAGCTTTCAAACGAAATTTTTTTTCTCTTGAATTGACTTCCTAAAGGGTGTTGGGCATGGAATCACCTTATTAATTCTTATTTGACCGAAAACCATATTAAATTCTTTGCGAGTTTTTGATCGTAAATGCTTTCCTTATCTTAGGGACTACACCAAGAATAAATTTGATGCTGAGTCATTGCCATGCATGTTTCTCAGCTACATCGATCGTCATAAGGAACATCGATGTGTTCATCCTCCAACTGATCGAATCTATATATCATGACATTTTTTTTTTTTTTTTTTTTTATGAGGCTGTAATTCCCATCTCACACCCTCTTCGAAAGCTTTTGTGTCGTTTCCGACACTCCAACACATATCCGACATGCTCCGACACGTCCCGACACGCTCCGACACACGGTCAACAAGTGTCGAAAAATCCTACACATGGTCAACTCTCTCCGACACGCGAGTCCAGAATTCCGACATGAGATTTCGACACGCACGGGGTCAATTTTAAAAATTTCTAATACTCAAGGGGTCAAAATATAAATATACACAAAAGAAGTAATAAAAGAGGTAATAAAATTGCTATAAATATACATGCACGGGTCAATTTTTTTTCATTGTTTTTAGAATTGTTTTATTTTTTTAAAGTCTTTTACTATTAAAGAAGTAATAAAAAAATGCTATATATGATCAATAAATAAATTTAAAAATATCATTTCAGCATTTTTCTTTAAACAATATTTTTTTCCTCTAAGTTTTGTGTATGATTGTAACAAATTAAAATAATGAATGACATTATTTAATATTTTTTGTGTAAATTAATTCTAGGCTATTTTTATTATTATTTATTTATGTATTTATATATAAAAATATATTTAATATATAACGTGTTGGAACGTGTCGAAATTCTTTATTTTTAAGAAATAATGTGTCGGCGTGTCGTGTCACGTGTCCGTGTCCATGCTTGCATAGCTCACACCCAACTCATTATCTCGGGAACAAAACGATAAAGTGGGGATATATGAATTTATAAGTTGGTCAGATCAAGACACAATAGCATGAGACTCAAAACTTTCACCTCTTGTTTGCAAGTAGGTGCGTTCTTTGTTAACTTAGATCAACTGCATGATGGCTTACTAAAACTACTAATCAACATTGATGGAGCTGAATCACATGTTCACAAAATCATGTTGAAATTAGTGACTCATCTGGTGCTCTGCTGAATTCTCCATGCAATTTGGCAAATGAAGAGTCCTCAATGGATGTCCTTCATGATCCTTCAATAGAATGTTTATCCACTCAAAATCATTCCATGATTACTCAAGCACATTCTAGTGTTGCGAAGGCTATTCCAAAATATGCCAACTCGTTTTGGAGAAGATAGAAACTTTGATCATAAAATGTTATGCAATTATACAACAATTTTATGGGTAATTGTGACGCATTTAGGACGGTAAACAAGAAATAAACTTGAATCATATCTCCAAATTAAAGTACAAATTAACTTGAAATACGTCTAGAACCATTCCTGACATGGAGCCCCAAGAAATGGGGAAACATTTGGCTCGACTGCAGTCCATGGTCAGTTACAATCAAGAACTTTTGATTTTGCGAGACTAATGCAGTATGCACATGATCAATGGTGCAATTGACCCAAATCCATCATGAGAGGGGGCGGTGAGATCATCAATCGGAAACCATGCAAATTACTCGAAGAAATACGACAATGCGGAGAGGCAAGTTGAGACTCGACCCAAATTTAGGACGATTTTCAGGCATCCTTTGAATCTGAACATATGGTAGCAAGGGCAACTCCTTCCAGGAAATCAGAAACTTCCCGATTCCTGATAATCTTGGGATGTTTATACTGACTAGCGGACGCTCCCTTCTCGATTGCGATATGCAATAACCTATCAAAGCTTCTGGGAGCTATGATATACACCAACAGAGGCCTGAGTTTGCCTCTTTCTTTATGCACCTTGTAGATGCCTCCAAAGTCGTCCTCCAGCGATGCACAACACCTTGTTAGATCGATCATTCTGTCCTTCAGTTTGTCCTCGAATGAGACGCTTTTGACTTCCAGATAAATCTTCAATTGATGGGGGCTCAAGTCTAGGTCCAAGGAACAAGCGTACTCTGTGATTTCCGCCCCCAGGACATCTTCAAGCAGGACTCGCGTCTTTTCGACCACAGATATCAAGTCCCTCTCGGTTACTAACTCAGAAGGTTTAGGAGCTCTCATCACGAACTCCAACTCAGGAGATGAGTTATAAAACCCAGTTACTCTGACTATATCGCCCAGCCGGAACCGATAAAATCCTCTCAATGTAGTGACGACTAATTCATAGATCTTCCCAACCTCAACGCCCGAGATATCCACGACTTCCCTGTCAGCGACCCTGTTTTCATTGGGATCATAGGGGAGAAACTCGAAATAGGCCCCCGTAGGAAGCACTACAAATCGGGTCTTTCTGGAGGTTGTCTTGGATCTAAGTTAATGCCCACGGGGCATTCAGAGGCGAAGTAGTCTCCACCTAATATTGGAACTTTTCCCGCATAGTGCTTGAGTTTCGGATAGTAATGCATCATACTCCCTGTCGTTACGCACTTGATGTACTTCAGATTCGGCCATAGCTTAATCAGAATCCCCTCCCATGATTTCTCTTCGCAGATCAACCTAATTCTTTCAGACAGATCATTCCGAGGCCCTCCAAGAGCCTTGTTAACGGAATCCTTCATCGATGTGTCGGAGGTATCCCAGCTCAGGAACCCTTTTTCTATGTCCTTACAGAGCACCTTCCATTTTTCCTCCAGAAGGCAAAATGCTCTAACTAATCCAATGGCATATGGTGCCTGGATATTTTCGATCTTATGTAAGTGCCCAAGGCCGCACAGAAGGTGGCAGTATATCTGGCAGTCGACATCCGATCCCAGAATGACCTCTTGTGGACTAATACAATCAGACAGAAACTGCGACGACCTTAATTTGGCACTCTGCATCAGGTACGCTGTGGCTGCCATAACCTTGAACCCGCCCTTGGTCCGGGTGACATTACCAGCGTAAATAAACCAGAGACCCTTGTTTGCCAATGACGGTGGGGGGAACAACCTAAGAACGATTTAAACTTCCCATTAATCTGACAATTTCGGAAGAACTCCAATCATCCACAAAAGTGACAGGTGAGAATGGCATAACAAGGGAATGATTGATTCGGAACAGAAAATTTACTTCCGAGTACTGCAAGGCTGCTCTGCTGAGCTATGGATGTAGCTGCTCTCGACAGAGGCGTATCATAGTAAGGTATCATCTTTGGCCTCTTGGAAGTTGTTCCGGAGCTGCCAATCGAACACAGTGAATATAATCCACAACGACTGAAGAGCTACATCGCATTAACTGATGGCAAGAGTCAATCAACTCATCAATCTCCTGCTATTTAGCTTGTTCTAGTTTTCGACTTGGTTCTGACTCTTCCATGGAAGCAAACACTCGATTAGCTTGAAAAAGACGTGAATTTGAAGTAAATTAATCTTTTGGCACGTTCAACACAAATTAATAATAACTCGGATTATGATTAACAGGACCAAAACTGCCTAAGCATCCATTGAGGGGCAATCGCTCAACAAATTCAAGAACCTCATGTCTTCTCATTTTCTCTATAAATGGTTTCATCTAAATGGAACACCAATTCAACAAGCATCCATTAGAACAAAATCTAATTCCAAACTTTTACCGTAACGTGCCAGAAATCTCCCTATCGTTGCGTGGACAAAGCAAATGATACCTGTAGAAGAAACAGGTGAGAGGATCAGCACAGAGGATTGGGTCACCGCCATCGACTGTTCCGTCGGCCATCTGACTGATGTGGTCAGTGTAGTCGTCGTAGCTAGACAGAGGGACTTCTCGCAGGAAAGTTGCCACGTCGACCTGCCCAGGATGGTCGCCGAGGAAGGGGCGGAGGTAACGCGAGTTGCCGTTGCGCTGGAGGATCGACCGGAGAGTCTCCAGCTGGTGTCGGGCGGCGTCCCGGGTGAGGCCTTCGAGCTTCTCCAGGATCTCGCCTTCGGTCGTCATTTTGTCCGTGACTGAACGAATACCAGGAGTTGACACTGAAAGTTTTGGCTTTTGAAGCCTCGAGGATTGAAATCTTTGAGCCATGAGAATGTTCAGCCATGCGTTATTTATGATCTTGCCCCGTGATTCATTCGTAGAGGAGATTTGGTCTCTCTTCTTTCTTTGCCATAAATGTTGTTTTTGCCCTTTTTGCTTTGCTAAGCGCGTGCAATCTCATACACAGCCAAACTTTCCCTTTTGCTCGCTTATGTATTTCCCCTCTCCCTTTCCATTCCAAATTTGGCCCATAATTAAGACAATGTTCCTAATATGCAAATGTAATCCACGGATAATTTTTTTAGGGATCAAGATTGATTTCTAATTCCTTTTATGTGATGAATAACTAAATGGGTCATCACAATTTAGGCAACAACAAATAGATATTAACATTAATAAATGGATAATAGTATATCAAGGGATAAGCATTTTTTTTTAATGGGGAGTCCCTCTCTAATAATCACATGTTGCCTTTTATAGATTAGTATAGACAGCTACTTATAAGTCGTCAATACTCTAAACACAGTCATAATTGCATCACTGCGACTCCGGGCTTCTTATTCACACACCAGTCCTATCTACAGGTGACGATTCTTGAAGTACCATTGTTGAGGTACCACAGCTCGAAATCCATGCCTTTAATTGGCACCTTCGCTCTATCTCCTTTCTTAGCCATATTTACAATGACTAGCTCTATATTGGTTCTATCATCACAAGGAGATCCTCATCAACAACTTGCCATCGTGCATTGATACCTATATTCCATGGCCATTGATAAGTTCTACCCATCATTGATAATTACATTATGTAATTGTCGAGGACTGTGACATAACTTGTCGATAACTATATTGGTCTTATCATCAAGGTCTATAATTTGACCAAATTGGCATAATATCAATTACAAAGAGTTAGTTATTTTTTAAGTTAAACAAAGGAATTATTGACTTTTCTTTCTTTAAACTCTAATTTAAAGATGACACATGATATCCCTCTAAGTGTCTACTTTTGGAAGTTCTTATATTATGTAGTAATTTAAGAAATCTCAAATAATCATTTGAGTTTTACATATT
Organism: Eucalyptus caleyi; assembly: GCA_014182885.2. Taxonomy (NCBI): domain Eukaryota; kingdom Viridiplantae; phylum Streptophyta; class Magnoliopsida; order Myrtales; family Myrtaceae; genus Eucalyptus; species Eucalyptus caleyi. The sequence continues at coordinate 41,362,575 of CM024476.2, read as the reverse complement.
GTTTTTTTCTTGAAATGTTCAGGATCTCAGCCTAATCCTCAAATCTCTAGAGTGTAATTTCAATAACCTTGCAAATGACACTTGCAATTTTTTGCGGCGACAGCTCCATAAAAAGATATTATATGCAATGCCTTCAATTTGGTTTAACCAAATGGGTGCTTTTATTAATTTTCCTCAATTTATTTACTTCTCATCTTCAAAACTCGAAAAAAAAATCAGTTTAATTTTTTTTATAAAAAAATCTTTTAAAAAAATCGGCACTAGATCCGACCCGTCTCAGCCTACCATACATTTCTTATCTCTGTCTCCCTCTCTCTCTTCCCCCGCCCGAGAGCGGGTGACGCAAATCCCGGTTCTCGAACATGCAGTGAGAATTCGCCGACGAACATGCTAGCATCGACGTCCATCTGCGCATGCCGTCTCCCGCCCAACGTCGCTCCGTCCAGCTTCCTCCTCAGGAATGGCGTCCCCGGTCCCCCTCGACGTCGCAGCCGGAGCTTCAAGATCGTCGCGAGTTCTTCGAATGAGGTAGAGGCTCGGGCCGTCGCGGAGCAAGGAGAAGGGGAGAAGCAAGAAGACGCCGCGGGATCGGACGGACCCGACAGACCCTCCACTTCGACGTCAGCTTCGAATGCCGCGCTCGAAAAAGACCTCAAGAAGGTCCGTCTTTTTGGTCGGTTAAATTCTTTCTTTTCTTGATCTTGCATCTGATTCCCGGTTAATTCCCCTGAAATGTTTTGCGGCTCTAATTCTCGCTAAACTAACCCGTATGACCATGTGTTTAATGTTTGCATGTGGAGGAACTGAGGAAATGATCTTAAAGAATATAGAACTTATGTAAATGAAACCGAGCGTGGGTCCTGGGACACATTTTCTGCAGTTTTACTCAATTAAAATCACATCTAGAAGTTCGATAAGCCGGTATCATATTTGTTTTGAGGAAACTGCACATTCAATAGGCTGAATCTTTCCATCTGACCTGCATGGGTCTCATGAAACGTTCGCTTCTGGAGCTCTGAATGATAATATGATTATCATTCTTGATGTTCTCGTTTCGCTGCATCTGAAAAACAGGTGGTTCAAAAGACTGCTTCAACCTTTGCTCCAAGAGCTTCGACGGCCACGAAAAATCCTGCTGTTCCCGGAACTGCCTTGTATACAGTTTTTGAGGTTCAAGGCTATGCATCATTGCTTCTCGGTGGAGCCCTGTCTTTCAATCTTTTATTTCCATCGAACGAGCCCGATATATGGAGGCTGATGGGAATGTGGTCTATTTGGATGTTCAGTAAGTCATCCTCCAACTTTATGTCTCAAAGTTAAGATTACCATCTAACAAATATGGAATTGCTAGTGCCACCCTTCTTATACCATTTAATATACATTTGGATGTTTGGTAATTTCACGGGATGGAAAGATGGGGAACTAAACTGAAAACTAATTGGGTCATGGTAAGGGTGTGGTGCCCCTAGGCGGAAGCTTTTTCTGCCTGTGGTAAATTGTGAGAGTTGGTGGGAGTATTGATGTTTCATCTTGCTCGTTTAGACCATAATTGGGTATATTTTAAATGATGTGGCTTTCCAAATTACCCGAAAGAACTAGTTTGTTTTCAGCAATTACACCTCTCTTCTCTTCCACTTTAGCTGAATGGGCTTCGCTTTAATGCTCAACTTAATTTATATCTGAGAAGTGTGTTTATCTGAGTTTTCTCTACCACTTAGATGTACTCCAACCTTGTTAATCTAAAGGCAGCATCATAAACATCTTGCTTAATTTTTACAGCAATTCCTTCTCTTCGGGCCCGAGATTGCTCAAAGAATGAGAAGGAAGCCCTTAATTATCTGTTCCTTCTCATCCCATTACTCAATGTCATAATCCCATTCTTTTGGAAGTCTTTTGCGGTTGTCTGGTCTGCAGATACTGTGGCCTTCTTTGCAATGTATGCGTGGAAGGTAAGGCCTAGCATTTTGATGTCCCTTTCTGAATTTAATAATACATCCTCCATTGATGGATGTTATTTTCCTTCTTTGGAACAGATGGGCTGGCTTCAACAAACAGAGTGAAGGCCTAAAAAGGACTTCTCTTTAACTGTATCTATGAGCTCGGACTCAGGCGTCTAACTGTGCAAGTTTTTCTGCCTTTACCTCATGATGGATAGATGACCTTTCCTGAGCAACATCCCATCAGAAGCAGGTTTCTCCGTAAGTTGGCAGTGTTTGAGCAATTACCTCAATTAGAAAGAAGGGAGCATCTTTTCTTGTATAATCATGAGATCGATCCCTCTATAAAGTCGAAATCTGGCTACCGCTCGTTTTCTTGCCTTTGAGACATTTATATCTGGTATCTTTGCTTTTGTTTTCTAGGCTTTGAGTAAGGGAGTCCAGAGTAGCGTTCAAGAATTTGCATATATACAATTTGGGAAAGATGTGTCGTAGATTAATTTAAAGATATAAAGATGTTGTGTTTCTTCAATCAATGTCATGCATCCATACTTCTCCAAAGATATGGAGACTGAGGTGAGCTTCATCGTTGAGATATAGAGCTGTGTATTTCTGTAGAAAACAACTATGGGGAGATGTACTTATGCTTGAAGAGATCATGAGTCGGAATATCCTCTCAAAAGTCTCTCATCTAGGTTCCTTCGCTAGGACAAAAAAGAAGTCCAGGAAAATAAAATGAGTTGTAAAAAGTTAATAACTTGAAGCAAAATGAACAACTTCATGTCCGAGCTCCGCAAATCCTAGTTCAAACAAAGTCATTACCGGAAAATTGAGGCTACATTCAGATGTAGGCACATGTAAGAGATTACTAAGGTAAATTGAGTCTGTGAGCTTATTGTGTTTAATCCTGATTTCCGTTTATTTGCCTTCCATTTAGGGTCACGCGTAATGACCATAAATGGTAGGGCTATGACTCTCTTTCTTACTATAAGACAAATCCATTTATACCTAATATAGCTCAAGGATAAGTGGAAGTTATTTGATGTAATAATGAACGCGGCATTGGAACCTTAACTAATCATGCACTGGAATTCTCCGTACAAGGCAAGAGAATTTAACAACATCCCCTGAAATGCTTCCCTAAAAATCCTCTCGTCTCTATTTGCGGAGACAATGGACGGGTAAACAAAAGGCTTAACAACAATCCAATAACTATTTCTGTAGAGAGAGCGGCAAAAGAAACTTTTGTCTGATTTTATACCCATTTGCGCCATTTCCTTGCCATAATTATGACATGAATCTCTTCTTACAACAATTGAAAAAACAGCTTCCTCCTCCGAGAAGTTTTCTCATCCCTGCAATCTCACCGACCTCTCTCTCCCTCTCTCTCCATTGATTTTACTTTTTGGTTTCCTTGACTGTCCTAGCCAGCCTGACAATGGCTGATCATCTCCTGGATTTCTTTCTCTCTAAATTTCCCCATTAACAAACCCTCAAAATAGGGCAGGATGGCCTCTTGGAGCCCTTCTCCTTTCCCACTCCTTGCCGGCCTCCTGTCTTTCCTCCTCCTATGCCACCCCTCGGCTGCCTCCGCCACCCCCTCCGGTGGCATCCATCATAGCCTCATCCGGAAGCCGTCGTCTCCAGAGATCCCCCTCTTCCGTGAGGCCCCTGCATTCCGCAATGGCGAGGCCTGCAGCTCCCCGCCGAGCAATGCCACCATCCATGTTGCAATGACCCTGGACGCCAATTATCTTAGGGGCACCATGGCCGCTGTCCTGTCGATCCTGCAACACTCGACTTGCCCCGAGAACTTCGAGTTCCACTTCCTCTTCATGCGGCTCGAGCCTGAGGTCTTATCCAGCATCAACTCTACCTTCCCCTATCTCCGCTTCGGGGTCTACCGCTTTGACTCCAACTGGGTGCGCGGCAAGATATCCAAGTCCATCCGGCAAGCGCTCGACCAGCCCCTCAACTACGCGCGGATCTACCTCGCAGACCTAATACCCACCAACGTCAGGCGTGTAGTCTACCTTGACTCGGACCTTGTGGTGGTGGACGACATCGCAGAACTGTGGCAGGTGGACCTGGAGGGGAAGGTCCTGGCCGCCCCTGAGTACTGCCATGCCAACTTCACCAAGTACTTCACGGAGCTCTTCTGGTCAGACCCCATCCTGGCGAGGACATTCGAAGGACGGAGACCGTGCTATTTCAACACCGGCGTGATGGTGGTTGACGTCGAGAAGTGGAGGCAAGGAGGGTACACCCAGAAGGTGGAGGAATGGATGGCTGTGCAAAAGCAAAAGAGGATATACCACCTGGGCTCATTGCCTCCGTTCTTGCTTGTTTTGGCTGGGAACATCAAACCAGTTGACCACAGATGGAATCAACATGGCTTGGGTGGTGACAATCTTGAAGGCAAATGCAGGGCTCTCCATCCTGGCCCCATAAGTCTCCTCCACTGGAGTGGCAAAGGCAAGCCCTGGCTAAGGTTGGACTCGAGAAAGCCATGCACGGTTGACCATTTGTGGGCACCTTATGATCTGTACCGTTCATCAAAACCTTCATTAGAGGAATGATATGGAAAATACTGTGGGATGAAAAAAAAAAAAAAAAAAAAAAAGCGAGAAGGTTGAAGTCTTTATCTCGACGAGAGGGCATGGAAAATGGGTTTCAGTAAAAAAGAACTGTGGCTAGTTGACCAAAAGAAACAAAAATTAACATCCCCAAAGATTGTTCTTTTTCATTTAACAGTTGAAGAACATTTGAAGCTAACATTGCTTGAAGTTTAAGCCACTATTGGGGAGTGATATGTATTCACTAGATATTTGTTTTTGCTTATATAAGCAGCATTAAGTTTTTCTTGACCTTGCAAGATGATGGTGCTCGGTTGGACAAGAGTTTACTCACCATTGGATAATCCGCAGTAAGTATTATGGGTTTTGGTTCTTCTCATATGTTCAATTTTTCACGTCTGAAGGGGTTAAACCGTTCTAGGTTTTATAAATTGGACTGATAATGTATGTGAAGATTAACTTCTTCTGCCTTTATGCTTCCTTTTTCTTGTGTGGAAAAACTACTCGCCGTCATTCTAGGAGCTAATGTGAAGCTCCTAATTATTTGTTTATCAGTTCTCGCGAAAGAATGTTCCAGTTTCATGATATCAAAAACCATCTTAAGTTTTAGTTTGTGTCCTCGACTGTGATTTATCTGTTGCAGTTTCGTGCCTAGTGCAATCTTGCGAACAGAGAAGGATGAATTTTCTTGGATTTATTCAGTCTTACACAACTGCTCATCATCTGCCGATTGGCATTTTTTTATTTGATCTGACGGTTGACATGCTTCGCCTGATAATTTTGTTGTGCATAACAGCAACCCACCATAGGGAGTTATAATCTGATGCAGAACTTATGTAGGTACGTGGTGTGTGCATTTTACTGAGAAAGTATTGACATTTATCTGGTCCGTCTTTCCTCTTCCTTCGAACTAGTACACAGTAACTTGAGAAAGTACGCATTTTACTGAGGTTCCATTCGCAAAACAAGACAGAAATTCAATGTCACAATTTGAGAGCTTACGCAGCAATCTATTGCTCAGATGATGCATGAGCCGCCGAAATGCCGGCAAGAACCGGGTAAGCAGTAAGGCAATTATCATCACAACATCACAGTCCCTCGGTTTGATTAGCATCTACTAGAAATTACATCGACCTAACTGGTTGGTCCTAACTTTAGAAACTAATATCATTAGAAATGACACGAAAAAAGGGAATTTGAAATCATGAAACACCAGAGACACCTTGTTGTTACAACAAATAAAGCTGCTATAAGGGCATACGAGAACATGGTCAAAGCACAGGCTCACAGCTTCCAAAAAAGTGTTCCGTTTCTCTATCTAGTGCCTCCATTAGACTTAAGTTCAAGTGAGACTTTCTTCGGAATCCGTACTAACAGACCAAACAATATAGATTGTCCTCAACGTTGAGCACATGGCCAACACAGAAATCTGCCAACTTCGGAGCCTTTGCTTTTCTCAAGTGTCGAATGCTGACTGTACTTAAGAAGTCGTTGACGATTACTCCTAAGGACAGCCATTTTCAAGAGAGACTCCAGTTTGTGTCACGGTATCTCCTAATAAAGCAGCGCAATCAGCTCTATTGTCTCAACTGGTGATGGAAGATTAAGAAGCCTTCCTTTCCGGGCCCGAGGTGGAAGGTATCGCGCCGGTTTCCTTGCTTTAACAGGCCAAGGCAGGAATACCCCTGTGCCTCCAGTTTGAATTTTCTTGGGGCTAAACAACAAAGGGTGTATCGGGGCCAACACGACCACTGGAGCATGGAGGATTCCCAATGGGGGTATCATGTCTGCTGCTTCATAGCCATAGAAACCTGCATTTGATGCGGCAAATGGGCTCCTGATGCTCGGTTGCCAAAAGGGCATGTCACTGGTTAATGACTTGGTTTGGTCTTGGTTGGAGTTGGGACGAATCCTGAAGAATGTAATGGCAACCCTGCTGTTTGGAGAAGGGCACATGGCATGTCTAGCCACGCTGGCGCTGTTTCCCCTCATCACCAAAAGAGACCTACAATCCATCAATAGCAGCGGTAACATATGTCGATAATAAACTTATAGAAGCTTCACGTTGAAGAACAACAAACCCAAGACAGTACATGTGGCCAACTAGTTTCTGTGATATAAAAGAAGACCTTTCAGATCAGCCCTGGAGAATGGACTGAAAAACTTAATGTTTTTCGGGGTTCCATTTCCTTCATTATAATGTTCAACTTTGGATACTAAAGAAGGTTCTTCAGCAGCAAATTTGAAACAGTGGGAAATGTAATTGAAAGTGTAGCATCTAATGTAAACAAAGTTACTTCCACTGCACATGTCCTGCATAACCATATGTCTGCAACGAGCTTTAGACATCATCATTAAGACTTCCATCGTGAGAATGTTGTCTATTTAAGTAATTAGATATCTGGCTACTACAGATTCAAGACAATCACTGATAACTCACCCTTCTTTCAACGAAAGCATGAGCCGGCCTTTGTAGCTTCCCTCACGATCACTCATCAGAAAACGACCAAATGCTACTCTTGATTCAGAAAGGAAAAGAGTCGAGACTGGCTGATCCAAATGGGGAGGTTTTAGAAAAGGCCTTGAACGTTCCCCCTGCATGAAAAATGTGTTATATACTTAACGTCTCATCTTGAAATTGAATCTAAGTCTTAACATCTCGAAAACCACACTGTTAGGAACCCTATACAGAGCATTATATCCTGTCAAGTTTGTCCTGAAGTATTGGAAACCCGTGTTGATGCAGTCAATCAAAGAACATACCTTGTCGAAGAAATTAATGATGCAACCATTTGGCTTTTTATACTCTGGCAGTAACTGCCACAGAACCAGGTGATCTATGACATCTTGGAGAAGAGCTGGAATGGGCATGATCTTACCTGTAAATACAAAATGGAAACTCGTAAATGAAGCTTAATGAAAAACTTGTTCCTTGCACAATAATCCCATTGAAGATCCTAGGGGACGTACTTCTTGCACTGTCTTTTGTATCTTCTTCTATATGTTCGAAAGTTGGAAGCCCAAACTGAATCAACTCTGTCCTGTTTCCCTTCATCTGCTCATTGAATAATATAAAGGTCTCCCCTGTAAAGTCAAATTTGGGACTATATTTTAGGAAACAAAAAGCATATAAAGCAATCGGCCTACGTAATTGCATATATTAGTTCTATTAAAGAGCTCACGTACTGAATGTTAAGATGCCCTTTTGTTCAGACACAGTGACCATCTAAGGAAGCTTACCTGGTAGTTCTCCATTTCGGCCAGCAGCACGGAGTTCATCAATGAAGTCATTCAATCTACAAAGCTCTGAAGCAGTGAATATGTCCTCGTACAGTTTCAGACCTTTCACGACATTCACCTGCCAGTTGCAATTTTCGCCCATCAGTGACGGCCAATTGCTGTCTTCATGCACGGAAGACTAGATGAAAAGATTCAAAATCTCATTCTCGCTAAAGATTATAAGCTTTCTATTTGGGATGGAAAGCTTGCCATTTGCCCTTTCACAGCTTCCTTTGCTTTGAAACCCTTTGTCAATTTGATCTGGGTCAAACGATCCCCGCAGTCCTGGTGGTCGGAGCATATCTCGAGTTTTTCTGATGTGGGCTGCAATTCTTGTGAACCTGATGTTAATCATGAGAACAGGCATATGAATCAATAGATTATCTACAGTAGGTAGCAAAGAAGCTCCACAATCAGCTACAGAGGACAAGCTTGAATTTCCTTCTGTCCTTGCTTTCTCTGCAGGAAAGGTGAAATCAAGGGCTTGACATTGAAGTCGAACTGTTATTTTCAATTATTTCAATCCTAATTGATATTAGATCAAATGGCAACTGCAAATATGCCAATCACTCTTGACTGCTTATTCTAGCAACCATCAAAACTTCCACTTGAAATCCAAAGCAGCTTTTAGAATTGTTGGCTGTTTGAAAAATAATCATTAGTCCATATAATTTCAGCGATAAGATTATTGGAATGAGGAAAGCAATCATGCTTGACTCGACTGCATTTTCCTTTCAATGTTTTCTGTTATCTTTCACCATCGCTTTGATTCGGGGTATGACAATACCGGTCGGAGACGAAACGGTACGGTCGAACTGAATCCACTCGCCCGGAGGCTCTTTGCCCTGTCGATGCGCTCGACATCACGAACTTCCTCGGGGATGAACAACCAAATTGTCAAAACCGGACATCCCAACGGTTACGACCGAGGGAAATCAACACAGACAAAGCCCAAGCAACGTCAAATCACTAAAAGAAAGCCGCCGGTCACAAATGGAATCGAAACTCGACAGTCGCTGTACAATTCACCGCGAGCTCGAACAACATCGAATCTTCAGGCGCAGACAAAAAGAACAGTTCGGCGTGGGTCACTCTTGGTTTTTGCTTTAACGTTCAAATAAGGCCGTCGTGAAAAGCTTAGCTCCTGTGAACCACAGGTTCCCCTGCACCTGCACGCGCTCAAATAGCCATCGAATTCGACGCTGAACGGAACAGGGGAGGTGGTTTGACGACGAACCCAGTTCCAGATTCGATCCTAGCGACGCGAATCTCCGCAAATCGGATCTGGAACAGAGCAAGGATTCAAAGGGAAAGAGAATTCGTACGTTGAACTCGACCCACCAAACAGAACTCGAGATCCTAGGACGGGCACGTGTATTTTTTCCCGTTGAGTTCGAGAAAAACCGGAGAAATGGTGGGAAAATAACAAATTAGACACTTCGAAGTTCATATGAGTCATTGGAAAACTGACTTTTAAAGTGACCCGATGCTCTTTTACAGATGAAAATTATTTTTTTCATTTTGACAAAATAATAAAATAGGTAAGCATTAAATTTTAAATATGTTTATTGTTCGGCATGCTCATTAAATAAACAAATTGAAAATTTCACGACGTTGAAATTGCTCTAGTCAAGGCCACCTGCACGGCTCAAATGACATAGATGACCGAATTGGTTCATGGGATACACAGGATGATGTTACACGGGCCTCTAGATTGTCGAATTTCCGCACCCATAATGGTAGACTTAAAAAAGGAGGAACAAGAAGAAACAAATCAAAACTGGTTTTATGAAAAAGTACAAAATCGGTAATTAAGTTTAAAAAATTCAAATAAGGAATATCTTTAAAAGAAAAAAAAAAATCACAATTTTAAAAACAATTTTCAGTCCCACAGATGAAATTTACATTTCAAGAATTAAAAACATGAATGGCCCAAAGCGAACTTCTTAATAAGTTGCAACTCTGAATTTGACACGAATCCCCACATGTGAAAGTAATTTCTGAGTCATTTTCTTCATTGATTGATAGAGGGATCTCGAATATCTTAATGTATGTATCTAAAATCCATCTACATTTTTCTTCGAAAATGCATTTAGATAAATTGAGATATATATAGAGAGTGATACATATATTGAAAAGTTAATTAACTTTTTAGTGTAATGAAAAGATTGATGACCTTGTACTTGAGAGTTTAATATTTTTTTTGTCTTCGTCGTGCGATTTGACATTATACAGTCCATGAAGGAAACAGAGGAAAGAGCTGGAACAACGAACGAACCTGAATCCGTAACATCACTCGCAGTCGCCGGCGAATCGTCCTCTACGTCCACAACCTCAAAATCGTCGCCGCCGCCGCCGCCGCCTCCTCCATCACTCTCCATCACTTTCTCGGGAATTCCCTCCTTCTCTCCTTCCAAACGCTCGCTCTCTTTCACCCCCTCGACTCCGACGCTCTCGCTCCCGTCCTCGCCCTCAACTTCAACCGATTCCTCCTCCTCCACAGCTGCCACCACCGCCACTGCCGACCTCCTGGCGGCCACTCTCTTCAGCTCTGCCACCACGTCGGCGATCGAGTAGAACTCCTGCCTCTGCAGCACGGGGATCCAGTTCAGCCTCCGCTGGTGGATTGCGGTGAACACCGGCCCGTACTCTGCCCACCCCGCTCCGCCACCGACCTCCACCAGGTGGCCACAGAGGGCGTCAATGATGGCGTTGGCCGCCGCGAACTCGCCGCGGAACCAGGCGACCATCCCGTCCCTGGCCAATGCGTCGGTGGCAAGGACCGGGTATGGTCGCGGCATCTGTATCGCTGAAGGGCGAGGAGTTTTGTTGCCCGTAGACGCAAGTCCGGCCGCCATTGGCGTCACGGCAGAAGTCTGTCGAGAGAGAGAGAGAGAGAGAGAGAGAGGGATTGGTATAAGGGAAATAGCGGTTGATGGGGGAGACATATATAGAAGATTATTGTAATTCCATAGTAGGTGTGTGAAAATTATATACATTACTAAATAAAATGTACTCTTATGAGATGTAATTCCATAATAGGTGTGAATGTATGTATACGTACTCTTATTAAGTACATTACTCAAAAAATAGACATTATTAAGTACATTACTAAAAAACTTAGAATGCCTATAGGTATATATCTGACTTTTGGGATTTGCGATATGATTTTCAAATCATATTCAATAGACATGAGTCGAATAACCAGAGTGAGTCCAACGGTTCTAAACAATTCTCAGTTGCAAGTGTGGACTCATCCACTCAGTCGGGCCGACTTTTTTTCTTTAGTTTTTATTATTGCACATTTCCAAAACCCTAATTCCCATTCTTTTCTCACTCAAAATACGTATCGGTAGGTTAGGAAAAAAAAATACTACGTTAAGGTAAGGAAATTTCGGGAATTGTATATTCAATTCAAATACGGATTTATAATAAATTAGAATTAAATAATCCAATCTAATATATTAATTTGAAAAATATTCAAATTCGAATAGTATAGAGTAGAGTGCATAGTGGGAATCAAACTCGCATTGTTATCTTGAAATGCTGGGGATTATAGTCAACGTTGATTCATCATTGTCATGTCTCTAATTCAAAATCGAACCTGAAATTTGGTTTCATTCAGCGCTCATGCCTCTTACCGTCACTTCTCTTAGTCTTAGTCACATAGCACTCACGCCTACCTCATAGCTTGCGCCTCTCAAACTTAGTTCTGAATGATCATTATAGCTTTTTGTTCATGAAAACGATCATCGTCATGCTTATTCTATTAATGTTGCTCTTGACTTCAAGTCTTACAAGGAATAGAAAAAAAAAAAGAGGTACTGCCAATTTTTGGACTCCCGTGGGAACTAGATTGGACTGATCGATCTAGATCCTTGGTAGGTTTAAAATCAGGTGAGTCGATTTCTCATTGCACAAACTGAAAATCGATCCTTCTAATTTGGTGAAAATGGAAGAAAAGATGTGGGCTATCCTAGTGCAAAATGGAAAGTTCCACGCCTGTGATATGACTTTGAAATTAGAGTTGCACTAACATATATGATAATGCTGGCACTTGTTCTCAACCCACCATTAAATTTCTGTATTTCCGATTATCTATTTCCGACCCAAAAATAAAAAAATTATCTACTAAGCGTGCACCGATAGATAAGTTGGTGCGAAAGAAGGGGCCACGCGAGGTTGACCCTCGAGGTGTCAACCCTCTAGTTTCTACAAAAAACAACCTTTTGTTTTTTAAATTTTTCCTAATTTTTATGATGTAAAGAAACAATTTTAAAATTAGAAAAATATAATGAAACAATATTCGCTAGAAATGATTGAAGTGGCAATCCGATCATTACCGATCGTCCTACATAACATATCATTGTATCAGAAAAAATTAATCAAGAAAACTATATTGAAATTTTGCATAAAAATTTAAAACTAAATCGATAAATTGGAAAGTTTACTATTGAATTAGCACCGCATTATAAATTTAAGACTTGCGAGGCAATCTTTCTTTTTATCTTAATGTAATTCCTGCACGCGCATGGATCGAAAGATGCTTTTTTTTTTACCAGGCGGAGTCGTGAGAGCTGTACATTAAGGAAAGGACAGTGCCCTCTCAGGAACATCAAATCACAAGTCAACCAACGACCAATCAGAGATTTGTTAATCTATAGAATTCCGTTTTAATACAATGATGTCGTGCATGCGCAATGACCTCATAAACGTGGCCTCTCTTCAGTATTAATATATATAATCTCAAACAACTGTCTAGGGTTCTCTCTCTCTCTCTCTCTCTCTCTCTCTCTCTATATATATATATATATATATATATATATATATATATATATATATGATGTTAATTAAGACAAGCACATTCTTTTTTGTTATTTGTAGAATGCTGAATATTAATATCATGGGATTTCGCAGCAAACACCATGTCCACTAGAATATTCCCATTAATGTAGAACAATTTGTTTTTTAGGATCAAATTATTCATCGAAAGCGAGCTTGCTGTTAATGAAAAAGGAATCATCAAGCTTTTAAAAAGGTAATTAGCTAGAGATGCAAAAATCTCGCTCATTGATTTTTATATATACAACTAGTGGCCTTTCCAATTTTTTATTATATCAAAAAGCATTGCAATTATTGAACTTCTATAACGGTCGGTGTGTTAGAGACAGATGATGTGCAATATCTAAGTTTCTAAAAATAGGAACAAATGTATAATAATGAATAGTGCCCTGCATATATTCAATTTGAATATTTCCCACATTCATCACAAAAAATCCTCAAATTATGCTCACAACACAAATAACTTGAAGCTTTCAATTTTTTATGTCATAAAAAATCTCAAATTTTATTAATATGAAAATAAAATGAAAATTAAAATAAATTATATATATTTATGTTTTTTATGATCCAAAAAATTAAAGATATTTGTATTACAATAGGAAAATTTAAAGTTTTTGGTTATATAAAATACATTTGAAACATTTATGTCAAGTAGGCATAATGTGGAGATTTTTTAATATTTGTTCCGAGAAAAGGCCAACTTGCCCCAAAATTTCCGATTTTTCTTTGCGCACATCAAGGCAAAACGGAAATTTAAAAAGAAAAGAAACAAAAAAGAATGAGCAATGATTGGTAATCATCAACAAATCATGTAATGGGACGATGACGTGTCATTCGGTTCGATGAACTGGGACTTGGAGTTTGGAGCTTATGTCACGCTGCGCCTTCCCTTAGACATGTTTTTTTTTTTTTTTCCCTTTCTTTTTTATGTTTTCCTGATGAGCACGCTCTCAATGCAAGGTAAGTTTGATCTTGTCGTTTCGTGCGCCATTAGGTTTAGGAAATTGAGTTTTTGGGGTAAAAATAAAATATATCAAGAACAAGAAAAGATTTCATCTTAAAAAAATGAGAAAATGTCACAAATGATTTCTAAACTTTTATTTAATGTTCAATTTCATCCAAGAGCTTTCGATTTGTTCAATTTAGTCCTTTAATTATCACTTAATGTGCAATCACATCCCTAAACGTTTAATTTGTTCAATTTGGTCCCTAAATTATCAATAAATGTCTAATCTAGTCTTTAACTATTTGAAAATTGACTAATTTCGTCATTCTAATAGTTAAAGTTCACGAAATTGACTTCCATGGCTTCTAGTCTCTTAAATATAAAATAAAAAAAGGACATGTGAAATATCCACATGGAAATTACCTTTAAAACAGGTTAAATTGTGGCAATCGTCCAAAAAAATGATACATAACCACTTATTCTCTATGCTTTTGTGATTAGTATTCTCATCTCTAATTGATCCCTAGTTTGTTTTCATTTTTAAGATATATATTGACTTATAATTTTAGTAATCCAATTTACGTCATCAATTAATGCTCCACATCATCACTTAACGGTTTGAACAAAAGGAATGATTAGATGGAACATTTGTTAATAGTTGAGGGACTAAATTGAGCAAATCGAAAGCTTGAGGACAAATTTGTTAATTTCAAATGGTCATGAATTAGATCAAACATTTATTGATAATTCAGGGAACCAAATTGAAAAAATTAAAGTCTAAGGACGAGATTGCACATTAAATGGAAATTTAGGGACTGTTTGTGATATTTTCCCTAAAAAAATCAAATTAGTTTTCTAGTGGAATATTTGATACCCATTATGTTTTGGTAAATATACAATTAAATTGTACACGAGAAAAAAAGCCCATGTCGTTGGACCAAAGATTGATATATTATCATTTATGCAATTCTTTGAAATTCATGGTTATTTTCAGACCAGCACCTTCAACTATCCTCTGAGTTGAATTTGCTAGAGTACAGAACTCTCAATCATTCTGGCAATCCATCCAGATTTTTCATGAATTGGGCCAGGAGAGGCCCACCATATGCTTCATCCATGGGTCAACCCCACTCCAAAGAACAAATAAAATTTTACAAACCATTCACAAATCACATGAACCATTATTTTGGAAATTACAGGAGTTCAACCAATCCCAGAAACACGGCACCTGCCCTTTTCCAACTTCACAACGTTTGGAAAAGTTACAAATTGTTTTCCACATGAAAAAAGAAAAAGAAAAAGAAGGATCAAAACCCATTGCTTTAATCCCGAATGTAATTTACTTGGAGGGGCTCTGCTTGAGCCAATTTCGTCCATTCAGTAAAACCCCCAAAGAAGCAATTCTGACAAGGACCAACGTTTGCAAACTCAAAGAAACAGAACTTGTGAACTGAAACTTTTACTCCTGGCCGTACCTTTTCTCATCAGTAGTTGAGACTTGAGATGAGTAATTCGCTTCCAGGCTTCAGGGGCGGGTCTTTGCTGTTCACTTAGAAGAAAGACCCCTCCCACCGCCGCCGCCGCCGATGCCTGAAGTTGTTCTGAGCTTCTTCTTGTTTTGGGTAATGTCATCCTCATGACGATCCTGCCCGGTGTCCTTCGTAGGCGCGTGATCCCTCCCTGCGCCGACATTTGACATGGACCTAATCTTGAGCAACGTTCTGTTGATGTAGTCGGTGAACCTGTGGTCCATATCGCCTCCGCTGCTCTCCGACTTGGGCTTCTTAGCTATTTCCCCGTTCCTCACCGTAACTTCGTGGGCAACCCTGACTGGATTCGAACCAGGCCGGGTTTTCTCCGACCCTGAACCGCGAACCGGAAATCCTGGTCCAGTAACGGCTTCTCTTGTTGCGGAATGTCCACGTCCCTGGTGGCCTGGGGGGGTCTTCACCGGTTCAGTTGGTGTAGCAACTATAGGCACTCGATTGTCAGGGAAATCTGAGGTCGAGGACTTTCCTTCACCGTTTTTAAGAACCAAAATTCGACGACCACCTTCTGAATTTGACTGGATCTTGATGGCCCCAAAGGAAGGATCAGCCTCTGCCTGTGCTGAATTGGGGGCTTGCCCACCCCAAGCTACTCGAGAGATAGCACGGAATATCTTTTGACATATTTCAGAACAACGTTGATCAGAGCTCTCGTTCTGGTTCATATTCAGTTGGGAACAGAAGGAGAAAATGAATGGGTAGCTTTGAGTTTTGAATAAAATGATCACAAGGTGAAGAGCGAGTAAGGCACGTAAAGCTCTTGTAAAGCTCTGGACTCCGTCGAGTTTTTATACCCATGGATTGGAATAAGGATTACTTAACAGACTAGTTCTCATGATCCTTTGTGGAAAACCAAGTAACTTTTCTTTTTTATTTTATAAGTCGTGCATAAGTCACGAGAGAATATGAGGTGAGATTCTCAGGGAGTTTCCGTGAAGAGTTCGGCTTCATCGACATTTCCAAGTCGTTCAACGATTCGTGATTGAATCCGCGCTTTCGCTGTCCGTGGATGATCTGGAACGAAGAAACCCGAGAAATGTCATGATGGAGAATAATCCAATGGGACTACTACGGATTAGGGTAAGCTTTAGAGCTGTGAGACACGATGCGGCAGAAGTTTCAACAAAGGCAAAAATCATGAGCAGCATCAGTAAAGCAGATTGAAATGGAGGGGTGGGAATTGGATTCTGCATGTGTTGCTGATATGTTTGACAAAATGAGCCAGTTTCGTTTTCTATCGACCGATTGGAGCTGGACGCTTTGGTGACATCCCACTCAAGCATCATCATTCTCTGCTTTGCATGGTAATTATTTTGTTGGATGCTTTTTGGGAGAGGCGAAAAAGCATGAACAGGACGTTGGTTTTGGCATCATGAATTTGTTCGTGCTTTAATGAGGGCCTGCAAGATTCTGTGGGGCTGGCGGAGCATTGCTTTCCCAGAAGTGTGAACGCATTCGGTTCTTTCAATCGCTATTGTTGGAATGGCAAGAAATAGGAACTAGCCTAGACACCGAACCTCCGAAAGAAGGGATGAGGTTTGGAACCAGTTCTTTCCTGTATCTGTTCCCTGTTTCTCTTTTAGGCCACTTCCTGCTTTTGCGATTTTATATTTAGTACTATATCTAATACAAGTGCATTTGAACCAAACTATGTCGCGAACTGATAACTGATAAATGTATGGATTTCATCTTGTTCCAAAACTAGCCATTTGATAATTCAACAGAGTCAAATTCCTTGTCCTTCGTTAGTTGTAATTGACTTCTTAGTGATTCAATAGTCAGAAAGTTGAAAATTGAACCAGAAGTTGAACTAGGAACTAAGACAAGGTGTGCTTACAGATTTCTGTTTTTCTTACCACATATTAATGTTTTGTTCGACAACTATCGACCGCCCATCCTTCGTGGTAATCTTTTGGTTTGATTACTTTCTTCCCATTTTCGGGAGCAATCTCTTTATTGGATCATGTTCTTGATTTAAGGGAAAGAAAATGAGTAAAAGAGAGGAAAGTCATAGAAATAGACTAGACTCGAAACTCCACAAGCAAGTTGAGAGGAAAGGTTCCAAAAGTAAGAACAAGTTGCAGAGTGTGAATGACTCGAAAGGAGAATAAGAGATCAATCGAGAACTCCAACGTGGAAAGAAAGTTAGTTGCGTAATAGAGCTAAGGCCACAAGGGTCGAGCCCTCATTAGATCCGACAATAGCCGCGGCGACCTTGCATGGTCGGTTGCGTGGGATAAAGTAATCATGAACCCTCATGACTAGCCAAAGGTCAAAGGAAAGAAAATGAAAAAAACACAAAAGGAAATAAAAGTAAAAAGAAAAAAGAAAAAAATTCTTTAAATAGTGTAAAAATTATACACGTCAGCTATGGCCATATCATGTAGGATGGCCAACTTGCATCTATGTCACTAATTTTCAGTCAAAATTTGTTAGAATGGTTAAATTAGCAAATCATCAAAATGTTTAGGGCTAGATTGACACAAATGAAACGCTTAGGACTATATTGACAAATCATCAAAATATTTAAGTTTAAATTGGCACAATTGAAATGTTTATAACCAAATTAGCTGCCGTCCAATAGATTTAGGACTATTTGAACACCTTTCCTAGCAAGATCATGAGCAGCATCCGAAAAGGAGGGGTGAGAATTGGATTCTCTTTGACAAAGCGAGCCATTTTTTCCTCCACCGATTGATGAGAGCTGGGTTTTCTGGGAAAACTCCTCACAAGAATCATCTTTTCCTCTTGCGGGCACCGATAATCAGTGATCTGAGAGTTGATCCAAATTTACATGACGTGCATTAGAGATCAAGTATACTACTGTGCACTTGCGTTGTGCTTATATATGAATTACTCGAACTCAAAAGGGTCTGGAACCCAGCCAATCCAGTCCTAAACTTTATTTAACGACGTTTTGTGCACACGAAGGCATATATCGTAGATATAAGTTCCTGAAAGAACTTCGGCATTCGAAACATGGGCAATTACAGTAGTTATTCCCTATTCCATACATTCAAACAACTATGTTCCGTCTCCTCAAATATATTTTTAAACACCCTCAAAAGCAAAAGGCACATCTCCCTGGTTTCATGGTCCAAAGGATTCTCTATCATTATGGTAAAATCCAGTAGAGTGGACTTATCCATTTAACGAGGCTCGAGCCCAAATGTTTATGAATTGTACTGCGAGAGCCACCCCATATGTTTCGTCCATAGGCCAAGTACACTCACAAAGAACAAGAAATGGTCTTTTTATTTAGACATCATACACCAGCATATGTACTAATGGAAATTACAAGATTTCAACGAACCCCAGAACCATAGCACTGCTCTATTCCAACTTTAGAATATTTGGAAAGGTTACATATCATTTGCCATAGAAAAGATGAAAACTGAACCCATTGTTGTCATCCCAGAAGTAATTATTCAAGAGGCTCATCTCAGCATGAGCCATATCATACATTCAATAACCCCCAAAGATGCAATTCAGACAACGACCACCACTTGCAAACTCAAAATTCAGAACTTGTAAGCTGAAACTTTTATTCCCGATCATACCTTTTCTCATCAAAACTTGAGGCTTGAGATGAGTATTCACTTCCAAACTTTAGGTGGGTCTTAACTCTTCACTTTGATGAAAAAACCGCCGCCGCCGCCAGCACCATGACCACCACCACCCATGGTTGAAATTCTTTGGAACTTCTTCTTGGCTCGGGTAATATAATCCGCAAACTGATCGTGCCTGGTATCCTTCGTAGGCATATGAGTCTTCCCTCCACTGGTATCTTTCGTAGGCATATGAGTCTTCCCTCCACCAACAGTTGTCATTGACCTCATCTTGAGCCACGTCCTGTTGATGTAGGTAGTTGACCTGCGATCGATATCATGTCCGCTTCCCTTGCTTTCTTGATCAACGCCCAAAGTGCTCTCGAACTTGGGTTTATTAGCCCCTGAACCCGAGGTTGAGGACTTTTCTTCGCCATTTTTAACAACCACGTTAGTCCAGCGACCAACTGCTGGTCTTGACTCTGGAGGATTGGGCGCTTGCCTGCCCCGAGCTATTCGACGAATACCACCGAACATCTTGTCACATACTCCAGAAGAACGTTTTTCACACTTCTCATTCTTGTTCATATTCGGTCAGAAACAGAAGGAAAAAACGAGAAAGGGTAGTTTTGAGTTTTGAAGAAATGATCACGAGATGAAGACCAAGTGCAGCTCATAAATCTCTGAACTGCGTCGAGTTTTTATACAAATGGAGTAGAATAGGAGACGAGTTGGAAGGAAGAATGGGATAACGATTACTTAATAGACAAGTTCTCATGATCCTTGTGTGAAAAACCAAGTCATTTTTTATAAAGTCGCGCATAATTCACAGGGGAATACAAGGTGAGATTCGCAGATAGTTTTCTTAAAGAGTTTTGACTTTATCAATCTTTTCCAGGGGATCCAACGGCTCGTGATTGAATCCGAGATTTCTCTATCCGTGGATTACCTTGAACGAAGAAATTCGAGAAATGTCGTGACGGAAAATACTCCAAAATGATTATGAAGGATCAGAGTAGCTTTAGAGCTGTGAGACACAACGTGACAGCAGATTCAGCATGGGCAAAATCATCAGCAGCATCTGAAAAAAGCATATTGAAAAGGAGGGGGTAAGAATTGGATTCTGCAAAAGTCGATGAAATTTTGACAAGGCGAGCCATCTTTTCCCCTATTGATGGATGAGAGCTGGGTTTTCCGGGAACGCTCTACTCAAGAATCATCATTGCCTCTTTTAGATGGCAATTGATTAACTGGTTTGGTGGGTGCTTTTTGGGAGAGGAGAAAACGCACGAACCGGACATTTGTTTTGGCATCTTGTATAAGTTCATGCTATTTCGAGGGCGTGAAAGATTCTCTGTCACTGGCACAGCATTGCTTTGTGGTGGGATCAGCAATGTGAACTCATTCAATTTCTCTTGATGCCTAGAAGAAGTTTGGAACCAGTTCTTTTCCAGTATCTGTTCTCTCTTTTCCTTTCGGCGACTTTTATCTTGACTTTTTATTTTATTTTTTTGGGTGCTGGAGGAACCGCTTTGGCCGACAGCCGCTATATAAACCCCAGGTGACGCTAGCGGAGAAATCACCACCTCGGCGCCACGTGTCAATCACCTAATAGCCTGCCAGCCTCCTTGCAACTTTTATCTTGACTTTATACCTCAATATATCTCTAATTGATACACTTATAACAAATTTACCTTAAACTAATTTTTTTCATAACTAAAAACCCTACATAGATACACCTCTTGCAAATTTACCATTCATTAATTTTTATTAAATTTTATCATTAAATTATTGAATTAAATAACACATGTCAATTGATGGATGTACCAATTTATTCTTCATTTATTATAAGTGTACCGGTTTTGTGATTTTCCATGATATAAATCCAATTTAAGAGAAGCTAACAAAATTTATCATAAATGAAACAATATGAGATTTTTGGTGATCAAAAAATTAATTTGAAGTAAATTTGTCACATATATACCAATTGGAGTTTTTCGTAGTATTAATCCATTTACTTTATGGGGTCATTTATCTAGTACAAATGCATTTGAACCAAACTATTTCATGAATTTCAAATTGATAAATGCATACTTTAGGTAAACAGAACAGACAAACTCGAACTCAATCGTGTACTTACTAGCCAATTGATAGTTCAACAGAGAAGACAATCAAAATCCTTTACCTTCGTCTGTTAGATATAATTTACATTTGTACTAATTCAATAACCAGAAAGTCAAAGTATAAACAAAAGCTGATCTGGGAACTAAGCTACGGTGTGCGCACAGATCTCTGTTTATTTTCTTTATTTAAAAAACTATAAACCACCCATCCCTCGTTGTAGTCTTTTTGTCTGATTATTTTGTTCCCGTGGCAATCTCTTCATCGGCTCACCTTCTAGGATTTTGGGGAAAGAAAATGAATGAAAGAGAGGAAAATCATAGAGTAAAATAAACTAGACCTGAATTTTATCCAAGCAAGTAAAGCGGAAAGGTTCCCAAAAAGCAAGAACAAGTTGCGGAGTGGAGACGACTCGAAAGGGAAAAAGGAAATCGATTGAGACATTAAAAAGGAAAAGAAAGTCAGTAACGTAACAGAATAAAACTCAGGTGTTCGCAGGGAAAGAATCAGGTTGGCTTACCAAGCCAACAGGATCACCAATTCGCCATTACGGTGGCCCAGCAGATCAAGACGGAATAAGATTAGAAAATCACAAGATGCAATATACTCTAGTATTGAATGAAAAGATTACCATAAAGAGAACTATATTAAACACAAAGTATCTAGCCATGCAAAACTCAGCTTGGTTAATGCACAAGCTAATTTATAACATCTTGGTGACAACACCATTTTACAGCAAGCTCAAGATCATGTTGGAACTGACTGCTTTGGATTTTCTACCACTTGAGCCAATCATCACTACAGCAAAATTTCTTTCCCTCCAGACAGACCTAAGGTATTAGTTACCCAAAATAATTACACCAATTACAGGTTCAATCACTAATCACAACTTTTGACTGCATCCCAAATGCTCTCAAGCCACCCTCCCTCCACGGAAGTGATAAGCCCAATGCTCACACAAACCTTAGCATAGCCACAGCCATTAGAGTGGCAGCTCTGAAGTAAATCTCGCTCACACTTTTATCCACTTTCTTCACCATCTCATCTTCATTCAAGCTCATTTTTCCAGAATTTTTGCCAATGTAAATAACCGTGTCCCTCAGTCTATTCACCGCTGAGGACAACCAAACCAGTCCAAACCCAAACCCGGTGCTTAGGAGTTTGGATGCACAAAAAGGAACACGTCCACAGGCCACCTTACAGATAACAGAAAAGAGAACAGCAAAGCCCGTACCAGCAATGCCTGCAGAGAACTGGTTCAGGAGCTCAGGAAGTTCCGGTCCAGCTTTCTTGAGTGAACTGACTGCAGTTTTCCCCTGCCGTTTCTTGTCCACCAGGATGGATAGAAGGCTTTCACACGCGTGGAAGTAATTTCTCTTGAACAGATCTCTCTCTCTACCCACTTTTCTGCTGGTCTTTTTCCTTGATAATTGCTTGAGCTTCTTCTTTTCAGGACTGAAAGATCACAACACAATCAAACAAGCAGTAAGGATCATGCTATTTCATATATAAATAAAACTACTGGAAAGGATTTTTTTTTAAACTAAAGCAGCACAACAATCAAAACAGATAGGCAATATCCAACAAAGGGAGTTCAAAAAATAATTGTGTTGGACTGCTTAACCAATGATGATCAGCATGTTAATCAGTTATCAAGAATCAAAGGCAGACATACTCCTTTTTTAGCATAGACTATTTGACCTCTCTTCCCTTGTGACTAGAAACGCTCGTTGTGACAACCTCTGAGTTGTCACCACCTGACCTCTCTTGCTACCACAGTAGCACCTAGTCTGGTCGGCACCAATTTCGTTGAAGCAACAAAGCTCACACTCATTCACATTGGTTCATCCTGCTATGCACACAGCTGCGAACTTCACTTCTACTACTTCTAAATGTAAATATCTGGAGCCAGTGTCTGCATTTTTCCTTTTTTCATTTGGCAGATACAAGCGGAATTGAGTCCATTATGATCAGCAAAGATAGGTTGTCCAATGGTAATCTGCGCTAGGAAATGGGCAGAACCTTACATTTTATACTCATTGAGGTCGAGCAAATTAGGCTAACCATCCAAGTAATCCCTCAAATCAACAACTCTTGCTAAATCACACGATTTTCCACAAATATAGTTCAACAATTATGAGTAATCACCAGTAAAACTCTATCCATCATGGTGGACATTAGAGCAAGGAAAAGTGAGCATTTATCATACTATCTGCACCAATTCAATTCACAATACGAGGAATGAGAAACACAGGGCAAATAAACTTTTCTGGTACCAAATATTATTTCCATTTGTCATCTGACCAACACGACAATGCTCAGAAAATGTGGATCAATATAAGTTATTCAAAGACTATACTAACACATATAAACCTTGCACTCTGTGATGTTAAAGAAATATTATGACACTGCTAATTCTGACTCGATCAATAATTGAAAAAAACTAGATATCTTACAAGTTTAGCACCAAATTACCTTTTTACAGGAGCAACTGCATTAGCTTCAAGCTTCAAGGAAGATCCATGGATGTTAGTCCCTGGTTTGTCAAAGATTTCCCTGAAAATTTTACCAGTCATAACATCCATTAGCCCACTAGTAGTAGCCTCAAATAGTAAAGGACAGGACCGCCAACTCTGACATCCAAATAAATGCATACGCACTTATCCTATAAACTTCCAACTCCAATGCATTGTCATGATACAAGCAACAGAAGAAAGAAACTGTACCATATGATAGAGGGTAAATGTGAATTTAAGTGAAAAAGAAGATCCAAAGAGAGAGAGAGAGAGCACTCTATCAGCTCAAGCTCTAGTGATCACACATTACAAAAAGGAAAGAGGAAAGAACGTCACTATTCAGAAAACTCCCCTTAAAGCATCATTAAGCATATAAGGTGGTTGTTGTCATACCTTCTGAAGTAAGGAACTGGCATCGAAAGCTTTCTCCCTTGAGTTAAGTTCCTCGATAGGTAAAACTCCGCTACAATTGAGAGGAGATCCTTCATCTCAGCCCCACTAGCTGCGATCAAGACTCTTCCATCGGAGTTAATGATTATTTTTGAATTTCGGACCAAATCTCCCATGAAATCTGAGAGAGCGCTCTGAGTGGAAAATTGAAAGTTAGGGTAGACGAGAGAAGGAATGATGGGTAGGCGATGCATGTCAGTTTCCACTGAGTGAAGACCCGTTAAATCAGATACTGGAGACATATCTAGTCCAGCCTTTTCAGCCCAACTCAATCCAGAGATGCTAAACTCAAAGACTTCTCTCTGCATGCTGGATTGTTCGGCAATTCCAGTGCCTAGGGGCCCAGTAGTTGAGTGGACATCTGCAATCATAATAAATAAACCATTACTTGACCATCCCTCTCACGACAAGTAAACTGTTTAACTGCAAAGAGCACTACAACACATGTCCTACAAAAGCTATATTGTGTTCTTTAGAAGCAGATCTTGGTTTCAGTGATCTCCTAAATCTATATCAATGGTTCAGCACTTTAGCCAGTTCTACCAACCCAACAGTAATCCCCCATTTGTTGTTGAAATTCAGTTTCCATGAATTTTCTGACCATACAAATGCAAGTGCCATGACTAAATTGCTAGTTCAGTTTCCATTAAGCTTATGATTCTACAAATTCATGTGGCCTAATATAATTGCTTATACCGTCAAGCACTTGTAAATGGATTCAAATTCAGATTCTTAAGTTGTTTTGTGGTAAGATGATTTAATACTGTAAGGGTGATAAATAATAGTGGCCCCAAAAAATTTCATTATCTCTGTGGCATGAAGGGTGAGATTTTCATCAAATAAAATCAATGACTTGAAGCTTGTAATCAACAAATTTACATGAAGAAATAAATTATACCCAGAAGGAACACGAGCACTTTATTTCAAGGTCTCTCCTTTTGGACAAGCTGACATATAACGTGAATTGATTTATTAAAGAAAAAAAAAGGAGAGATCTTCAACTAAGTATTACGTGCATACCTTGCAAATCTAGAATCACTGCCTCCTTCAATTGATTAGGACGGAGGGTCATGGATCCCAATCTTATCATGTCTTGTCTTGTCCCAGCAGCAGGCAAAATTGGCTGAAGATCCTGCACTTTCCATAATTAGATTTCCCAAATGCAGGATGCAAAATAACAAGGAACAACACCTGACCAACATTAGCCATTTCTATAATCTAACATAGAACAAAAGAAAATCCCGAGCAAACATCAGATTGAAACCACCTAAAACAATTGAAGAGTTCAGAATGAACAAAGACAAAGCTTCGCAACATGCAAACACCAATGAAAAGCACATTTAATTGCAACTTCGCAACCCTGTTGAAACCCGAAATCATGAGCTTCGAGCATCAACCCACGGAGTCAAGATGGAGATGTAAAATTTCAACCTTTTAGACAAAGAGTGGTGAAAAAACAAGAAACTTGCGATCAAGAGATCTTACATAGATGAATCTCCTAGAAAACCAGATTTCTGCGACACATCAGAGGCCCAGTCAACGACGTGCACAGTGCAGCATCAAAACTCAAAAGCTACAGCTAACGACGAGCTACAGAGCTAAAACACCACACGACCCAATCAAGACCGAACGCCAAGTAGCAAGCACGGAGCCGCCACGACAACAGAACGAAATCGAGAACGCCACACGAGAATTAACCGACGGAAACCATTCAACGCGCCTCGGCAATCCCTAGGCACGAAACCCAGTTCGAATCCGCGACGGACGGACGGAATCGAGAGGGAACCGAGAGAAGTCGAGACTCACCCTGACGACTCTGCTCGCGCCCTGCTCCTGACCGAAAACGAGGCCCGGAGGATAGCCATGCGAAGCCATCAAGCAGAGCTCCGCCATCATCGCCCACGCTAGAGAGATAAGGAGGAGGAGAGACCGAGAGAGAAATTCAGCTCAGAAATTCGGAGTCTCCGACGCCATATCCCTCCCTCCGTTTTGGCTCCTTCCGCCACAGCACCACAGACTTACCCATCTTCGGACCGAACCAAAGACACTTATTTCTCTGCAAAATCCTCCCAAATGGGGGAAATTTGGAATTTCGTTTTTTCTTTTTTTTTTAAATCTGGTTTTCGTGGTTTTATTGTGAGGAGCAAGAGCATTGGGATTCCAGGTTGGCCGCTGGACACGTGGAGGAGGTCGATTCCCTTTTGGAATCTTCTGGAAGAGGGTTTGGGTTTGGGTATGGGTTGGGTAACTTCTTCGCTTGTGGTTTTCGGGTTCGTTCGCGTGTGATCCGCTTCCCCGCCGTTGATTGACCTCAGGGGCGCGGCTGACCTGGGGACGGGATCTTTTCCTCGGTGGGGCCCGGTCGACTGTCATGCCTTGTGAAATGTAATTAAGCCAGGGCTCGCGCTTTTTTCAAGAGGTAAGTAGTTCGGGAATCCATCTAAGTTCCACCTAAAATGTGAATTGGTTCTTTAATTTTTTGAACCTGAAATTTACGTTGCATATAAGGAACCTCGTACTTACCTTGTCACATGTTTCGAGTTTATCCAATCCCACATGTATGATTAATTTAACCATTACAATAAATCATCATTGCAAACGTCTATCATTTATTACAATTCATTAAAAATAAAAGAAATTGAATCCTGCAAATGTCAAACCACCGCTTGTGATGACCTAGTTAAATAAAACTTCCATGATCCTTTGCGAGAATAAGAGGAGTTCGAATCCCGTTGACCACACGAGATCTTAAGTGCAAAAAAAAAAAAAAAATGAAGCTTAGACTAGTTATTCTATATAACACATTTATCATTGAACACCAAGGAATGCCACAAGATTGCTTTAAAATATAAAACAAGAAAACACAAAAGTTTATTCCAATGATAAATTCCATGTTCAAAAAATTAGGCAATCAC
The DNA here is from genome assembly GCA_014182885.2 of Eucalyptus caleyi. Taxonomy (NCBI): domain Eukaryota; kingdom Viridiplantae; phylum Streptophyta; class Magnoliopsida; order Myrtales; family Myrtaceae; genus Eucalyptus; species Eucalyptus caleyi. The sequence continues at coordinate 41,335,898 of CM024476.2, read as the reverse complement.
TTTCAACGAGTAGGCTTTAGGTAGAATCAGACATGCCTTGAAATCATGCTTATCCCTATTTTTTTCACCCTTTCAATTCATCTCACCACCTTAAATTATCACATTATCCCTTATGGATATCGGTTTGAGCATTTTTGAAACTCAAATATTTTCAATTACAAATATCAAATATTGGGTGACTCTTGATTTGAGATTATTATTTTTATATTTTTATTCCTCTTTTTTTTTTTTGTTCGATTTCAATTTTACTAAAAGACAGATCTTCCCTTATTCCTCTCAATTAACTTTCTTTTTTTCACCCTAATTGCTTCTTTTGCGTCTATTATATTGCGGTGTTTATTTTATGTTTGTCTTCTTCTAAACTTCTTTTTATCGTCCACTTGCACGAGAGTTTAACCTATTGCCGCAATATGAGCAAAACTAATCATACTGTGGAGTAGGAAAGAAATGTTATTTGCACTTTGGGTGTGTTTATTTCACCGAAAACGTAATGTTTTAAAAATATTTTCCAGAAAACCATTTTCTAGGTAAACGGTTAGTTTTCTTTGTTTGGTGAAACATGACTGAAAATATTTTTTGGTGTTTGGATTGCATTTGAAAAATGATTAAAGGTGTAGAAGACGCCGACAAAGAGGAAGAGGAGGGAGCAAAGCCAACAGGAGCGTAGGAGGGGCTAGGGTTGGAGGAGGCGGTGGTGACGAAAAGGAGGGGGCGAAGGAGAAGGAGAGAGGGGAGGAGGAGTTAGGGTTTATGTTCATAGGCAAAAAAAGAAAAGAGAAAATAAGAAAAGAAAAGATATAATAATAACAAATTCAAAATTTTTAATTAGAAATTCTTTTTAATAATAAATTTTCATCAAGCAAGGACCTTAAAATATTTTGGAAAACGTTTTCGATTTTTTCAAAAGGGAAATCATTTTCCTGAATTTAAGCTTTAGAAGAAAAAAAATATTTCCATTGATTGGTAGGAAAATATTTTCCGTTAACTCATTTTTAAATGAACCAAACACTGGAAAATGAAGAAAACGTTTTCCCAAAAATTGTTTTTCACAAAACAAACACACCCTTTGTCTCCTTAATTCTGCTAAATTCTCCTTGCAATAGCGATTTTTTCAACTTGCATACAAATTTACAAGAATTTATGCTATGATTGAATATTGTGGTTAATAGTCTACCTGGCACGCGAATGAGAACATATATGTGAATAGCACGTCAATATGGACAATCATGTGCATAGTGCATGGGTATCACTATAAGTGTGTCAACTCATCAACAAGTATAGGGATGACATTGGTATTCAACAATGCCACGTGTTCAGTTGTCAAAACATGGTGATGGATAGTTGGTAACTGCTAATATGAGCATTAGCAAAGAATGTCTATAAAGGGATATTAAAAAGTGCTTTGAATTTTAAAATTGAAGAAGTAGTTGAGACCAAAGGGAAGGAACAGTTGCCACCTAAAAATAAGATCGTGGGATAAGATACTGCATTAGGGAACAATTTATGCAGAGCAAGGGTAAACATGTGAGAATATGGATGTGAGGTTTTTGAAGTATAAAAATGTGGAGGTAATTAAAGAATTATAAGAGCAGGGAATTGTGAGAAGGCAAGTACCACAAACCATTATAAAATGTGCCAATCATCTATCAAAAGGCACCACACAAAATCAAACCAAATGTTATCTTTCAATATCTTTGTTTTTCCTACACTATACTTTAGATTACCTTAGTCAGAACTATCATATTCGCATTGTCAATTAAATTTCAACATGGTATCTCTATGCTTTCAAACTATGTCATCAATTAAATTTCAAAATAATTTGTCTACATCGTGTTACGTTATTGAGTTATGTAATTTTCAGGCCTCGTTGTCAATTAAATTCTAGTTGAGTTTGAAATTGTATGGTGTTGTTTGCATTGGAAAAGTGAATTTCCTTTTGCACATGATGTTATTTATCTGGAGTTAGCACAAAACATTGATCTCCTTAAATAAAAGTGGAAAAACTACTTTTGATAAAAGATATTTTGTTGTGAGAACAATTTTGACAAAACATTAATCAGTGCTTGCATTACACAATTCATATTCCCCATTTCTGGTCCATAAACTTTGATCCTTACCACTACACGTACAAGTAAGGAAAAAAATCTAAAAACAGGCGTTAAGATCATATAATTTGATATTTTGAAAAATTATAATTGTGTGATGGACTCAATATGTTGTACATGATCACATAAAGTAGATAGGTGGCTTTTCAAGATAATAATGCTATACAACTCAAGAACCACTCATGACATGACAGCACGTATTCTCATCATTAGTCTTGTTATCACGGTATAGTTGTTTGTGTTTCGCAAACTAGCTTCAACATGAACAAGGGATATTCTGATTACTTGCTCTTGCTTCCTCGTTACGACGAACGCACATTGCAAGTAACTTTGTCAGTCTACATCACCGCAGCAATTCAACCACGTAATTGCCCCAAAAGCTACGGGTCGTCAAGCACAACCTAACACACTTAACAAGTAAACAGACGCTTATAAATCGACATCCACATTGGGGAAGCGTTTGAGACAAAAAGTAACCTTTTTTTTGTTTGATTGAATGACAAAAAGTACTTGGTAAGGTTCATTTTGCGAACTCACGTCTAATCTAGAGAGTAATTTGATAAGAAATCTTGTACTTCAAGGATCATTTTGAGAATTCATGTCTACTTCACGAAGCATTTTGAGATTAACCCAAATTAACGTTTTTTTTTTTACCAAAAAAAGGCATTTCGTTCCCTTAGACACCATAGTTCTTCAACCTACATGAGTTAAAACGTAGCAAATTATGTGGAGGTGGATTTTGATTGGCTTGTCTGGACTATTTGACAACCCAATAGTATTTAAATGATTAAAAAAAAATTCAAGAATATTTAAGCGAGTTCTTGTAAGAAAGATTGACTTTCCTGTGCGTTAGGAATCATTGTTAATTCCATGAGTCAGTCTCTCTTACATGAGATTATCATACGAATCTAACTTACTTACGTTGAACTTAGCAAGGCCAAATGCTGAAAAAAAAAAGAGCATAGACTTGTACAAAAATGTCATCATTTTCAAAACGGACAAAAGAAAAACTCCAGCTTTTGCTTATGGGACAAAGTATCAAACTGTAAATCTTTTCGTCCAATCAAGCTTATGTCGAAGCCGACACGGCAAATGACGATGACGCGTGTAAATGACGCGTCATGGTAACATTTACAATAAGATGTCGTTTTATAACGAATCCAAGATGCTATTCAGCTTTGCTCCTTCTGTACACGTTTTGTAGATGTCGCCAATTTAATTTTGCTTAGCTAAAATGACATTTGTACTTGTAATTACCGTTTGTCATGTTAACTCCCACTTAGATTTACTTTGACTAAAAAGATAGCTGAGTAGATTTACTTTGACCAAAAAGTTAGCGGAGGGGAATCTTTTGCCCTGCGCGTGAAAGTTGGATGTTTTCTTTGTTTATTTGAAAAATGAGGATATTTTTATTTTCAATATATAACTTCACTTTTCTTTTGTTTGCATTTGGCCATAAAATCATCAGCAGATATAAAAAAAAAGAAAAAGAAAAAACATCGTAATCCTTTTCAAGGACAGAAATCTTCAAAATAATGGTAATGTCATTCTTTTTAATAACCCCTGCTTTTTCACGGTAAAGTTTTAGAATAAAGGGCAGAGGCCCCTAATTCTTAAGCATTCGATATTTTCTTTTACCAAATTGGATGGCGTTACATGTGGTTTTTACGTGGCTATTAAAAGCCTAAAAATTACTCTCTCTTTTTAAAAAAAAAAAAAAAAAAAAGAATTAATTAATTATTTTAGAAAGGGTTACATTCTAATGAAGATGAACGGGGAGGGCAAAAAAGCTATGGTGGCCGCAGCCACCATAGATGGCTCTATCCCGCGACGGCAAGAGTCTCAACAGGTATGTCGGAATTAGCAAGATAAGTGTGGCCACCATCAACACCGCCATAGTTGCAGCACACCAATAGAGAGAAAAAGATAGGATTCGGGCGAGGGTCGGCTAGGTCTTGACTCGGCAATGGTGGTAACCCTTGTTGTGGCACACCACCTAACGAGAATCCAAACTGAAAAGGTAAGAGTTTGATCTAATCACAAAAGATGAACATCTAAAGAGGAAAATAGGAGGAATTCACGAGAAGGCATAAATACCTATAATTGTATGACAGTTCTTGCTTTTGCGATATTTTAGTTTGTTGGAGGATTTTATGTAGGAAATCCTAACAAATCTTATCCAAGTTGTTATCAGACTTGAAAAACAAACATGGTTGAAAATGTTGTTCAACGGATGTTTTGTGTGAAGGAAACAATGTATTGAATTGAGAGGCCACTTTTTGTACAAGGAGATGCTCTAATTCCGGAGAGTCTTCAATACATAAGTGGTTATCACTATCTTTTCAACCCGTCCAAGAAGAAATTCCGAGTTACTCATTTATGAAATAGTTTGCTATTCTCAAGCGCTCTTTACAAAGATTTGATATCTCCACGTGAGCATTGAAGTTCATAATAAGAAATGACCACGGATTCCATTTGTTCTTAAATTATCATAACGACCATCTGTCACCATTAAGACTAACTTCAAGATATTTTAGACAAGATGTGGATATGTGGTGACATTTCACAACTAAAACGTCAAATTTGGTCTTATTGGCCGTAGGAAAAAAAAAAAAAAAAAAGGAAGAAGAAGAAGAGAAAATTCATGACATATTATATCATGTCATGTGATACATACTAAAGTTCTTTTGGCCACATATATATATGCATTGCCTTTTTTGGGGTGATCATTTTGGTTTAGCAAAATGTCGCTTCAAGTGCCAAAAGTTAGCACAAAGAGACAATGCCAAAAGTTACGAAGTAACACTTAACTGCCAAAATCGGAGAGAAATGAATCACTTAAGTGCCACTCCGGTCAAAATTTGACCAAAACGCTGACGTGTCAATTTTCTGTCAAAGCGAGTGCAAAACGGCATCATTTTGCACATTGACGTGGCTAGATAATACAAAAACAACGTCTTTTTGGTGTTGACATGGTAAAATATTTAATATAAAAATAAATTTAATTTAATTTAAAACTAAATTTATTTAAAACATTTTAAAAATAAAAAAATATTAAAAATTTTATTTATTTTTTTAAAAGGAAGTCGTGGGTGAGGGCTGAGCCTTCGGCCGCCGCCGGGAAGGACCGGCGATAGAGGGGGGAGGAACCTCAGGGAGCAGTGGCCCTTGGCCCAGTGGCCCTCGCCCTGGATTGGAACAAGGGCTCACAGGCCCTTGCCTTCGATTAGGCCCGGGTTGCCAACCTTTGGCCAAGGCTTGCCGACCCTGGCCGATCCTCCCCCTTCCGTCGCCAACCCTTCCCGTCGGCGACGGCTAAGGGCTCGGCCCGCTTCCCTTTTTTTTTTTTCGTTTTGTTTTAATTTTGTTTTAATTATTTAAATATATTTTAAAATTTTAATTTTTTTAATATTTTTATTTGCCTTTTAAAATATTTTAAATAAATCTAGTTTTAAATTAAATTTAATCAATTTTTATATTAAATTTTTTACCATATGAGCATCAAAATGATGTCGTTTTTGCATTTGGTTTTCACCAGAAAATTGACATATCAGCGTTTTGACTAGATTCATTTATATTACATTTTTGACATTTAAGTATCATTTTTTGTAATTTTTAGCATTTAAATGTCTATTTATGTTAACTTTTGGCACTCTAGTACTCGAGTGTCATTTTGGTTTTCTCCTCTCGAAGTCGTACGGCGGCAAGAGCGCCTGCCTCACCACATGCCACAAAAGATTACATTATAATTAAACGACTCCCCACCCCGCCTTCATGTCTTCTGCTGCAGGAGTCGTTTCGTCACTTTTTCTTTCTCTCTCTTCTCGCTCTCGCAATCGGAAGAAACCTACCCGAAAATCCCCTTTCCGGAAATCCCCAATCGCAAACCCTAGATTCTCTCGCCGGCCGGAAATCCCCAATTGGATTCGCGGAATTCCTTACATGGGAAAGGTGCCGGACGACGCCTCGAAGGCCTCTTCGTCTTCCTCCCCTCCGCTCCCCTCCGCCGCCTCCTCCTCCACGTCGATCTCCGACACCATCAATGGCTCCCACCACTTCCAGATCAACGGGTACTCGCTGTCCAAGGGGATCGGGATCGGCAAGTACAAGGCCTCCGACACGTTCACCGTGGGCGGGTACCAGTGGGCCATCTATTTCTACCCGGACGGGAAGAGCGTCGAGGACAATGCGGAGTACGTGTCCCTCTTCATTGCCCTGGCCAGCGAGGGATCCGACGTGAGGGCGCTCTTCGAGTTGACGCTGTTGGATCAGAGCGGGAAGGAGCCGCACAAAGTGCACAGCCATTTCGGGCGGACGCTCGAGAGCGGGCCCTGCACTCTTAAATACCGCGGTAGCATGTGGTGCGTGCTTTTTAGATTTTGGTCTCTTTATTTTTCTTTGGAAACCCTTTTACCTGGATTTTCAATAATGTTACGTTGTGTGAGAGTCCGGCGGTTTGGTGGTTTTCGGGTGTATGATTGAGGGTTTTATGTAGGCTTGTCTCCTATATATGGGTTTTTCCAGCAGCTCCTATTTATGTTTGTTCAATTGCTAAATTATTCAGTCGTGTTCGTTACAGATTGTATTTATTTTTAGATTGGAATTCGTACGTTAGGTGGACTTACTTTGTTTCGCAACAATTGGAATTTTTCTTAGGAATGTTAGCAAATGATGTATGGCATAAGGTGTAGTGTACCGTTGGAAGAGTAGGTATTTAGTGTACTGTCGGAATAGTTGTGTACTGACAAATGAACTTCATTTAGAGTCGGAGGTCTTTGTGATCTTGATCTGTTAGGGTGACTTTTGTGCTTTTTTACATGGTTGGGGCCATCTACTGGAACATCATCTATTGCTCGTTCATTCAGAAAATAATTGTTGGACTGGCAGATTGGCGATTTCTAATGGCTGTCCACATTTGTGTCGCACAAGAAGCTTTTAGGAGTACATATGATGCAAGTTGGTATTTTGATGTAAAAAGACATATATGGTGGAATAGATAGATGAAACTATTGGTTAACTGGATTTGGAGCTTCGAGAGAGTTTGAAAGGTTGATGTTGGTGCTAGAACATATGTCTTACATATTGGACTGCCCACAGCTTGCTGTATTTGTTAGGATAAGATGTTATTTTTTGTTGCAAGAGTGTTGGACATTTAATGGCCATCACGCTATTGAGGTAAGCTTGCGCTTGGGAAGCAGTTTAATTTGTGGGATGATTAGATGCATGGCTGAGGTAAGTTATGAATTTATGGGTGGGCTTGTTGATTCGAATAGTTGCTGAAATCCGTTGAAATTGTTCAGTAGTTTATTAAATCTTTCTATTAGTCTCTTCTACATATCCCTTTTGATATCTCCTAGGCCCCTATGAAGCATGTATCCCCTAAACATGTGGCGTAGGCTTCATTTGCCCGGGTGTGTAGACTATCATTTTTCATCTCCCAAGTAAAATTAAGGTAGTAAACTTTTGTATCTCTTTCCCACCACATAACACTACAAGTTCACGGTCTTAATTTGGTGCTTTTTGTGGGCAATTGGATTGCTAGAGAGATGCAAGTACAGACCTGGTTCCTAAATTTGTTGCGATTTATTTAATACTTCAACCAAATATACCTGATTGTTGAATGGGTTTTTCCATAAGGCTATCAAATGGGAAATCAAGGTCATTGATTGTGATTTTTAATGATAGATCACCTAGTTACCATTCTTGTTAGGTTTGACATAACACTTTCAAAATGATATTGTTTGTTCGGTGGATGCATTTCTTTTGTTTCTCAAATTTCATCTTTGTTATCTTTCATCTGAAATTTAGTAAGTCTAAGTATCTAGTGTTTGATGACCTGTCTTCACGAACTGCTGTAGGGGCTACCAACGATTTTTCAAGCGGAGTCTTCTTGAGACGTCGGACTACCTCAAAGACGATACTATTTCAGTACATTGTATTGTTGGTGTTGTTAGATCACATACAGAAGGACCAAAGATTTTCTCCAGACCTGTTCCACCTTCTAGCTTAGGCCAAGATTTTGGCAAGCTTTTGGAGAGTGGGAAAGGAGCTGATGTAAGTTTTGAAGTAGATGGTGAAGTTTTTCCTGATCACAAGCTGGAGCCATCAGTTTTCAAGGTCTTAACTTTGCTGCCTTCATCTGTCTTCTTTGTAATGGAATTTGTTTGAGTTGGTTTATGTGCTTTCCGCATCTAGATTCTGCTCTTTCATGTTTAAATTGATTATGTCCTAGGTTGAGTCTACTCCAGTTATCCCCTCACACATTGCATGATCACATATGTTCAGTGATGTCAACTATTCTTTTGTCAAACATAGGAATCATTTGTGTGTTGTCTTTGTTGGTTGAACTTAGTGTTATTAATTTAGGTGGCTTAAGTATTTGAGTTCTATTGGGCAAAGATTTAGCAATTAAAGGCAGCAATTTCTTTTCTAGAAAGGGTTTTACAAAAGTTAAATGGTGAATATGGTGCTTATTTTTTACTGAGTGTACAGTGAAATGTACTGTGTGGTCAAGGATATTCTGAGGTATACAGTCTCCTCGAAGGTTTTGCTTTCTAACTGATGAACAACACGAGCAACCTGCCCCTACAACCCCTGGTTATTAAATTACGTTTGCTACATTGATAATAGCATATGTGATGAGTTAACATGCAGGGACGCACTGAGGCAGGGTGAGTTTTATATGGTGTGTGTTCAGGACCGCCTTCGAGGCGAATTTGCGTCTTAATCGGGGTTTAGGATTTTGACTCACTGAGATTTATCTCACCCCGTCGTGGTTTACCTTTTTCAGGTCCCTAGTATGGAGATAAGTCCCACTCATTTTGGGTTTCCGCGGGAGATAGACTACGAGTCTACCTTCTTCCCTATTCCTGGGACTACCCAGACGCGCGAGTTATTGGTGACCACGATTTGGGTCGATAAGGGTCTCCTTCATTTGGTACCTTATCGCTACAAAGCGTGGCTCATTAATGAGCCTAATGGTGCTCGGGCGAGTCTCCTGCAGGATTTTGATGGACTGCCCGCCGAAACAGAGGATGGTGGCGTGAAGGATCCCAAGCCTGAGTCGGAGGAATCCGGGGTATAGGTTGCTTAGGCGTTTCTTTTTGAAACAGACTTGTGTATTTTAACTCGTAGGACTGACTCGGTATATATAAATATGTAGTTTGTGAAAAATGGTGTGTTTTTACTATCCCCGTGTTTGATTATTGATCGGGTGTTTATTTAATTTGCTTCCGCATGTGCTTAATTGAAAGATAAAAGGATGATTATTGGTCGGGTGTTTATTTAATTTGCTTCCGCATGTGCTTAATTGAAAGATAAAAGGATGATTATTGGTCGGGTGTTTATTTAATTTGCTTCCGCATGTGCTTAATTGAAAAATAAAAGGAATGGTAGGCGACGCGTTCTGGAATGTCACATTTTTAATCGATCATGTGCGCGCGCCTGGGGTTCGGGGCGTGACATTCTTGACATTAATTTTGTTATTATGAGATAGTTATTTATGTTTTGCAAACTAGCTTCGACGTGAACAAGAGATATTCCGATTACTTGCTCTTACTTCCTCGTTACAACAAATACAAATCACAAGTAACTTCGTTAGTCTACATCACCGCAACGAGTCAACCACATGATTGCCCCAGAAGCAACGAGTCATCAAGCACAAACCTAACACGTTTAACAAGTAAAAAGACACTTCTAGATTAATGTACCCATTGGGAGGCGTTTGAGACGAAAAGTACTTAAAAAAAAAAAGGTTCATTTGGAGAACTTGCGTCTAATCTAGAGAATAGAGAATAATTTGACATGAAATCCTGCCTTAGAGACTATTTTGAGAATTCATATCTACTTCCCGAGACATTCTAAGATTAACCCAAATTAAAGTGTTTCATTCCCTTAGACACTATAGGTCTTCAACATACATAAGTTAAAACGTTGCTGATTAATCTCATGTGGTCAAACATCCTAACATGGAGGTGGATTTTGATTGGCTTGTCCAGACTATTTGACGATTCAATAATATTTGATTGATTAAAAAAAAAACCTCTTAAGAATATTTAGACAAGTCTTCTTATGTGAAAGATTGACTTTTCACGTGCGTTAGGAATCATCGTTAATTCCACAAGTCAGTCTCTCTTACCTGAGATTATCATACTCATCTAACTTACTTATATCGAACTTAACAAGGCCAAATGCTGGAAAAAAAAAGAGTATAGACTTACACAAAAAAGTCACCATTTTCAAAACGGACAAAAGAAAAACTCCAGCTTTTGCTCGTGGGACAAAGTGTATCAATCTGGAAACCTTTTTGCCCAGCCAAGCTTATGGCGAAGCCGACACGGCAAATGACGATGACGCGTGCAGATGACACATCATGGTAACATTTACAATAAGATGTCGTTTTGTAACGAATCTAAGATGCTATCCAGCTTGGCTCCTTCCGTACACGTTTTGTAGATGTCGCAAATTTAATTTTGCTTAGCTAAAACGACATTTATATTTGTAATCACCGTTTGTCATGTTAACTCCCACTTAGATTTACTTTGACTAAAAAGTTAGCGGAGGGGAATCTTTTTCCCCAATGAAAGTTAGATGCTTTTTTTTTTTTTTCATTTGAAAAATGAGGATATTTTTGTTTTCAATGTATAACTTCACGTTTTTTTGCTTGTTTGCATTTGGCCATAAAATCATCACCAGAAATCAATAAAATAAAACATCGTAGTAATCCTTTTCAAGGACAGAAATCTTCAAAATAATGGTAACGCCGTTCTCTTTAATAACCCCTGCTTTTTCATTTTTAGCAAAAAACAAAAACCCCTGCTTTTTCACGGTAAAGTTTTATAGAATAGAGGCCAGAGGACCCCTAATTCTTAAGCATTCGATATTTTCTTTCGCCAGATTGGGTGGCGTTACATGTGGTTTTTACGTGGCTATTAAAAGCCTAAAAATTACTCTCTCTTTTTTTAAATTAAAAAAAAGAAATTAATTGTTTTTTTAGAAAAGGTTACATTCTAACGAAGATGAACAGGGAGGGCAAAAAAGCTATGGTGGCCGCAGCCACTGTAGATGGTTCTATCACAGAGAGGATGGGGGTGAGGGTTGGCTTGGTCTCGACTTGGCAATGGTGGTGACCCTTGTTATGGCGGCCAACTGATAGGATCCAAATTGCAAAAAGTAAGAGTTTGATTCAATCTCAAAAGATGAACACCTAAAGAAAAATAGGAGGAATTCACAAGAAGGCACAAATGCCTATACTTCATCACAGTTTTCCTTTCTGCGATATTTTAGTTTGCTTGAGGATTTTATGGAGAAAACCCTAACAAATCTTATCCAAGTTGTTATTCCAAAAACAACCATTCCATGTTTGAAAATGCAGTTCAGTGGATGTTTTGTGTGAAGGAAATAATGTGTTGAATTGAGGGGTCACTTTTTGTACAAGGAGATGCTCTAATTTCATAATGCCTTCAATGCACAAGTGGGTGTCGCTATCTCTCCAACTTGTCTAATTGAAGAAATTTCCAATTGCTCTTTTACAAGACAGTTTACTATTCTCAAGCGCTCTTCACCGAGATTTGATGTCTCCACACGAGCACTGAAATTCATAATAAGAAATGATCATAAATTCCGTTTGTTCTTAAATTATCACAACAACCATTTGTTATAATTAAAACTAATTTCACAATATTGTAAATAAGATGTGGATATGTGGCGACACATCATTTCACAACTAAAACATCAAATTTGGTGTTATTGGTGGCAGAAAAAAGAAGAAGAAGAAAATTCACGACATATTATATCATGTAATGTGATATATACTAAAGTTCTTTTGGACACATATATATGCATTGCCTTTTTGGGGGTGACCATCTTGGTTTTCTCCTCTCGAAGTCGCCCGGCGGCAAGGGGACGCCTGCTTCACCACATGCCACAAAAGATTACATTATAAATAAACGACTCCCCACCCCGTTTTCATGTCTTCTGCTGCGCGAGTCGTTTCGTCACTTTTCCTTTCTCTCTCCTCTCTCTTCTCTTCTCTTCTCTTCTCGCTCTCGCGATCGGACGAAACCCTACCCAAAAATCCCCCTCCCGGAAATCCACAATCGCAAACCCTAGATTCCCTCGCCGGCCGGATTCCTCCCTCCCTCCCGGCGATCCCCATTCGCCCCTCCGAATTGAAGCCGGAATCGGGGGCTCCCCCGGCCGATCCCCAGATCCCCCCTTTTCCTTCCCCGCGGCGGCCGTCCCGGTCCGCCCCCAATTTCTGCGAGTCTGGATTCGTCGGGGCTTCGCGGGGTCCGAACCTCGATTCGCGGAATTCCTTGCATGGGAAAGGTGCCGGACGACGCCTCGAAGGCCTCTTCGTCTTCCTCCCCGCCGCTCCCCTCCGTCGCCTCCTCCTCCACGTCGATCACCGACACCATCAATGGCTCCCACCAGTTCCAGATCAACGGGTACTCGCTGTCCAAGGGGATCGGGATCGGCAAGTACAAGGCCTCCGACACGTTCACCGTGGGCGGGTACCAGTGGGCGATCTATTTCTACCCGGACGGGAAGAGCGTCGAGGACAATGCGGCGTACGTGTCCCTCTTCATTGCCCTGGCTAGCGAGGGATCCGACGTGAGGGCGCTCTTCGAGTTGACGCTGTTGGATCAGAGCGGGAAGGAGCGGCACAAAGTGCACAGCCATTTCGGGCGGACGCTCGAGAGCGGCCCTTACACTCTTAAATACCGCGGTAGCATGTGGTGCGTGCTTTTTAGATTTTGGTCTCTTTATTTTTCTTTCGAAACCCTTTTATCTGGATTTTCAATAATGTTATTTTGTGCGAGAATCCGGCGGTTTGGTGGTTTTCGGGTGTATGATTGAGGGTTTTATGTAGGATTGTCTCCTATATATGGGTTTTCCAGCAGCTCCTATTTATGTTTGTTCAATTGCTAAATTATTCTGTCGCGTTCGTTACAAATTGCCTTTATTTATAGATTGGAATTCTTACGTCTGGTTGACTTACTTTGTTTCACAACAATTAGAATTTCTCTTAGGAATGTTAGCAAATGATGTATGGCATAAGGTGTAGTGTACTGTTGGAAGAGTAGGTATTTAGTGTACTGTCGGAATAGTAGTGTACTGACAAATGAACTTCATTTAGAGTGGGAGGTCTTTGTGATCTTGATCTGTTAGGGTGCCTTTTGTGCTTTTTTACATGGTTGGGGCCATCTGCTGGAACATCATCTATTGCTTGTTCATTCAGAAAATAATTGTTGGACTGGCAGATTGGCGATTTCTAAAGGCTGTCCACATTTGTGTCACACGAGAAGCCTTAGGAGTACATATGACGCAAGCTGGTATTTTGACGTAAAAAGACATATATGGTGGAATAGAAAGATGAAGCTATTGGTTAACTGGATTTGGAGCTTCTAGAGAGTTTGAAAGTTTGAAGTTGGTGCTAGTACAAATGTATTACATATTGGAATGCCCGCAGCTTGTTGCATGTGTTAGGATAAGATGTTATATTTTTTTGCGAGTGTTGGACATTTGTTGACTATCACTCTGTTGAGGTAAGCTTGCACTTGGGAAGCAGTTTGATTTGTGGGATGATTAGATGCATAGCCAAGGCGAGTTATGAATTTTTTTGGTGGGTTCATTGATCCGAATAGTTGCTGAAATCCGTTGAAATCATTCAATAGTCTTTTAAAATTTTAGTAGTCTATTCTACATATCCCTTTTGATATCTCCTAGGTCCTTATGAAGCATGTATCCCCTTAGCATGTGGCATAGGCACTTCATTTTGCTGGGTGTGTAGACTATCATTTTTCCATCCCCCTAGTAAATTTAAGGTAGTACACTTTTGTATCTCTTTCCCACCACATAACACTACAAGTTCTCGGTTCAGTGCTTTTTGTGGGCAAATGGACTACTATAGAGATGCAAGTAAAGACTTGGTTCCTAAATTTGTTGTGATCTATTTAGTACTTCAACTAAATATATTTGATTGTTGAATGGGTTTTTCCATAAGGCTATCAAAAGGAAAATCAAGGTCATTGATTGTTATTTTTTAATGATAGATCACCTAGTTACCATTCTTGTTAGGTTCGACATAACACTATCATAATGATATTGTTTGTTCGGTGGATGCATTTCTGTTGTTTCTCAAATATCATTTTTGTTATCTTTCATCTGAAATTTTGGTAAGTCTAAGTATCTAGTGTTTGATGACCTATCTTCATGAATTGCTGTAGGGGCTACAAACGATTTTTCAAACGAAGTCTTCTTGAGACGTCGGAGTACCTTAAAGACGATACTCTTTCAGTAAATTGTATTGTTGGTGTTGTTAGATCGCATACAGAAGGACCAAAGATTTTCTCCATACCTGTTCCACCTTCTAGTATAGGCCAAGATCTTGGCAAGCTTTTGGAGAGTGGGAAGGGAGCTGACGTAAGTTTTGAAGTAGATGGTGAAGTTTATCCTGCTCACAAGCTGGTACTTGCTGCTCGATCTCCTGTATTCAGGGCCCAACTTTATGGTCCGATGAAAGATCAGAATACAAAGCAAATAAGAGTTGAAGACATGGAGCCATCAGTTTTCAAGGTCTAACTTTGCCGCCTTCATCTGTCTTCTTTGTAATGGAATTTGTTTAAGTTGGTCTATGTGCTTTGTGCATCTAGATTCTGCTCTTTCATGTTTAATTTGATTATGTCCTAGGTTGAGTCTACTCCAGTTATCTCCTCACATGTGGCATCATTACATATGTTCAGTGATGTCAACTATTTTTTGTCAAACGTAGGAATCGTTTGTGTGTTGTCTTTGTTGGTTGAGCTTAGTGTTATTAATTTAGGTGGCTTAAGCATTTGAGTGCTATTGGGCAAAGATTAAGCAATTAAAGGCAGGGATTTCTTTTTCAGAAAAAGGTTTTACAAGAGTTAAATAATGAATATGGTGCTTATTTTTACTGACTGTGCTGTGAAATGTACTGTGTGGTCTATTTCAGAGAGATAAAGTCAAGGATATTCTGAGGTATACAGTCTCCTCGAAGGTTTTGCTTTCTCATTGATGAACAACAGGAGCAACCTGCCCCTACTCCCCCCCCCCCAAAAAAAAAAAAAAAAAAAAAAAAAAGAAGAAAGAAACCAAACCACCAAAAAAAGAGCCCCCTTTTCTTTCCCTTTTGTGTTGTCTCTCTTAACTTACTTCCTCCATGCCTGGATGCTACTCAGTCCATTTCTCCTCTATGTTTAGATGTACTAAGTACTTCATTATGGGAAAATTGTGCATTTTATGACTTCCCCTTTGTCATCAGATGGATATAATTTAAAAATTGCTTGGAGAACCTGGGTAGTCCTGCTTTATGTGATTGTAAATTGATTAAAGTCCAAATAAAGTACTCTTTAGGGAAGCCATTTTATGTGGTAAAAAAATTCAGCCGTTGTCTACTTGGCTCTTGATTTGATCAGCTGCAATTAAGTTTTTCGTCCTCTAACAAAAAGTTCCTTGTAGTCTGAACTCATTCCTTTTATCATGTTAGTAGAGAAAAAAAAATGTTATTTTGCTCTGGTGATGGCATGGGATTATTTTAATCCCGTGTACCAACCCATTTGCTGTGTAAGTCTTTTGTGCTCCATGAGAATTATGTAAGAGTTGATCTTTTCCTTTATAAGTGATCTCTAGGTTGGTTGTTTTCCCAGTTCTCCTTAGTGTTTTCCACTGTACACACTACTGATGTTCTTTGGCTTCATATTTGTTGCACCATGGCACATTTTGGAGATCTCATGTCTGTCATCTCTTTTTTAGACTCTATGAAGAAGAATGATATTTGGCAAAGACAGGAATTATTAAAGGAAAATGCAATTTTTGCCATCTGAATATGAAGATTGAATGATCTGATAACTGAAAGCCTTTCCTTGGGGATGAACATTTTTAGGAATTTATTTAGCTTGATAGCAATGGTTTCAGCTTGATCTGAACCTCTTTTGATTGATCCTCCTTACAGATACTAAGATTGTTTGAGAGTTCAGAATCTTTGGTTACTTCTGCAATGTACTCCTATACTTCTATCCAGCTTTTGTAACCTTGTCCTGGTTCCATGTAGTCATGTGGTTTTTATCTTTTTAGTTTGTTTGTTTTATTTTGCCCTTGTACAATTCTGATGAACAAATTCTTTTTCTCTCTTTCTATTTGTTTGTTTGTTATTCTTTCTTTTTGTCCTTGTACATGATCTGCTGTACTATGGAACCGACCATTACTATTGACATGGACGGTCGCCAGTGGTTGTCAATCACCTGTTAGCTTGGCACTCGTAAGTGGTTATTGCCACCATACTATCATGCATTCTTCCACTACCATTATTAATTGGCCAGTAGCAGCTGCCATATGCTACTGGGGCACCACTACTGCAACCAACTCGGCTCCGTGATCATTATCATAGCTATTCAATTCACTATGCTTTTAGCCAAGTACAACTATCAAAATGAGTGGGGAAATGCATATCCACCTACTTTGAAAAAATGCCACCATACTATCATGCATTCTTCCACTACCATTATTAATTGGCCAGTAGCAGCTGCCATATGCTACTGGGGCACCACTACTGCAACCAACTCGGCTCCGTGATCATTATCATAGCTATTCAATTCACTATGCTTTTAGCCAAGTACAACTATCAAAATGAGTGGGGAAATGCATATCCACCTACTTTGAAAAAATATTTCATGTGAAGATGTCATGCCAATATTTTCTGTGAATGCCCTTTGGATATGGGCCATTGTTTACAGAAAACAGTAGTTCCTTAGATTGTTTTAACTAGAAAACTTTAGGCTAAACCAAGTTAGAGCTGGTGGCATTAAAAGTCTGAACTTCAGAATCGTAGCATTAGCATGGGATCTGTCTGTTATCTCAATTTTTTATTTTTGTTTTGCTGGACTAACCTGGAGCTGGAGGATGATTGTGTTGATTAGTGATTATTTCTTTGAAGTGCTTGACCGTATTGCTGAAGTTTATCAATTGGTTACATTAACTGGTTCCCCCTTGGCAAGAGTCTTGATAACTGAACTGTATATTTGCAGGCATTGCTTCATTTTATATACTTCGATTCTCTGCCTGATCTTCAAGAGCTTACTGGGCTGGATACAAAGTGGGCTTCAACTTTGATGTCTCAGCATTTACTTGCAGCAGCAGATAGGTATGGCCTTGATAGACTGAGGCTGCTATGTGAGGCCAATCTTTGTCAGGATGTTGCCATAAATACCGTGGCAACTACCTTGGCATTGGCAGAGCAGCACCACTGTTTTCAGTTGAAAGCCGTTTGTCTCAGATTTGTGGCAATGCCTGAAAATTTGAGGGGTAAGTTTTTTTTCTTCTGACTATTTCTATAGTCCCCCTATGACCTTATATCATGAGTCGATGCAGATGTTAGTTTCTCCTATGAAAAAGTATGCGGCATACTTTGGGTATTCTTTGTCTCTTCTTTTGTAAAAGAATGGATTGTTGGATGTTCCCTAGCATGTGTTCTGCAGAAATTCGTTTTAGACATACTTTTTGAAATTTACTGTTTCATGTGGGAACACTGATTAATTGGATGATGATTTTACAGCACCTTCATTCTTCTGGATGACTTAAAGTTGGCTGGCAAAAGTTGGATAGGCAAATGGTGATTAGGGGATTGTTATTAGGATAGACTCTGGTATAAAACTTGTTGGTCACAGATTTCCTGAAATGGTTGGCTTAGAAGTTTGTGTGGAGGATGAGGAATGCTTTTCAATCATGTCCCTGACCATAAACGTGGGTTTCTTATTAGTAGGGTACACATCACCTGCGAGAGGGAAAGAGTGACCCCAGGAGCACCTAATACTCTTTTCTGTGAGGATTGATTAGGTTTCTATTTGACTTTTCATGTGCGGATTAAACATAATTGGCACGATCCTCTTTTTAGTAAGAACTGTTTAGAATTAGTGAGAAGAGTGTAGGGTAGCTGGGTCACCATTGAAGAACAAATTTTCTGAGTTTGATTTGCTCGTCTTTTAAGATCAAGCAAGATAATTTGAATTATGCCGCCTTTTTTTCTCACTGATTTTGGTGAAAGAACCTAGCCATTGGGTTGGGTACTTTATTCTCACTACATAACAAGATCACAACTCTAATAGAATCAAAAGGCGAGCTCTTTGTTCTATCTGTTTGCGATGCTAGACCTATCAAAATTGGGAAATGCTTCATTGTAGGTACACTATTTAAATCCAGCAGAAGCCTGTAACCTTCATTACCATCAGTAGTTGGTACTCTCTCAATAGCTTCAATAGTTCCCTGAAAGCCTTTTTGTTGGTGTAAGAATGAACTGCAAGCCCTTCAGAAAGGCTGATAAAAAGGAAAATTGATCTATTTTTTAGGTTTGATTGTCTCCCACAAAACCATGTTAATCTCTGATTATCTTGTAGCTTTTTTCCCCTTTTAGTCGATTGTTTGATTTGAATAGCAATGTGATTGACGAAATTTAACGGGAGCTTGTCCAATCTGTTTCTCAGCTGTGATGCAAACGGACGGTTTCGAGTACTTGAAGGAGAGCTGTCCCTCAGTCTTGACCGAACTCTTGGAGTACGTGGCGAGAGCGAGTGAGCAGTCAATGATTGTTTCCAGTCATGGGAATGAAGGCATTCTCGACGGCAGCGATGCCAATGGGAGAAGGGTGAAGCAAAGGATATGACTTTGTGAAAAGTATTTTTCTGCAAAACTTCAATTGTAGCCCAGAAGAGGGAAACGTTAAGAGAATTGAAAAAACCCATAATGTAGGAGCAAAAAATTTTCCAGTTTCTGGCATTTGACTTGCATGAGATGTAAAGCTTGTTTCTTCTTTTGTCCTGATTGGGTTGTAATGCGAAGCGAAACTTTTGTAGCTGCTTCTTGATTGGTCATTCTAATCTTATGTTCTTGTTAGCCAAATTTAGAACCATCCAAGGTACGCCGAAGTTGGTTAGGCGACATCCAAAACTAAGCGACGCGATCTCTCACTCCCTCCCTCCCCCTCTCTGGCATTTGCACGTAAACGTCGTCTGTGGATTTAATAACTTGTTATCGTTCAAGGTGTGCCTATATTAAGAGATGATGAGGTTGGCTCTAGAGTTTTGCGCTGTTTGCACCTCGCATCCAGGAAGCTCGTCTAAATTCACAGTGGTTGCAGTTACTGTCAAAGTTTTTGAACTGGTAGTTGGATATTTCCGAAGCGCCTCAACTATCCTTTCAAGGCAAGCGCAATGCCTTCAATCGCAGCCTCGAGAACTTGGTGCATGCGGTCCATGAGTGGCCGGGTCGAGTTAATTCTGTGAAGGAAAGATATACGACGCTCTTCGGTCGTCGTTCGAGCGCATGTGCTCGATACAAAGGGTATATTTGTGCGCCCAAAGCAAGCACCTACCAATTACCATGCACAAACGCAGGACGTTGTTTGCCTCTATAAATTGGAATTGGGTTCGGCACCGAAAGTTTTGCTTTTGCTCTCGATAAATTTAATAGCTAAATCGACCCAAAAAAAAAAGGGCAAATCCACCAACGATGATGGCAGAGTAGATTAATCGTGAGGGTCAAATCAATTGTTGATGACCTTCGAGGGGTAAAAACGTAATTTGGCAGTCTAATAAAATTGATATCCCGCACCCGCCCACACTTCGCACAAACAGACAGCTCTCTCTCTCTCTCTCTCTCTAGGAGGCGTTCCGCGAGTTTGCAGTCGCAGCAATGGTACTTCTCTCTCTCAAGCCTTTCTCTTCTTCTCCGGTTCAGATGCGCGGTCGCCTAGGGTTTTTCGCCGCTTGCGATTCGCCGCTGCTCGCCTCTGAATCGAATTCGGTCGTCTTTTTCATATTTAAATTTTGCGGCGAGAGGTTTTGCGATGACGTCCCTCCGTGTGCGTGTTTGTTGTGGCGTGTTTTTTGTCAGTTGTTCTTCTCCTACTTCAAGGACCTGGTGGGCAGGGAAGTGACGGTGGAGCTGAAGAACGATCTGGCCATCAGAGGCACCCTCCACTCCGTGGATCAGTACCTCAACATCAAGCTCGAGAACACTAGGGTTGTCGATCAGGACAAGTACCCTCACATGGTGCGCCCCCTCCCCCTCCCTTCCCGCTTTCTTTCTAGCTGCTCTTTTTCTGGTGGTGCTTTTCCAGCGTCTCGTGTTCCGTGAGGTTCTCGATTCGTTTCGGCTGCGGCGGTAATTGCGGTTGATACGATTTGTCAATCGCCTGGTTTTGGAACGTCGGGAAGGTGAGGCTTTTTTTTAAGGGATCCTGTGGCTGGTGTTGCGGTTCTTCGGATTGTCTCTCTTAGTCTTGCTTAAAAAGTAGGACCTTGCGATTCTGTTAGGGATGAGTTTGGCTGTGAGAGGGAATGTGTGTTGGATTCAACGGATTGGTCGCGTCTGTATGGTGTATAGTTGTCCGGTTGTCTTGGAGTGAATAGAATGTGCAATCTTGGGGGAAATGAGAATGTGTTATAATTTAGTTGGTTGTGTGCTTGTTGAAGATAGGTATCTGTGGGGTTTATGGAATTGTATTCAGTATGTTGCTCCCCTAGTAGTGAGGAAAATTATCACTTCAATCTGGAACCCATCTTTGAGGACCTTTTCCCGATATTGATTATTTGACATGTAACTTGCTGATTGATTATGAGTTGGATGTTGGGTGGAGTGTACTGCCTTTTGAGATGCTATACATCTGGTTGATTTATGCAAAGATAAAAGCTACTCTTACCATGGTACCTTATTTCTATTTGCAAATGTTGGTCAGTTTTTTCAGGCAAGTGATGTGGTGCCTTTTCTGTCTTAGTTTGGCTGTGAGCCAATTTGTTGATTGGAGTTTTGTTTGAGTTAATTAATTTAGATGCTTTAGAATCTGGAGATTGAATCTTTTTCAAGGGATTTTGGAGGTTGTTGGTTCTCTGTGTTAACGATCTTCACATGTGAAGGATTAATATAGTTTTTTCTGCCTTTTGTAGCTGTCAGTCAGGAATTGCTTTATCAGAGGATCAGTGGTGAGGTATGTTCAGCTACCTCCTGATGGAGTTGATATTGAATTGCTTCATGATGCCACAAGAAGAGAAGCCAGGGGTGGTTGAAGTTTCTGATGAGATTCATGAACTGTATTTGTATGGTCGAGGGACCAATTTATATTGGTTGATATTGGAACCTTGACATAGTGGACTCATTAGCATTTGTGCTATGACATACTGAAATTTGGCTTTTTTTCATTCAGGGAGTAAACTGTTGTTTGCCTGAGTTGATTGCTAACTTGAAAATTTGAACTAGTCTTATGTCCTATGTTCAGAAAAAAAGGAAAAGGAACTTGTCTATGTCCTAAATATTGAAGTGTGCTGCCAGGGCTATAACAATGGTTGCTGAATGCTCAATTCGGTTTCACTGTTCAGTGGTTTTAATTTTGTTGAAGTAGACAGGTTGGATGAAATGAGACCTGCTTACTAATGGCCTTGTGTCCGTTTAGCCATTTACATCTGACCAACTGGAATGCTTTTAATTGATATTCCATGGCATACTACTGAGAAAATTGGCTAGCCACATTCATCTAGACTTTAGAGAGGCAGCAAAATGGTGAGAGGGAAAGAGCTTTCTAATCATTTCGTACCGGACAGGTCGCTGCATAACTGTAGTTGGATGAGTTGAAACTATCAAATCACTAGTCACATTGTGTTAGCTCTGTAGTTTTCTCCTTCTTCTGTTTTCATGTTCCCCATATTCTATTTTGCTGGGGAAGTTTTCTAGGCTCTTAATTAGCCTATTATGGCGTACTGACCAGCTGAAAGGGTTGGTCAAAATCCGTTCTTTATGTGGTCAAAGGGAATCGGAGTTTTTTTTTATCTGGGACAGCGCCTGCATCTCTTGTTTCCTACATAACGTAAGGGAAGTGTCTCCGGAGAACATCTGCAGGACAAACAATATTAGGCATTCAAGGTGAAAATTTTTGCATTGGTATCGATCCTGGACATTTTTTCATATTCCACCGGTGAAGCTCCTTCTCTGGCGAGCAAACGTGGTTGTACACATCTACTTCGCCTGAAAATCACATCTTGACATACAAATTCTTCAGTGATTAATCTTAAGGATGAGTCAATCTAGATCCTTTAAACCTTGTGCTGTGTGGTTGGACCTACAACGGAGTTTCGTGCACATCGGTATTATTTGGGTGCTTATCGACATTGAGCAAATATTACAGCAACCTGTAAATTTATATGCTCACAGATAGTCCATACAAGTGGGTGGGCAATGCCCCCACGCAAACTCAAGGAACCGACGAAGCTCTTCCATTTATCTCGAGACAGGAAAGGCCAGGCTCTGTTTATTCTAAGCTAACTTACATCTGCATAAGGAAAACATTTCCTAATCAGCGTCCACTCCATCAGATAATAGGCCAATACTGCTAGGAACGGTCGTGCTTTGTCATTCTCTTCCTTGGATATGTAGACGCAGTAGATGGTGACCGAGTTCATATTCACTTCAAGTGCTTAGTCAACCAGTCCAGCATGTCCTTATGGGCTTCTTCAGCGGACTTCACCACCACTTCATCTTCGTCTTTATACCTCACAGTCCAACCATGCTCCACTCCAGCAAAAATCTTGACGTACCCATCAACCTGCAGAAGGTATTAGACCTCGCAGCCCCAGAGTCGTCCGTTTATGATCCATAGAGAGCAATTTCCCAGTTCATGTGAGCGTACTGTTACTGCTAAACTCCATTTCATGAAGGGCACTTAAAGTGTACGAGATCAAGGAACTCAAAGCATAAAAGATAGTACATGGAGTGCAAACACATCCAATTACAACAGGATGGTGATGTTTACCTCAGGTTTAGCAGATAAGATTTCCTCGAACTGCTTGAGAAGCTCTGGTGGAGACATTTTGTCATGCTCAGCGCCCAATACAGCTATGGGAGCCTTGACCTCTGAAAATAACAGTGTTAGATCACCACCTACATAACTTCTAAGTGGTCATGTGAAATTGCTCATGTTCTCTGATATCCATAGGCAGCATCATTATAAATCTGTCACATGAGCTTGTCCATGGCAATAACATGAAGACTCTAGCAGTACGTTCTATCATTGAATGAAGAAAGCTAACACTTACTATACAAGCAACGAAGTATTAGCTGGTTCTCTTGGTTGATGTAAAGCAAAACATAATGTCAATTTCACTGCCAAACTTTTGGACCAAAGTCATACAACTACATGCACTTAAGTAACAAAATCAAGACTTTTACGAGATAACTGCTGAAAGTTAGTTATTGCAAAAACGATGGCAGAAAGTTATTTCACCATCTCAAGATTCTTTGGCCTTTAGGTAAACAACTATCTACTTCTCCATAAGCTTCAGCTCTTCAGACACAAAATGAGTGCTCTCAACTAGTCACCTGAATAATTGTGTCTGAGATTACCCTATGTAAATCAATAGGATAAGACCACACTTGTCAGGCCAATCTAGTATGTTTAACACCAGAGGCATCTTTGTTTCATCCAAGAGACACCCAAGAGCAGAAATGCATGGACACTTTAGGCTAAAATTCCCTGAAAATGTGGATTCTGCCTCTTTGCTCAGCTTTACCTACCCTTAATATCCTCCACAGTGACCCGTGAAGGGTGTAGCAGCACCGCAGCTTGAATGTGATCAGACTTCCCTAGTTCCACAACCACCTTTGCTGATAATCAAACATCAAAGTTAAAGAGTTTTATCCAGAATATTTTGAGGACTATATCAAGGAAAAAACCAGTGGAACAAGGCAACAAGAAGACTCACCACCCCAGCAAAATCCTGCAGCTCCAATGGCAGATACACCTTCACTTCTCAGTGCAGAAACAACTCTTATGGCATCTTCAAATCCTTTATCCTATACAAGAACAGCAAGCAATATGACAAAAATACTGCCGTGGCAGAACTCTTACAGAAGAAAGAATATAAGTAGAATTCATATGTGGATCAAGAAAACTGCTAATTTATAAGTAGGGAAAATACAGAATGGAAAACATAAATGTCTCATAAGTCTCGTTAGGTATAGAAAGTCCCTTAAACAGATAGAAACTTGAACTGAAAAGTAAAGCATACAGTTCCATGAGATTGTCTCCAGACTGCAATAGGCCTCTCAGGATTGTCAGGTACATAGGGATCTCCATAAAAAAAGTCTGGAACCACCACATAGAATCCACAAGCAGCCACCTTGTCTGCAAGCTTCCTTGAAATCACAAGCATACAAGGTTAAATGTTGAGCACCCCGCTATAGGCAGCAAAATAATACTCAATATGTCATCACTTGCAAATTTGAAAAGCTAATAAATGCAGATTAAAATACTGTCTTAAATAAAGAAAATGCCACCACAGCACAGAATTCAGTAATGATGCAGATCTACCAATGAGAAAATCCAGAAAACTGCACATAAGCAAAAGCAGGCATCTATAATAAGTATAAGCTAAAAGCTTCACACAAGAAGGATGACGAAATTATATTGTCAAGAACTCAGAAAAGATCATAACATCTCATGTAAAAGCATCTCAGATGACGCAATTTCATGAAACACCAGCACCCACTATAGATATCATTATCATTTAATGTGAAGAGAAATTACCCAGAGAGTTTGGCACCAATTATTTTTTGTTTTGAAAAAGCAGGACTTTCTTTGCTTAAACTGTGTGAGGATTGATAAAACGCAAGCCATTAGGAGCTGACATCTTTTACTTTAAGAACATTCTAAGAAATGCCTCATGTATCTAAAGTTTATGATCAGACCAAATGAGCAAAAACTTGAGGAGAGACAGAGCAGACAACCAGTCAGTTCCCTTCAAGCATCAGCAGAAAACATATACAAGAGGACTTGAGATGTCAATTGATCAGGGTGAAGGAGAAATTAACCACAATCTATTCCATGAGATCATTAACAATAAATAAATAGCTTCTTCATGAAGTTGGTTAAGTTGCTCATGATAAAACTAAAAGTAGCGATTAATTCTGTTTGCTTTGCTTGAGCTTGTACACTAAGAATCTGTTAGTGTTAATAAATGGGGGCATTTTTTTGCACAAAAACCTAATTCCAATGAAATTGTTACATCCCAAACCTTTTCCGAAGGAATTCATCAGTGAAATAAAAGTAAAAGAAGATTTTGAGACTTCAATTATGACATGTAGTTCATTAGCACAATATCCATTTAGGTTTACAAATATTTTGTTAACTCAGTCATTGATAAAGTCAGCCTCAGTCCGACCTTTCCATCAATTTGTGCCACATCAGTCAACATGATCCATGAATGCGTATATGCGTTCGTTCCTTGTCAAAGAGAAATACAACAAATCGAAATAATAACGTTGCCTGAGAATCAAAGACTACAGAAATGAAATCTAGCGATAGAAAAATTGCTTTCAGTAAATGTAGCCAGATAGATATGTTACGCCAAGCACGCATGACATGGACAAGACTCAAAACTAAGCTGACCAACTGGAGTTATGAAGAGGGATTGTTCTCTAATTCCAGCCAGTGGGATGGGGTTGGACGACAGCTTACCTCAGCTTTGGTGCTTCATAACCTGCAAAAAAAGAAACATGGATTCAGTTACATCAGAATAAAGCCAGAGAAATATAATATCAGACTCCATTAAAACTGGAATATGCATCAGCTTGACTGGCCAGAGCAGAGAACATTTAAAACAAAAAATGTGGGTTTCTGCAACACATGCTTAGCTCAAGTTTTCTCGCAACAAATTAACAAACTTTATGCAAAGGCAAGACAGTTACGAGACCCAAAAGAAGTCCCAGATTCTGCTTGTGTCCGGAAAAGGAATACTCTTCCCCGCCACCCCCCCCCCCCAAAAAAAAAAAAAAAAAAAAAGATTTTTTTATAGAACTGGAACACCCACAAACGCAAAGGCTGATTCGGAAATCGAGAGAAAATTTTTGGATAGAGCGAGAACCCATGAAGGGAATTGTACCGAAAACGTCGGAGACAAGGAGGACGGCGAGCTTGGCATCAGGGGGGCCGGTGATGTAGGCTTTCAAGCCTCCGATCTCTGCCACACATCCGATTCCGACGCTCATGGTGCTCGGCGTCGGAGGGTTCTCACAGCACTGAGTCTCTGACATGGCCTTCTTCTTCTTCTTGCTTCTTCAATGGAGAGGTGGAAATGGGAACTCTGTTGCTCCCGTTCTTGCGGACAGAGAAATCAAGAACAGGGTCGTTCTAGAGGGTCGTGGGCTTTGTCCACGATCGATATGCTTCCGTTACCATTTCAATCAACGGCTGACGATAAATGGCGAGAAATTTGACGGCTGACAACGTGCACGACGAATTTGCCGGGCAAACAAACAAGTGACACGTGCAGAATGGAGAGTTTATGAAACTGGGGAAATTACTGAAATAGATAAAAATGTTCTTATTTCTCTGATAATAGTTCCCACGAGGATTTCATCTATTGCCCAAACCGTATATTAAAATATTCACTAGCCACTGACTATTTAACCTGCGATGTCGGGTGGAATTTAGTTTAATTACTGTAAGTCGAATGGAGATTGCAAAATGGACCTAATGTTGTAAGTAATGCTACTTCCATTAAGAATTTATTAGGAGATCCTTCTTAAATTATGTGACAATTCATTTGTTTGTGCCATTTTATCAAGAATTAATACTATTAAAAAACCAAACTCATTGCTCCCTATAATATCAATAGCCTAAATTTTTTATTAGGGAAAATTTCAAAGGAAGGCCTAAAGTGCTTGCGTTTTTTTTTTTTTTAAATTAGGGCATGAAATGAACTTTGTTTTAAATAAATGCTTAAAGTTCCATTATTTTATTAAATAAGGATATGAAGTAGATCTTATTTGAAATAAGGGCATGAAGTAACTATGTCTATTTAAAATAAGGGCCTAACTTTTCGAATGGCCAGGAGTATTTCTGTCCTTTACCTTTCTTTGATTTTTTTTTCTTTTTTCTTTCTTTTCTTATATTTTCTAGTTTTTTTTTCCTTCATCGGTAGCCGACACCCTCCCCAGATTTGGCATGGGTTGCCCTCATCAGCCACGGGCGATGGATGGCCTCATTTGGGATTGTTGGTTTAAGTTTAACTAAATAACTAAATAAAATAGATAGATTTCACGGCAACCCTCACCTTGGGCGAGGCCACCCCAACAGCCATCGGCTAGGGCTTGCAGTCCCTCATCGGAAAAAAAAAAAAAAGAAGAAGGAAAGAGACAAAATAAAAAGCAAAGAATAAAAATAATTTAAAATCAAAATTGTATTTGGATGAAAACACCCTTGACCGGCCATAATATTTAGCTGGCTAACGACCGTTCGAGGTCAAGCCTTTATTTGAAACTACTATAAGTCTATAATTACTTTAAACCCTTATTTGATACTAACATTATCACTTTAGGCTTTTATTTGAAATAATATTTTCTTTAGACCATTGTCTGATAAAATGTGGGACCCTTATTTAAAATTTTCACTTTTTACTATGTTGCAGAATATCTTAAATCATACCCATTGTAACAGCAATATCCTAAATTCTTTTGTGTCATCAAAACCTCCAAATATGTAGCGGTGCCAATGCTACAAACTAGAGGATTTAAGTTTTAGGGTCTTGGTGGAACAAAAAAAGAAAGTTACAAAGTTTTTTTTTTCCTTTACCAAAAAAAAAAAAAGTTACAAAGTTTTGGATTTTTTATGGTGGACAAATAATGTTGTCACATTGATACGAGTTTAGGATTTTAGCGATTAAAAATGTATTTTTATGTTACAATCAGCATAATTTAGGGTTTTTTTTTTATGATATTTCCTATCAAGAATAATATTAGCGCAAGCACAAAAAAGGAAAGAACATGCAACTTGGGCAACAAAATAAAAAAGAAAAAAAAAATGGAAAATAACTTGCCATGATCGGAGGAACCATTCAATCAAAAACGATTTTCGTTGATTTATTACAAAGATTATTCCCTAATTTTTTTCGCTGAGACCATGTCAAAATAAGGTAATGTCGAAACTCGAATATACACACGTCCGAATTCGGTCCGTGCGGAGTAGAGCCAAGAATAGGCAAATTAGGCAACGTATGCAGATCCTTGAGAACAAAAATGGGAAGTCATTTCCAAGTTCTTCACTTAAATTTACCATGCAAAACCAAACATTCCACCCTAATTCCAATCGAAAATGAAATGCTTTAAATAAATCCGCAGGGTTTCCTTTCCTTCTCAAGACTCATTTCCATTTACTAAATGTATATTTTCCATATATGTAGAGAGAGAGCAATAGTCCCTCTTCAAAGCCAATCTCTCCTTGAGCTTCGATTCCGTACCCAAGATTTTCACAAGGCTCTGCACGCAATTCGAATTTCTTCGGTGATAATACTTTCATTTGCCACGCCACTTCTAATGTGAACTTTATATGAACAAAACCATCTTACTGTGGATGTCGATGTATGTAGCTCGTTTTCCGTGTGAGTATCAGTTGCTGCGAACGGATGTTGGCGAAAGCTCACGAAGATCATAGACAAGATGGAAGGTAACCATACTTTACTATACGTATATCGTATTTGAACCGACCCGGTGCCATGCGCTATTCGAATGGGCTCGGCCTGCTAACCGATTAATTACTTGATATTTCCCTTTCATTTTGGGTGCGTTATCTTGATGCTCGTGGATTGCAACGATGAAGAAGCTTTCTTTGAATGAGCAGAATTTGAGCTTGTGGGCATGAAGATATACGAGCAGTTGGTGGAGGTCAAAGGAAAGGTGGATCCGGAGGTAATCAAGAGAGCAATTCATGAACATCTTCAGAAAAAAAGCAGTACTTGTTCAGTGATACAAATGGGGAAGGAAGGCGAAAGGAATGAGAGTCTGCGCAATCAATATCAGCCGTTTATGATTACATCCCACGACGGATTTGGCATATGTACATGTTCTCATCGTGCAAGGATAATTTCATGTAATAAAATTGCTGATCTTTTAATGGATACAAGTTTTTGTCACATTGTCATACTAGTACAAATTCGAGTCACGATGATCTTACCAGAAAGAAATTGGCGAAATGGTGTTGCATCAAATATAACTTAAGATTTTTATGGCATTTTCCCCATCAAGAGTAGCGCCAAAACATATGAAAAAATCAAAATGAAAGCAAAAGTAACTCATGCAATAATAGAAAAGAAGAAGGAAAATAACTTTGGCTAGTAAGTATGTGCGGGTGGTGCAATTTCCATCCCTAAATAACTAATTCACTCCCATTTATACTGAAAAGATAAAATTGCCCTCAATCTTTCAATTGCCATACTATATAATGGCCCAACTCCTTTTTTTTTTTTTTTTCAATTTCTATTTAGAATAGTTGCTATAATTAAGAATTTTACACGTTTTATTTTTTAGTGTAGATATTCTCATAACTTTTTACATGCTTTGTATAAAATTATCTTGCTAGCAGTAAGGAAAAAAATTCTTTGATATAGTATAAAACTGAAAATCTCTTTTTCATTATTGATCTTATAACAACCTAGCTATATTTTTATTACTCTTATATCAAAAGCTCACTTTCTTGGTGAATATTTAATTAATTATTAGACTAAAATATATATCAACTCTCTTTATTTACTCTACCAAAGAATTTATATTTTTCCTTTCTATAATGGTGAAATATTTTTATACAAAGCACATGAGAAGTTAGAGAAATATCTAAGAATACACTAAAAACATTATGCACAATGAGTAATCTTAATATTTTTCATAAATAGTTTGTCGATGACATTATTTTTGTCAATCCAAAAACATTTTCACAAAAAAAAAAAATTTCTTACTTTATGCAATGTTTTGATTTAATTAAATTTCATTTACTCCACAATTTTCCATAAATTTAATCAATGATGTCTTGGAAATTTCTCTTTTCGACAAAATAAATTTCCATGGGAGTAATATCAAAAAGAAAAAGAAAAAGAAATAGTGTCTTTAACATACATGGAAAATCTACAATCAACGAAAATTAAACATATAAAATTCATAATTATGTTAGGTAAATCCTACATAGATATAGAAAAACTTAAAAAGGAAAGTAAATTAAATTAAATTAAATTGTAATTAAATGACAGAGGGTAATTTTGTATTTTTAGTGAAAATTAGATGGATTAAGTCATACAAGAGGTGGAAGTAGTGCTGTGTACAGGGTAAAGGTAAGTCTAGGAAAATCTAAGGCGTTGTTACATGGAATCCTTCCTTCAGCACAAAAATGGAAATTCAATTCCAGACTTGTTGACCCGTCGGATTGATGAAATCCTTTTTAAGTTCCCATGAAAAAACCAATCATTCTACAGCAATTTCAATTGAATTGGGTTTTCTAGGATAAATCAAGGAATCAATGAGCAACTTTTATGTCTGCATTATTTCCTTTCCTTGTCGAGACTTATTATTTGTAATGGAAATATACTTGAGTGAGCCATCTGCCCTCGAGCTTCACCTTCTTGCCTAAGGTCTACAAGGCACTGCACCAAGTTCCGATGTCTACCGTGATAATTTCAATCGCTGCTTTTAATGTAAGCTTTACATGACTAAAATCATCTTACTGTAATCGAACATATTTGATGCGGTCTCTTGTTTTGCACGTGAGTATCAATTGCTGTTGTGGATGCTGGCAAAAGATTTGGAAGACACAAGGTAATGTATTTTGCTCATGTTCATATCGTATTTGAACCAAACCCACGAGATGTGTCGTTCAAATATTCAAAGTTTTGCCCTCCACTGTGTAGTAGAACCGATAAATATAATCAGTACAACACTTTCATGTATAATATATGTATGTATACATATATATTGCTTTACTTACAGGGTTAATTCTTTAAAGTTGAGCTTTAGTTTAGTTATATAGCTCTCAATAAATGAGTAATTACTTCATAATTGCTTTCGTTTTGGTGTGTTTTTCTTAAATATTAGTGAAGAAATTTAATTGAATGAGCAGGAGTGGAGTACGTGGACATGAACATGGATGAGCAATTGGTGGAGGTAAGGGGAGACGTGGATCCGAAGGTGATCAAGAAAGCAATTGAACGAAGTGTTCGAAAGAAAGCATTACTTGTTAATTCAAATACACATGAGAAACGAAGATTTTAAAAAAAAAAGAGAGATTGAGTCCCTAGAAGAGTAGCAGCTACCACAACATAAAAATTTCCTATTGGTGATAGAAATTCTTAGTTTTCTTTTAATGCTTTGTGTTGTAAGGAATATAGGCAAAAGGGCATGCACTTTGTGTGTTATAAAGCAATTTCTCGAAATTTAATTGATGGAGGGAATTGTAGATTTATATTTTTGTGTAAGTAAAAAGAATCAACTTACTGAGAATCATTCAAACCTTAAGTCGAAATTGTCAAAGAGATTTATATTTTGAGCTTTGATTTTGTTGTCCTATATTCATCTATATAATGTATTTTTTATGGACTTGGATGGTGAACTTTTATTTTGGTCAAACATCAAAAATTGAATGGCGGGTCGATCCATCATCAGTTGATTCTGGTATTTCGGATGAGTCGGTCTATTTTGTTGTAGGCAGCACAAATTTCAATACACGGTTCGAACAAGTTTTCAACAACTCGAGTATTGATTGGAATCCTACAGGTCAATGCCGTATGTCCCCCTGTTCTTGAACGCGCTACGTTGCGCATGGAAGGAAACTTCCGAGGTAATGGCAGTCGAAGGGTGCGTTTGGATGGGCATTTAGAAAGCCCATTCAAGCCCCAAAATCCTTTCACCCTAAAATAGGGTGTTTGGCAACCTCCTTGAAGGAGCTTTCAAATGAAAGTCTTCCCTTGGAAATGCTGAAAGCCCAGGGGCTGGTAGGACTTTGGGCTTTGGGCCAAAGATTCTACCAAATGATGAAAATAATTTTTTTCTTCCTAAATTACCTCATTAATTTTTCATATTTCCGTTATTACCCTTATATATATTTATTTTTTAAACGAAAAAGGAGCAGCCCTTCGCCGGATCGGCGAAGGGGGCGCCGCCACGGCGAGTCGGATCTGCACCGGCGGCCTCGTCGGCGAGGTCGCTTGAGGTCGGGCGACCTCCGGCCCTACTGGTCGTGCGACCCTCGCCGGATGTCGCCCGACCTCGGGTGACCTCGGCCGACGGCCGGCCCGCGCCCAGATCGCTCGCCGTGGCGTGCGCAGCCTTTCGCCGGTCCGACGAAGGGTTTAGCTGAATTTTCAAAAAAAAAAAGAAAAGAAAAAATAATACCCATCAAAGTCCCTTGTGAAAGTTTTTTTAACCAAACACACATTCAACTCAAAGTTCATTTACAAAATTTTTTTACCAAACACAACTGCATTTTAGTTTTGGGCTTTTAGCATTTGCATTGGACTCAAAGCCCATACCATTTAATGCTAAACCAAACGCAGGTGCGTCGTTCGCCCACGGGCTTTTCGTATAAATACACGCCAAGAGCCACTTTTCCCTCGAACCACACGAGGAGTAACTTTTGTGGTTCTCCTTCCTCTCCTGTTTCGTCTGCTCTTCTTCTTCCTCGTTCACAATGTCGTCTAACCGAAGGGTAGCAGCAGAGATACGAATTGCCAAGATTTACGCGCATGTCGTGGCAACGCGAGGCTACAAGTACGATGTGTTCTTGAGCTTCCGAGGGCCCGACACTCGCCGCACGGTTGCGGATGTCCTATACGAAAGCTTAGTCGACGCCGGATTTAGTGTCTTCAGAGAAAACGAAGAGCTTCCCGTAGGCGAGATTATTGGACCGGAGCTTAAGCGCGCGATCGACGACTCAAGGATCCACGTGCCGATCTTCTCTGAAGGCTACGCATCCAGCGCGTGGTGCCTCCAGGAGCTCGCGCGCATGGTGAAGCGCCGGAGAGAATCCGCGGTACACGAAATCGTGCCCGTATTCTACGGCGTGAGTCCTCTGGACGTCAGGCTCGAGAGTGGTTCGTACGGCGAGGCCCTGCTCAGGCACGAGGGGCGTTACGGCGCGGAGAGGATGCGAGAGTGGAGGGAGGCTCTAATGGAGGTAGCAGATCTCCATGGATGGGACGCACGAGACGCAAGGTAAGTAAAAGAAGAAACTTTAATGGCCATTACACCCTTTTTTTGTTGTGTGCGCCTCTCTCTCTCTCTCACGCACACAAGCATAGATTGCAAAGTGAAATATGCATAGAAGGGTAATTTGAATTGGCAATTTAAGATTCCCTAGCATGGTCGATGGTAATGATATCAGAAGGTTTGGTAATCGCATTTTAAAGCTTCTTCTGTGTTTTGGACGAATGTGCTACGTCAGAAATGAACTTTAAGCTAGTCTCAGCCTATGTTGCTGTTTTCTGCTGTTTTTGGGATTCGAACAACAAAATTATCTATCGAGTCCACATGATCCACTTTGCTAATTATCAACAACACAAATTCACTAGGGAATTGCGACACCTTCAGTTAGAGAGAGAGAGAGAGAGAGATGCTGTTGAGTAGTGTTTCCAGCCCAAGAAGGATTGAAAGTATGTTCTGGAGGATTCCTATATATGCTCGTATGTTGCTGAAATAGTTGCTCCTCTTTTCTTTTAAGATGATGAATTATTATGCATGGCAGGCTGGATAAACTTGTTAATTATCTTGTTCGAAAGCTTTCTATCAAGCTGAAGCTAAGACAAAGGTTTCTTCCCCACTATTTAGTTGGAATTGATGATCGAGTCAAAGACGTGAAGCAGCAATTGGACTGCAGCTCCCTGGACATACGATTTCTTGTTGTCCACGGGATGGGAGGAATCGGCAAGACAACTCTTGCCATGGCGGTTTTCAACGAGATATTTCCTCTGTTCGATGGTTGTAGCTTCCTTTCTGACATCGGAGAATATTCAACTGGCAATGGCATTAAAAAATTGCAGAAAAAGCTGTTATTAGATATCTTGAATGAGCATTCCACGGACTTCCATAACGTCAGCGATGGAGTCCACGTGATACAAGATAGATTACGCAACAAGAGGGTGCTCATTGTTCTTGACAATGTCAATGAGAGAAAGCAGCTCATGGAACTGATAGGGAACTGGGACTGGCTCGGCCCCGGAAGCAGGGTTATTTGCACAACCAGGAATTTGGATGTTCTGGCAAATGTCCCATTTCGTCCTAAAGAATATTTTGATTATGAGATGACGGAGATGAATCCTTGGCATGCTCTTCAACTTTTCAGTAAGCATGTCTTCAGACCAACCCTACCTCCAGATAATTTCGAAGCTCTTTCCAGTGAAATAGTGGCCACTGCCAGAGGACTTCCTTTGGCACTTGAAATTTTAGGTTCTTTCTTCAGTAACCATCACCCCAAGAAATGGCTAGAAGCAATGCAGCGTTTAAGAGAAGTACCCCATGGGCAGGTCCAAAAGACGTTAAAAATAAGTTATGAGGCATTAAGCTTTGGGGAGAAGCAAATTTGCTTGGACGTTGCATGCTTTTTCATCGGCAAAGAGAGCACATCCGCAATATATATGTGGAAAGAATGTGGTTATCTCCCTGAAAGCGGACTTGCTGCTCTCACTGATAGGTCTTTGTGGAAGATAGACCATGACAATATTCTTCGGATGCATGACCTGATCAGAGATCTTGGTAGGGAAATTGTTCGAAAGGAAAATTATCTCAATGTGGGAAGTCAAAGCAGGTTATGGGAATCTGAGGAATGCCTTCGCGTACTTCGTGAACCGGTAAAGTTATTGATACAAGTAAAACTGCAATTTCCTTGGTAGAAAGTTGACAGAATTCTGGTCTTAGTAAGAGTTCACTGCTCTCTGTGTGCACAAGTTTCTCTGTTTGACGTCAAAATTCACTGATGCTTGCTATCTTTGCTAGATTAAGTACCAGCGAATGAGAAATGTTGAAACGCTAAGGTTACAATTACCTGAGGTGCAGTCGCTTACAAGTCAAGAATTTGCTGCTCTGCCAAAGCTAAGGGTTCTCGATGCAGAAGGGGTACACTTCACTGGAGATTATAAGAATGTTTTCAGAGAATTGAGATGGCTATCTTTAAAACGTTGTCCTGCAGACTTTGATGCGGCCAATTTCTCTCCAACCAATCTAGTCGTTCTCAAGCTTTCTGATAGTGAACTTAGAGATGATTGGCCCGGATGGCACCAAATCATGGTATGAACAGTCACGTGCATCTATTTCTTTTTTATTGTTTTATCTAACATGCCTGCGATTGTTCATTCCCCTTCTGATATTCTGGTGACCGACAGAAATCATCTAAGTTGAAGTTTCTGGAACTCGGGAACTGCAGCCACTTAACTAGATTGCCTGACCTCTCTCACCTATCGACATTGGAAAGATTGATCATACGGAATGGCAAAAGCTTGGTTGAATTTGGTGAATCGGTTGGTAAGCTAGTGCACCTGAATTACTTGGAAATCAATTTCTGCAAACTTCTGAGAGAGTTGCCCGAAGAAGTTGGTTGTCTAAAGGCTTTGAAAGAGCTGATTGTGAGATGGACAATGATTGGCCCTGTCGGTTTGCATCTTCCGCACTCCATTGGTAATCTACATTCTTTAACAAGGCTAGAGATGGAAAGTGTTGGAATTAGCGAACTTCCACTCTCAATTGGAGAGCTAAAGAATCTTGAAAGCTTGTGTTTGTCCGAGTGTTATGAGCTAAGAAAGCTTCCGGACTCAATTGGGGGATTGGAATCACTACTTGAGTTGGATCTGTCTTATACAAAAGTGGCAGAATTACCTGATCAGATTGGAAACCTGAGCAAGTTGAAAGTGATAAGGATAAAGCATAGTGAGATAAGCAAAATCCCAGCAACTATAGGCATGGTGGAGAAGCTTGAAGAATTTGATGCTGAAAATTGCGTGAATTTGGAGGGAGATATTCCTAGTGGAATTGGGAGTTTATACTTTCTGAAAATCCTGAACTTATCTTACACTCGCATTCGATCTGTGCCAACAACAATCGAACAGCTTTCTCATCTCCACGACTTTCATTTGGAAGGTTGCCATGAGCTTAAACGAATCCCGGAGCTTCCTGCCAGTTTGATTAACCTGTATGTTGAGTCTCGCTCACTACAAATGGTCCCAAACCTCTCAAACCTGACCAATTTGGTCAATCTAATGGTATCTGACTGCTTGGAGGAATCCCTTTCTAACCCATGGGATGCCGATTCTATCCAAACTCCAAACCTGGAGTGGGTTGGGAGGTTATCTAGACTGGAGAAGCTGAAATTGGTTCATAAAAGCATCATTGGACCACCGACTGAGTTAGCTTCCCTTCCTGGCCTGGAGCAACTAGTTCTGTCTTGTTTTGACCTGCAATCCCTTAATCAGCCGCTTCCTCCCATGTTGTCCGTGTTGAAGCTTATAAACTTCAACTCTATGCCACAATTCTCGCGCCATTATGACTTGAAATATTTGTCTAGTTTAGAGCTATGTAAATCACGGCTGACGGACATTCCACTCTGTCCGTTTGGACAATTGGAGAATCTGAGGGAATTGATGGTGTCAGACTGCGTATTTCTGCAGCGGTTATCCCATTTGTCAGACTTGAAGAAGCTCAGAGTGTTGCGCTTGTTGAGCTGCCCAAGGCTAGTTGAGATCGAAGGTCTTGTCGAACTGGAATCGCTGGAAAGTATAACGATTGGCCAGTGCAGTTCCCTAGTTAGGCTGCCCAATCTCCTGAAGTTGAAGAAGTTGAGGATTATGGAATTCAGATTATGCAGATCTTTAGTGAGTTTGCCTTTTCTATCTTGGGTAGCTTCGGAGCATTGTCATCTAGTAGTTAACGGATGCCATAAGCTAGCCAACCACGATGGCCCTTTCCGGCGTTACAAAGAAAAAAGGCAATGTCCAAACCCCCGTCCGCGCCTATGATCGGGAGGGTAGAGAACACTCGCCTCGCCCTGTTAGTTTATAGTTTCCTCAAGAACAATTTTGTCAGAGGATTTTTGCTTGTACTTTCTCTTTCCGTTTTTACCCCACGGGTGGTGCTCTTCTTTCTTCTCGACTTTCCAGGTGGAATACCCTGAATTTAGAGGGGAAGCTCACGTGTGTAAAGACATTGCATTGCATAGTCAGTATCGTAATTTCTTTCTTGTCTTCACCTTATTTGAACTCACACAAGAAGCTCGTTTGATGGTAACTAAATTCAGTTTCTTCTTTCAGATAACTAACGACATAGCTCAATTAAATTGCATAATCATTTCAGAAGGAATAGTTTTGGAAGCTACCATCCAATTATTTGTAAGGGTTTGTTCCTTTTCTCCAAGAAATAAAGAGCACTAGAGATTGCTGGTTGTCCCACTTTTCCACAACTAGGTCTAACAATGAGAGGTAAAGGCCACTTTTCTTTAATGGGTCATTAAGTTCTGACCACAATTGCTGTTCATGACCTAGTTATAACAAGAACACTCAAGATCGCTGGTTGTCCCACTTTCCCACAACCAAATCTAACGATACGAGGTGAGGACCACTTTTCTTTAATGTAAAATTGAGTTCTAACCGCCATTGACGTTCTCGACCTTATAAATTAAGCAATCTTAACATAGTATATCGGTAGTTATAGCTTAAAAGTTAAAAAGACAAAACTTGTTGTCTGTCTTTTCAAAAATGGACCATCACTGCATATTCGCAAACATAGTATCGAACGACGAGCGGCAACTATGGGCGTCCAATCCAATCTTCAGATGAATAGGGAATGTAATAACGGGTTTACTAAAACAAACACCATAAAGGACTAGGTGTAAGAGTTGGCCTTAAAATGAATAAATAAATAAGAGAGCCCAAAGGCCCAAGTTGGCTCTCGGCCCATTTGAAGAGAAACAAAGGGAGTTTCTTCTCTTCGTGCGGCAACACTCGTGAAATAGAAGTCAGATGGAAGGGGAAGGCAGATCGCGGAGGAACCGAGGAAAAAATCGCGGTGGTTGGTTGGGAAACATCAATCAATGCTGGAATATCCCTTTTGCATGTGATTCCTCTTGCAAGTTTGTTTTTATTTTACAAATCAAAACTAGGGGTGAGCATCGGTCCAAGCAGGGACCGGCCCAACCCCACCGGTCCTAGTTCCGTTCCCAGGAAGACTAGGTCAGTCCTTGATCCTAAAATTCCTCGATCAGCATTGTGCAAGTCGATTATTAGTTCTAAGAGTTCTGGGTCGGTCCAACCCGGATCAACCATGATTATATATATCTAATATATTATTTATAACTTTTTATATAGAGAAAATTTTAAAATAAATAGCGTCAATAATATTAAATAACTCTTTAGTTAGGAGTTCAAGTAATTTTACATTGTTCTTTAATAACTTAGGTTTTTAATGTTTTTTACGGCGTCAATAGTCATAATTTACAAATGAGGAAAATGTTTTTATGAGGAGTTCTCACAACGTTAAAAAATACATTTTATGGCATCCTCCTTTGGTATTCGTTCTCTTTTTTTTTTGTTGGTAAAGTGGTATTCGTTCTCTTCTGTCTTATTTGTCCTCTTAGTCTTCAATTTGCTAAAATTGAAAAACATAACTTCTCCACTTGCCACTCAACACTCGCCTCGCTCGCTTTGGGTCACTCGTGTCGCTCGCCGCTTGATGCTCGCTTGGCTTGTTACTCCCCGTTCAACATTCGATATTCATTCTATTCGATGCTCACTCCACTAGAACCTCACCGCTTGCCTTTTTTAGTTGACCTTACTTATCATCGAACCCATTGGGTTGGTACGGCCCTCAGTTGCCCTTTCAAGGAGTAAAAAAAATGAAATAAAAAATTATTTGTTAGTCTTTGGTTGATCTTGAAATCAGACCGGACCCATTGGGTTAGTCCAAGCCTTAATCGTTTTTTTAAAGAGTACAAAAAATGAAATAAAAAATCATCAGTTGATCTTGGGTTGACTCTGGAACCGGACCGAACCCATTGGGTCGGTCCAGTCCTCGGTCTCAAGCTCGATAGGGTTAGTCATCGGTCCCAAAAATTTAGGACCGATACTGTGCGGGTTGGTCCTAGAGTTAGAGGGTGGACCGGCTCAACTCGGACCATGCTCACCCCAAATCAAAACCATAGCCCTAACTGTGTTGGCTTCACCAGTGATGCTCCGGCTGAGAATGAGTTAATTGATGGTGATAATTAGGTCATTCACATCCCTAGGAACTTAAAGATTTTTATGGATTGCAATTTCGACATCTTGTTTGAGAGAAATAGATTTTTTGAAATTCTTGAGACATGTTGTACAATAACTTTTTTTTTTTTTTTGGGAACTAAATGTTGTACAATAACTTGACCAGCAACTTTTGGTGTCAATTTTTTCGTCAGTTTCCAAGATATTGGGCTGGCAGTCGTCGAGAGGCCAGCGCAGAAGAGCTAGGTTCAAGCCAGAGGGTGTTTCTCAAATTTGGTTACAAATCCCCCCATGATTTATTATTATCCCATTTTACGTTTGGGGTTGATTCCGATAAAGAGAATAGTTTAAGAACCTGTCCAAGTCCAATGTTGTACAGTAACTTGACCAGCAACTTTTGGTGCCAATTTTTTCGTCAGTTTGCAGCTCAATTTTAAGGATCTTTTAGAACTTTGAAAAAACTTGCTTTTGGCAGTAAGCTCACCTGAAATGGACTTCGGTGGAGAGTTGTGGCGCGACCAAGTTTGACACGTAAGCTCCGCGCTAAAGTAGACAACATTATGAGGTTGGCTACGGGGGAGCTTTGTGTTTGTGCGTAGAAATCGTTTTGTCACTAAAAGGGCTTGGTTTAGTCGAGTTTTATTAAAGATAGTTGTCTTCTTGATTTTGACACTTTCTTGCTTAATTGATAAAATTTCGAATGCGTCTACTTGAGGTGGCTTTTGTTGTTTGTTTGTGCGCAGTTCTAAGTGAGTAGTGCCCTATTTTTTTTAATGAATTTGCAAATTCATATTTAGAAAGTGAAATAAATTTAATATATTATGAGTTATGAAATGGCATTTTTGTTGAATAAAAATCTAGATCGAACATTTACTACTTGCTGATATTTGTGGATGATTTGAGAAGCTTTTTAGGAAAGAGCCTGTCGCGACCCGATCTTGCCGCCCCTCGAAATGTATCCAAGGATGGGAAAGGTCGGGTTTAGGAGTACTTTGATCACGAGAGTTTTCTCACGAGATCACGAGCTCTCCCAAGCTTGTACCCTGCGCAACAGCGGATTTATTTATACGATCTAAGTATTTAACAACCTAAAAAATATACAGGAGTCGCCACTAGCCTCATTTTGGGGGTCAGCTAGAAACCCAATCAAGGGTCGGGAGTGTTCCCTCGATTCCTACGTAACCAGATATCTAGATTCGGGAACTTGGGTTACGCTAATATTGCTATTAGCACCCTTTCGGTACCTAAACAGTATATTGTGTTTTTCCTAACATGTTCACGCATTTCTTTTTTATATTTTCAGGCTCGTCAATTCTATACTAAATGATCATGGGTGGTGGATTACTTTTATTCTATTTTATTTCTAAAAAATGAAAAGAAAACAATCAATGAAATTGAAATTGCAAGACATGAAGTAAACAATCAAGAAAAGCAGTAAATCTATCATGCAAACCTAAAAGAAAGTATAAAAGAGAAATATATGGGAAAAAGAGAGAAAAACCCGCAACTCGTCGGGTTTTATACAACAAATGGAGCCCGAGACATATATCGGGAAAATGGGTATTACATGAAAATGGTCGGAATGGACATCGACCTCCACCATCTTCACGCCTTCTCCATCTTCAAAGTCCTAATCTAAACCTAATCTAAGAAATTTATGACTAGGTGCATACAAATGAAAGAAACAATCATCACAACTAAGATCAAAGCAAATGAGGTAGAACCCATGTATGATTGGCTCTAAGAAAAAAGCACAGAAATCAAGCACTTTATAAAGAGCAACTTTCATGAATGGAGTTTCTTGAGGCGTATCAAGTTCAAGTAAAGTCAAATTCATAGCCGAAAAGCAACAATCGCTAAAGCATGCAAATCAATCATAAGCAAATCAGAGAATGATGCATGATAACTGATTTGTTAAGCCACCTAATCAATGCATGAAAATCATGAAATTTGAACATGACGTAAGGTTAAATGTGAAGAAAAAGTTTGATTTGGACATTTAACCCTAAATCCATGTGCAAAAGGCCACACAAATCCATTAACATTGATATGTGACTTGTCATTAGGAGCAAAATGCATAACAATTTAAATTGCTACATGTCAACTTGAATTCTAAGGTTACTTGACCTTAAAAATTCTCAAATTTTAGCGTGGGATGGATATGGATATTATGGAAAGCTTTCATTGAGAATTTATCCTCAAGATCATTATGTATAAGATCACACAAAATTGGTAAACAGTCAAATTCATAGAGACAAGACAGCACTGCAGGTCAAGACAAATTCAGACTTCAAAACTTGATCTAAAAAAAAAGAAAAGCAGGGCAAATGATGGGAAAATTGGACAAACTAGGCATCGATAGAAAGCTCAATGTGTCCTTTACGAATTCTTATTAGGTGACAATTGCAAATTAGGTCTTTTTCTAGCTCAAACAAAGCCATTTGTATAAGTGGTCAGATCAGATTATAACAAACAGAATATATCAGCAAATTAGTGCTCTTTGCAAGAAGCATCAGGCAGGGCAAATGATGGCCAAATCCCACATATAATATGTCTATGGAAAGCTTGAGAAGTCTATTACAAATCTCTAGAAGATATTAAGTCCTAATAACATCATCTACCAGCTCATTTCAAGTGATTTACACGGAAGGTCATCCGAAACAGAGAGCAAGTCAAAACACCAAAATTTTCCAGAAAACTAGTACTAAATGCGGAGCTATTTTCAGGTAGTAAACGACATCGGATCAGAACGTTCTATGGGTCGATGGAAAGATAATCAAACCATCTTCAACCTCCATGAAGATTCCGAACACAGAAAACCACAACAAATAGCTCATATCAAGTCATTTGCACAGAAGGTCATTCAGAACACAGAGACAAATATTTGGCAGATTTTGGACCAGACTTCGGACAGACAAAAACCATATTAAATGAAGTCCGATTAGGGCATTCTATAGCTCATTGGAAAGATAATCGAACCATCTTCAACCTCCATGAAGACTTCGAACACAGAAAATCACAACAACCAGCTCATAACAGTTAAAACAGAAAATCGCAGAACAGCAAATCAACCTTAAAACTACTGCAGAATTGACAGACTTTGTAGGTGTTTTTCAGTGACCAAATGACGTCCGTTCAGGGCGTGCGACATGTCAAATCGAAGCTCTATAGGTGTATTTTATATGTCTAGAAGGGCTCGAAGTCAAAAAAACCTTATCTAACACCTCGTTTCAGCCAAAACAGAAAGTGATATATCAGGTATACGAATTTGCAGATCAAGGCAAATCAAGTTCAATCAACTTCAAGTTCATCATCAATAATCATCAACTCCTTGCAAATCATTTGGCTCAGAGGGAAGGTAAGATACAGCATCCCTAATGTGTCGCCCACAATCATTTTGAAGTAGAATTTCAATTAGTGATCTCATCATCAAATAAATTCGGTGTTTCACCCTATCTGTGGGATATAAATCCAAACAGCTAAATGAGGAGATGAACCAAGAACTACAGATCAGGTTTTTTGCGAATTCACTAGTTTGATTATCATGGTTGTGAACAAGTATTGCGTGAAAAATATCAAGAATGCACAGAACAGTCTCCTCCTCTTCCTCGGCAGACTCAACATCTCAAAGTAACATGCAGGAGAATCATTTGATATACAAAATCACACATGAACAGAATTTGATCCACGCAAACAATCATGAACAGCATTCGACATACATCACTTATACATCTAATTAGTTTACATTTCAATCAACTATATGCTTAAAATCCAGCAAAGACACAACCAATGCAATTTCAATTGAATATCAAGACGGTGGTAAATAGAATGCAATAGGGACTATCGGCAATAGAGTCAGGCTTTCTATCGAACAGGTAGAGGGCATTTCCAGGTTATGGAGCAAATGGCGCCAAACAGAACATCCCAAACACGGCATTTATCACGAACGACATGCAAGCTACAGTGACTTGGCAGAATAGGCTAATGAAAGCACGCAATCTCGGAGCTAAAAAAAAACAGATACAAGTACAAAGTCAAAAGAGAAAGAGAGATAAAAAAAAAAAGAACCTGATTGAGCTAGCAATAGAGAGCCGCTGTCATTGAGGGGTTTCAGATTTTTTTCCTTGGAGATGAACCGAAACCTCCAAATTCGGCGTGGATCTGAACCCCGATCTGATGAGCTAGATCCAGAGAGATTCGGGTCTGGCGAGCCTTTGCACCAGAAGACCGAATTCCTCCACCGGCCGTTCCAACAAGTTAAATCCGGTGCGCAAGACAAAGCCAAGAGAAAATGCGCGAGGTCAAAGAGAGAACGAGAGAGAGAACCAGATCCTAAAAACTTAATCGGATCAAGAGAGAAAGAGAACTCACCGTTCTGGTGAGTTCGATCCAGAGAGAAACTCGGTTAAGCGTCGTCGTCGCCGCGGCTGTCGCCAATCTACCCAACCTAGAGAGAGAGATCACCGGCGAGCCTCTGCACCAAAGGACCGAGAGCCGAGCGAACAGGGGTTGAGCGTAGGATCCGGTGGAGGGCCGAATCACGCCATAGATCGAGAGCCGTTGTCGCCGCGATCGAGCAAACCAGAGAGATCCGCTGAAAAACCTTCAGAACCACCAGAACCAAGAGCGATTGAGAACCCCTTCGGGATGCTTGATCATCGGTTTTCGATTTCCGAGGGTGATCCGCCGAACCAGCTTCGCTACGTCGTTGCCGCGATCTCCGTCGCCGATCCTCACCGGTCGGCTTCGATCGATCAAAATCTCTCAAAATGAACGGATTTGTGGAGAGATTCCGATGGAGAGAACCTGCGAGCTTGAGAGAGTAAATCCCTGGAGGACCTGAAACCAGAGAGCAGGTCTCTCTGCCTCCTCCCGTCGACAAACCCCCCGGCAGCGAAATCCTCAACGAACTCTCCCAAAACTCTTCGCCGAGCCCCCCCGAGAGAAATTATCCGAAAGAGAAGCCGTTTTCTGTTTCTCCCCTGAGAGCGTCCTCCGTCCGAGAGAGTCTGATCGATCGTGATGGAGAAAAAA
This sequence comes from Eucalyptus caleyi, assembly GCA_014182885.2. Lineage (NCBI taxonomy): Eukaryota > Viridiplantae > Streptophyta > Magnoliopsida > Myrtales > Myrtaceae > Eucalyptus > Eucalyptus caleyi. The sequence goes on along the minus strand of CM024476.2, from coordinate 41,291,707 downwards.
GCGGGCGAGAGACCCAGTGCGAAAATTTCAGCGAGAGAGAGAGTGAGAGATAGCCAGAGCCAGCGGGAGCAGAGACCCCCCCGCGGAGAGAGTCGCGAGAGCGTTTTAAAGAGAGAGCTCCTCCCAGAGAGAGAAAAAAAAAAAATTTAGAGAGAGAACGAGAGATCCAAAAAGCGATCATCAATCCCCCGAGAGAATTCCCCGTGCAAGCTAAAACCCCCGTTTTCTTTTTGTTTTCTTCTTTTTTTTTTTTTTTCCTTTTTCTTGTTTTCATTCTTTTTCTTTCTTTCTTTTCTCTCCTTTTTCTTTATTTCTCTCTTTTTTCTTTTTTTTTTTTTTTAATTGTGTTTCCTTTACTTCTTTCTTTTCTTTCTCTTTTTTTTTTGTTTTCTTTTCATTTTTATTTTTATTTATTTTTATTTTTTATATGTTTTCAAATTGAATATTTAAAACGTTGACAAAAATTTCGAGTGTCAATAGGTACTATCAAATGTTTTATGTCTACACACACATTTACGAACTATTATCCCCTCGAAAGATTGTTTTATATCACAAATGTCTTCTCTCTCTACACGCACATACCGTTTTGCAAATTTGATTTGTGAGATGGTTTGTAAAATATGTTTTGATTGATGGATAGAGTTGTGAAAGAACATACTTTTTGGTCTGTAAAAATGCATTCTAACTATGAGATGGATCTAAGTTTGCTTTTGTGGATTATTAGAGAATGATGATTTGATACTCATTATCGTTGCGAACACAATTAGGGGTTTTTGGGTATGTATACTAATTTGAAGATATCATTTTGGTCTGAGTCGTAGGTTGATAATAAGTGGGGATCTTATTGGAGATTCTTGGTCACCTATTATCAAGTATTGTGTCGTGATCATGGTTGGATATTGAGCATAAGATTGATTAATGAAATTAACCTTGATGTGTTACAACTTTAAGTCAATATGCAATATCACTCTTGAACTTATGATTTGTTTAATGTGATCATTAAAAATATTTTTCATTTCAATCCATTTTTAAATTAACAAAAAATATGCAATCTTTTTATTACTTTTTTAAAAAACCTTTTTGGTCTTTATAAATGTTACGATAATTCCATTTAAATATATTGTAACTTATAATCTCTACAATAGTAAAAGTATAACCATATTTAGAGAAGCATAGGTTGATGTTATTGCTATTTTAGATTCCTAATATATGTTTCTAACTAAATTTAATTAAGATAATACAAAATACAAAATACAAAACACAAAACTTGAAAATTGTTGTTTAACTAAACATTTAGGAACAAGATTTCGATCAGTATTAGCACCTTACCTATAGATAAATTATTGTCTTTTGTAGATATCCTTACGAATACACTTATTCTTAAAAATATTTAAGGATATATCGAATTGATATTCCTACTATTTTAGAGCCTCATTTGTAGGATCTCATTTAGAGTAATATAGGGGTATATTCCTGCTATTTTAGTGGAGAGTATTTTCGGAAGGATATTTATAAAAGACAAATAATTTATCTAGATAATCACGCTTACATTAATCTAAATTTTGTTCCCACCTTTTTAGATAGGTAAAATTTTCAGATTTATGTTTCATAATTTCTTAATTAATTCTAGTTAAATATGTAAATTAAAAAAATTAAAAAAGCAAGAATATCAACATCATACTACTCTAAATGAGGTTTTACTTTTACTACTATAGACATCATAAGTTACAATATGCTTATAAGGTGAAAAGTGATTCAAATATCACTTTCTTTTTTTTTGTTGATTTAGATAATGGATTGAGATGAGATTTATGTTTTAAAATCTATATAATAGTGTTGACACCTAATTTTGGAAAAATAAAATTGCATTTTGAACAAATAAAAAGAAAAAAAATGAAAATGGGAGAAATTGATTTGATTGAATTATGCGAGGAAATATGAAATTCGATGAATGTCCGGATTTTGTTAAATGCAAAGAACAATTTTGAAATTAAGTGAAAAATGGACAAGAATTGGTGATTGTCAAATCATACAGATTTGATTTAAATATGACAAGAAATGATAATTCGAGAAATGCTATGTAAAAAAATCGTTTCGAATCACTTTAAAAGAGAGATTTATTTTTCATGACAAAGGAGTTTTTTTGGTGGGGTGGGGTGGCGTGGGGGGGGTTTTCAGAGAGAAAAATTTTCGTGAGAAAATTCGAGCAAAAAGAGAGAGGGGACGAAAAGGTTGGGTGCAGAAAGCAGAAAAGATACTGCAGCAACAGTAAAAGGAGGAAGAAGTGACGTGCAACAGAAAAAAAGAATTACCGTTCTTCTTCTTCAACCTTCTGCCGGCGACACTCCTGCCCGACGACCACCGCCGCGTCCTGCGGCCAAGCCGGCGCGACACCGCCTCTGCTCCGACGACCCGACGCCGCCCCTGCTGCCCGAGCCGTCGCTCCACCGCACCTCCATCGTCCACGACGCCCGCGAGCCCCCTCGCTGAACTTCTGCCGCCGCCCGATCTCGCCGCGCCTTCGCCGCAGCCCTCTGCAGCGGACCCGAGCCAGATCTGCAACCCAACGCCGGACCGTTCCCAGAAGCCGCGAAGCCGCAGGCCACGGCGCGACCACCGCTTTTTTCGGCGCCTGCTGCAAAACCCTCAGTCCGTCTGACAGAAAACTCCCGACGATCGCCGCCGCTGTGACGCTCGCCCGCGCTTCCGCCTCCTTCTGCCAGCACCGGACGCCGCGCCGCAACCGCCCGAGGCCTCCTGCCGTCCCTGCAACGCCCCACCGTTCGAAGCCCGCGACCCGACGACCCGCGGTCCGCGATCCGCGCTCCAGCTCCGTCGCCCCTCCTCTGCCCGCGAAGTTGCAGCTGCTGCCAAGCCGAGATCCAGACGCCGGAGCTCCCCGTCGCCGCCCAGCTTCGCCGGAGCTCCGACCGCGACGCCCCTGCCGGACCTCCGATCAGCCACCCTTGGCCGGGCCCCATGGCTGCCAAGCCCAATTTTGAAAAAAGGAAAAAATTAAAACACATTAGGTAGTTTTCTTTAGTTTATTTCGTTTATTTTATTTTACTTTATTTTGTTTTTTTAGTATAATTAGTCTTTAGTATATGATTGGAAATTCAACATATCACCTGATTACAATCGCGCGGGATTTTTTTTATTTCATCTATAAGGTTTTAGATCAAGCGGGAATAAAATTGATATTTTGATCTTTAAGGTTTAAGATCAATTTATCGATTTTACTAGCGGAATATTATCTGTTGATCTAAACAATGTGTGATATTTTTGATGATTCTGAATGGTTTGTCCTGTTTTAATTGAAATATGTTTGAGTTAGAATATTGCATGCTTTAAGGTTATTTGCATATTTAGATTAAGCATTTTATTTATCATGGATTGTCAAAATTTAAATAATAAATAAATAAATAAATTTAGGATGTTAGATTGTCGTTTCATTAATCTAAATTGCATGTTTAATTATTTAACAATTTTAATTTCGAATTTAAAAGAAAAAAGGAAAACCTAGAATTAAGGCATTCTCTGCACGTCATTGCATATTATGGTAAAATTGCATATAGTTTAATTCTAGATAATAGTTTTAGTTTATTATAAGTTTAGATAACATTTTAGATAGATTGCATTTCAGTTAGGGTTTTCTAAAGTAGGGTAACATCCTAGTTTGAATTATGATTTGACTCAACTTCATTCCTAGTACAAATTAGATGATATTTTAATTTAGGTAGATAATTTTTACATTTTTCTAATTTCGAATTTCATGGAAAATACAAAAATATTTTAGGATAAATTAATTTCCACCTTTAGGATGAATTGCATGCTTTTTTTTTTTTTTTTAGGAAAATAAAAAATGTCATATGCATGCCATATAAAATTAAGTTCATGAAATGCATGTTATTTAGTGATCATGGTTAGGTCCATTTAGCTAGAAATTACTTGTCACTAGGTCAGATTCATAACTCTCATTAAATAAGTGAAAACAAACAAAGAGAAATTGCGTGTTAATTAAAATCATATCTAAAGTTGATGATGTGAATTTTTAATTTAACCATGCGAATGCTTTCGTTATTTACAAGGTAAGTCCCCGCATTTTTTCATTACTTTCGTGAATGTTAAATTGGTGGTTTGTACACCCGCATGATCACATCACATGTTAGAAAATAGATTTAAAATCAATCCGAACTACTTGCAAAAACATTTTTGAAAATTAAAAAAAAGTGGTACCGAAAAGGCATTAGAAATCTAGTGCAATCAAATCCCCGTATTCATAATCTCTGGTTCGTAGGAGTAAAGTAAAACTCCCATTACTTTACTTGGGTTTCTAATCGACCCACCAAAAATAGATTAGTGGCGACTCCTAAATAAAATCCATTTGCATGTTAAGAAATTTGAACTTAAGTCGCGAATTGGTATGGGCCTGGAAGAGCCCGAATTAAGTCTAGGTTTAACAATCTATTAACCTAATTTTAGGTGATTCACCCGAAAAATAGGTCACGACAAATAGTAATAATAATAATAATAATAATAATAACTTATGAAAAATACTAAAATAATCATATTGAACATTTAGGTATCAAATTGAAAGTTCAAATACTAGATTGAACATCAAGAATAGTTGAAGGACCAAGTTAAGTAAATTAAAAGTTTAGGATGATATTACACATTTAACCAGTTTTTCCCTAGAGTAAAATCTCTACTTTTGTTTCGACCAAAAACAAATCTCTACTTTTGTAATAAAAATAAAGTGAAAATTATTATAATTTATTATAATTAGTTTTTGAAAAATAAGGGTCAACCAATTCTCCAGAATTGAAATAAAAAATTGAGTTCATTGTAGGCTTTATCATATTGGTTCCAGAAAATGTTATTCCGACGCTTGGACTCACAAGATGCCCTAGCATGGCTTCACTCACCATGGTATTTAATGTGTTATTATTTAATGAGCTTTGCTAGCATAATAATCTTTAAATTGCTATGAGAATAATAGCTTATTGTGAGGATAAACTGTTATTCTTAAGTAGATTAAAAAGTGTCACGTGATTATCCTTGGCCACATAATAGCTTGTGCGATGCCTCGTGAGCGGACAACACCAAACCGGCCTTCATTCTGTAGTTGTTCTAGAAAATAATACTATTAAATTATTATCTTGAGTTTGAATTCGAATAATTATTTGTTAAACCGAATTTTATTGAGGAAGATTTTCCCAAGCGGATTACAAATTGGATGAAGAAGTATTTCTTCTTATTGGACTTTCTTTCCAACGTGCAAAATAAGCAAGAAAACAAAAGAAATGAGTTAACCTATCACTACAAGACAAAAGAGGAAACAATTCGAATCTTGAAGAAAGGATCCCGGGGGGCCAAAGTCAAAGTTTTGACTCTGAGCACATAATATAAAAAGCTCAGGCTTTCTTTATCAAAGGAGGTAGCTACACATCGAAGCTGCACGTCAAACTAAAGAGAGCAACGCATGAAGGGAGAAGAACGCAAACTCGTGAACTTGTATGGAAAGAAGAGAACAAGTATACGAGTTCTTCATTTCGGCGTACATAGAGCACTTTACTTTGAGCTTGAATGCATGGTGATTTTGTACTGTGAGTTTATATTTAAGTGAATTGTTTATTTATAAATCTTTTTAGATTTGTCTTAAATCTAGGTATGGGAAACACTTGAGGGTGTCAGCGATTATATACTTTGATTATCCGATTATAGTGGATTGTTTGTTGCTGGCTCTCCTTGTAGACGTAAATATCGATATTCGGACCGCAATACGTAAATTTCTAGTGTCCTTATTATTTCTCGTTTATTTCTCTGATGATTTTGCGTTGACGTAAATTGCAAGATCTTATTGTTTTCGCGTATTATATTCCAACAAATACGGTAAATAGCTTTTTATACCACACTCGAGTTTAGCTCAAGCGTTCAAATCACTTTAGGTTCACAACTGATTTCGACTAGTTTATGCATGGAAGGCCAACATTCCTTTCAAAACTTAGGTAATATAATTGTTGCAACCTACCCCTTGGGGGAGGGAACAAATTTAGGGATATTGCTTAAAGGACAGACCTAAGACCCATGATTAGGCACAAGTTCTCCCAAGCCCCCCGAGTGACATTAGAATATTTTTAGGAATTTTGCAAAAATGAGTCACCACTAGCCTATTGGGGTTGGCTAGAAACTAAGCGAGGTATAGGAGTATACCTGGCTTCCTACGCAACCAGAGAATCTAGGGTTGGAGACTTGATTACACTAATTGACAAATTAATGCCATTTTAGTACATAATCTTGTTCATTTTAAAAGAAATGATTTTTGTCAAGCAGTTTGGATTGATTTTATATCTATCAACTAACATATGAGGTGATCATGTGGGTGCGCAATCATTAAAATACTAATTATAGCTACCAAAATCCTAATTGTAGTAAAATTGAGCACGTGCAATTAAACAATCGCAAACATAATTATCTATGTAAATTAAACTGCGACGTAATTGAGATGCAAGCAAACAAATGCCTAATTATACTAAAAGGGCAATATATAGCAATTCCTAACCAGACCTTGCATTTTTTTAGATTTTCGAAATTTTTTTAATTTTTTAATTTTTTTTTTGGAAGAAATTTTTTTTTTTACATATATATTTTTATATTCGGTCGAACAGGGTCGGGCCCGATTTGACCTGACCCGGGTTCGGCCCAATCGGTGCAGATCGGATCCGGCTGGTTCGGTCCAATGGGGGGGCTAGGCCGATCGGCCTGCCCGAAGAAGGCTAGGCCCCACCAGATGGTCGGGCCTTTAATTGGTTCGGATTGGGCCCAATCAGGGGGGCCCAACTTGTAAGTGGGCTCCCCTTTGCAGGCCCACGTGAAAAGGAAGGCCAAGTGGGCTAGATCAAAGGTTTGGCCCAACTCAGCTTGTCCTCTGGTCTGCGACTGTTCGGTCATGACTAGAGGAGGCCACGACAGCGCAGCCCTAGGGGGGCTCTAAGGAGGGCGGTGGTGGACGGCGCTGGTCAGGGGCTCACGAGGGCGGCAAAGGGGTCGGCCGAGGGTGGTGTCCTGCTGGACTGTGACCCCTGTGCCGCGACTTCTAGTCGTGACTGGGAAGACGGCGAAGGCGAACGGCTCAGCGGTCTCAAGCTAGGGCACGACAGACGCGTTTCAGCTACGCAGGGGGAACAACCCGGCTTCCGGCCGGGCCGCGATGGCACTCCAGTGACCAAAAAAAAAAAAAACGGCTGAAGATCGGGACAATAGTTGGTCTTCACTTGGGCAATTCGACAAACAGGTGGAGGGGCGCTACAACTTAAAGGCTTTTGGCTCGGCCGAGGCCTGAGCTCAAGTCCTAAACTCCAAAAAAACGAGCCAAAACAACAAGGAAAGTAAAGGGGGACGGGTGATGGCCGGAGCTCGCCCAGACGGGTCGGGGTGAGCTCCGACCAGCTCCATTCCGAAGATGCCCACCAAGTGCTCGACTAAATGCTTACCTGTGTTCCAGCGGAAATGGTGAGCTGCGGTGGCTCACTGGCGGAAGCTGGGCGTTCTGGGGGGGCTCTCGGCTCCTTGGCTTCGCTCTCCCGGCCTTCCCTTCCGGTTTCACCTCTCTTCTCTCTCGGACTCTCTCCCTCGTTCTCTCTCGGTGCTTCCTGTGTTGCTGTCCTTTTTTTTTTTTTCTTTTTTCTGCAAGTCCTCCAAGCCTTTCAAGGCCAACGGCATGCGTGCCTGGTTGCCAGCCTGTCGACGGGCTTGCTCCCCGACCCGCGGATCGCGCCGGAGCTGCTCCCCCGATCCTCTTGCTCCCTCTGTACCTGTGCTCTGCTCCTCTTTTCTATTTTGCAGGTCTTCGCGCGAGACTAGCAGGAGAGGAAGATTGGGCGTGGGAGAAGAAAAGGGGTAGGTCGGTTGGGCCGACGGGGGAAGGAAGAAGCTGGGTCGAAGGAGCTGGGCCACGCACGGGGGAGAGAAGAGGAAGGAAGGGAGCGGGCAGGGCCAAGGCCAGATCCGGCCCGACCCGACGCGACCCGTAAGGCATTTTAAAAAAAAATTATTATTATTATTTTTGATTTTTTCTCTTTTTGGTGACTAATTCCTAATTTTATACACAATTAAATCATAAATAAAATTACAAAATTTAGATGTCAATAATAATTTTTTTATTTTAAAACTCATAATATCAACCGTTTTGACGTCACATTCGGATCAGTTGCATTTATCTTCTCTGCATAATTCACTCTTCACCTGATAATTCGAAGTTTCACCGTAAGGATTCACGGGTACCGAAGAATTACATAGCGTGACATGATCATTTTTTATTTAATCGTGGAAAACGAGGGAGTGGTTGTGTCCCGGGGAGGAACGAAACTTCGGAGCAAAGGCAGCGAAAGTCATCGCTCGCTGGCTTTGAATGAATATACACGAAAAGACAACGTACCAGGACAAACAACTTTCTCTTCGATTCTCCCTCGATCTACACAAAAAGAGAAATTTGTAGTTCTTTCTTCTTCCTCTCCCGTTTCGTCTGCTCTTCTTCTTCCTCGTTCACAATGTCGTCTAACCGAAGGCGATCACAGGCGCGAATCGCGAACATTTCCGCGCACGTTGCGCCGACGTCGGGCAACAAGTACGAGGTGTTCTTGAGCTTCCGAGGGCCCGATGTTCGCCGCACGTTTGCGGATTACCTCTACGAAAGCTTAGTCGGCGCCGGAATTAACGTCTTCAGAGACACAGAAGAGCTTCCCGTGGGTGGGAATATTGGACCGCAGATCGAGCGCGCGATCGATGACTCGAGGATCCACGTGCCGATCTTCTCGGAAGGCTACGCATCCAGTGCGTGGTGCCTCCAGGAGCTCGCGCGCATGGCTAAGTGCCGGAGAGAATCCGCCGGGCGAGAAATCGTACCCATCTTCTACAGCGTGAGTCCATCGGACGTCAGGCTCAGGACGGGGTCGTACGGCCAGGCCCTGCTCAAGCACGAGAAGCGTTACGGCAAGGAGACGGTGCGAGAGTGGAGGGAGGCTCTAATTGAGGTCGGGAATCTCAGCGGATTGGACGCACGAGCAACAGCGTAAGTGAAAGACAACTTTAATTGTCATTCCGCCCTTTCTTTAGCTCTCTCTCTCTCTCTCTCTCTCTAAGGTATTCATGATTATGATCCAACAAATAGTTTCTTTTAGCCTCTACATATTATTAGGGGAAAAGAAGTCAAGACGAACAATTGAACTGAAGGCGCCGCAATCCATTACCATCGACCATGCTATGGAACCTTAAATGCCAATCTAAATTTGCCCTCCTAAGCATATTTTGGATTGCAATCTGTATAATATATATAAATATATAAGAGAGAGAGAAAGAGAGAGAGAGAGAGAGAGAGAGAGAGAGAGAGATGCTGCTAGGGGGTGTATCCAGCCGAAGAAGGATTGAAAGTACGTTCCAAGGGAATTTTAGATATGCTGGTATATTGCTGATATAGTTGCTCCTCTTTTCTTCTAGTATGATCATTATTATGAATGGCAGGCTTGGTAAACTGATTAAGGATCTTGTCCAAAAGTTCTCTATTGAGCTGAAGAAGAGACAAAAGGTTCTTCCTGATTATTTAGTTGGATTTGATGATCGAGTGAAAGACGTGATGCAGATGTTGGATTGTGGCTCCCCGGATGTACGAGTTCTTGTTGTGCACGGCATGGGAGGAGTTGGCAAGACAACTCTTGCCAAGGCGGTTTTCAACGAGATATCTCCTCTGTTTGATGGTTGCAGCTTCCTTTCAGACGCCCGAGAAACTTCCCGAAACGGTGGCATCATAAGGTTGCAGAACCAGCTGTTATCCCTTATCCTGAAGTGGTCCAAAGATGTCAATGATGTCGACGATGGTGTCAACATGATACGACAGAAATTTTGCAAAATGAGTGTCCTCATTGTTCTTGACGGTGTGGATGACAGAGAGCAGCTCATGGAACTGACAGGAAGCCGTGTCCAGCTCGGCCCAGGAAGCAGGATTATTGTCACAACTAGGAATAAGGGTCTTCTGGCAACAGAAGAGTATTATTATGCTTATGAGATGACAGAGTTAAATCCTTGGCATGCTCTTCTACTTTTCAGGGACCATGCCTTTGGAGAAAACGTACCTGAGGAAGATTTCAAAACTCTTTCCAGTGAAATAGTGGCCACTATTGGAGGAATTCCTTTGGCTCTTGAAGCTTCAGGTTCTTTCCTCCGTGGCAAAGACCTCAAGATATGGCTAGAAACATTGGAGCGTTTAAGGGAAGTACCAGATGGGAGTGTCCAAAAGATGTTAAGGATAAGTTATGAGGCATTAAGCTTAAGGGAGAAGCAAATTTACTTAGACATTGCATGCTTTTTCAATGGCTTGGAGAGCACATCCGCAGCATATTTGTGGAAAGATTGTGGTTATTTCCCTGAAAGGGGACTTGCTACTCTCACTGATATGTCTCTGTTGAAGATAGACCATGACAATATTCTTCGGATGCATGACCTGATCAGAGATCTTGGGAGGGAAATTGTTCGAGAGGAGCATTATCTCAATGCGGGAAGTCAAAGCAGGTTGTGGGAATCTGAGGAATGCCTTCGCGTACTTTGTGAACCGGTAAAGTTATTGATACAAGTAAAACTGCAATTTCCTTGGTAGAAAGTTGACAGAATTCTGGTCTTAGTAAGAGTTCACTGCCCTGGGTGTGCACAAGTTTCTTTGATGTTAAAGTTCACTGATGCTTGCTGATTTTTGCTAGATTGATTATGGGCGAAAGAGCAATGTTCAATCACTCAGGTTACAATTCCCTAAGGTACAGACGCTTACGAGTCAACAATTTGCTGCTCTGCCAAAGCTAAGGTCTCTCCATGTTGAAGGGGCAAACTTCGCTGGAGATTATAAGAATGTATTCAGAGAATTGAGATGGCTGTCTTGGGATCGTTGTCCTGCAGACTTTGATGCCACCAATTTCTCTCCAAGCAATCTAGTTGTTCTCAAGCTTTCTAATAGTGAACTTATGGATGATTGGCCTGGATGGCACCAAATCATGGTATGAACTGTTACACATGCATCTATTTCTACTTTTATTGTTTTATCAAACATGCCTGCAAATGCTCATTTCCCTTCTGATATTCTGGTGACCAACAGATATCATCTAAGTTGAAATTTGTGGAACTTCGAAAATGCAGCCACTTAACTAAATTGCCCAACCTCTCTGCCCTCCTGAATTTGGAAAGATTGACCATACTGGATTGCCAAAACTTGGTTGAAATTGATGGATCGATTGGTAAGCTAGTGCACCTGAATTACTTAGAAATAAATACGTGCAAACCTCTGAGAGACTTGCCTGAAGAAGCTGGTTTTCTAAAGGCTTTGAAAGTGCTGATTGTAAGAGGGACGATGCTTGGTCCTGTTGGTTCGTACCTTCCCCAGTCGATTGGTAATCTAGAGTCTTTGACAAGGCTAGAGATGCAGAGTGTTGGAATTAGCGAGCTTCCACACTCAATTGGAGAGCTAAAGATTCTTGAGAGCTTGCTTTTGTCCAGATGTTATGAGCTAATAAAAATTCCAGTCTCGATTGGGGGATTGGATTCGCTACTTGAGTTGGACCTGTCTTATACAAAAGTAACAGAACTGCCTCATTCGATTGGAAACTTGAGGAAGTTGAAAGTGATAAGGATAGATCATAGTGAGATAAGCAAGATCCCGCCGACTATAGGCATGGTGGAGAAGCTTGAAGAATTTGATGCTGAAAAATGTGTGAATTTGGAGGGAGATATTCCTAGTGGAATGGGGAGTCTATCATTTTTAAAAATCCTGAACTTATCTCACACTCACATTCGATCTGTGCCAACAACAATCAACCAGCTTTCTCATCTCCAGGAACTTCGTTTGGAAGGCTGCCATGAGCTTAACCGACTGCCAGAGCTTCCCGCCAGTTTGATTAACCTGTATGTCGAGTCTCGCAAACTAGAGACGGTCCCAAACCTCTCAAACTTGACCAATTTAGTCAACCTAATTGTATCTGACCACTTTGAGGAATCTCGTTCTAACCCATGGGATGTCGATTCTATCCAAACTCCAAACCTGAAGTGGGTTGGGAGGTTATCTAGACTGGAGACGCTGAAACTGGTTCATAAAAGCATTGTTGCACCACCGACTGAGTTAGCTTCCCTTCCTGGCCTGGAGCGACTGGTTCTGTCTTGTTTTGACCTACAACCACTCACTCAGCCGCTTCCTCCCACACTATCCACGTTGAAGCTTATAAACTTCAACTCATTGGCAGAATCATCACGCCGTTCTGACTTGGAGAATTTGTCAAGTTTAGAGCTATGTAAATCGTGGCTGATAGAAATTGCACTCAATCGGTTTGGACAATTGGAGAAACTGAGGGAACTGACCGTGTCGAACTGCGTATTTCTGGTGCGGTTATCCTGTCTGTCAGGCTTGAAGAAGGTCGGAGTCTTGCGCTTGTTGAACTGCCCAAAACTAGTTGAGTTCCAAGGTCTCGTCGAACTGGAATCATTGGAAAGTATAACGATTGGCCACTGCAGTTCCCTAATAAGGTTGCCTAATCTCTTGAAGTCGAAGAAGTTGAGGACCATGGAATTTAGATTCTGCAGATCATTAGTAAGTTGGCCTTCTCTATCTCTGGTATCTCTTCAAGATTGTCATCTAGTAGTTGAGGGATGCAATAAGCTATCAAACCACAATGGCCCTTGCTGCCTTTACAAAGACAAAAGGCAATCGCGCCTTTGAGCCGGAGCATAGAGAACACTCGCTTCGTCCTGTTTTCATACAGTTTCCCTAAGAATAAGAAGAATAAGATTGTTTTGTCAGAGGAGGATTTTGCTTGTACTTTCCCTTTCCTTTTCCTTTTTCCCAGCTTGTGCTCTTCTTTCTTTTCAACTATCCAGTTATCATAATCTGGATTAACAGAGGAAGCTTAGTTGTGTAAAGACATTGCATATGGACCAGCAGTCTCCTAACCCTCTCTTTGGTCTTCACCTTGCTCTGAACTAACACGGGAAGCTCGTTCCATTGTTTTGTAACTTCGGTTTCTTCTTTTACATAACTATTGACTTAATCAACTTGCATAAAAGCAATTCAAAAGGAACAATTCTGTGACCTATAATGCCTTCTAGATTAGGATTTGTTCCTTCCCCGAGAACTAAAGAACACTTCATATTGCTGGTTGTCCCTCATTTCCACCAACCAAGTCTAGCAATGTTGGGTACACCGTACAGTACGACTTCTCTGTGCAAAATTGAGTTTTAACCGCCATTGATGTTCGTGACCTCGCTTATAAGTTGAATGGACAATTTTAACATAGGTTTCTTTGATGGTTGGACATGGATCCGATGACCAAATGGACATAACTTGTCATCTGTTCATTAAAAAGTGGACGATAATTTGCAAAATTGCAATGCAAGATGGAACTACGATGGCTACTCTAGGGCTTTCAAATCCCAAGATCAATCGGAACTTTTGATCACGGGTTTTATTAAAACAAGCGCCATAGACGACCAGGAGATGGCATTTCTTTGAGTAAAGCCTCCAATTTTGGATAATCTTTATTTTTCCTTTTGGTTTTAAATAATAAAATCACTCTTTTCTTTAAAATTCAGAATTTTTTAATTCCATTGTTTTTCCCTTCTTTCTGAACCCAACTAAACCTCGCTCAACAAGAACAACAAGAACCATCCCCGCACCGCACCGCGCCCCCACCCTCCCCCACGCCCCGGCGCCGAGCTTTCCCATCTCGCGATTCAGCCCCGAGCACGCCTCCTCCATAGGCTAGCTCTTTCTATCGCGTCCTTTCCTCGAATATCCCCCACTCCCCAAGCTTCGGTGCTCATGAAACCGTCACTTGTTTTTCTGAAGTGTTTTTTTCGGTTCTGAATTTCGATGGGCTGTTCCGAGGAAGCGTTTGACGAGCAAAGACGAGACTCTCATTGATGGGCTTCCCAAGGAGTACTATGACGATGTGCGTGTTGCCACCTTATCTTCTGAATTCCTCCTTCGTAGATTGTCCTGGAATTTTCATTGTTGTGTCTCTGTCGTCTACTTGAAGTCTGGCGTGAGCAGATTATGCATCTGAAGTGATTATTGGGAAACTGTTGAGCTAATCTAAAGTCTCGTTACAAAGATAAATGAGGATTTTCTGTTAAAAGGCTAGCTAACTTGTATGGTAATTGGCGTTTGGAAGCCGTGGCCTCGTAATCATTTTGACATGGAATAGTCAGCATAAATGGAGGATTGCTCCTTTGAATTAAATTCTCTGTTCTTATTTTATGGAATTCATAGAGAGGTACGATTTTTTCTCTCTAGAAATGACAAGGCATAATCTTGAAAACCATAAAATATGGAACTCGTGAAAGGAAGTTCTTTAGGGTCGAGGACCTTGTAAATAGAGGGGGCACCGATATGCTTTGCACGAGAGTACCTTTCATGTAGCATGAGGTTGGAGGTTTGAGTTCTTGAAACCTAATATAGACGATAGGAGGGAAATAATACTAAGTCATAATGACAGGCACTTCAAAGCTTAGAATCACAAGTGGAAGCGATTCTGACGTTCCAGGTCTAGAATCGGGTTGTCAGGCATGTTGGAGTCATGAGAGTCTTTGGCAAACACTCTACTTAAGAAACACCGAATTGATAAATAAAATAAGGAAAAGAAAGAAGAGACTTTTACCCCAAAAAATGGGGACAAGGAAGGAAAATTAATAAATGCGAGAGCCCCGTCAGGTGGAGCCACCCCACTACCACCACCAATCTTGGACTGCAGTGAGATATACAGTTCGATCTTTGGACACTATATAGGCCCAAAACCGTGACTCCTTTTGTTGTCTCCATCTGTAGGCTCATGACCAGTCTACGTCAAATAGGAACACTAGCATTTTATCTAATTCATTACCTTGAAAGTAAACTTAAGTTTTTGGCTAATACCTAGGATTTTGACAAATTAATGGAGTCTTGCCAATACTGCAGATATCGCAGATCTTCTACTTAGAATTTTAATCTGCACCAAAATAACATCCAATATGTCGTCACTTACAAAATTTGAAAAGCTAATGAATGCAGAAATAAATGCTGTTTTTGATTAAAAAAATGCCACCACAGAACAGAATTCATTGATGATGCAGATCTATCAATGAGAAAATCCAGAAAACTGCACCCGAGCAATAGGAAGCATCTAAAATAATATGAGGTAAAAGCTTCACAGCAAGAGGATATCAAAATTATATTGTCAGGACCACTGAACTCAAAAAAGGATCATAACATTGCGTGTAAAAGCATCTCGGATGAAGCAATCTCATGAGACGCTGGCAACCCCTTTAGATATCATTATTATCGGGAGAATTACCAAAAAAGTCCTAAACCTATTGCAATTGTACAAATTCAGACATAAACTTTTTTTTTTTGCCAATTTAGTCCTAAACCTTTACATCATTGTTAATTCAATCCATCCGCCAAAATTGGGGCGGCCGCGTTGACGTGGATGCCGGGCGGCCAGCAAACGATTTTTTAATAATTTTTAAAATTTTTTTCGAATTTTTCTTTTTTTTTTTTTAATTTTTTTCCTTATCTTCTTCTTCCTCTCGGCGGCCGGGAGGCGAGGGCGGCGAGGTCGGCCTCGCCAAGCCACGGGCGAAGGCAAGCCTCGCCCAGCAACGGTGAGGCCGCCGTCGCCAATCTAGCGAGGCTTGGCCTCGCCTAGCCATGGTGAGGTCAAGCCTCGCCAGATCTGGCGATAGTGGCCTTGCCGTCGCTGGGCGAGGCTCGCCTTCACCAGTGGCCGGCGGGGGCGAGCCTTGCCCAACGACGGCGGCCTCGCTGGCCACTGGCGAGGTCGACCCTCGCCTAGCCAAGGCGAGGGTTGACCTCGCCAGTGGTCGGTGAGGCTGCCGTCGCCAGATCTAGTGAGGTTCGACCTCGCCATGGCTGGGCGAGGCCGAGCCTCACCTTGGCTAGGTGACGGCGGCCTCGCCGTCGCTGGGCGAGGCTCACCTTCGCTAGTGGCCGGCGGGGGCAAGCCTCGCCAGTGGCCGGCGAGGCTGACCTCGCCGGCCCGGCTAGAGGAAAAAGAAGATAGGAAGAAAAAAAATTAAAAAAATCGAAAAATTATTAAAAAATCGTTCGCCGGCCGGCTGGCATCCACGTTAGCGCCGGCTAGCCAATGTTGGTCGGATGGACTGAACTGACACAATTGTAAAAGGTTTAGGACTAAGTTGGCCAAAAAAAAATTAGGATTAAATTGGCACAATTACAATAGGTTTAGGACTTTTTTGGTAATTTTCCCCATTATCATCTAACATGCAGAGAAATTACCTAGAGAGTTCGGCACAAACCATCTTCTGTTTTGAAAAAGTTGGAGCATTTCTTCGCATAAATGGTGAGGATTGATAGAACACAAGCCACTGGGAGCCAACATCTTTTACTTTAAGAACATTCTGAGAAATGCCAATGCATCTAGGAGTTTATGATCAGACAAAATAAGCAAAAAACTTGAGGGAGACAGAGCAGATGACCAGCCAGTTCCCTTCAATCATCAGCAGAAAAGAAATACAAGAGGACTCGTGATTTCAACTGATCAGAGTGGAGGAGAAATTAACCACATTATTCAATGAGGTCCCTAACTTTAAATGCATAGTTTCTTCATGAAGTTGCTTGAGTTGCTCATGATAAAACTTATACGTAGTGATTATTCTGCCTGCTTTACTCAAGCTTGTATGCTACGAATCTGTTTGTGTCAATAAACGGTGGCAGTTCCTTGCACAAAAACCTAACTCCTAGGAATATGTTACATGTAAACTTTAAGGAACTCATCACTGAAATAAAAGTAAAAGCATATTCTGAGTTTTACATTACAACATGTAGTTCATTAGCACAACATCCATTTTAGGTTCACAAATATTTTGTTAACTCATTCATCAATAAAGTCAGCCTGAGTCCGACCTCTCTATCAGTTTGTGCCATACCAGTCTACGTGATCTATGAATGCATACATGCATTCATTCCTTGTCAAAGAGAATTTACAATAAATTGAAATAATAACGTTGCCTGAGAATCAAAAACTACAGAAACGAAACCAAACATGAGCAAAGTTGCTTTCACTAAATGTAGCTAGATATGTCATACCAAGCGCGCATAAATGCAAACATGGACAAGAACAAACACACTGATCAAGACTCAAGACTAAGCTGACCAATTGGAGTTATGGAGAAGGATTGTTCTCTAATTCCAGCCAGTGGGATGGGATTGGACGACAGCTTACCTCAGCTTTTTTTTTTTTGGTAAAACAGCTTACCTCAGCTTTGGTGCTTCATAACCTGCAAAAAAGGAAACATGGATCGAGTTACATCAGAATAAAGCCAGAGAAATATAATATCAGACTCCATTAAAACTGGAACATGCATCAGCTTGACTGGCCAGAGCAGAGAACATTTAAAACAAAAAATGTGGGTTTCTGCAACACATGCTTAGCTCAAGTTTTCTCGCAACAAATTAACGAACTTTATGCAAAGGCAAGACAATTCCGAGACCCAAAAGAAGTCCCAGATTTTGCTTGTAGCAATCGAGTCCGGAAAGGAATACTCTTCCCAGCCCCACCCCCCAAAAAAAAACAAAAGATTTCTATCTAACGATAGAACTGGAACACCCACAAACGCAAAGGCTGATTCGGAAATCGAGAGAAAATTTTTGGATAGAGCGAGAACCCATGAAAAGGAATTGTACCGAAAACGTCGGAGACGAGGAGGACGGCGAGCTTGGCATCAGGGGGCCGGTGATGTAAGCTTTCAAGCCTCCGATCTCTGCCACACATCCGATTCCGACGCTCATGGTGCTCAGCGTCGGAGGGTTCTCATAGCACTGACTCTCTGATATGGCCTGTAAGAGTTTTTCTAATGTGGACTAAATTAATTGATATTGTAATTTACTATTTTTACGGTTACCGTAAAACAGGGTTGGTCTAAGGTGAAATAGAATGTTTCTTAATTAGTCTAATATGGGCTGGCTAGTGTGGGCCGAGTTGAGCCTGGCCCGTAATGAGAGGGACTGGCTAGAAACTCTATAAATAGTGCTCAAGTCTCTCCTCTAACCTTAATTCTCACATGTATCCTCACCTAAGGGGCGTTTACCTAACGCTAAACGTGAGGGGGGCCGCCTCATTGAGCCAGTGATACAGAGGGCAATAGAGGAGAATGACTTGTGCGTGGAACATTGTGTTTCCGTTTCCACTTCAAGAACAATGGATCTCAAAACAGGTGCGTTAATCTTTCTACTTAATTATGCATGTTCTTGTTCTAGTTATGGAGATCTTGGGATTACGCAATTTGCGTCCAACATGTGGTATCAGAGCAACCATAACCCTAGAACTTGAACGCAATTGATTTTGCCATAATTTGTACGGATTAGCTCTAATTAGTATGGATCTTGCCATAATTTGTGATTTTCGAAACTTTTTATTCAATAAAAATTAAATTAAATCACAAATTTGGATTTGGGGAGACGAGACGAGCAAGAGGGTTGGCGGCACGTTGCCGGGGGATGCTGTACGTGCCCCCACGCGCGGCCACGCGCCGCCTGGGCGTCGAACGTGCGCCGGGCGTGAGCTCCACACGCCGCGCACTCAGGCGGCACGTGTGGGCGCGTGGAGCCTCTGCTCGGCGCGTGGTTGGCGGCGTTGGACTCGTATGGTGATTTTCTATCTCGTGGTATATTTATTTTATATGTTTGATGGTTTTATTGATGTGAAATTGCATATGAAACCCTAAATACGTGTATTTTAAATGAATTTTTACGTATTTTTCCTTGTATTTTTCTGTGATTTTGGAAATATAAGTGTTGGGTTATAGGTATATTATCACATAATCATTATAAATGTGTGATTCATCAATAAAAATCAAACTTTATTGTTAATTGAAGCTGGCTTAATAAGATACAACAATTATGGAATAGTAATTGAGCTATGTATTGAGCTGATGAGAAACAATAAAGGTTATGAAACTTTTGTTGCTCAAGCATACTCCTTGACACGCTGGTAATCTTTGAATGATGAACGTCTTAAGAATTCGTGACCAAATTGATTGTACTGATTAACATGTCTGCTGTATGTGGGTAATGCATGTCAATTAAGTTACTGCATATTGTACATGAACTCATCTGGTCACTTGTTAATGTCTATCAAGTTGAATATTTTTATGGTTAATGAGTATGACAATATTTATGCAGAGCAATAGTATCTTCTGTTATAATTTAGATATTTAGTTCTGTGATTTGACTCAATTTATAAGCCACTGGTTGAAGTAATGATATTTGTTACCTAAAATTGATTAATAAATCAGTTGTTGGCCTTGGAGTCATTTTTGCCTTATGAACTCATGAGTGATAATGGATCAGCTGTCAAGCTTGTCGATTTGGTGTACCCTATATTACTATTGATGTTAATTTGTGAGAGATATTTTAGATAAACTTTCTTTTTATGTTGTTCTGGTAATATGTAATTGGGGTGCATAAGAGATATTTTTTCACTGTTATGAGAAGTTTCTTGTGTTACTATGATCAATATAAATAAAGATTTTATTAATGAATAAAGCAATGTAATTAGCATGATATGTGATTTTGGTGATATGATGCCCCTATTACTAAAGTTAAAATCACATGTATATGGTGTATGTGAGGAGTAAAGTTTATATCCCCGGTATGAGAGAATTTCAATGATTCAATTGAGTAGTGACCGCCAAAGTGGCACGCTTGATTGGGTTTGAGAAATTTCGGTCTTGTATAATGATTGGGATGTCTCTTGGTCTAATGCGTAGTCATACTCCCAAAGGAGATGATTGTATATTAGTTCATGGAGGGATACATGATAGTATGGTGGAGGAGTGACTGATTCTAGTGATTCATATGCTCAAAGGTGATGAATTCACGAAGAATTGGAATATATTCTTATAACCGCTATCATGTGGAGAGTATACTACTGCATGTCATGTATTTTGCCCAAAGGTGATTATATGATTATGCGTGTAACTCTCTGGATGTGTACTTGTATGTCAAGTTACACAGTGCTCACATGATGCTAATTATATACATTGCTTGGTTTTCAATCACATTTTCTGTAATTAATAATTTCATTATTATTGAGGTTTTTACTGTTTCAAATTTTAAGTTGTGGACATATGATTTGTTGTTTGAGAAAAGAGCAATTGAATTTGCTTACTGTCCATGAAGCGTTCCATTCTAGAACACTTGAAAAGGGGTTTGCTTGCGGACTGCACTGCTATAAGATGATGGAAGTCTTAGTTGCTTGAAATTATGTCTTGTTTGATATTGAAATTAGGACACATCTGCAAAGATTGTGTTTAAGTCCTAATGACATATACATCTCGTATATGATTAAAAGGTTGTCAGGTTTAACAGTGGCCATGAGTATTTTGGCAAGTATGACAATACGAAATAGCTTAAAGGGTCATTTGTCAAATACTTGGTAGATTCTGGGGTGGTAATTTAATTAATATACCTGAAAATTCTGACAAAAAGATTTGGTCGAAAGGCATAAATGCACCATATTGAACATGGTGATGAGTATGATTAGTAAGACTAATTTATCTGGTCTTTTGTGAGCTGATATTATGAAAGCAACTTTTTCATATACGAAAGGTGTCTCTTATTAAAGTTGTTTCATAAACTTCTTTTGAGTTATAGACTAGACATAAATTACTCGAATCATATGAAATTTAGAGGTGTTATGCAAAAGTGAGGTTATCTAATCCAATATTAAGTGCGTTGGAATTCAGATCCACTCGGAATTATTTTGTATCTTATCTAGATTGTTAAAGGGGTATTGATTTTATGATCCTAAAGAAGATACAAGAATTATGGAATCACATACTCTAAAGTTTCTAAAGATTGACGTAATTGTAGAGGATAGCTGCTCTCAGACTATTAAAGATAATAGTATGATGGAAGTTACTATGTTTTTGTCTTTACCTATACAGATAATTATGGAATCTCCTGTACCATAGACTAAATTTGTTGAGGTTCAAGGTACTATTCTTGATATAGTTTATAATGAAATTTCTTAAACCTCTCAAGTGCAGAATGAAGTGGTTGCAACTTTATTAAGGAGATTTGTTAAAAAAAGACGATCGGTTATATCATCATACTATATAGTCTATTTGTGAGAGCATGATTACAATATCCACTACATGGTAGTTTTAGCAACTTATATAAATGTTGTTTCTTGTTCTCAATTAAGTATGTGATTAGATACCATAAAATGCGGTAAACAATCTATGAAACATCATAGTGTTTGGAAAATCATGTTTGGAAAATCATAGTGTTTGGAAACTAACTTACTTGCCTAAAGATCATAAGTTCATTAGTTGCAAATTGGTGTACAAAACTAAAAGAATTTCAAAGAAAGATTGTGGAATTTAAAGCCAAATTGGTAACTAAAGTTTTAACTCTGAAAGATGGGTGGATTGTTTATAGTGAAGAAATAATTATTTCTTTAAATATTCTTTCAGAGTGAACGTGGCAATAATAATTTATTTTGATATAAAGTTACACCAAATAGATACAAAATCTATATTGTGCAACTGGATGATTTTGTAGCAGATTCAAGTAAACTTATGTGTAGACTGAAAAGTTCTAATTCATGGTTTTAAGCAAGTTTCCAGACAATTTTATTAACGTTTCATAGTGTTGTTATTTTGTTCAATTGGGAACAAAGTAATTCAATATACTGCAAGGTTAGTGGGAGGAAATTTATTTTTCTCATATTTTATGTACATAATATTTTGCTTATAAGTTGTGACCTTGAGACATCTTATATCCTCTATACCGAGATCTATAAGGATTGTTTTTGCGATATTATATTAGATTTTCTTGGAGGACATTTGCTGATTGTATATTGGAAATATTCAATATACATTATTGCAAGCCAAAAATTGCTCCTGTTGTTAAGGGTGATGGACTAAATCTATCACATTGTCCTTATTTAGAAATTGAGAAAATCTAATTAAATGGTGTACCTTGTGTTAGTGCACTTAAAGGTATAATATATGCTCGAATTTGCACTAGACTAAATGTTGTCTTTGTGACGGGACTTTAGGCAGATATCGGTCAAATCCAAGATATGATCACTGGGTTGCTGTCAAGAAGATTTTAAGGTACTTAAAGAAGACAAGAGATTATATGCTAATTTACAGACATGTTCAATTCTTGCAGTTAGTAGGGTATTTAGATGTAAACTTTCATGGCTGTTAGGATGATATAATATCAATAACAAGATATAGATTTATGTTAGTAGGAAGTGCAGTAAATAAAGTTCTATGTTATCTTTTACTACGTATGTAGTGTTAGTAACATTCTTTTAGGTTGTTACTTGGGCTATTAGGCTCCAAAACCTCATGACGGAGTTGATCGTTTTAACTTGATGGATAGACCCATACGGTTGTATTGAGATAACAAATTTGCAGTATTATTTATTTACTACAGAGGTCTCAAGGGGTTTAAATATATGGTGGTCAAATATTTTTGACCATAAAGAAACAGTACAGAAAGGTGACTTATAATATAATATATTTTCACAGATGATATGGTTGCAGATCCACTTATGTGTAGACTGAAAAGTTCTAATTCATGGTTTTACGCAAGTTTCCAGACAATTTTATTAACGTTTCATAGTGTTGTTATTTTGTTCAATTGGGAACAAAGTAATTCAATATACTGCAAGGTTAGTGGGAGGAAATTTATTTTTTCTCATATTTTATGTACATAATATTTTGCTTATAAGTTGTGACCTTGAGACATCTTATATCCTCTATACTGAGATCTATAAGGATTGTTTTTGCGATATTATATTAAATTTTCTTGGAGGACATTTGCTGATTGTATATTGGAAATATTCAATATACATTATTGCAAGCCAAAAATTGCTCCTGTTGTTAAGGGTGATGGACTAAATCTATCACATTGTCATTATTTAGATATTGAGAAAATCTAATTAAATGGTGTACCTTGTGTTAGTGCACTTAAAAGTATAATATATGCTCGAATTTGCACTAGACTAAATGTTGTCTTTGTGACGGGACTTTAGGCAGATATCGGTCAAATCCAAGATATGATCACTGGGTTGCTGTCAAGAAGATTTTAAGGTACTTAAAGAAGACAAGAGATTATATGCTAATTTACAGACATGTTCAATTCTTGCAGTTAGTAGGGTATTTAGATGTAAACTTTCATGGCTGTTAGGATGATATAATATCAATAACAAGATATAGATTTATGTTAGTAGGAAGTGCAGTAAATAAAGTTCTATGTTATCTTTTACTACGTATGTAGTGTTAGTAACATTCTTTTAGGTTGTTACTTGGGCTATTAGGCTCCAAAACCTCATGACGAAGTTGATCGTTTTAACTTGATGGATAGACCCATACGGTTGTATTGAGATAACAAATTTGTAGTATTATTTATTTACTACGAGAGGTCTCAAGGGGTTTAATATATGGTGGTCAAATATTTTTGACCATAAAGAAACAAAGTACAGAAATGTGACTTATAATATAATATATTTTCACGGATGATATGGTTGCAGATCCACTTATGTGTAGACTGAAAAGTTCTAATTCATGGTTTTAAGCAAGTTTCCAGACAATTTTATTAACGTTTCATAGTGTTGTTATTTTGTTCAATTGGGAACAAAGTAATTCAATATACTGCAAGGTTAGTGGGAGGAAATTTATTTTTCTCATATTTTATGTACATAATATTTTGCTTATAAGTTGTGACCTTGAGACATCTTATATCCTCTATACTGAGATCTATAAGGATTGTTTTTGCGATATTATATTAGATTTTCTTGGAGGACATTTGCTGATTGTATATTGGAAATATTCAATATACATTATTGCAAGCCAAAAATTGCTCCTGTTGTTAAGGGTGATAGACTAAATCTATCACATTGTCCTTATTTAGATATTGAGAAAATCTAATTAAATGGTGTACCTTGTGTTAGTGCACTTAAAAGTATAATATATTCTCGAATTTGCACTAGACTAAATGTTGTCTTTGTGACGGGACTTTAGGCAGATATCGGTCAAATCCAAGATATGATCACTGGGTTGCTGTCAAGAAGATTTTAAGGTACTTAAAGAAGACAAGAGATTATATGCTAATTTACAGACATGTTCAATTCTTGCAGTTAGTAGGGTATTTAGATGTAAACTTTCATGGCTGTTAGGATGATATAATATCAATAACAAGATATAGATTTATGTTAGTAGGAAGTGCAGTAAATAAAGTTCTATGTTATCTTTTACTACGTATGTAGTGTTAGTAACATTCTTTTAGGTTGTTACTTGGGCTATTAGGCTCCAAAACCTCATGACGGAGTTGATCGTTTTAACTTGATGGATAGACCCATACGGTTGTATTGAGA
The DNA here is from genome assembly GCA_014182885.2 of Eucalyptus caleyi. NCBI lineage: Eukaryota > Viridiplantae > Streptophyta > Magnoliopsida > Myrtales > Myrtaceae > Eucalyptus > Eucalyptus caleyi. Next base: position 41,267,270 of record CM024476.2, on the reverse strand, counting down.
TAACAAATTTGTAGTATTATTTATTTACTACAGAGGTCTCAAGGGGTTTAAATATATGGTGGTCAAATATTTTTGACCATAAAGAAACAGTACAGAAAGGTGACTTATAATATAATATATTTTCACAGATGATATGGTTGCAGATCCACTAACTAAAGACCTACGCCCATGTGTATTTGAGTGACATATCATTAGCATGGGCCTAGGAGTATCTTCGGATACTGTTGTTTAGTGGGAGCTATTTTGGCTTTACTCTGATAAAGGTTTCATCTGTGTTCGTTACGTTTTGTAACGGTTTGATATGTATTTGCATTCAATAAAATATTTTGAATGTGTTGTTATTATGTTGAATACTTATTGATAAAGTCTCAAGGGATTTTATAACCTTAAGTGAAGGCTAAGGGCATCCGGTTATTAGCCTTGTGCATATGTCTTGTGATACATAAAGAAAGGTTAACCATAAGGACAAGACATATGTGGGTTCATTAGAATTATAAAGCATTCTCTAGTGGTACAAGTTTTTGTGACACCTAAGGTAAGAGAATGGTGACTGACAAATGGGATCTCTCTATCAGAGATATTATCCATTTGACACACTAATATATTGAATCCATATCAATAAAGTTGAGAACATTCGTGACCATTGAAGGCTCTGTGTGTATATATGCAGTTACCGCCATGATTTGGTGTTTAAGACTTTATGGGATAGGATTGACTATTAAGAATTATCTCTGGACCAAATGTGCGTACATACAGTACGATTTCAATTAATATAGTCCAAGTGGGAGAATGTAAGAGTTTTTCTAATGTAGACTAAATTAATTGATATTGTAATTTACTATTTTTATGGTTACCGTAAAACAGGGTTGGTTTAAGGTGAGATAGAAGGTTTCTTAATTAGTTTAATATGGGCTGGCTAGTGTGGGCCGAGTTGAACCTGGCCCGTAATGAGAGGGATTGGCTGGAAACTCTATAAATAGTGCTTAAGTCTCTCCTCTAACCCTAATTCTCACATGTATCCTCACCTAAGGGGCGTTTACCTAACACTAAACGTGAGGGGGCCGCCTCATTGAGCTAGTGATACGGAGGGCAATAGAGGAGAAGAACTTGTGCGTGGAACATTATGTTTCCGCTTTCGCTTCAAGAACAATAGATCCCAAAACATGTGCGTTAATCTTTCTACTTAATTATGCATGTTCTTGTTCTAGTTATGGAGATCTTGGGATTACGCAATTTGCGTCCAACATGGCCTTCTTCTTCTTCGATAAAGAGGTGGCGTGAAGCTTCCACAGGAGCCGGAGCTGGTGGAAATGGGAACTCTGTTGCTCCCGTTCTTGTTGACAGGGAAATCAAGAATAGTGTCGGTCTAGAGGGTCCTGGGCTTGTCCACGACCGATATGCTTCGTTTCACTCAACGGCTGACGGTTAATCGCCAGTAATTTGACGTTTGACAATGTGCACGACGAATTTGCCGGGCAAACGAACAAGTGACACGTGCAGAATGGAGAGTTTATGAAACTGGGGAAATTACTAAAATAGATAAAAATGTTCTTATTTCTCGATAATAGTTCCCACGAGGATTTCATCTATTGCCTAAACTGTAAATTAAAATATTCACTAGCCACCGACTATTTAACCTGCAATGTTAGGTGCAATGTAGTTTAATTACTGTATGTCGAATGGAGATTGCAAAATGGACCTAATGTCGTAAGTAATGCTACTTGTATTAAGAATTTATTAGGAGATTCTTCTTAAATTATGTGACAATTCATTTGTTTGTGCCATTTTATCAAGGATTAATACTATTAAAAAACCAAACTCATTTAATAGCCTAAATTGTTATTAGGGAAAATTTCAAAGAAGGGCCTAAAGTGTCTTCATTTAAAAAAAAAAAAAATTAGGGCATAAAATGAATTCCGTTTTAAATAAGGGCTTAAAGTGTCATCATTTTATTAAATAAGGGTATGGAGTAGATATTGTTTGAAATAAGAGCATGAAGTAACTATATCTATTTCAAATAAGGATTTAACTTTCCGATTGGTCGGGAGTATTTCTGTCATTTACCTTTTTTTGATTTTATTTCCTTTTTATTTTATTTCTTCTTTTTCTATTTTTTATTTTTTCTTCATCGGTAGCTGACACCCTCCCCAAATTTGGCGAGGGTTGACCTCATCGGCCACAGGCGAGGGACGGCCTTATTTGGGATCATTGGTTTAAGTTTAACTAAATAACTAAATAAAATAGATAGACTTCATGATGACCCTAGCCTTAGGGAGGCCACCCTTATAGCCATCGGCAAGGGCTTCCAGCCCCTTGTTGGAAAAAAAAAAAGAAAAAAAGAAAAGAATAAAAATAATTTAAAATTAAAATTGTATTTGGATGAAAACACCCTTGATCACGTCAGGCTTTTATTTGAAATAATGTTTACTTTAAGCCCTTGTCTAAGAAAATATGTGACTCTTATTTAAAATTTTCACTTTTTATTATGTTGCAGAATATCTTAAATTATACCCATCGTAACAACAATATCCTAAATTCGTTTCTGTCATCAAAACCTCCAAATATGTATCGGTGCCAATGCTACAAACTAGAGGATTTAAGTTTCAGGTGGAACGAAAAAAGAAAGTTAAAAAGTTTTGGATTTTTATGGTGGACAAATAATGTTGTCGCATTGATACGAATTTAGGATTTTAGTGACTAAAAATGTATTTTTATGTTTAAATCAGCATAATTTAGGGTTTTTTTTATTTTATTTTATAATATTTCCTATCAAGAATAATATTAGCGCAAGCGCAAAAAAGGAAAGAACATGCAACTTGGGCAACAAAATGAAAAAAAAAAAAAAAAAAGTGGAAAGTATCTTGCCATGATCGGAGGAAACATCCATTCAATCGAAAACGATTTTCGTTGATCTATTACAAAGATTATTCGCTAATTTTTTCGGTGAGACCATGTCTCAAAATAAGGTAATGTCGAAACTCGAATATACACACGTCCGAATTCGGTCCGTGCGGAGTAGAGCCAAGAATAGGCAAATTAGGCAACGCATGTAGATCCTTGAGAACAAAAATGGAAGTCATTTCCAGATTCTTCACTTAAAGTTACCACGCAAGACCAAACATTCCACCTTAATTCCAATCGAAAATGAAATGCTTTGAATAAATCCGCAGGATTTCCTTTCCTTCTCAACACTCATTTCCATTTACTAAATGTATATTTTCAATATATGTAGAGAGAGAGCAATTGTCCCTCTTCAAAGCCAATCTCTCCTTGAGCTTCGATTCCGTACCCAAGATTTTCACAAGGCTCTGCACGCAATTCGAATTTCTTTGGTGATAATACTTTCATTTGCCACAACACTTCTAACGTGAACTTTATATGAACAAAACCATCTTACTGTAGATGTCGATGTATGTAGCTCTTTTCCGTGTTGAGTATCGCTTGCTGTGATGGATGTCGGCAGAAGTTTACGAAGATAATAGAGAAGATGGAAGGTAACCATACTTTACTATATGTATATCGTATTTGAACCGAACTGGTGGCATGCACTATTCAAATGGGCTCGGCTTGCTAACCGATTAATTACTTGATATTTCTCTTTCATTTTGGGTGCGTTATCTTGATGCTCGTGGATTGCAACGATGCAGAAGCTTTCTTTGAATGAGCAGGATTTGAGCTTGTGGGCACGAAGATAGACGAGCAGTTGGTGGAGGTCAAAGGAAACGTGGATCCGGAGGTAATCAAGAGAACAATTCATGAACATCTCCAGAAAAAAGCAGTACCTGTTCAGTGATACAAATGGGGAAGGAAGGCGAAATGAATAAGAGTCGGCACAATCAGTATCAGCCGTTTATGATTACGTCCCACAACGGATTAGGCATACGTACATGTTCTCATCGTGCAAGCATGATTTCACGTAATAAAATTGCCGAACTTGTAATGGATACAAGTTTTTGTCATACTGTCATACTAGTACAAATTTGAGTCATGATGATCTTATCAGAAAGAAGTTGATGAAATGGTGTTGCATTAAATATAGGTTAAGACTTTTATGGCATTTTCCCCATTAAGAGTAGCGCCGAAACATATGAAAAAAATCAAAAGGAAAGCAAAAGTAACCCATGCAATAAAAGAAAAGAAGAAGGAAAATAACTTTGGCTAGTAAGTACGTGCGGGCGGTGCAATTTCCATCCCTAAATAATGGCACAAGGACATAAGGAGCAAAATGGATAAGTTAAGTGCCAATGGTGAGAAAATCCGACCAAAACGCTAACGTGGCAATTTTCCAGCAAGCCGTCGTTTTGCACTATGATGTGGCTAAACAGTCGAGCACTCGATGTGGCTAAATAGTGCCAAACGACGTCATGTTGGTGCTAATGTGGTAAATAATTAATATAATAATTAATTAAATTAAATTTAAAACAAATTAATTAATTAATTAAAAAAAGTAGGGGAGGAGGAGGAGTAGCGAGGAAGCCGGCGGCTGAGGACTCAACCCTCGTTGGAAAGGTGGGGGAGAATCGGCCGGGGCTGCTGAGCCTTGGCCGGGGGCCACTGACCCCAACCAACCAGTGGTGAGGGCTTGCGTGCCCTCGCCTAGATCTAGGACGAGGGTTGCGGCCCTCCCCCAGATTCGATGAGGGTTGCCGGCCCTCGGTGGCCGGGGTGAGGGCACGCAGGCCCTCCCCCAGATCTGGCGAGGGTCGCCGGCCCCCTACTAGGGCTCGATGGCCCGACCGACCCTCCCCCACCTTTCTGGCGACGGCAGGGAGGCAGCGGTGGCGAGGGTTGAGCTCTTAGCAGCCGGCTGCCTCCCTCCTCCTCCTCACCCTCTTGCTTTTTTTAAAATTAATTAATTAATTGATTTGTTTTTTATGTAATTTAATTAATTTTTATATTAAAATTCGAACTATACCAAAATGACATTTTTTTTTGTGTGTTTTCTGAGTCAGCCTTCCAACGAGTCACGTAAGCGAGAAAATTAATAAAAAATTGCCACGTAGGATTTCGGCGGAATTCATTGGATGTAACACTCAAGTGTCCCATTTTTCATAAAAAGTGGCACTTAAGTGTGTTGTTTTCATAAGTTTTGGCACTTAAATGTCCATTTGTACCAAGTTTTGATACTTGAGGTGTTTTTTTTTTTTGGTAAGTTACTTGAGGTTTTTTTTTTACCCCTAAATAACTAATTCACTCCCATTTATACTGAAAAGATAAAATTGCCCTCAATCTTTCAATTGCCATTCTATATAATGGCCTGACTTTTTTTCTTCTATTTATAGTAGTTACTATGATTAAGAATTTTACATGTTTTATTTTTTAGTGTAGATATTCTCATAACTTTTTACATGCTTTGTATAAAATTATCTTGCTAGCAGTAAGGAAAAAAATTCTTTGATATAGAATAAAACCGAAAATCTCTTTTTCATTATTGATCTTATAACAACCTATCTATATTTTTTTATTCCTCTTATATCAAATGCTCACTTTCTTGGTGAATATTTAATTAATTATTAGACTAAAATATATATCGACTCTCTTTATTTACTCTATCAAAGAATTTATATTTTTCCTTTCTATATTGGTGAAATATTTTTATACAAAGCACATGAGAAGTTAGACAAATATCTAAGGATACACTAAAAACATTATGCACAATGAGTAATCTTAATAATTTTTCATAAATAGTTTGTCGATGATATTATTTTTTGTCAATCCAAAATAATGAAATTTCATTAGCATTTTCACAAAAAAAAAAAATTCTTACTTTATGCAATGTTTTGATTTAAATCATTTACTCAACAATTTATCCATAAATTTAATCACGATGTAGAAAAGAAATAGATTTCTTGGAAATTTCTCTTTTCGACAAAATAAATTTCCATGGAAGTTATATCTAACAATAATAAAAAAAAAAATAGTGTCTTTAACATACATGGAAAATCTACTATAAAAAAATTAAACATATGAAATTCATAATTATGGTAGATAGATCCTACATAGATATAGAAAAACTTAAAAAAGGAAAGTAAATTAAATTTGGGACTACCAATTATATTGTAATTAAATGACAGAGGGTAATTTTGTATTTTTAGTGAAAATTAGGTGGATTAAGTCATATAAGAGGTGGAAGTAGTGCTGTGTACAGGGTAAAGGTAAGTCTAGGAAAATCTAAGGCATTTTTACACGGAATCCTTCGTTCAGCACAAGAATAGAAATTCAATTCCAGACTTGTCGACTCGTTGGATAGTTGAAATCCTTTTTAAGTTCCCACGAAAAAACCAAACATTCTACAGAAATTTTAATTGAATTGGGTTTTCTAGGATAAATCAAGGAATCAATGAGCAACTTTTATATCTGCATTATTTCCTTTCCTTGTCGAGACTTATTATTTCTAATGGAAATATACTTGAGTGAGCCATCTGCCCTCGAGCTTCACCTTCTTGCCTAAGGTCTACAAGGCACTGCACCAAGTTCCGATGTCTACGGTAATACTTTTAATCGCTGCTTTTAATGTAAACTTTACATGAGTAAATCATCTGACTGTAATCGAACATATTTGATGCAGTCTCTCGTTTTCCACGTAAGTATCGACTGCTGTCGTGGATGCCAACAAAAAATTTGGAAGACACTAGACAAGATGCAAGGTAATGTATTTTGCTCATGTTCATATCGTATTTGAACTGAACCCACGAGATGTGTCATTCAAATATTCAAGGTTTTGTCCTCCACCGTGTAGTAGAACCAATAAATATAATCAGTGCAGCACTTTCATGTATAATGCATGTATATATACATAAATATTGCTTCACTTACAGGGTTAATTCTTTAAAGTTGAGCCCTAATTTAGTTATGCGATATTCATAGCTCTCAATAAATGAGTAATTACTTCATAATTGCTTTCGTTTTAGGTGTGTTTTTGTTAAATATTAGTGAAGAAATTTAATTGAATGGGCAGGAGTGGAGTACGTGGACATGAACATGGATGAGCAATTGGTGGAGGTCAGGGGAGACGTGGATCCGAAGGTGATCAAGAAAGCAATTGAGCTAAGTGTTCGAAAGAAAGCATTACTTGTTAATTCAAATACACACGAGAAACGAAGATTTAAAAAGAAAAAAGAAAAAAAAGATTGAGTCCCTAGAAGAGTAGCAGCTACCACAGCATAAAAATTTCTTATTGGTGATAGAAATTCTTAGTTTTCTTTTAATACTTTGTGTTGTAAGGAACCCAGGCAAAAGGGCGTGCACTTTGCATGTTAAAAAGCAATATCTCGAAATTTGATTGATGGAGGAAATTGTAGATTTATATTTTTGTGTAAGTAAAAAGGATCAACTTACTGAGAATCATTCAAACCTAATGTAGAAATTGTCAAAGAGATTTATATTTTGAGCTTTGATTTTGTCGTCCTATATTCATCTATATGATATATGGATTTTTCATGGACTTGGATGGTGAAATTTTATTTTGGTCAAACATCAAAAGTTGAATGGAGGGTCGATCCATCATCAGTTGATTCTGGTATTTCGAATGAGTCGGTCTATTTTGTTGTGGGCAGCACAAATTTCAATACATGGTTCGAACAAGTTTTCGACAACTTGAGTATTGATTTATAGTGATAGGAATCTGTCAGAAGACGAAGAGAAGTAAAGAACAGACAGAAGGAAGAAGGAGATCGTAAAGCCTTTTGGGAATTTTTCTGTTTTTCTGTATATCATTCAATGTTCGTACACTGTAATTATAATACAGAAGATACATGAATAAAAGGAAAAGAAATATTTTTACAATCGTATCAATATCTCAATCTAATCAATCTAATCCCTAATTGATCTAATGCATGATCATAACCTAAAATAGATCCTGCATATCTTCCAACACTCCCCCTCAAGCTGGTGGCTTGTAGATATCCAAGACTCCTAGCTTGCTTAGAAGATATGCATGCTGTCTTTGACATAGAGGTTTGGTGAAGATATCTGCAGGTTGTTCTGCGGTTCCAATTCCTCTTGTCTCAATGATTCCTTCTTGAATCTTCTCTTGAGTGAAGTGGCAGTCCACTTCTATATGCTTCGTTCTTTCATGCATCACGGGATTTGCTGCGAGTTTGAGGGCTGCATCATTGTCGCAAAACAGCTTCGTTGGACCTTTTAGCCTTATCCCAAGATCTCCAAGTAGTCCCCCTAGCCACACGATTTCACACGTAGTTTTCGCCATGGCCCGATATTCTGCTTCAGCTGAAGATAAGGAGACCGTTGCTTCTTTCTTGGTCTTCCATGAAAGAAGAGATTCCCCGAATTTAATACAAAAGCCAGTAATCGATCTTCGACTCATTGGGCAGGTTGCATAATCTGCATCACAGTATCCCGTCAATTCCATATTACACTTTCTAGACAGAAGTATCCCGAGTCCTGGGCATTTCTTTAGATATTTCACAACCTTTAAGGCTGCATTCATGTGAGACTCCTTCGGGCTATGCATAAATTGACTAAGAGTTTGCACGGCATATGAAATATCCGGTCTGGTCATAGTCAGATATATGAGTTTTCCAACGAGCTTCTGATAACTTGTCGGATCTTTGAGTATAGGGTCATCATTCTGAGATATCCCTCCAAGAAAATCCGCTGTGGTTAATTTGATGTTCTGCTCGATAGGAATAACTGCTGGTTTGCATCCTGATAATCCAGCTTCTGAAATGATCTCCAATACAAACTTCCGTTGACTGAGAGAAATCCCTTGGTCGGATCGAGCAATCTCGATACCAAGGAAGTATTTTGGTGCTCCCAGGTCCTTTATATGGAATGTAGCATGCAAATATTTCTTAAGACTCCCTATTGCAGCATCATCGTTGCCCATGATGAGTATATCATCAACATATATCATCAAGTAGATAGATGACATACCTCTAGTCCATGTGAACAGGGCGTAATCATATTTGGACTGTTTGAAGCCTGTAGTTGTGAGAGCATTCGCAAACTTTGCATACCATTGCCTTGAAGCTTGTTTCAATCCATAAAGGGATTTGCGGAGACGACATACTTTATTCTCCCCCTGTCTCCGTAAGCCCTGAGGAATATCCATATAGATCTCTTCATCTAAATCGCCATGAAGAAAGGCGTTGTGAACATCCATCTGATGTAAAGACCAATTATGGATAGCTGCCACTGATAAAAAAGGAACGAACTGTGACATCCTTAGCAACAGGGGAGAAAGTCTCGTGATAATCGAAACCTTCCCGTTGCGTATACCCTTTGGCCACCAATCTAGCCTTGTAACGTTCAATGGAACCATAAGATCTATACTTGATCTTATACACCCATTTACATCCTATGGACTTTCTGTTTTGAGGAAGAGTGACTAATTCCCAAGTGTGGTTATCAGTCAATGCCTGTAGTTTTGCTGCCATGGCTTGTTGCCATCGTGGATCTCTAGATGCTTCATCATAACAAGAGGGTTCTTTCTCATCGGAAATACGACTAATGCAACATCTATGATCTGACGAAAGCTTATCAAAGCATACGTAAGAAGATATTGGATAGCGAATACCTGGTGAGTTAAGCGAAGCACAGACATAATCTTTAGTCCAGGTTGGCGGTCTTGTGGCCCGTCCTGAACGACGTGGATGAGCTGTCGGTGTTGGTGATGAAGATTGTTCCTCTGCATGTGTCTGAGGGTTATCCTCCGTATTGGTTGTGTCCTCAAGAGCGCTATCCAGAAGTCCTTCTGGATGAGAATTAGGCAAAGTGAGAGGAGGATCTGCTTCTGGTGGCATTGTGAGGAGAAAACCAGGGGATGCTTCTTCTTCATTTAGGACTCGGTGGGAACTCGTTGGAGCATTCAAGTCGTCTTGAAAAGATGAGCTTTCACGAAAAGGAAAGATATTTTAATGAAAAATAACATCCCGACTAATAAAAAAATCTCCTGTGCTCATGTCAAGAACACGATATCCCTTTTGCAAATTTGGATAACCCATGAATACACATTTCCTAGCACGAGGACTCATTTTGTCCCGAGGTCCCATCACTGCAGCATAACATAAGCAGCCGAAGACCCTCAGATGATCTAAAGTCGGCCATTTTTTATAAAGTAATTCGAAAGGCGATTTGCCATCCAGTATCCGTGTTGGCATTCGATTGATCAAATAAGCTGCAGTAAGAACACAATCTCCCCAATAATTTTCTGGGATAGATCCTTGAAATTTCAGTGCTCTGGTGACTTCCAAGAGATGGCGATGTTTTCGCTCTACTACCCCATTCTGTTGTGGAGTATAAACACAGGAGCTTTCATGAAGGATGCCATGGGACATTAAGAGTGAACGACAATCATTATTAAAGAATTCTGTCCCATTATCAGTGCGAATCCGTTGAATCGACCTTTTAAACTGATTTTTAGTCAGGACTAGAAACATCTTTAGATGAGAAACAACTTGTGCCTTTGACTGCATCAGAAATACCCATGTGGCACGAGAGTAATCGTCCACAATTGTGAGAAAATATCGTGAACCATCCCGATGTGGGGTGTGATAGGGTCCCCAAACATCCATATGAATCAGAGAAAGAATTTCAGCGGAGCGACTTATACTGGAAGGAAAAGGATTTCGAGATTGTTTTGCAAGTGGGCATATTTCACATTTAGAGTAAGGAAAAAGTGCACTATGACCCATTCGTGAATGCGAAAGAAAACTGTTATCATTGGTAGACAGATTACATAACGATTTTTTATTCAGGGAAGATAAATCAAAATGACTAGGATAACTGATCCAAAAATAAAGCCCTTCAGAGAGGTTACCCAAGCCCATCAGTTTGCCAGTCGAACGGGCTTGGAAAAGACAGGTGTCAGAATCGAAGAATATTTGACATGAATTTTCTCTGCAAACTTTGGAGACAGAAATCAGGTTGAATTGGAATTGTGGGACATAAAGAACGTTTTGAAGGGTAATTTGATGACTTAATTGGACAGTGCCTGTCAAAGTGACATGAGTAATGTTCCCATTCGGCAATTGCACAGAAATAGGTGTATCTAATTTCTTATGCATATTGGAAAAAAATCCTCTATCACAAACAATATGATCGCTCGCTCCTGAATCAATTATCCAAGCTTTTCTTGAAATAGAATTTATCAGGCAATGAGAAATACCTGAAAAACTTGCTCCTTTATTCCCAACATCGACCTTTTGCAAAGTCTGCATCAGCTGCTGATATTGCCCATATGTAATAGGTTGATCGCAATTCAAACTGGTTGGTCCAGTGACTTGGTAGGCTGCAGCATATTCCTTTTTCTTTCCTTTTTCTGGCTTACCATGCAATTTCCAACAATTATCTATGGTATGATGTGGGCGTTTGCAATATTCACAATATAATCTACCTCTTCCTTTCGAATTTTGACCGAAATTCTTTAAAGATGCAGAAAAAACCTGACCGTCCGATCCCTTTGATAAGGAATAATTCTGACCATCCGATCCATTAAATGAGGAATAAATCTGGCCGTCGGATCCCTTCATCGAGGGATGATATCCACCGTCGGATTCACCGAACGGATGGAGCTCCTGTCCACCGTCAGATCTCGGTGGAAGATCTGGACCGTTCGCCCCCTCTCTTTTAAGGGGCCGTGCGAATCCTCCCTGGAACCCTAGCCCCCTTTCGCGATTCTCTCTCTCTCGGGCTAGGGTTTGTCCCGAGTCTCGCCGGACGCCGCGCATCGCGAGGGCGATGCTGTCGCTTCCTCGCGTTTGCTCCGGAACCGCGAGCCTCTGGCTTTCCTCTTGAACGGCCAGTTGGAAGATTCGTCCGAGGGGAGGCACCGGATCCATCGCCAAGATCTGAGATCGAAAGGTTAGATAATTTTCATTCAAAATCAAAAGGAATCGTGTCGCCTTCTCCCTCTCCTTGATAGATCTGTACTGCTGGAGCGTCTCTGCCGGTCCCTCGAGCTTCTCCTCCGTTGCCTCGAGTTGGTTCCAGAGAGACGACAATTTGTTGTAGCAGGCCGTGACGGTCATATTTCCCTGTTTTAACTCGCTTAACTCTTGCATGAGGGAAAAAATCTTGGTTTGATCTAGTTTCCCGTACATCTCTTTGATGTTATCCCACATTCTTTTTGAATCTTCCGTCGGAGGAAGTCCGGCGGCCACCTCTGGAGAAATGCAATTGCCAATCCACGTTTGGATGAGGTGGTTGCACTTTCTCCAGTGCCTGGCCAGTCGCTCGTCCGACGGTATGGGTGTTGTTCCATCGAGAAATCCGTCTTTGTCCTTCGTCACGAGGGCCCGCCGAAAATCCTGCGACCATTTGGAGTAATTCTCCGATCCGGTGAGTTGTAGACTGATCAATTTCAGTTCTAGTCCGTCGGCGGTTGATACATATAAAGGGTCGCCAGGTTCCGGTCGGCCAGTGACGGCAGCGATCGGAAACGGAAGGAAACCAGGTGCAAAATTTGGGTAGGGGTTCGCCCCTGTACCCGATCCGCCATATCCGGATCCATAAGCCGCATTAGAAACACCCAGGTAAGGATTCGACCCTAAACCCGGTTCACTCGACCCGCTCACTTGTTCTGGACCGACGGCTGAGTTTGCCCCATTCGTGGTTGGCGAACTCCCGTCGGGCTGGGGGTTGCTCAGGCTGCTCCCAGTCCCCGGCGATGATGCATTTGGGGAAGCCCCAACGTACCATGGATATGGTACCCAGTGGTAAGGATGCCCAGAAACAGGTAACCCCATGTTTGGCTGAGCCGGGTAATACTGCCATGGCAGATTTTGAGTTTGAGTTTGTTGTTGGATTGCTGGTATTGTGGTTTGAACTTGCTGTGCAGATGTAGCCTCTCTTGTGGGCGGTATGTCCGTGCCAGAGGATGGATTTTCTGGTGGATTCATGGTAAGTAACCTCCTCTGCTTCTTTCTTCTCTAACGAATTTTTGATTCCTTCTTTGCTTTGATCTAGTTTTGCAGATCAGGAAGCTTCGATAGGCAATCAATGTATGCGGAAGCGGAATCAAGAGCCAAGCTCTGATACCATGTCAGAAGACGAAGAGAAGTAAAGAACAGACAGAAGGAAGAAGGAGATCGTAAAGCCTTTTGGGAATTTTTGTTTTTTTTTTTTTTTATATCATTCAATGTTCGTACACTGTAATTATAATATAGAAGATACATGAATAAAAGGAAAAGAGATATTTTTACAATCGTATCAATATCTCAATCTAATCAATCTAATCCCTAATTGATCTAATGCATGATCATAACCTAAAATAGATCCTGCATATCTTCCAACAGAATCCTACAGGTCAATGCCCTATGATGGTAATTGTTCCGCTGAAATTACTGAATTGCGGAGGATAAGAGAGGCTAACAAGGCCTTTCTTTAAGGCCAGAAACACCGAAACTTACAACATATTTTCGACAGACTTTACAACATGACCAGATAAGTCGGTCGTCGTCCTTCGCCGTAACTTACAACATGATGGACAAGCCAGTCGTCGTCCTTCGCTCGAAACTTACAGCACGACTGATAAGTCAGTCGTCGTCCTTCGCGGACAAGTCAATCGTCGTCCTTTGTCCGAAGGCTAACAATATGACCGGATAAGTCTACAGTGATCTCGACGAATTCCGCACCTTCCCCGGTTCCTGCCGTTGTTGAATAGGGTGCCTAGGGAAAAGGTTGCCCCAAAAGCCACGCGTACGATAGCAACAGCGAGGCATTTCACATCGTGCTATTGAAAAACGAAGGGCATTGTGATCCGATCCATACGGTCTTTTTTACATGGACCATCGTTAAAAGGATTTCGGAAATCTCATAACACCATTAAAATGTCGCTTGCACGATATCTGAGCTTAACTGATCTTAGTAGACATCTCAAAAGATCCAAAAATCTCTCCTAAGCCAAGCTGCACTGTACTGCAGGCACAAACCTGCAAGGAAAACCCCAAAACACGCCGAAATCTCCTCCAAAACCATTTATATAACACTCCAAATCATTCAAAGCAAATGTATTTGTACTAAACAAGTTAATAGCACCGATCATGCAGGGTTTGAGCTGCTAATGGCAGCTACGTGCAGCAGGATCAGAATGTAGAACAACCAAATTAGAACTTGAGATCAAGTTACTAGTGGCTCTGGGAAAAGGAAATGCTGGAGGAATCAGGCTTAAAGTTGTTGAGAAGCAAGTGGATGTACAAGTAAAATAATTACTTTATTTTATATAAATAATATTACAAACTCTCTATACCATCACTCTCTCACAACTACTCATTGTACTTGCTTACTCACTCACTTCACAAACCACACGCACACACCCACTCACGTACACACTCCACACCACTACACACACTCGAGGAGCAAGAGCCCCTATTTATAGGGGACAAAGTTGGTGAGAAAAATCTGGAGAGAGGGGGAGAGAAAAGTCTGGAGAGATGGAGAAAAATCTGGTGCAGTTGAGAGAGGGAGAGAAATCTAGAGAAATTCAGAGAGAGATCTAGAGAACTCTAGGAGAGAGAGAGGCGGTGATCTTCAACACTCCCCCTCACCGATTGCTCTCTCTTTTGGATGTAACACTATGTCAAGTTGCTTTTCGGCATCTGCTTTTGTCTTCTTCCATTCAGCACATTGTGAAGCTTCCTTGTACGTGGATGGCTCTATGGCTCCATCTTTAGTTGCTTCTCTTGCTACGGCTTTCCATTGAGTTTTGTGATCCTTGAATTTTTGCAATGCCAATTCATTCTGCCTTTTAGTCTCCTTTTCCTTCTTCTCACTCAATTCGTTTTTTGTATTCGACATATCTACTATAAGAATTTTGAGATTGGAACTCATTCGATCAAGCCTCTCATTTGTGACTTTTATTTCGTGCTTCAACTGATTCAGTCCCATTTGAAGCACTTTAGTAGAGATATCTTGATCATTTCTCTCATAAAATTTCTTTTCCACAATCTTATTCCACCGATCCTTGCACCACGGGACGTAGGGTGTAAATGGCCTCCTTTTCTCAAAGAAAACTTTCTTTTTCTCCTTTATTTGTTCGTTGTCTCTTCCGATATGAATAATTCGGAATGTCATAGTGGGCTTGAGGTCCTGAAGCTTCTGTAGCTTCTTGAACTGACATTGGAACTTCTCTAGCTCCCTTTCTTTTTCCTTGAGCTCTCGATTCTTCTGTCTTAGCATCTCGTCCCTCTTTTTCATCATAGTCTCCATCTTTGCCTTCTCGACTTTTAGCTTCTTTATCATCTCCTGCATCTCTTGCAGTTTCTTTTCATGACTACTCGTTGGCGTACAAAAAATGTTGAGAGTCATTAATTAATTACGAGTAAGATTACTCCACTCCAAATAAAATAGTAAATAAGTGGATTCGAAGTCGAGCAAATGAGGGCATATGCGTAATTTCATTCATGTGATTGACCTCCGAAGAGTCTTTTCCCCCACGCATTGATCCAAGAGAATCGGACGTCTAGTATTGGTGTTGCACATGGTCTTTCCATCATTAAACAAAGACCCAAGTAGCTTTGGGGCTTTACACGCACTTTGGGTACTTTTGGTTCAATTTTTCTGAAAGTCCATATTCCAAAGTTGAGGTGTTAAGCAACATCACCTCAAGGGCTTTTGAGCCTAAGTTCATCTTCAAAGTCCATAATTTAGTACAACTCCCACCCAAATGTGCATTTTAGCATCTTCGAAAAAGCAACTAACAATGCCAACAAGCAGTCATGAAAAGAAACAGCAATAGGCGCTTGAAAGTATCACATAACTCAATTTTGTATCGAGTTCTCCCTTGGCTTGCTCTTATTTGGGGTCGTGATAGTTCCGCCGAATTATCCAACTCAATTATACAAGCGGTTGCAAGCTCTTCTCGTTCTTTCACTGCAATAGGCGCTTGAAAGTCCCATTCTTCTTTGCTTTCAATCTCCTTCTTGCAGGAAGTGACGACATTTCCTTCTTCCCGCCTATACCAACAAAATCTGGCAATATGTCCTACCTTGCCACAAATGTAACACCGCTTGCTATGCCTTTTGTTGCTCTTATCTTCATCGTTGTCGTCGTCATTGCAATCTTGACGAGCTCCCCCTAGCTGATAACCCTTCTCTTCTGGTTGCCTCCGCCAATCTCCATGATTTTTCCATAGTTTGCCATCTCTTGCACTTGCTCTATTTGTATTATGGCCCTTGAACCCTTTTTTTATTACTAAAGATGGCACTTTCATCCTCCTTAATTGTGACCTTACGGATTTGTTTATCTAAGGCCTCTTGATTGGCCAATATATTTTCCAACTCTGTTAGAGTTGGCTCATTTGCCCATCCACGAGTGGCCGTAACAATACCATTATATTCCGGCCTTAACCCATGAATTATTATTCTTCTCATTCTTGTCTCAGATATGGCATTCTCAAGATCTAATTTTGAAATTTCTTCACAAATTGTTTTAACTTTAGAAAAGTATTGACTTATCGCCATACTTTGTTGCGAGACTGAGAGGAGCTCGTTCTCCAGGCATTGTAACTTGGCATCGTTTGTCCTTGCAAACAGCGTCGCCAAGTTATCCCATGCCTCCTTCGAGGTCTTCGCACTTTTTATGTGTTGTAATAATTCGTCTTCAACAGTCATGGCAAGAACATAAAGAGCCCTACCTGATTTTATGTTCCATTTTCTTAATTCGCTATCATTCGTGGGTGGTGTGGTGTTGCTCCCACCAATGATATCCCACAAATCTTGACCTAGCAAGTAATATTGCATGTGGGTACTCCAATTATTATAATTTGAGTTGTTGAACTTCTCGACACCACTTACCGAACTTGAGAAATCCGCCATCGTGACTTGAGTATAATGCCCTGCACTATACCAAGTAAGCCTGGTCCCAAACCAACCGACTTCACAATCCCAGATTGTGCACTGGTAGAACTTCGATGTACTCCGCTCCTTGGCTCGACAAACCTGACCGCCTTGCTCACTTACAATGGTCCCTGACCACTGTCATCGCACGGTCTTCGACGACTGCTCTGATAACAATTGTTGAGAAGCAAGTGGATGTACAAGTAAAATAATTACTTTATTTTATATAAACAATATTACAAACTCTTTATACCATCACACTCTCACAACTACTCATTGTACTTGCTTACTCACTCACTTCACAAACCACACACGCACACACCCACTCACTTCTTATCACCCTACACTTACACTACACAAGACCCCTACACACGCCCACACACCTCACGTACACACTCCACACCACTACACACACTCAAGGAGCAAGAGCCCCTATTTATAGGGGACAAAGTCGGTGAGAAAAATCTGGAGAGAGGGGGAGAGAAAAGTCTGGAGAGAGGGAGAAAAATCTGGTGCAGTAGAGAGAGGGAGAGAAATCTAGAGAAATCCAGAGAGAGATCTAGAGAACTCTAGGAGAGAGAGAGGCGGTGATCTTCAACAAAAGTCTGCTAGACAATAGCTGAATAACGTTAGATCACTTACTGAAGCTTCCAGATTCCAAACGAGATCCGGTTTGCCTCGACACTTAGGCAATCACATGAGGAAAATTGCATCGGCAGTTATGGAGCCTTCCCAGTGTGAAGGCGAGAAGATATTACTGTTGGCAAAGACAGCAACTTTACCCTTAAAGGCCTCTTTGAGCCTATCAAGGTACACACTGCGGCAGCTCAAAAATAGAGGCGCGTACACTCAGCTCACCCCGACAGAAATCTGAAAAGAGAGGAGACTCTGATTCACCGTAAGAGAAACTTCATTTTTCTTTTTAAGTGTTTTTACTTCTGCGCCGATCGACGTAGTAGCATCTTGCTGCGTTACTTCGAAAAAAACCTGACATCATTTTTGAACCACATGAAATGAGTTCGATCCCGACCGTTGATCAGGCAAATCTGACCCAGATTAATTTAATTAACAGTACACACTACAGATGATTACCACCCCTGCTTTTTTTTATACAGCCTGCAACTGCAACGAGAGAAAATAGGTGACTTCTGTGACATTACCTTTTGGCTCCACAACGCCATAGAAAGTTAGAAACACGTCGTAACCCTGTCTTCGAGTTGCTCTGTCACGTTCCACGTGGGAGTGAAGCTTCGTAGTTAAGGAACCACCGAAAGTTGCCGTGGTGATTTCGAGGTGATTGCCTTTTCCTCCCCCTGTTCTTGAACGCGCTACGTTGCGTATGGAAGGAAACTTCCGAGGTAATGGCAGCCAAAGTGCGTCGTTCGCCCACGGGCTTTTCGTATAAATACATGCCAAGAGCCACTCTTCCCTCGAACCACACAAGACACAAGAGGAGTAACTTTGTGGTTCTCCTTCCTCTCTTGTTTCGTCTGCTCTTCTTCTTCCTCGTTCACAATGTCGTCTAATCGAAGGGGAGCAGAGATGTGAATCGCCAAGATTTCTGTGCACGTCGCGCCAACGCCGGGCTACAAGTACGATGTGTTCTTGAGCTTCTGAGGGCCCGATGTAAGAGTTTTCCTAATGTGGACTAAATTAATTGATATTGTAATTTACTGTTTTTACAGTTACCATAAAATAAGGTTGGTTTAAGGTGAGATAGAAGGTTTCTTAATTAATCTAATATGAGCTGGCTAGTGTGGGCAGAGTTGAGCCTAGCCCGTAATGAGAGGGACTGGCTGGAAACTCTATAAATAGTGCTCAAGTCTCTTATCTAACCCTAATTCTCACATGTATCCTCACCTAAGGAGCGTTTACCTAACGCTAAACGTGAGGGGGGCCGCCTCATTGAGCAAGTGATACAGAGGACAATAGAGGAGAAGGACTTGCGCATGGAACATTGTGTTTCCGCTTCCGCTTCAAGAACAATAGATTCCAAAACAGGTATGTTAATCTTTCTACTCAATTATGCATATTCTTGTTCTAGTTATGGAGATCTTGGGATTACGCAATTTGTGTCCAACATGTGGTATCAGAGCAACCATAACCCTGGAACTCGAACGCATAAGATTTGTGCCTTAATTTGTTATTTTCGTGATTTTTTGTTCAATAAAAATAAAATTAAATCATAAATTCGGACTGGGCTCGACGAGACGAGCAAGAAGGTTGATGGCGCGTTGCCGAGGGAGACCTCACGCGCCCCCACGCGCCGCCAAGGCGTCGGAGACGCGCTCACACGCCCTCACGCGCTCCCACGCGCGGGGCGTGGCTCGCGCGTGCGCTCCACGTGCCGCGCACTCAGGTGGCGCGTGGAGGTGCGTGTTGCCTCCGTTTGGCGCATGGCTGGCAGCATTGGATTCATATGGCCGTCCTCTATCTTGTGGTGAATTTATTTTACATGTTTCATGATTTTATATATGTGAAAATACATAAAAAGCCCTAAATACGTGTATTTTTAGTTTTTTTTGTGTATTTTTCTCGTATTTTCTGTGATTTTAGAAATACAGGTGATGGGTTACTAGTATGTTATCACATAAACATTATGAATGTATGATTCATTAATAAAATCAAACTTTATTATAAATTGAAACTGGCTTAATGAGATACAATCAGTATGGGATAGTATTTGAGTTATGTACTGAGCTGATGAGAAACAGTAAATGTTATGAAACTTTTGTTGCTCAAGTATACTCCTTGACACGTTGGTAATCTTTGAATGATTGACATCTTAAGAACTTGTGACCAAACTGATTGTACTAATTAACATATCTGCTATATGTGGGTAATGCATGTCAATTAAGTTATTGCATATTTTACCTAGATTCATCTGGTCACTTGTTAATGTTTATCAAGTTGAGCATTGGTTTATGGTTAAGAAGCATGACAACATTTACGTAGAACAATAATATCTACTGTTATAAGATTAGATATTTGGTTATGTGTTTTGACTCAAAATATATGCCACTAGTTGATGTAATGATAATTTTTTACTTAAAAAAAATTGGCTAATTAATCAGCTATTGGCATTGGAGTCAGTTTTGCCTTATAAAACTCATGATCAATAGTTGATTAGCTATTAAACTTGTCAATTTGGATACTCTATGTTGTTATTGATGTTAACTTATGAGGGATCCTTTGAATCGGCATTCTTTTTATGTTATTTTGGTTATCAGTAATCGGGATGCACAAGAGATGTTTTCTTCTATATTATGAGAAGTTTCTTGTGTTGCTATAATCGATGATCTCATTGAAGTCTAACTTTCAGGTTCTTTATATATAGATATATGATTATTCTTATAAAGCAATATAATTATTATGATATGTGATTTTGGTGATATGATGCCCCTATCACTGAAGTTAAAATCACATGTATATGATGTATGTGAGAAATAAAGTTTATATCCCTAGTATGAGAGAATTTCAAGGATTCAATTGAGTAGTGACCGCCAAAGTGGCACGCTTGATTGGGTTTGAGAAATTTCGGTCTCGTATGATTATTGGGATGTCTCCTGATCTAATGCGTAATCATACTCCCAAAGGAGGTGATTGTGTATTAGTTCATAGATGGATACATGATGGTGTGGTAGAGGATTGACTAATCCTAGTGGTTTATCTGCCCAAAGGTGATGAATTCACGAAGAATTGGAATATATTCTCATAACCGTTATTATGTGGGGAGTGTATAACTGCATGTCATGTATTTTGCCCAAATGTGATTATATAATTATGCGTGTAACTCTCTGGATGTACTTGTACGTCAAGTTACACGGTGCTCACATGATGCTAATTATATATATTGCTTGCTTTTAGTCACATTTTCTGTAATTAATAACTTCATTATTATTGATGTTTTTACTACTTCAAATTTTAAATAGTGGACATATGATTTGCTGCTTGAGAAAAGAGCAATAGAATTTGTTTACTGTCCATGAGAACACTTAAAAAGGGGTTTGCTTGCAGATTGCACTACTATAAAATGATGGAAGGCTTAGTTACTTGAAATTATGTCTTGTCTGATATTGAAATTAGGATACATCTGCAAAGATTGTGTTTAAGTCTTAATAACATATACATCTCGTATATGATTAAAAGGTTGTTTCTCAAAATTTTCTATTTAAGGAAAATGGCTAAGATAAAGAATAAACTGGTTAAAATTAGTCTTGAAGGTTGTTAGGCCTAATAGGTAAGTATTTTGGCAAGTATGACAATACTGAATTGCTTAAAAGGTCATTTGTCAAATACTTGGTAAATTCTGGGGTGGTAATTTAATTATTATGCTTGAAAATCCTGACAAGAAGATTTGGCTAAAAGGCATGAAGCACCATAATAAACATGGTGATGAGTATGATTAGTAAGACTAATTTATCTGGTCTTCTGTGGGCTGATATTATGAAAGCAACTTTTTCACATACAAAAGGTGTCTCTTATCAAAGTTGTTTTATAAACTTCTTTTGAGCTATAGACTTGGCATATATTTACTTGAATCATATTAAATTTAGAGGTGTTATGCAAAAGTGAGGTTATCTAATCCAATATTAAGTGCGTTGGAATTCAAATCCACTCGGAATTATTTTGTATCTTATTTAGATTGTTAAAGGGGTATTGATTTTATGACCCTAAAGAAGGTACAAGTATTATGGAATCACATACTCTAAAGTTTCTAAAGATTGACGTAATTGTAGAGGATAGCTGCTCTCAGACTATTAAAGATAATAGTATGATGGAGGTTACTATGTTTTTGTCTTTACCTATACAGATAATTATGGAATCTCCTGTACCATAGACTAAACTTGTTGAGGTTCAAGGTACTATTCTTGATATAGTTTATAATGAAATTTCTTAAACCTCTCAAGTGCAGAATGAAGTAGTTGCAGCTTTATTAAGGAGATTTGTTAGGGAAAGACGATCAGTTATATCATTATACTATGTAGTCTATTTGTGAGAGCATGATTACAATATCTACTACATGGTTGTTTTAGCAATTTATATAAATGTCGTGTATTATTCTCAATTAAGTATATGATTAGATACCATAAAAGGCGGTATACAATCTATGAAACATCATAGTGTTTGGAAGCTAACTTACTTGTCTAAAGATTATAAGTTCATTAGTTGCAAATTGGCGTACAAAACTAAAAGAATTTCAAAGAAAGATTGTGTAATTTAAAGCCAAATCGGTAACTAAAGTTTTCACTCTGAAAGAGGGGTGGATTATTTATAGTGAAGAAATAATTATTTCTTTAAATATTCTTTTAGAGTGAACGTGTTATTAATAATTTATTTTGATATAAAGTTACGCCAAATAGATATAAAATCTATATTGTGCAATTGGAGAATTTTGCAACAAATGTTTCAAGTAAACTTGTGTGTAGACTGAAAAGTCTTATTTATAGTCTTAAGCAAGTTTCCAGACAATATTATTAAAGTTTCATAGATCCATACGGTTGTATTGAGATAACAAATTTGTAGTATTATTTATTTACTACAGAAATCTCAAGGGGTATAAATATATAGTGGTCAAAATTTTTACCAAAAGTAAACGGTACAGAAAGGTGACGTTTTAATATAATATATATTTCACAGATGATGTGATTGCAGATCCACTAACTAAAAGCCTATGCCCATGTATATTTGAGTGACATATCGTTAGCATGGGCCTAGGAGTATCATGAGATGCTATTGTTTAGTGGGAGCTATTTTGGCTTTACTCTTATAAAGGTTTCATCTGTATTTGTTACATTTTGTAACGGTTTGATATGTATCAACTTTTGCATTCAATAAAATATTTTTGAATGTATTATTATTATGTTGAATACATATTAATAAAGTCTCAAGGGATTGTGTAAACCTTGAGTGAAGGCTAGGGGCATTTGGGCATCTGGTTATTAGCTTTGTACATATGTCTTGTGATATATAAATAAAGGTTAACCATAAGAACAAGATATATGTGGGTTCATTGGAACCATAATCATTCTCTAATGGCACAAGTTTTTGTGATACCTAAGGTAAGAGAATGGTGGCTGACAAATATGATTTCTCTATGAGAGATGTTATTCATTTGACACACTATCATATTGAATCTATATCAATAAAGTTGAGAGCACTTGTGACCATGGAAGGCTATGTGTGTATACATGCAGTTACCGCCATGATTCGATTTTTAAGACTTTAGGGATATTATTGACTATTAAGAATTATCTCTGGACCAAATGTGCGCACATACAATATGATTTCAATTAATATAGTTCAAGTGGGAGAATGTAAGAGTTTTCCTAATGTATACTAAATTAATTGATATTATAATTTACTGTTTTTACGATTACCGTAAAATAGGATTGGTCTAAGGTGAGATAGAAGGTTTCTTAATTAGTCTAATATGGGTTGGCTAGTGTGGGCCGAGTTGAGCCTAGCCCGTAATAAGAGGGACTGGCTGGAAACTCTATAAATAGTGCTCAAGTCTCTCATCTAACCCTAATTCTCACATGTATCCTCACCTAAGGGGCGTTTACCTAACGCTAAACGTGAGGGGGCCGCCTCATTGAGCCAATGATACGGAGGGCAATAGAGGAGAAGGATTTACGCGTGGAACATTATGTTTCCGCTTCCGCTTCAAGAATAATGGATCCCAAAGCAGGTGTGTTAATCTTTTTACTCAATTATGCATGTTCTTGTTCTAGTTATGGAGATCTTGGGATTACGCAATTTGCGTCCAACACCCGACACTTGCCGCACGGTCGTGGATGTCCTCTATGGAAGCTTAGTCGACGCCGGATTTAATGTCTTCAGAGACAATGAAGAGCTTCCCGTAGGCGGGATTATTGGATCGGAGCTTGAGCGCGCAATCGATGACTCAAGGATCCACGTGCCGATCTTCTCTGAAGGCTACGCATCCAGCGCATGGTGCCTCCAGGAGCTCGCGCGTATGGTGAAAGTGCAAGAGAGAATCCGCGGGACACGAAATAGTGCCCGTATTCTACAGCGTGAGTCCTTCGGACGTCAGGCAAAAGAGGGGTTCGTACGGCAAAGACCTGCTTTGGCACGAGGGGCGTTACAGCGAGGAGAGGGTGCAAGAGTGGAGGGAGGCTCTAAGGGAGGTCGCAGATCTCAAAGGATGGGACGCACGAAATGCAGGGTAAGTAAAAGAAGAAACTTTAGTGGCCATTACACCTTTATTCATTAACTCTCTCTCTCTCCATATGTATACAATACTTAGAGGGGTATTCTTAATTGGCAATTTAAGGTTTTATAGAATGGTCGATGGTAATGATATCGAATGGGGTTTGGTAAAAGACGGTTTAAAGCTTCTTGGGTGTTTTGGACGAACGTGCTAAGTCAGAAATGAACTTCGAGCTAGTCTCAGCCTATGTTGCTATTTTGTGCTATTTTGTTTTTTTTTTTTTTTGGGGGGGGTAGGGAGAGGGAGAGGGAGAGAGATATGCTGTTGAGGAGCGTTTGCAACCAAAGAAGGATTGAAAGCATGTTCTCGAGGATTCCATAGGAAAAAAATTCCTGAATTGTTAATCTGGTATAATTATAACAAATTTATCTCAAACTAATTTTTAGTTCACCAAAAATGACAAACTAGTTCATGTGTGATAAATTTTATCCTAAATTAATTTTAGAATCACCAAAAATCCTAACTTGGTATATTAGGACATATTTACTCCTCTCATGACATTGTTGAGCTATGACACATACGGCAAGTCCATATGGAAATTTATACTAGTTTAGGATAAATTTATCATAAATATACGAATTTTAGGTTTTTAATAACCCAAATAATTTGGAGTAAATTTGTCTCGGGTGTACAAATTTTTTCGTAATATTAATCTTTTCTTCTAAGACGATGATTTATTATACATGGCAGGTTGGGTAAACTTGTTAATGATCTTGTTCGAGAGCTTTCTATTAAGTTGAAGAAGAGACAGAAGGTTCTTCATGATTATTTAGTTGGAATTGATGATCGAGTCAGAGACGTGATGCAGTTGTTGGACTGTCGCTCCTTGGACGTACGATTTCTTGTTGTGCACGGGATGGGAGGAATCGGCAAGACAACTCTTGCCAAGGCGGTTTTCAACGGGATGGCTCCTCTGTTTGATGGTTGCAGCTTCCTTTCAGACATCCAAGAAACTTCACTAAGATATGGCATTGTAAGGTTACAGAACCAGCTGTTATCTGATATCCTGAAGAGGTCCCCAGTAGTCCATAACGTCGATGAAGGAGTCAACATGATACAAGAAAGATTCCGCAACAAGCGTGTCCTTCTTGTTCTTGATGACGTCAATGAGAGAAAGCAGATCATGGAATTGATGGGGAACCGTGCCTGTCTCGGCCCAGGAAGCAGAATTATTGTCACAACTAGGAATGTGGGTCTTCTGCCAACGATAGAAATGGGACAACAGGATAATGTCCCATTTCCTCTTAAAGATTATTACGCCTATGAAATGACAGGGATGAATCCTTGCCATGCTCTTCAACTTTTCAGTAAACATGCTTTTGGAGAAACCCTGCCTCCAGATGATCAGGAAATGATAACTCCATAAAAATAGAGTTATTTTACCTATTTTATGCAGTAATTAATGCATTATCTATGAGAAAATATTTGGATTTCCTTCTGATTATTTGAATTTTCCTTATTTATGCAGAATAATGAGATATAGAGAGGATAAGGAAAAGAATGTCAACTATCAGGAATTCAAATAAAAGCAGCAGTGGAAGATAGATATCAAATCAGGAAATTCTTGATTTTGTTCCCTAATGTTATCTACAAGCGTTTGGAGATAGATATCTTGGATATATCCTATAAATAGAGACAGAGAGAGCAGCTAGGGTTTTTTGAGAGAGAGGAGGGGTTAGATCGTTTTCCATTGTTCTGAGAGTTTTTCAAGTATTTTGAAGAGAAGACAAAAGTGGTGACAGAATTCTTGTTCTTTGATTCAAGATGCTGGGTTTGATTTATATTTATATTTTTTCTTCTACTATGTTCTAATTTTCTTTTGTTAGGGCTACGATGTAACCTAACCATGATGATGTGAATTTCATGATTTTTATGTTCTACAATTGATTTCATTCATGTGAGTTATATATTATTGCGTTTAATGCTTTTGAGTGACGGCCACCACTTGAATGATCGATGTGCATGTTTGAGACTGAGAGGTGATAATATGCAATTGCTCATTATAATATATAACCATGAATTAAACGTGGATAGAAATATACCGCGTTATTTGTGTAGCTTTCGGTGATAAGGTGATCCAAAAGACTCATTGTAAACCGGGAATATTCATAGTTTTTAATGCACTCATGTTTATTTTAATTCACATAGAGATATAGTGGATTAATAAGCTGAGTAGGTTTGCTATACCTAGAGATAGGATAGTAAATAGATTAGGAAATTCCACTATCACATGTTTGATATCGTTCTTGTATTCATAACAATATGAAATTCATATCTAGTGGTTATGGTGAAATCAGATGCTCTAACATATTTATCTTATCGATTTACTGCATTTAGTCTACAAATTTCGTTTTTAATTTATTCTTAATTATATTTTGATTTGTTAGATAAATTTTAGAATTAGTCTATTTTAGTATTTAATTGGTTTATTAATCATCGATCTCCGTGGGACGATACTTTATCTCATCATTATATTACTTGTTCGATACGTGCACTTGCGTTTAGAATTTTACGAACAAGTTTTTGGCGCCGTTGCCGGGGATCGTTTGTTTAATACTAATTAATATTGATACCATATAATTCTAAGTTTAATCTAGCTTTCGTTTTGTTTTATTTTTCAGGGTGTACATCGGTTTATGACACGTAGCCAACAAGAGGAACTTATTGAACTTGATCCAGAAATCGAGCGTACATTCAAAAGGCGACTAAGAGAACAGAGAAATCACGCTAAGATGGCAGACGGTGATAATGAAAATTCACGTAGACTTTTAAGAGATTATGCTGCGCCAACAGTTCAAGGCGCCACATCAAGTATCAAAAGACCTGCAATTCAAGCAAACAACTTTGAGATTAAGCCGTCACTTATTCAGATGCTTCAACAATCGGTGCAATTCAATGGGCTACCAAGCGATGATCCAAACGCTCACATCGATGCTTTTCTTGAAATCTGTGACACCATTAAATATAATGGAGTTACAGATGATGCTATTAAATTGAGATTATTCCATTCTCTCTTAGAGATAAAGCTAAGAGTTGGCTTTCTTCTCTTCCTGCAGGATCAATTACTACATGGAATGATATGGCTCAGAAATTTCTTGGTAAGTTCTTTCCACCTGCAAAGTCTGCGAAGATGCGTAACGATATCACTAATTTTATGCAGATGGATAATGGATCATTATATGAAGCATGGGAAAGATTCAAAGAATTTCTTAGGAGATGCCCATATCATGGACTACCCGTATGGATGCATGTACAAACTTTTTATAATGGCTCTAGTGCAAATCTTCGTTCTATGATTGATGCAGCTGCGGGGGACTTTAAATAATAAAACACCAGAAGAAGCCTACAATTTATTAGAAGAGATGGCGTCCAATAGTTATCGGTGGCCTGCGAGAGATTACCAATGCGAAAAGTTAGCGGAGTTCATGAAGTAGATGGTTTTGCTGCAATTGCTGCACAATTTGAAACAATCAACAAAAAGCTTGATAATATGAGTGTTTCAGCCATGAAAATTCACAATTTGACATGTGATTTTTGTGGTGGAGGACATGTTAGCACAGAGTGTCAGGTAGGTAATACTTTTAAACAATCTCATGAAAATTCTAACTTTGTTGGGAATTTTAACAGGTCGCAGAATAATCCCTACTCCAACACATACAATCCGGGATGGCGCAATCATCCAAATTTTTCATGGAACAATCAAAATGTGACGAGACCACAAGGATTCAAACAATCAGAAGAGACAAAGTCAAATTTGGAAGACATAGTCACCAAACTTGCTAATACAACTCATGACTTCATCAAAAGCACGGATGTGAGATTTCAAAACCAAGAGGCTTCAATCAGAAATCTGGAGATGCAAGTGGGTCAGTTAGCAAGTATGATGTCAGGAAGGCAACAGGGTTCTTTGCCAAGCAACACAGAGAAAAATCAATTGAAAACATAAAGGCTATTACCCTGAGAAGTGGTAAACAAGTAGGAGAAGAAGAGATTTCAGAGACAAAGAAGAGGTGATCAATAAACAATCAAAGGAGACAAGTGAGAGTAAACTTTTTCCAGATAATCCCAAGCCATATGTGCCGCCAATTCCATTCCCTCAGCAACTCCAGCAACACAAAATGGATAAGCAAGTTTCTAAATTTCTTGATGTATTTAAAAAATTGCACATTAACATTCCTTTTGCAGATGCTTTAGCGCAAATGCCTAGTTATGCAAAATTTTTAAGGAGATTTTGGCAAACAAAAGGAAACTGGAGGATTATGAAACTGTTAAGTTAAATGAGGAGTGTTCAGCTATCCTACAAAACAAATTGCCTCCGAAATTAAAAGATCCAGGAAGTTTTACTATTCCTTGCACTATTGTGGATTCTTACTTTGAAAAAGTATTATGTGATTTAGGTGTAAGTATTAATCTGATGCCTTATTCTATTTTCAAGAAATTAGGATTGGGCGAGGTAAAACAACCACAAAGTGTCACTTCAAGCGGCTGATCGATCAATTAAATATCCGAGAGGTATTGTGGAAGATGTTTTGGTAAAAGTTGACAAATTTATCTTTTCTGCAGATTTCATAGTTCTTGACATGGAGGAAGATTTTGAGGTACCACTTATCTTAGGTCGACCTTTTCTAGCAACATGAAGAGCTCTTATTGATGTACAACGGGAAGTTGATCCTTAGAGTTCAAGATGATCTTGTTTCATTTAATGTTTTTAAAGCAATGAAATATCCATCTGATGATAATTCTTGTTTTAGAGTTGAGATAGTTGACAAGTTGGTGAATAAGGTTTTTTAGGAAAATATTTTTGAAGATTCACTTGAAGCATGTCTGATTCAACCAAGGGACAAAGATATTCATAATGAGGAGATAAAAGAGTACGCAAATTTCATGGAGGCAATTCCACCATATTCAAGGCAAAAGGCAATTAAATTTGAAGAGTTGGGACAACACATTACAAAGCCTAAACCATCAATTGAAGAGCCTCCAATTCTTGAACTCAAACCCTTACCTTCTCATTTGAAATATGCTTATTTAGATGGAGTTTCTTCTTTACCAGTAATTATATCTTCTTCTTTGACAGATTTGATGGAGGAGAAATTGCTCAAAGTATTAAGAGAGCATAAAGGTGCAATTGGATGGAAAATAGCTGATATCAAGGGAATTAGTCCTTCAATTTGCATGCACAAAATTTTGATGGAGGAGCAATATAAACCCACTATCCAACCTCAAAGGCGTTTGAACCCGAAGATGTAAGAAGTAGTGAAAGTTGAGGAAGGAATAGTGCTCGGGCATAAAATTTCTCAAAACGGAATAGAAGTCGATCGAGCCAAAGTGGAAGTCATTGCAAAATTACCTCCGCCAACATCTGTGAAACTTGTCAGAGGATTTTTGGGGCATGCAGGATTTTACAGGCGATTTATAAAAGATTTTTCAAAAATTGCTAAACCTCTTTCTAATCTTTTGGAAAAAGATGCTCCTTTTAATTTTTCCGTTGAATGCATGCAGGCTTTTAACACTTTAAATGAGAAGTTAATATTAGCACCAATTATGACAGCACCAAATTGGGATTTACCTTTTGAGCTGATGTGTGATGTTAGCGATTCTACAATAGGAGCTGTTTTGGGACAAAGGAAGAATAAAATTTTTCAAACCATATACTATGCCAATCGAACCTTGTCAGGTGCACAATTGAATTATTCAACAACAGAAAAGGAACTTTTGGCGGTAGTATTTGCTTTTGATAAATTTCGTTCTTATTTAATTGGCTCAAAAGTTATAGTTTATTCTGACCACTCTGCTCTTAAGTATCTGCTTGAAAAGAAAGAATCAAAACCTAGGTTGATCAGGTGGATTCTATTGCTGCAAGAATTTGATTTGGAAATCAAAGATAAGAAGGGGACTGAAAATCTAATTGCAAATCACTTATCAAGAATTCCAAATTCAAAGAAAGAGGTAAGACCAATTTTGGAAGAGTTCCTTGATGAGAAATTTTTTTCCATCAAGTCAATTCCTTGGTATACTGACTTTGTAAATTATTTGGTAAGTAATGTTCTTCCTCTTCAATTATCATATCAACAGAAGAAAAAATTCTTTTCTGATGTTAAAAATTATTTTTGGGAAGAACCTTTCTTGTTTAAAGTATGTGCAAATCAGGTCATAAGGAGATGTGTTCCAGATGAAGAGAAGGCAAACATTCTACATTATTGTCATGATGGAGAGACAGGTGGCCATTTTGGTGCCACAAAAACTGCAGCTAAGATTTTACAATCTGAATTTTATTGGCCTACACTTTTAAAGATGCATACTCCTATGTAGCTTCATGTGATAGGTGTTAGAGAACTGAAATATTTCAAGAAAAATGAGATGCCTTTAAACAACATTATTGTGTGTGAATTATTTGATGTTTGGGGTATTGATTTCATGGGACCCTTTACACCTTCTTATGGAAATTTATACATTTTAGTGGCTGTGGAGTATGTGTCTAAATGGGTAGAAGCTGTAGCATTACCAACAAATAATGCTAAAGTTGTGGTGAAATTTTGAAGAAAAATATTTTTACCCGATTCGGCACTCCTAAGGCAATCATAAGTGATAGGGGGACACATTTTTACAACAAGCAATTTGAAGCACTTTTGACTAAGTATGGAGTCACACATAAGGTTGCAACCCCTTATCATCCTCAGACTAGTGGTCAAGTAGAGATTTCAAATGGGGAAATCAAGAGAATTTTAGAAAAAATAGTGAATGCCTCTAGGAAAGATTGGTCAATAAAACTTGATGATGCATTTTGGGCTTATAGGACAGCGTTCAAAACTCCAATTGAGATGTCTCCTTTTAGGCTAGTGTTTGGAAAGACTTGTCACTTACCAGTGGAATTAGAGCATAAAGCATATTGGGCATTGAAATTTCTGAATTTTGATATGCAGTCTGCAGGTGAAGAAAGATTATTGCAACTGAATGAATTGGAGGAATTTTGCAATGAGGCCTATGAAAATTCTAAGTTGTACAAGGAGCGTACAAAAAGATGGCATGACAAGCACATATTCAGAAGAAAGTTTAAAATTGGTCAAAAAGTCTTACTTTATAACTCTCGTCTTAAACTTTTTCCAGGAAAGTTGCGGTCTCGATGGTCTGGTCCTTTTACAGTTACACAGGTATTCCCATATGGAACAGTTGAAGTTGCGCATGACACTGAGGGTACATTCAAAGTGAACGGTCAACGTTTGAAGCCCTACTTCGAAGGTGGTTACAACAAGCAGAAGACCACCATTGAACTTCATCCTCCAGAATAGCGACATCTGAGATAGTTTGGCTGAAAACTATAAAGCAAGCGCTTCTTGGGAGGCAACCCAAGTATTTTAATTATGTTTTTATTTATTCTTAAGTTTATGTTTTGCAAAAAAAAAAAAAAAGATTAACTTTTCTCTATTTTATTCAGGTTAATTTTTAAGGAGCACCTTTCAAGAGTTTAATCATCAAGATCATCTATGGACTTATCCTACAACCAGGGAAGTTTTCTTCTTCCTATTCTATTTTTCGCATTGAGGACATTGCTTCATTCAAGTTTTGGGGGCGACAAATTTTTGGATAATTTTTTTTTATGATTGCTTTCTTGGTTGTGAATTTTTGCGATTCTTAGGAAAATTTAAATTTTATTTAAACTTGCAATTGAGGTGAGTTAATCTTAATTTTGATTATGTTGATCCACTTATTGAGCACTAAAAGTCCTTACTTTTTAATTATGTGTAAATCTAGAGAACATTCATGTGAAATATGTGATTTTCTTAAATTTCACCAAAATCTTAGAATTTGTTTGATTTTCTCTTGAGGCGAAATCCTAAGCTAAATCTAACTGAGAAAATGATATAGGCAGTTTTTGAATCGATTGAGCCTTTCAAGCCAACCCTATTTATTTATCCCTAGTCACCCCGTTGAGCCTTAATTATTACCCAATTTTTCATTGGCACCCATATATGTTTAGCCTAGCCAAGATCAAATTATATCCATATCCCATGCCCTATGAACACGTTGATTTTCTTTTGGGATAAAAAAAAAAATTAGTTGAGCTTGATAGAAATTTGGGAGGAATGATGGAGTAAAAAGAAAAAAAAAAGTGATTGCAGTGGTTGTTTGGGGTGTATTGTCCAAAAAAAAAAATTGCTTTTATGGTTCCCTATCCAACTTTCAATTGAGTGAGCCTTTTGGATACTCAATGGGTTGGAAATTTTCATGTTATATTAGGAGGACTTTGGGAGAAACTCCACCATAAAGCAATTTAAAAAAAAAAAAAAAGAAGGAAAAAAAAAGGAATGATGATATATGGCGGCAGAAAAATTATCTTGAAGGAGTGAAATTGGATAGTGACATTGGCTCTAATTAGATCCTAGAAATCAACGTGTTGATGGGTGATTTGAGCTTAAAATTCCCGTTATCTCACCTTTCGCCCAGCCTTGCATTACAACCCGAGAAAAATCCTATTGATTTTTTATTGGATAATTAGCTTACATTAGTGGAGAGAGGAATGAAAAGCAAACCTATGAGATTTAGTCATAATTATTGAGAATTTTTGAGAGGTTGCATGTTAATGTGAATTTATTTGGATTGCATATAATTCGAAAAAGATGAGGACTCTCACACACACACTTGGATCATATAGTTAGAATTGGTCTTAACTTATAAATTGATTTCAATGTTTGGATGAAATTTGTGTTTTTCTTTGAATTGTGAATTTGAGCAATTATGGAAAGATGTCATGGAGAAGGTTGTTAGGTTGAGTATGTGTTATGTCTTACTTTTGCTTGAGGACTAGCAAAATGTTAAGTTTGGGGGTTTGATAACTCTATAAAAATAGAGTTATTTTACCTATTTTATGCAGTAATTAATGCATTATCTATGAGAAAATATTTGGATTTCCTTCTGATTATTTGAATTTTCCTTATTTATGCAGAATAATGAGATATGGCGAGAATAAGGAAAAGAATGTCAATTATCAGGAATTCAAATAAAAGCAGCAGTGGAAGATAGATATCAAATTAGGAAATTCTTGATTTTGTTCCCTAATGTTATCTGCAAGCGTTTGGAGATAGATATCTTGGATATATCCTATAAATAGAGACAGAGAGAGCAGCTAGGGTTTTTTAGAGAGAGAGAGAGAGAGGAGGGGTTAGATCGTTTTTCCATTATTCTGAGAGTTTTTCAAGTATTTTGAAGAGAGGACAAAAGTGGTGACAGAATTCTTGTTCTTTGATTCAAGATGCTGGGTTTGATTTATATTTATATTTTTTCTTCTACTATGTTCTAATTTTCTTTTGTTAGAGCTACGATGTAGCCTAACCATGATGATGTGAATTTCATGATTTTTATGTTCTACAACTGATTTCATTTATGTGAGTTATATATTATTGCGTTTAATGCTTTTGAGTGACTGGCCACCACTTGAATGATCGATGTGCATGTTTGAGGCGAGAGGTGATAATATGCAATTGTTCATTATAATATATAATCATGAATTAAACGTGGATAGAAATATACCGCGTTATTTGTGTAGCTTTCGGTGATAAGGTGATCCGAAAGACTCATTGTAAACCGGGAATATTCATAGTTTTTAATGCACTCATGTTTATTGTAATTCACATAGAAATATAGTGGATTAATAAGCTGAGTAGGTTTGCTATACCTAGAGATATGATAGTAAATAGATTAGGAAATTCCGCTATCACATGTTTGATAGCGTTCTTGTATTCATAACAATATGAAATTCATATCTAGTGGTTATGGTGAAATCAGATGCTCTAACATATTTATCTTATCGATTTACTGCATTTAGTCTACAAATTTCATTTTTAATTTATTCTTAATTATATTTTGATTTGTTAGATAAATTTTAGAATTAATCTATTTTAGTATTTAATTGGTTTATTAATCATCGATCTCCGTGGGACGATACTTTATCTCATCATTATATTACTTGTTCGATACGTGCACTTGCGTTTAGAATTTTACGAACAGGAAACTCTTTCTAGTGAAATAGTGGCCTCCACTAGAGAAATTCCTTTGGCTCTTGAAGCTTTAGGTTCTCTCCTCAGTGGCAAAAGCCACGAGATGTGGGTCAAAGCATTGAAGCGGATAATGAAAGTGACTGATCGGGAAGTCCTAGACAAATTAATGATAAGTTATGATGCATTAGACTTTGAGCAGAAGCAAATTTTCTTAGACATTGCATGCTTTTTCTGCAATGTAGATAACTCATTCCCAAATTATATGTGGGAAGATTGTGGTCTTTATCCTGAAAGAGCAATAGAAGTCCTCTTGCTTATGTCTCTGATAAAGATGAAAGATGACAATACATTATGGATGCATGACCAGCCCAGAGATCTTGGGAGGGAAATTGTTCGACATGAGGATCTTGCAAATGCAAGAAATCGGAGTAGGGTATGGGATCACGAGGAAGCCTTCCGTTTACTTCACGAACAGGTAAAGTTATTGATACAAGTAAAACTGCAATTTCCTAGGCAAAAAGAGGACGGGATTCTGGTTTTATAAGACTTCACTGCCCTCCGTGTGCACAAGTGTCTCTGTTTGATGTTCCAGTTCACTGATGCTTGCTATCTTTGCTAGAGTGATTGCCAGCGAAAGAGCAATGTCGAATTACTCACGTTACAATTCCCTGAGGTTCAGACACTTACAAATCAAGCATTTGTTGATCTGCGAAGCTAAGGGCTCTTCATGTTGGAGGGGTAAACTTCACTGGAGATTATAAAAATGTTCTCAGAAATTTGAGATGGCTATCCTGGGATGATTGTCCTGCAGACTTTGATGCTTCCAATTTGTCTCCAAGCAATCTAGTCGTTCTCAAGCTTACTAACAGTGAACTTAGAGATGATTGGCCCGGATGGTGCCAAATCACGGTATGAACAGTTTCACATTTATTTCTGTTCTTATTGTTTTAGCGTACATGCCTCCAATTGCTCATTCCCTTTCTGATATTCTGGCGACCAACAGAAATCATCTAAGTTGGAAGTTCTGGAACTTGGAGAATGCAGTCATATAACTAGATTGGCCGACCTCTCTGCTGTATCAACATTGAAAAGATTGATCATATGAAATTGTCAAAGCTTGGTTGAAATTGATGAATCAATTGGGAAGCTAGTGCACCTGAATTACTTGGAAATTGATGCTTGCAAATCTCTGAGAAAGTTGCCAAAAGAAGCTGGTTGTCTAAAGGCTTTGAAAGAGCTGACTGTGAGAGGGACGATACTTGGTCCTGTTGGTCCGTTTCTTCCCCACTCGATTGGTAATCTACAGTCTTTGAAAAGACTAGTGATGGAAAGTGTTGGAATTAGCAAACTTCCGCAATCAATCAGAGGGCTAAAGGATCTTGAAAGCTTGTGTTTGTCCAGATGTTCTGCGCTAAGAGAGCTTCCAGACTCAATTGGGGGATTGGAGTCACTTCTTGAGTTGGATCTGTCTTATACAAAAGTAACAGAATTACCTGATTCGATTGGAGATCTGAGGAAGTTGAAAGTGATAAGGGTAGATCACAGTAAGATAAGGAAGATCCCAACGACCATAGGCACAGTGGAGAAGCTTGAAGAATTTCATGCCAAAAAATGCTTGAATTTGGAGGGAGATATTCCTAGAGGAATTGGGAGTCTATCCTTTCTGAAAATCCTCAACTTATCTCACACTTGCATTGGATCTGTGCCAACAACAATCAACCGGCTTTCTCATCTCCAGGAACTTCATTTGGAAGGTTGCCATGAGCTTGAGTGAATCCCAGAGCTTCCCACCAGTTTGATTAACCTGTCTGTCAAGTCTCGTAAACTAAAGACAGTCCCAATTCTATCCAAACTCCAAACCTAGAGTGGGTTGGGATGTTGTCAAGACTGGAGAAGCTGAAACTGGTTCATAAAAGCAACATTGCACCGCCGACTGAGTTAGCTTCCCTTCCTGGCCTGGAGCGACTAGTTCTGTCTTGTTTGGACCTGCAATCACTCACTCAGCCACTTCCTCCCACACTGTCCACGCTGAAGCTTATAAACTTCAATTCATTGGCAGAATTATCGACCTGTTCTGACTTAAAAAATTTGTCTATTTTGGAGCTATGCAAATCGTGGCTGACAAATATTCCACTCAATCAGTTTGGACAACTGGAGAATCTGATGGAACTAACTGTGTCAAACTGCGAATTGCTGGTGCGGGTATCCTGTCTGTCAGGCTTGAAGAAGCTCAGAGCATTGTGCTTGTTGAACTGCCCGAGGCTTGTTGAGATCCAAGGTCTCGTCGAACTGGAAGCGCTGCAAAGTTTAATGATTGAACAATGCAATTCCCTAGTAAGGTTGCCTCCTCTCTTGAAGTTGAAGGAGTTGAGGAAGATGGAATTTAGATTCTGCAAATCATTAGTGAGTTTTCCTTTTCTATTTTCGGCGGCATATGATCATTGTCATCTAGTCGTTGACGGGTGCGATAGGCTGGCCAACCACAACGGCCCTTGCCCATTTCACAACTACAAGAGGCAATGTCGAGATCCCCATTCGCGCCTATGAGCGAGAGGATAGAGAGAACTCGCCTTGCCCTGTTTGCATTTCCCAAGAGTGAGATCGCTTTGTCAGAGAGGATTTGCTTGTAATTTCTCTTTCCTTTTTCTCCCAGGTTGTGCTCTTCTTGAGGATTTGCTTGTAATTTCTCTTCTTTGAGGATCTGCTTGTACTTTTTCTTCTTTTGGTTATTTCCCAGGTTGTGCTCTTCTTTCTTCTGGACTTTCCAGGTTAGCATGCTCTGGATTAACGGGGGAAGCTCACGTGTGTAGAGACATTGCAGTTGCATAAGCAGTCTAGTAATCTCTGTCTTTTTAGTCTTCACCTTACTCTGAACTCACAGAGGAAGCTCGTTTGATTGGAAATTACTGCAGACAACCAATAAAATTCAATTAAATTGCGTAAGACACTTAAATGGAATGAATCTGAAAGTCGGACAGGAAAAAAGGAATGATTTCAGAAGCCATCATCCAATTTCTTATTAAGGATTTGTTCCTTTTCTCCGAGAAATGATGAACGCTTTTGATGGCTGGCTGTCCTTTCCCACAACCAAGTCTAACCAGGTTAGGTACATACTGTACCATTTCTTTTGTGTGCAATTGGTTCGACTGCCATTGTTCTCCCGACCTAGTTATAAGCTCATAAGTTGAACGAAACAATTTTAACATGCCACCTCGCTAGTTGGATGTGGATTGGATGATGAAATGGACAGGACTACTTATCTGTGTACTTAAAGTAAAGCGGACGATCATCGCAAAGTTGCAAACATGATACCAACCGGCGAGCGGCTCTCATGGGGTCCAATCCCAATATCCCATCATAACTACATCACCTATAATAATAAGCGACAGAAGTACACCCCAAGTGCCAAAACTTAAATGAAGGGATACTTAAGTACAAAAAGTTAGGAAAATAACATTTAAATGCTAAAATCGAAGCAAAATAAATCACTTAAAGTATCAATCTGGCCAAATTACTAACGTATCAATTTTCGGCGAAATAAGTGCCAAACGACGTCGTTTTGCACGTTGACGTGGCTGAACAATACAAAAACGACGTTGTTTTGATGCTGACGTGGTAAAAATTAATTTAATTTAATTTAAAACTAAATTTATTTAAAACATTTACAAATATTTAAAAAAATTTAAAAATTTAAAAAAAAAGAAAAAGAAAAATCGCGTCTTGTCGTATAAATTCTTCAGTGATCAATCTTAACGGTGAATCAATCTAGATCCTTTGAGCCTCGCACTGTGGTTGGACCAACAAAGGAGTTTTGTGCACGTCAGTATTCTTTGCGTGCTTATCAACATTTTACAAATATTACCACAACCTATAAATTTATATGCTCACAGATACTACATGGTAGGAAAATAGCCAGGTTTTAGTTTACCCAGGCACTACATGCTATGTACAAGAGAGTGAGCAATGCCCCTTCGCAAACTCAAAGAACTCACAAAGCTCTTCCATCTATCTCAAGACACGAAAGGCCAGGCTCTGTTTATTCTAAGCTAAATTACATCTGCATAAGGAATACATTCCCTAATCAGTGTTCAACTCCATCAGAAGATAGGCCACCACTGCAAGGAACGGTCGTGCTTTGTCATTCTCTTCCTTGGATATGTAGACACAGTAGAAGGTGACCAAGTTCATCTTCACTTCAAGTGCTTATTGAACCAGTCCAGCATGTCCTTATGGGCTTCTTCAGCGGACTTCACCACTGCTTCGTCTTCGTCTTTATACCTCACAGTCCAACCGTGCTCCACCCCAGCAAAAATCTTGACGTACCCATCGACCTGTAGAAGGTAACAGATCTCGCAGCCTCAGATTCATGTCCGTTTATGATCCATAGAGAGCAATTTCCCAGTTCATGAGCATACTCTTACTGCTTAACTCCATTTCATGAGGGGCACTTAAAGTATACAAGTTCAAGGAAGTGATCTCAAAGCATAAAATATAGTACTTAGAATGCAAACACATGCATTAACAGCAGGGATGGAGATGTTTACCTCCAGTTTAGCGGATAAGATTCCGTCAAACTGGTTGAGAAGCTCTGGTGGAGACAATTTGTCGTACTCAGCGCCCAGTACAGCTATGGGAGTCTTGACCTCTGAAAATAACAGCGTTAGATCACCACCTACATAACTTCTAAGTGATCATGTGAAATTGCTTATATTCTCTGATATCCATAAGCATCATCAGTATAAATTTATCACATGAGCTTGTCCATGACAATGACATGGAGCCTCTAGCAGTACATTCTATCACTGAATGAAGAAAGCTCCCACTTACTATACACGCAACAAGTATTGGCTGGTTTCTTAGTCAATGTAAAGCAAAACATAATGTCAATTTCTCTGCCGAACTTTTGAGACCAAAGTCCACAACTACATTTACTTACGTAATAAA
Source organism: Eucalyptus caleyi (assembly GCA_014182885.2). Taxonomy (NCBI): domain Eukaryota; kingdom Viridiplantae; phylum Streptophyta; class Magnoliopsida; order Myrtales; family Myrtaceae; genus Eucalyptus; species Eucalyptus caleyi. Next base: position 41,228,301 of record CM024476.2, on the reverse strand, counting down.
ATCAAGACCTTTTAAAAGATAACCGCTGAAAGTTAGTTATTGTAGAAATGACGGTAGAATCTCAAGATTCTCTGGCCTTTAGGTAAACTACTACCTACTTCTCTATAAGCTTCAGTTCTTCAGACACAAAACAAGTGCTCTCAACTAGTCAAACAATTACGTCTGTGATTACCATATGCAGATCAATAGGATAAGATCACATGTCAGGACAATCTAATTTGTTTAACAACAATGACATCTTTGTTTCATCCAAGAAAGCAACCAAAAGCACAAATGCATGGACTACTTTAAGCTAAATTCACTGAAAATGTGGATTCTGCTTCTTTGCTCAGCTTTACCCACCCTTAATATCCTCCACAGTGACTCGTGAAGGGTGTAGCAGCACCACAGCTTGAATGTGATCAGACTTCCCTAGTTCCACAACCACCTTTGCTGATAATCAAACATCAAAGTTTAGAGTTTTAACCAGAATATTTTGAGGACTATATCAGGATAAAACTCGTGGAACAAGGCAACAAGAAGACTCACCACCCCAGCAAAATCCTGCAGCTCCAATGGCAGATACACCTTCACTTCTCAGTGCAGAAACAACTCTTATGGCATCTTCAAATCCTTTATCCTATACAAGAACAGCAAGTAATATGACAAAAATACTTCTGTAGCAGAACTTTCAGGGTTAGCTCTCTTACAGAAGAAAGAATATAAGTAGAATCCATATGTAAATCGAGAAAATTGAAACCCAATAAAACCACTAATTTATAAGTAGGAAAAACACACAATGGAAAACATAAAGTCTCATAAGGTATACGAAGTCCCTTAAACAGATAGAGAATTGAACTGAAAATGAAAGCATACAGTTCCATGAGATTGTCTCCACACTGCAAGAGGCCTCTCAGGATTGTCAGGTACATAAGGATCTCCATAAAAAAAAGTCTGGAACCACCACATAGAATCCACAGGAGGCCACCTTGTCTGCTAGCTTCCTTGAAATCACAAGCATACAAGGTTAAGTTTATATAGTATGTAAAAAATCATTGGCATGTTTTTTTTTTTTTGGTAAAGAAAAATCATTGGCATGTTGAGCACTGCTATATGCAGCAAAATAACACTCAATATGTTGTCGCTTGCAAAGTTTGACAAGCTAATAAATGCAGACTAAAATGCTGTCTTTGATAAAGAATTCAGTGATGATGCAGATCTATCAATCAGAAAATCCAGAAAACTGCACATAAACAAAAGGAGGCATCTATAATAAGTTAAGCTAAAAGCTTCATACAAGAAGGATGACAAAATTATACTCTCAGGACAAACTCTGAACTCAGAAAAGGATCATAACATCTTGTGTAAAGGCATCTCAGATGACGCAATTTCATGAAACACCGGCACCCCAGATATCATTATCATCTAACGTGCAGAGAAATTACCCAGAGAGTTTGGCACAGATTATCTTTTGTTTTGAAAAAGCTGGAGGATTTCTTCGCTTAAATTGTGTGAGGATTGATTGAACACAAGCCACTAGAAGCCAGCATCTTTTACTTTAAGAACATTCTGAGAAATGCCTTACGTATTTAGAGTTTATGATCAGACCAAATAAGCAAAAACTTGAGGGGAGACAGAGCAGACAACCAGTCAATTCCCTTCAATCATCAGCAAAAAACAAATACAAGAGGAGTCGAGATGTCCACTGACTAGAGTCATTAACAATAAACTTATAAGTAGTGATTGATTCTGTTTGCTATGCTGAGCTTGCATACTAGGAATCTGTAAGTGTTAATAAATGGAGGGCAGTTTCTTGCACAAAAACCTAATTCCAATGAAAACGTTACGTGCAAACCTTTTCTGAAGGAATTCATCAGTGAAATAAAAGTAAAAGAAGATTCTGAGACTTCAATTACAACATGTAGTTCATTAGCACAAGATCCATTTAGGTTCACAAATATTTTGTTAACTCAGTCATCAATAAAGTCGGCCTCAGTCCAACCTTTCCATCAATTTGCGCCATATCAGTCAACGTGATCCATGAATGTGTATATGCGTTCGTTCCTCGTCAAAGAGAACTACAACAAATCGAAATAATAATGTTGCCTGAGAATCAAAGACTACAGAAATGAAATCTAACTACAGAAAAATTACTTTCAGTAAATGTAGCTAGATAGATATGTTATACCAAGCACGCGTGACATGGGCTCAAGACTAAGCTGACCAATTGGAGTTATGGAGAGGGATTGCTCTCTAATTCCTGCCAGTGGGATGGGGTTGGGTGACAGCTTACCTCAGCTTTGGTGCTTCATAACCTGCAAAAAAGGAAACATGGATTGAGTTACATCAGAATAAAGCCAGAGAAATATAATATCAGACTCCATTAAAACTGGAACATGCATCAGCTTGACTGGCCAGAGCAGAGAACATTTAAAACAAAAAATGTGGGTTTCTGCAGCACATGCTTAGCTCAAGTTTTCTCGCAACAAATTAACAAACTTTATGCAAAGGTGACAAAATACGAAGGGAAAGGGAAAATCGAAGGGAAAAGGTGTAGGAATTTTCTGTGTTTTTCTCTACTTCATTCAATGTACTGAGTTACATTATATTACAATGTATGTGTAGAAGAAAAGGAAAAGATACAATATACAGATTAGATCTGATTTTAATTGATTCAATAAAATCCCTACGATTTGATTCGATTTGATCCAATCAATTCTTTCCTAATTTCTGCGTATCTTCCAACACTCCCCCTCAAGCTGGTGGCTTGTAGATGTCCAAGACGCCTAGCTTGCTCAAGAGATACGCATGCTGTCTTTGACACAGAGGTTTGGTGAAGACATCCGCCGGTTGTTCTTGTGTTCCAATTCCTTGTGTCTCGATCATCCCTTCCTGGATTTTCTCCCGGGTGAAGTGACAATCTACTTCAATGTGCTTTGTTCTCTCATGCACAATAGGATTGGATGCAAGTTTGAGGGCTGCATCATTGTCGCAGAACAACCTTGTTGGTCCCTTGACTTGCACTCCAAGATCTTGAAGTAACCCTCTCAACCACACTATTTCACATGTGGTTTTAGCCATGGCTCGATATTCTACCTCTGCTGAAGACAACGAGACAGTTGGTTGCTTCTTCGTTCTCCAGGAAAGTAAAGAATCCCCCAATTTGATACAAAATCCGGTTATCAATCTTCTGCTCATAGGACAGGTTGCATAATATGCGTCGCAATATGCGGTCATTCTCATGTCACACTTCCTAGAGAGAAGAATCCCAAGACCAGGACTTTTCTTTAAGTACCTCACGACTTTCAGTGCGGCATTCATATGGGACTGTTTTGGCTTATGCATGAACTGACTAAGTGTCTGCACAGCATAACTTATGTCTGGTCTGGTCATAGTTAAATATATGAGCTTCCCAACAAGCTTTTGATATCCGAAAGGATCCTTGAGAATAGGGTTTGCTTCCTGAGGTACTTCAACATCATACTCAGCAGTTGTCAGTTTGACATTCTGCTCAATCGGCACTACAGCTGGTTTACATCCAGATAATCCTGCCTCTGAAATGATCTCCAATGCAAATTTTCTCTGACTGAGAGAGATTCCTTGGCCAGATCGAGCAATTTCAATCCCAAGAAAATACTTTGGCGATCCCAAGTCTTTAATATGGAAAGTAGAATGCAGGTACCCTTTTAGGCTTTTGATAGCTGTTTCGTCATTCCCCATAATGAGTATGTCATCTACATATATCATCAAGTAGATAGATGACGTACCTTGAGTCCATGTGAAGACAGCATAATCGAATCTGGATTGTTGAAAACCAGCAGCTATTAGTGATTCAGCAAATTTCGCATACCACTGTCTGGATGCTTGCTTGAGTCCGTACAAGGATTTGCGGAGACGACATACTCTATTCTCCCCCTGTCTCCGTAATCCTGAAGGTATTTCCATATATATCTCCTCATCCAAATCACCATGGAGAAAAGCGTTGTGGACATCCATTTGATGTAAAGACCAATCGTGAAAAGTTGCTACGGAAAGAAAAGAGCGAACTGTGACATCCTTGGCCACCGGAGAAAAAGTCTCGTGATAGTCGAAACCTTCCTTCTGTGTGAAGCCTTTAGCCACCAGTCGCGCCTTGTACCGTTCGATTGATCCATCTGCTCGATATTTGATCTTGTATACCCATTTACATCCAATTGCTTTACGATGTGGAGGTAAGGGAACAAGATCCCATGTATGATTATCCATGAGGGCTTTCAATTCTGCCGCCATTGCTGTTTGCCATCGTGGATCAGTCTGTGCCTCATGGAAGGTGGATGGCTCTTGTTCTTCAGAAATACGAGCAATGCAACATCGATGCATTGGGGACAAGCGATCAAAGGAAACATAAGATGAGATTGGAAAAGGAATACCTGGTGAATTCCTGACGCCACATATATAGTCTTTGGTCCAGGTAGGAGGTCGAGTGGCACGTCCAGAACGTCTGGGTGGTTCATCTCCCGAAGATGTAGGATTATCTGGAATTTCCACTGGAAGTGAGTCGGAAGTAGGTAGGTCTGAAGAAATCTCATCATCATTTAATCTTCCATCCTGGACTTCCTCTAAAGGTGTTGTGTTCATAGTGGAGTTGGAAACACATTGTGGAAATGGAGGAACAAATATATATCTGGAATCTGCGGATCCATCATCAGCAAAATAAGTTGGAGAATGCCCTGGTTCAGTGCCACTTTTGTTTTGGTGGGCAAAAGGGAAGACAGTTTCTTGGAATATAATATCTCTGCTGACAGAAAATTCTTCAGTACTCGGATCAAAAATCCGATATCCCTTTTGTAAAGTAGAATATCCCATGAATATGCAGTGGCGAGCACGGGGACCCATTTTATCTTTGGGCCCAACAATAGCCGCATAGCATAGACAACCAAAAACTCTCAAGTGGCTTAAGTCAGGCTTCTTTCCAAAAAGTATCTGGAAAGGAGATTGTCCATCCAAAACTTTGGTTGGCATTCGATTTATTAAATAAGCAACAGTCAATATGCAATCCCCCCAAAAATTATCTGGAATAGAAGCTTGAAACTTTAAAGCTCTGGCAACTTCCAAGAGATGCCGATGCTTCCTTTCCACTACTCCATTTTGTTGTGGTGTGTAAATGCAGGAGCTTTCATGTAGAATCCCTTGTGATGAAAGAAGATCCGCACATTCATGATTAAAAATTCCTTCCCATTGTCTGTCCTTATTTTTTGTACGGGTTTCCCAAATTGGGTTTTAGAAAGGGAAAGAAAGTTTTTCAAGTGAGACACAACCTGACTTTTAGACTGCATGAGGAAGATCCGGTGGCTCGGGTGATCATCCACAATGGTAAGGAAAAACCTAGATCCATCATGATTTACTGTGTGGTAAGGTCCCCAGACATCAATATGCAGCAAGGAAAGAATATTTCTCGAACGACTTTGACTTAAAGGAAAAGGATTACGCGATTGCTTGGCAAGCGGGCAAATTTGACAGTGAGGGTAAGAGAATTGAGAGCTATGACCCATTCTGGAGTGCAAAAGAAAATTTCTATCATTGGAAATCGAGTTACACAATGATATCTTATTACAAGAAGGGTTAAAATTTGCAGGCAAGCTTTTCCAAAAAAACAATCCTTCAGAGAGACTACCCCTGACCCATCGGTGTCCCAGTCGAAAGGGCCTGAAACAGACAGGTATCAGTGTTGAAAATAACTCGACAAGAGTTTTCCTTACAGGCTCTAGACACTGAAATGAGATTAAATTGGAAGTCCGGAATATAAAGGACATTGGTAAGGACAAAATGGGAATTAAGTTTCACTGTTCTTGTTGTAGTGACATAGGTAACATTTCCATTCGGTAATTCCACAGTGACAGGATTTTCTAATTCTTCATTCACAGCAGAAAATAATCTTCTATCACATGCTATATGATCACTAGCTCCTGAGTCTATAATCCAGGTACTTCTAGGAATAGCATTTGCTAGGCAATATGAAATACCTGTAAAGCTGCTTCCCTTTTTCTGGACATCCAATTTTTGCAAAGCCTGCATAAGTTGCTGATATTCCCCGTGTGTGATAGGCTGATTAACAGAATTCATCGATCCTGAAATTTGATAAGCTGCTGCAGATATTTCTTTTCCCCTTTTTTCTTTTTCTCCAGGCCTGCCATGTAATTTCCAGCAGGTATCGATTGTATGGTGGGGCCGCTTGCAAAATTCACAGTATAATTTGCCCTTATTTCGCAAATTTGGCCCATATCCCTTCGGATTTTGAGGACCGTTGGATCCTCTTAAAATGGACGTATCTCCACCGTCCAGATCAACCGAAGCTCGCACGCCTCTGGAGCCGTCGGATCGTGGCATCCGATCTGAGCCGTCCGCGCCCCCCCATTTATAGGGCTTTTGATCCGCGAACCCTAGCTGTCCTCGGTTCTCCGCGAACCCTAACTGCTCTCTCTTCTCTTGCCCTTTTCGTTCTAGGGTTTTCTCCTTCTCCACTCTTGCCGCCAGCGCTAGGGTTTCGGAGATCTTGCTGTCCGACGAAGCAAGCCTTTGATTCTCCTCTTGCACCGCAAGCTGGAAGATGCGGCCGAGGCTTGGCGCTGGTTCCATCGCCAGGATCTGCGATCGGAAGGTGAGATACGAATCGTTCAAAATGAGTAAGAATCGAGTCGCTTTCTCCCTGTCTTTCATAGCCTTGTACTGCTGGAGAGTTGATTCGGATCCTTCCAGTTTTTCTTCAGCGGCTTCCAATTCGTTCCAGAGGGCTGAAAGCCTGTTGAAGCACGTCGTTACCGACGTGTTTCCTTGCTTCAGTTCGCTGAGCGCTTGATGAAGCGAAAATTTTTTGGCCCGATCCAATTTGCCGTACATTTCACGGATACTTGTCCCAAATCATTTTTGAATCTTCGTGGGTGGTAACCCCGCCGCGATTTACGGGTTGATGCGATTCTGATCCATGTTCGACCAATTGATTGCATTTTCTCCACTGTTTTCCCATCTTCTCGTCGGTCGGGATCGGAACAGTCCCGTCGATGAAACCTTCTTTGTCTTTGGTGATTAAGGCTCGCCGAAATTCCCACGCCCAGGTTGAGTAATTTTCTGAACCCGTGAGAGGGTGGCTGATAAGCCGCAACTCCGGTCCGTCGGAGGTGGAAACATAAAGCGCGTCGCCGGGCTCTGGTCGACCCATGGCGGCCGCGAAAGGAAAAGGAAGGAAACCAGGTGGTATTCCTTGGGATTGTCCCTGAAGCCCCACACCAGATTGTCCCTGAGATCCTGTTCCAGAATAATTTGATTCGCCCGTCTGCTCCGGGTCGATGGTCGCGTCTGCCCCAATACTGGTTGGTGGACCTCCGTCGCTCGGCACACTACCCTGAAAACCCGGCGATGATGTGACTGGATTCAACCCTGGGATCCATGGATATGGCATCCATTGGTAGGGATACGCCGGAAATGGCTGACCCAGATTAAACTGAGCCGGAGCATTCTGCCAATACGCATGTGGATGTTGAATCTGGCCGAGTTGTTGTTCGGTCACGGAGATGGCACTGGAAGTCTGAGGGGTCGTTGACACTAGTTCATTTGGATTGGAGGTAGGAATTTATGATTCGCTCATTTTGACAAAAATTTCCCTTAAAAAAGAATTTGATTCCTCTCGGCAACCCTTTTGCAGGATAGGGTTCCTCTAGGCAATCAACCGAGGTGCAGCGGAAGCAATGTCAGAGTCTCTGGTGCTCTGATACCATGACAAAATACGAAGGGAAAGGGAAAATCGAAGGGAAAAGGTGTAGGAATTTTCTGTGTTTTTCTCTACTTCATTCAATGTACTGAGTTACATTATATTACAATGTATGTGTAGAAGAAAAGGAAAAGATACAATATACAGATTAGATCTGATTTTAATTGATTCAATAAAATCCCTACGATTTGATTCGATTTGATCCAATCAATTCTTTCCTAATTTCTGCGTATCTTCCAACAAAAGGCACGACAGTTCCGAGACCCAAAAGAAGTCCCAAATTCTGCTTGTAGCAATGGAGTCCGGGAAAGGAATACTCTTCCCCGCCATCCCCCGCCCCCTGGGCATCTCCCCCTCAAAAAAAAAAAAAAAAAAAAGATTTTTATCTAACGATAGAACTGGAACACCCACAAACGCAAGGCTGATTCGGAAATCGAGAGAAAATTTTTGGATAGAGCGAGAACCCATGAAAGGGAATTGTACCGAAAACGTGGGAGACGAGGAGGACGGAAAGCTTGGCATCAGAGGGGCCGGTGATGTAGGCTTTCAAGCCTCCGATCTCTGCCACACATCCGATTCCGACGCTCATGGTGCTCGGCGTCGGAGGGTTCTCACACCACTGAGTCTCTGACATGGCCTTCTTCTTCTGCAATGGAGAGGTGGGGTGGAGCTTCCACGGGAGTTGGAAATGATGGAAATGGGAACTCTGTTGCTCCCGTTCTTGCTGACAGAGAAATCAAGAACAGGGTCGTTCTAGAGGGTCGTGGGCTTTGTCCACCATCGATATGCTTCCGTTACCATTTCAATCAACGGCCGACGATAAATGGCGAGAAATTTGACGGCTGCCAACGTGCACCACGAATTTGCCGGGCAAACAAGTGACACGTGCAGAATGGAGAGTTTATGAAACTGGGGAAATTACTGAAATAGATAAAAATGTTCTTATTTCTCTGATAATAGTTCCGACAAGGATTTCATGCATTGCCCAAACTGTAAATTAAAAATATTCGCTAGCCACTGACAATTTAACCTACGATGTCGAGTGGAATATAGTTTAATTAGCGTAAGTCGAATGGAGATTGCAAAATGGATTTGATGTTGTAAGTAATGCTACTTCTATTAAGGATTTATTAGGAAATCCTTCTTAAATTATGTGACAATACATTTGTTTGTGCCGTTTGATCGAGAATGATTAATGTAAAAACCAAACTCATTGCTCGCTATAATATTAATAGCCTAAACTTTTTATTAGAAAAAATTCCTAATAAGGACTAAAAGTACCTTCATTTTTCAATTAAGGGCATAAAATGAACTCTATTTCCAAAAAAAAAAGGGCTTGGAGTGTCATTATTTTAAACAAGGACATTAAGTGAATATTGTTTTAAATAAAAATTTAAGAGTGGCAATATCTATTTCAAAAAAGGGCTCAACTTTTGGGTTGTAAATGGCATTTTTGTCTTTTACCTTTTTATGGTTTTTTCTTTCTTTTTCACTTTTGGTTGGCACCCTCACTCGATGCCACAAGTGAGGGACAACCTCACTTGGGGTCATTGGTTTGAGTTTAGTTGAATAACTATTTCCTCTGTGGAACAAGAGCCCAGTATATATTCAAGTCAAGTCCATTGTCCTCATTTTCTCTGCTAAAATTTTAACCTCCAAGTTTGTTAAACCAATCATAGTTATTGCTTTTATTGATACTGGTGCTAGTTCATCAAGGTCACCTTGCCAGCGGTTGGCGAGGGATGGCCTTGCTTGGGAGAGGCGACCCTCACTGACCCTAGGCGAGGGCTTGTAGGCCCTTGTCGGAAAGCAAAAAAAAAAAAAAAATTGCATTTGGATGAAAACACCCTTGACGGGCTAGAATATTTAGCAGGCCAGCGATTGCCAAGGTCAAGCCTTTATTTGAAATTACCATGGCTAATTCAAACCCTTATTTGAAATCGACATTGTCATTTTAGGCCCTTATTTGACACAAGATCCACTTTATATCTTTATTTGAGAAAATAAAAGTACTTTAGGCCTTTAGTTGGAATTTTCCCTTTTTATTATATTGCTGAAAATCTTATATCATACCCATCATAACAGCAATATCCCAAATTCTTTTGTATCATCAAAACCGTGGATTTAAGTTTTGGGGTCTTGGTGGAACAAAAAGGAAAGTCAAAAGTTTAGGATCTTTTATGGTGGACAAACAATATTGTCGCACTGATACGAGTTAAGTATTTTAGCAACAAAAAAAGTATTTTTATGTTACGACCAGCATAATTTAGGGTTTTTATGATATCTTCCTAGAAATTCTGGCGCAAGTGCAAAAAAAGGAAATAATATGCAACTTGGGCAACAAAATCAAAAAGAAAAAAGAGGAAAATAACTTTGCCAAGATGGGAGGAAACTTCCATTCAATCGAAAACGATTTTCGTTGATTTATTACAAAGCTCTTTCCCTAATGTTTTCAGTGAAACCATGTCTTAAGACAAGGTAATGTCGAAACTCGTATATACGCACGCCCGAATTCGGTCCGTACTGAGTAGAGCCAAGTCTAGGCAAATTAGGCAATGCTTGCAGATTCTCGAGAACAAAAATGGGAAGTCAAATCCAGATTCTTCACTTAAAGTAACCATGTAAGACTAAACATTCCACCCTAATTCCAATCGAAAATGAAATGTTTTGTATAGATCCGCAAGACTTCCTTTCCTTCTCAAGACTCATTTCCATTTCTAAATGGATTTGAGTTTTATATAAAGAGAGAGAGCTGCGTTTCAACTTGTCCCTCTTCAAAGCCAAACTCTTTTTGAGCTTCAAATGTCTTCGGTAATACTTTGATTTGCCACTTCTAATGTGAACTTCGTATGAATAAAACCATCTTACTGGAGATGTCGATGTATGCAGCTTGTGTTCAGCGTGAGTATCGGCTGCTGCGATGGATGTCGGCGAAAGCTCACAAAGATAATAGACAAGATGGAAGGTAACCGTACTTTGCTACATGTTTATCGTATTTGAACCGAACCGGTGTCATGCACCATTCGAATAGACTCGGTCTGCTAGCCGTGTAATTACTTGATGTACCCTTTCATTTTGGCCGTGTTATCTTGATGCTCGTGGATTGGAATGATGAAGAAGCTTTCTTTGAATGAGCAGGAGTGGAGCTTGTGGACATGAAAATAGACGAGCAGTTGGTGGAGGTGAAAGGAAACGTGGATCCAGAGGTAATCAAGAAAGCAATTCATAAACATCTTCAGAAAAAAGCAGTACTTGTTCAGTGATACAAATGGGGAAGGAAGGCGACAGGAATAAGAGTCGAACCAATCAGTATCGGCTGTTTGTGATTAATTCCCACGACAGAGTTGGCATGCGTACATGTTCTCATCATGCAAGCATGATTTCATGTAATAAAATTGCCGATCTTGTTATGGATAAAAGATTTTGTCACACTGGTACAAGTGTGACTCACAACGACCTCACCAAAAAGAAGTTGGCGAAATAGTGTTGCATTAAATATAATTTAGAATTTTTTATGGCATTTTCTGGTCAAAAATAGCACTAACGAATATATAAGAAACAAAAGTAAAACAAATGCTACTTGGGCAAGAATATAATTAAAGAAAAGAAAAGGAAAATAGCTTCTGTTAGATCGGAGGATACTTCCATCCAATAGATACGTACGGGGCAAAGGTAAGTCTAGGAAAATCTAAGGGCGTTCTTACATCGAATCCTTCCTTGAGAACAAAAATGGAAAGTCAAATCCGGACTTGTTGACTTGTTGGATTGCTGAAATCCTATTTAAGTTCCCATGAAAAAACCAAACATTCTACAGCAACTCCAATTGAATTGGGTTTTCTAGATAAATCAAGGAATCAATGAACACAACTTTTTATATCCGCAATATTTCCTTTCCTTGTCCACACTTACTATTACTAAATCGAATATTCTCGATCAATTTGATATAAATATTACTTCATTCTAAATTAACTGCAATTGAGATTTGTCCCTCTTCAAAGCCACTTGCGTTCGAGCTTCACCTTCTTGCCTATGGTCCTTAAGGCTCTGCACCCAGTTCCAATGTCTTCGGTAATACTTTTCAATCGCTGCTTTTAATGTAAACTTCACGCAAGAAAAATCATCTTATGGTAATTGAACATATTCGATCCAGTCTCTTGTTTTCCATGTGAGTATCAACTGTTGTCGCGGATGCCGAAAAAAGATTTGGAAGAAACTAGACAAGATACAAGGTAATGTATTTTACTACTAACCATATCGTATTTGAACCGAACCCATGTGCCGTTCGAATAGGACGGTAGGTCGAAGTTTTGCCCTCCACCTAATAGTGGAACTGATAATCATAATCTTCACAGAACTTTCATATGCATATATTGAGTCACTTACTGGTTAATTCTTTAAACTTGTGCCCTAATTTAGTCGTGTGATACTTATGGCTCTCAATAATTGAGTAATTATTCCATAGTTGCTTTCCTTTTGGGTGTGTTTTCTTAATAATAGTTAAGAGTTTTAATTGAATGAGCAGGAGTGGAGTACGTGGACATGAACATAGATGAGCAATTGGTGGAGGTCAGGGAAGACGTGGATCCGGGGGTGATCAAGAAAGCAATTGAGCGAAGTGTTCGAAAGAAAGCATTACTTGTTAATACAAATACAAATGAGGGACGACGATAAAAAAAAAAGAAAAAAGATTGAGTTCCTTAGAAAAGTAATAGCGACGACAGCATAAACTTTTCCCATTGGTGATAGAAATTCTTATTTTTCTTTTAATGCTTTGTGTTGTAAGGAGTACAGGTAAGAGGGTATGCGCTTTATGTGTTAAAAAGCACTATCTCGATATTTGGTCGATTTAGGAAATTGTAAATTTATATTTTTGCGGAAGTAAAAAGGATTAAAGAATGATTCAAATCTAAATGTTGAAATTGTCAAAATTTCATGTTTTCACTTTTTTTTTTTGTTTATAAACAGAAATTCTGTTTTTTTTTTTGAAAAAAAAAGAAGAAATCCATTTTATTAAAATCGGATTTTTTTTCTATTTCAAAAAAACAGAAAGAAATCAGAAAAAAATTCTTGTTCTAGAAACAATCTTGTCAATCGGTTCTTTGTTTCTTGTTTCTTGCTCTTCTCTTTTCTTCTTCTTTTTTCTTCTTTTTTTTCTTTGGCCGCTCGCCGCCGCCGTTGCCAATTGTCGCAACCTCGCGGAGCGTCGCGACCCCGGCGAGGCTCAGCCCCGGCAGGCTCGGCCTCGCCGGATCGGGCGAGTCTTTGAGCCGCCCAGCCCGAGGCTCGCTAACCCCGCCGTCGACCCCGTCACCGCCAAGGCGAGGCTCGACCTTGTCGCCCACCACCACCGGCGACGCCGAGCCGGCTTGGCTGGGCGAGCCGTCGCCGGTTCCCGACGCCGAGCCTCCCCCGGCTGGGTGAGCCAGCCCGGGCCAATCGAGTCTCCGTGGTCGGGCGAGGCTGCCGCCGAAAGGAAAAAAATAAAAAAGAAAGGAAAAAGGAAAAATAAAATAAAAATATTAAAATTTTTAAAAGAAACAAAAAAGAATTTATAAATTTATCAAATAGTTTTTTCATTTTTTATCTTCTAGAAATAGAAATTTAAAAACTATCTTGTTGGTAAAAAATTATTTCTGGAACATAACACTTTTTTCATTTCTTTTAACTTACCGAGAATGATTCAAATCTAAATGTTGAAATTGTCAAGAGATTTAATCAACTTTTTAACTATAATTTTGTCGTCATATTTATTGAAATAATATATGGATTTTTCATGGACTTGGATGATGGAACTTTTATTTTGGTCGAACATCAAAAGTTGAATGGAGGGTCGATCTATCATTGGTTGATTCTGATATCGCCCATGAGTTGGTCTATTTTGTTGCGCGCAACACAAATTTTAATATGCATCCGGTTTATGGTAATTAGAATTCTATAATGCAGTGCCCCATGATGGTAATCGTTTCACAAAAAATGCTGAATTGTGAAGTGTTATATTGCGGTGATTCGCACAAGATAGTTTGTGTTCAAAAGGCGCCGGTTAGCTCATGGTGGGGTGCATTTGAGAGGCACCATCTGAAGAGGTGCCAGTGGTTGTCTCTTAAGGGAAGATGGAGTAATTCCTCATTATGCAATTAAGAGACAAGAAATGAACGTTCAGAAGAACGTTTTCCCTCTCTCTCTCTCTCCATCTAAGATAACATACACAGAGAATTTTATTATTATTTTGAGAAGGCAATTGACATCAATACCATGGGAGTACTTTTCTTGTGAATACTTTTCTTGTGATTGTATTGGAACTATCATAAAATCGTAGATTCGTCTATTGTGTCCTGATGATTTAATGTATATTCTTGGTAATCATTTATATTTTGCATCAAGAGATAAGTCGTTTCTATCTCAACTTTTGTCAAACATGTGTGGGGGGGGGGGGGAGCCAACCTATGTAGCATAAACATGGACACACGACATAACACATGACAACCGACATATTATTTTTCAAAAAATAGATAATTTCAACACGTTCCAACACGTTATTTATTAAATATATATTTTTATATATAAATACAAAAATAAATAAATAATAAAAAAAGAGCATAGAATTAATTTATACTAAAAATATTAATCCAACATTTGTTAATATCATTTATTGTTTTAATTTGACAAACATTGAATGATAAATTCAAAAATTACAAATACAAAAGAGTAAATTTGAAGGAACATGTCATGTTTTTTTACATTTGTCGGAAATTAATGAGATTTCTTATAGTCCAAAATTAAATTTGGAGTTCTTGATATACCATGGCTTGAGCTCCTTTGCAAAACAAGGTTCAAGAAAAATGAAAATCTAGGACAAGAACTCTCAAAGTACGACCAAAAGAAAAGGAAATAACTAAATTCGCTATGAAAAATGTGACCAAAAGAGATAACTTGCAAGTGATGCCTGCAAGAGGTGGAAAGAAGCGAGAAAAAAATCAGAACTTTTACTCTGCGGGGGCAGCGGAGCGACACTAGCGAGAAGAGGGGCGTTCATTGTCACTCATGGGAAGGTCAAAACTTATAAGTGAGAAATTTGAAAATGAAAATTTTCTTCTTTCCCCTTTATTTTTGTTATTTTCATTATTTGTTCATATATTTATATTTTGACCCCTCAAGTATTGAAAATTTTTAAAATTGATTCAGTGTGTGTTGAAATCGCGTGTCGGAATTTCGGACTTGCGTGTCGAAGCGTGTTAGGAAGAGTTGATCACGTGTCGGATTTTCTGACACTTATTGACCGCGTGTCGAAACGTGTCGGAGCATATCGGACACGTATTAGAGTATTGAATACGATACAAAGGCTTCCGGAGAGTGTAGGTGCTTATTAGGAGCTAACAAGAACTCTCTTTGAGGCGAGAAATATGTTTACGATAGCTGTAGTCCTTTGCCCTTTGCCCGAACACTTACGACATGACCGGATAAGTCTCCAATGATCTCGAGGAAATTCTGCGCCTCCCCGATTCCCTGCCGTTGTTAAATAGGGTGCCTAGGGAAAAGGTTGCCCACCAAAAGCCACGAGTATGATAACGACAGCTAGGTATTTCAGTTCGTGCAACTGAAGAGCAAAGGGCATTGTGATCCGGTCCGTACCCTCCCGTTTTACGTGGACCATCGTCGAAAGGACTTCGGAAATCTCATGACACCACTAGAGCATCCCTAGCACAATAGCTACATTTAAAACCATCAGTACCTGAAATTCCTTGAACAGAATTGTCCCAAGAAGAGCTTAACTGATCTCAGTAAACATCTCAAAAGATCCAAAAATCTCTCCTAAGCCAAGCTGCACTTTACAGCAGGCCCAAACATGCAAGGAAAGCCCCAAAACACTCCGAAATCTCCTCCAAAACCATCCATATAAGACTCCAAATCAATTAAAACAAATGCATTTCTATTAAACCAGTTAGTAGCACCAATCATGCAGGGTTTGAGCTGCTGACAGCAGCTACGTGCAGCAGGATCAGAACGTAAAATTACCAAATTAGATCTTAAGATCAAGTTACTAGTGGCTTTGAGAAAGGAAATGCCGGAGTAGCCAGGTTTAAAGTCTGCTGGACAACAGCTGAATAACACTGTAGGCAATCGCATGAGGAAAATTACATCGGCAGTTATGGAGCGTTCCAGTGTGATAGCGAGAAGATATTACTGTCGGCAAGGGTAGCAACTTAATCCCTAATGGCCTCTTAGTTTACTATAGCAGCTCAAAAATAGAGGCATGTACACTCAGTTCACCCCAACAGAAATCTGAAAGGAGAGGAGACTCTGATTCACCGGAAGTGAAACTTTTTTTTCTTTTTGATGTTTTTATTTCTAGGGGTGTCAATAAAACCCGACCCAATCCAACCTTATCCAACCCTACCTGATCCGAACATGAAAAAAAATGATATTTTGGGGTTGGTCCTTAATATTGTTCGGGTAACGATTATAAAATAAGTAGCGTGCATATTTTAGGTCAGGTTAGAGTTGTAACATTGTTCGACTCCAAACACATTACTTACTTGAGTCTTAACATTGTTTAACCCAAACACATTACTTAGGGAAAAATGTTCGAAAAGTCTTGAATCTATTGTATTTGTGTTAATTTAGTCTTAAATTTTTTAACTTGCTATCAATTTAGTCATAAACCTTTTGATTTTGTGCCAATTCAGTCATAAACCTTTTGAAGTAGTATCAATTTAGTCATAAACTTTTCACTTGGTGCCAATTCAATTCTTCCAACTAATTTTAACTAGATTTTACCAACGTGGATGTTGGTCAGCTAATGTGACACCACCGACATTGACGTAAATAATTTTTAATAATATTTTAATAAATCTTCAATTATTTATTTATTTATTGTTTTTTCATGTCATAAACCCTTTCATAAACTAGTCGCAAAGCAGTCACATATACATGTTCACGATACTTTGCATAACATGCTTTTTAAACATTCATAAACAATCAAAGAATAATAAATACTTGATCTAGCTTTTATGAAATAAAAATGCCTTTCATAATTCATATTATAGATAATCCATAGAATTTTCAGAATATGAGTTTACAAATTCAAAGAAAATATAGTACCACTCACCTAGATATGCGCCAAAACTAAATAACAAGGCTCACTCAAATCAACGAACTTGCATTTTTATCATATAAATGAGAAATAACATCAAAACCAAGTAAAATACTATCTCAATTATGGTTCGGCTAACTAAGTTTAAACGCTAACAAAATAACTCTCATGCGCCAATAAATCGCTCACCCGAAGCGAGTATGCAAGCCTAAACATAACGCGAAACTTGTTTGTGAAAACTTAATTTTCGCCGACTAAACTGTTGTGCAAAAATGATTCTCTCTCTATTTCCATGTAATTTCATAGATCGATAACTCAAATCAGATTAGACGATTCAAATTTCCCAATATTTCGAATTTTAGCCCTAAATCCTAGCAGCTTGGTAAGATCCCCATGAGCCAAATACGCAAAGCCGTCTTTCCTTTCCCCTTTCTTCTTCTTTCCTTCTTTTCCCGAAGTGCTTTCGGTCTCCCTCTTAAGCAAAACGTCCACTTCCTCTGTTTCGTCCACTTTTAAACCCCCCTTTTCCTTTTTTTTCTTTTTCTTAAAGGTAGGTCCCACCTCCTTTGACTAAGTCAACTGAGCAAGGCCACCATTATTACAATTTTTCCATGCGCCAAACGTGCCCAGTTGGGAAGAAAGTTACGTCGAAATCACCACGAAAAATTTCGGTAGTGCCTGTGCGTTTACTCCGAAGTTTCACTCCCACGTGGAACGTAACAGAGCAACGTGAAGACGGGGTTACGACGTGTTTCCAGGGCAGGTGGAGCCAGAAGATAATTTCGCAGAAGTCACCCATAAAAGGTGAAGAGTTACTGTATGGCGTATACAACAAGTAGGGCGGGATCATTTGTGGTGTGCACTGTTAACTAAATGAATCCTAGTAAGATTTTACTTGATCAATGATTAGGGTCGAACTTATTTCGTGTGGTTCAAAAATGATGTCGGATGTTTTTGAAGTAATGCAGCAAGATATTACCACGATGCAGAAACAATGAAAGTAGCTGATCATGTAAGAGTTTTCCTAATGTGGACTAAATTAATTGATATTGTAATTTACTGTTTTTACAGTTACCGTAAAACAGGGTTGGTCTAAAAAGAGATAGAATGTTTCTTAATTAGTTTAAATATGGGCTGACTAGTGTGGGTAGGAGTTGGCTGGCCCGTAATGAGGGGCTGGCTGAGCTACTATAAATAGTCTTCAGTCTCTCCTCTAACCCTAATTCTCACATGTATCCTCACCTAAGGGCGTTTACCTAACGCTAAACGTGAGGGGGGCCGTCTCATTGAGCCAGTGATATGGAGGGCAATAGAGGAGAAGGACTTGATGCGTGGATCCCCTTAATATATGTGGGTAATCATTTTCTGCTTCCGCTTTATGTTCGATGGATCCTAAAATAGGTGCGTTAATCTTTCTACTCAATCATGCATATTCTTGTTCTGGTTATGGAGATCTTAGGGTTGCGCAATTTGCGTCCAACAGATCATGCCTTTTTTGACAACGAATTATGTAGCCATGCGATTTCATCAATTGATAAGTTTCTCAAAACATTTCATAATTACAATCAAAATGACCGAAAATGATATAAGAGTTATGATGAGAAATTTTTAATTTGATCAAAATGAAAAAGTGGCGTAAACCAATCCTACAAAAGTGAAATAAGAAATCGAATTCATTATCCTTTCACCAAAAAGCGTGGATGAAATGTGTTTCGAAGTATTGATAGATTGATGAGTGGAATGGTCCTTCGTTGATTTCAGATGAGAAAGTAAATGATGAGAAATCTAAAGGTACCAAGATTGGAGTCAACTGAGACTAGCCATTTCAATTGTGGAAAAGTAAAGATTGAAGATAAATTTGCAAAAAATTGATTGGGAGTTTTATAACCGATGATCAGCCGTTATAAGCGACTTTACTACTTAACGGTTACATAACTCTATAATTCGACAGTTATATCACGTCGAGGACACTACCTTGACGGTTATCGATAGTATGGTTACATCAATTCTTTCGTTCCAACCCAGCCGTTGCATGTTGACATTTCCATCGGTAAGAATTTGGTGGTCTTCTGGTCGATCCAAGTCGTCAGTTACAATACGTGGGGCACCGCTTCCTGAGAGCAGTGCGCGCCCATCGATTTCAATTTTCAACGTAGCGCTCTTTATCCAAATCATCGAGATTGAAGGAGCCGTTGCCCTCCACGCGCCTATCGATTTCAAAGTACTAGCCATTGCCCTCGGCGCGCGCCTGTCGACTTCAACGTAGCAGTTTTTTTGTTTTTGTTGGTAAAGATTTCAACGTAGCAGTTGCGCTCCGCGTGGAACGAAATTTCGAGGAAAGGCACCGAAACTGGCCGCTCTTCTATAAATACACATGCGAAGAAATGCGCCTCGAATAAACTCACTTCTCTTCGATTGCAAACTATTTCCTGCTTTTATCCTTTTATCTTTTGGGTTCTTCCTCGCACCACACAACGAGAGAAATTTGCCGTTATTCTGCCTTTTCAATTTCGTCTCCTCTTCTTCTTCCTCGTTCACAATGTCGTCTCGAAAGCGAAAGCCAAAGCCAAAGCCAAAGCGAAAGCCAAAGCGAAGGCGATCAGATTTGCGGACGTCGCATCGTCGTTGGGCTCGTCCGGCGCGTCGTCGTCTCAAAAGCGAAAGTGATCAGATTTCGCGGACGGTGGCTCGTCCCGCATGTCGTCTTCTCAAAAGCAAAAGCGATCGGATTTCGTAAACGATGCGTGGACGTCCGACTACAAGTACGACGTGTTCTTAAGCTTCCAATGTCCCGACACTCGCTACACGGTCGCGGATGTCCTCTACGAAATCTTAGTCGAATCTTAGTCTCCGGCTCTTACTGGATTTAACGTCTTCAGAGACAACGAAGAGCTTCAAGTAGGTAAAAATATTGGACGGGAGCTTGAGCGCGCAATCGACGACTCGAGGATTTACGTGCCGATCTTCTCGGAAGGCTACGCATCCAGCCCGTGGTGCCTTCAGGAGCTCGCGCGCATGGTGAAGTGTCGGGACGAATCAGCGGGACACGAAATCGTGCCTGTATTCTTCGGCGCGAGTCCTTCGGACGTCAGGCTCAAGAGGGGTCCGTACGGCGACGACCTGCTCAGGCACAAGGGTTGTTACGGCGAGGAGAGGGTGCGAGAGTGGAGGGAGGCTCTAAGTGAGGTCGCAGATCTCAAAGGATGGGACGCACGAAACTTAGGGTAAGTAAAAGAAGAAATTTCAATGGCCATTCCACACTTTTTTAAAACTCTCTCTCTCTCTCTCTCTCTCGCTACCAAACTTATTAACATACATGGCTTGCAATCGGTAATATGCTTAGAAGGGCTAATTATGAATGGCAATTTAAGGTTCCATAGCATGGTCGATTTAATGATATCCAAAGGTTTGGTAAAGACATTTTATAGCTTCCGCGTATGCTGTGCTAGAAATGAAATTTGAGCTAGTCTCAGACTGTTGCTGTTTTGTGCTATATCTGAAATTCAAAAAGCAGGAGTGTATCGTGCCAACGCGGTCCACTTTGCTAAATATCAACCGGACAAATTCACTGGGGAGATGATTAATTGCAACACCTTCAGTTGAATGGTTTGTCTTAATTATTTTCCCTGAAGAATATGTAGAAGCTATAAGAACTTCTTTGTTGGATCACCGTCATGAGTACGGGAGAGAGAGAGAGAGAGAGATGCTGTTAGGGATGCTCAGATTCCTAGATACGCTCTTTTTATATATATATATATATATATATATATATATATTGTTGATATGATTGCTCCTCATTTCTTCTAAGACGATGATTTATTATGCATGGCAGGCTGGGTAAACTTGTTAATAATCTTGTTCGAGAGCTTTCTATAAAGCTGAAGAAGAGACAAATGGTTCTTCCTGATCATTTAGTTGGAATTGAGGATCGAGTCAGAGACGTGATGCCGTTGTTGGACTACGGTTCCCTGGACGTACGATTTCTTGTTGTGCACGGGATGGGAGGCATCGGCAAAACAACTCTTGCCAAGGCGGTTTTCAACGAGATATCTTCCCTGTTTGATGGTTACAGCTTCCTTTCAGACATCCGAGAAACTTCACCAAAAGATGGCGGCATTGTAAGTTTGCAGCGCCAGCTGTTATCCGATATCCTGAAGAGGTCCACAGATGTCAATGATGTCAACGATGGTATCAACTTGATACGAGAAAAATTTCGGAACAAGAGGGTACTCATCGTTCTTGACGATATGGATGACCTAGGGCAGCTCACGAAACCGAAGGGGAACTCTGACTGGCTCGGCCCAGGAAGCAGGGTTATTGTCACAACTAGAAATGTGGGGCTTATGAGATTTCTTCCTGAAGGGTATTTTGCTTATGAGATGACGGAGATGAGTACTCGGCATGCTCTTCAACTTTTCAGTAAGCATGCCTTCGGAGAAACTCCACCCCCAGATGATCTCAAAACTCTTTCCAATGATATAGTGGCTACTACCGGAAAAATTCCTTTGGCTCTTGAAGCGTCAGGTTCTTTCCTCCGAGGCAAAAGCCCCGAGGTATGGGCAGAAACATTGGAGCGTTTAAGGAAAGTACCTGATAGGAGAGTCCAAGAGACATTAAGGATAAGTTACGAGGCATTAAGCTCGGAGGAGAAGCAAATTTACTTGGACATTGCATGCTTTTTCAACGGCGAAGAGAGCACATCTGCAAAATATGCGTGGAAAGGTTGTGGTTATTTCCCTGAAAGTGGACTTGCTACTCTCACGTATATGTCTCTGTTGAAGATAGACCATCAGAATATTCTTCGGATGCATGACCTGATCAGAGATTTTGGAAGGGAAATTGTTCGAGAGGAAAATCGTCTGAATCCAGGAAGTCGAAGCAGGTTGTGGGAAAATGAGGAATGCCTGCACGTACTCCGTGAACAGGTAAAGTTATAGATATAATAAAACTGCAAATTTCTTCGTAAAACAGTTGATAGAATTCTGGTCATAGGAAGAGTTTACTGCTCTCTGTATGCACAAGTTTCTCTGCTTGATGTTTTAATTCACTGACGCGTGCTGTCTTTGCAACGTTGATACCAGAGAAAGAGCAATGTGGAATCACTTAGGCTACAATTCTCTCGGGGACAGATTGTCACAAGTCAAGAATTTAAACGTCTACGAAACCTAAGGTTTCTTGGGCTTGAGGGGGGAAACTTAGATGGAGATTTTACGCGTCTTCTCCCAAATTTGAGATGGCTATCTTGGCATGACATTCCTCCTGCACACTTTAGAGCGACCAATTTCTCTCCAAGAAATCTAGCCGTTCTCAAGCTTTCTGGTAGTGAACTTGGAGATGATTGGCCCGGGTGGCACCAATTCATGGTACGAAGAGTTAGACAAGCATCTGTTTCTATATTTATTGTTTAATCAAACATGCCTGCAATTGCTCATTCCCCTTCTGATATTCTGTTCATCAACAGAAATCATCTGAGTTGAGACTTCTGGAACTTGAAGAATGCAGCCGCTTAACTAGATTGCCCGACCTCTCTGCCCTCAGGACATTGCAAAGATTGACTCTACGAGGTTGCCAAAGCTTTGTTGAAATTGACGGATCAATTGGTAAGCTAGACCACCTGAATTACTTGGAAATTTACGATTGCACACTTCTGAGAGAGTTGCCCAAAGAAGTAGGTCGTCTGAAAGAGGTAATTGTGAGAGCGACAATACATGGTCCCGTTGGTTCGTACCTCCCCCCCTCGGTCAGTAATCTACAGTCTTTGACAGGACTAAAGGTAGAAGGTGTCAGAATTAGCGAACTTTCACACTCAATTGGAGAGCTAAAGTATCTTAAAATGTTGAGTTTGTCCCGATGTTATGAGCTACGAAAGCTTCCAGACTCAGGTGGGGGATTGAAATCACTACGTAAGTTGGATATATCTGATACACAAGTAACAGAGTTACCTGACTCGATTGTAAACTTGAGGAAGTTGATAGAGATACGAGACTTTCGTGATATTAAAAGCTTTAGACTTTCCTGCATGTATGTTCGAGAAAAAGCACCGCCTCTCTTGGTTCTCAAGTTCTCCGGATCTCTCTCTACTCTCCTCTACTCGAGAAAATATTCAGTGGTTCGCAACTGCCACGTCATCGTCCCACGTGGCGCGCGTAAATCTAGGTGGCTCCACTAAAATGTGGACACGTATCCGGTGACTTGGAGTGACTTGAAAAATAAAAAAGTCGCTAGGGTGAGGCTTATTTTTTCCTCTCTCTTCTGTCAGCCGACTGAAAAGGTCTGACAAGACGCAATAATTAATTTTCAAGCCTTTCTTGGCCTTATCCTTCGTCGAGAAGAGAAACGATGACGCCTTCTCTCTATTTTCTCCAGCACGCCCATTCGCCTCCGCCTCCGTCTCCGTCTCTGCCTCTGCCTCTGCCTCTGCCTCCGCCTCCGCCTCCCACTTCCCCTCCCCCAAAGCCACCGCCGGTCGCTGCTGTTGCTCAGATCTGCCTCTGGCACGTCGCCTCCTCCAAGAGCCCCGCTCGGTCGCAGCTGCTGGGTCCCGAGCTCCCTTCTCCTCCGCCGTCGCCTTTGGACCCTCATCGCGCCGATTTTTGGGAACCCTAGCGACGTTTACTATATGGCCACACCATCTCTCTTAGCCTTGGCAAGTTCTGGGCCTCCGTCCGATTGCGTCCCTCCGACGAGCTCGTCATCACACCTCACCCCGTCCACGATCTCATCATCTGGGAACATTTCGGGTACCGGCGGCTGACGGCGTTGTTTGGGTGTTCTTCTTCCTCAACCGAGCTACAGAAAACCTGGAACATCGCAGTCGGTGAGGTCGAAGATCCGTCTTCGTCGAGTTCACTGCACCCAGAGTCCCTATAGAATTTGGATAGAAGAAGATGTTGACCGTGTACGTGTTGCAGCCGCGGACAAAGGGGAAGGTTCGTTTCCATGTGTTCGATCTGAGTTTTTGTTCGATTCTTCTGGAATGACGCTGAGAAGTTGTGGATTCCTATTTTAGTGTGATTACCTCATAAATCTAGCTGCATTTTACTTTTTCGCGATCTGTTTTTTGTTTTTTCCTATTCTCTTCCTCATGCTTTGTTTTTGGAAATGTGGTTGGAAGTTGCGCTCTGATGAGTTGATGATTAATGTGAAAGCAACATTAAGATGAGCGACCAGGTTCCTTCTGCATTCGATTCCAATCTCCGATTTGCGTTTCTGCGCCTTCGCTACGTGGAAATGGCTGCCAAGGCTGAGCCAATTGCTCACCTGCCTGCAAAAATTAAGACGAGTGAATTGTGAATTGGGTCGAGATTGCTTATTCAATGCTCAAGAATGGACGGAGGAGTAGCTTCTTAGGGATTGGGTTTGTGTTCTATGGGTGATGTTTAGAGAGCCGTGGCGCAAAATGACAATGCTTAAGAAACTCTTGCATTCCGATTTATTTATTATCCAAAGATTATGAAGTTTTTAACGTATCTTCGGAGTGCACTCGCATTGAAAAGATGGTTAGATCTTTCATTTGGTCTGTGCTAAAGATAGATTCTGTTGTGAGAAGAGGAAATTTCCAATTGTTTTGTCAATTTGGTCTTTCGGCAACAAGAATATTGAAGGAGGGTGAAGTCATGTAGACTCAATCTTGTCAATATATTTGTCCTACTTAATCAAAAAAATTTTGGCTCTTTGCTTATAGTACTGAGGTTGCACAATAAGCTGGTCGAGCCCATTGTCTTCTCACAGTTAGGCTTTCAATGTAAAATACCTTTTCCACTTTGTTCTTGTTCGAATCAGGTGGTTGCCTTAGCTGGTGGATAAGATTGTATGACAATGGCTGTGGTGATGTATGTGATTATGTCCAACAAGTTTCAGTTTCCTCTATTACATGGTCTGCATAAGCTGCTTGGTTCTTTTTTTACCCTGATTTCTGCTTTCTACTCGCAATTCAAAATGGCAATCCTACTGGCTCCAGCACAGGTCCCTTCTCTCTCTCTCTCCTTTTTTTGTTTTTTTAGCTCCAGCTTTATTTATATTTGTTGTGTCATAGCGAAATGGATGTTCTGCTTTTGTTGGCATTCTTCTTGTTCAATGCCATGGTGTAAATTCATGCATTGGAGGAACATGTTCTGTTCTTTAGTTGAGCTTAGTGAATAAATTGAGTCACTTGATTGGTTTCCTCATCAGTGTATCGGAGGTAACACCCCAAATCATTTTCTGCTTCGGTACTAGTTTTATTGATGACATAGACTTGATAGATTGAATAAAAAGATGTGGTGTTTTTGTGGACTCTTGATACGTGTTCCCGCAGTGATTGAACTATAACTGGATGAGTTTACAAGATTCCTTATATGACTTGTTTACATATTTTTTCTAGTGGCCGTTTGATGCGAAACTGCTAATATGGCCAAATCTGACTGAATGTGGAAAGTCCAATTTTCGATGAGAATTGGATGCTTCTACAGTGTGGCTTTATTCACGATTGTCCTTCTTTGGCATGTAGTTAATATTTCTGCAAAGAATTGTTTCACTTGGAAGTTTTTTATATGTGAATCCTTGTTATCTTGTAGGTGAATCCAATCAAGTATAACAGCATTTATTCATGTTTCACTACTCTATTCAGAGAGCAAGGCCCTTCTGCCTTATGGAGAGGTTGGGCTACCAAGTTCTTTGGATATGGTGCTCAAAGTGGGTGCAGATGGTCTCTACAAGTACTTCAAACGGGTTTACTATGATGCCTTGGTCGGCAGCAACAGGAGCTTGATTTTTTTTCTCAGCAGTGCTTCTGTGGAAGCATTTGCAAATGTGGCACTTTGCCCTTTTGAAGCCATTAAAATTCGGGTTCAAGCACAGCCCCACTTTGCATAAGGTTTGGTTGATGGCTTCCCTAAAGTGTATGCGTCAAAAGGGCCTTCTAGGGTAATTTTTTGTGGCCTTAGTATGTTTGCTTGTGTTAGAGGTAGGAGGGATATTCTAATGCTTTTTTTGCTTTCAGATTTTACAGAGGACTTCTACCGCTTTGGTGTCAAAATCTTCCATGTAATCTTTTCATTCCTTCTTAGGCTATAGAGTTAATCAGCTATCTCTTATTGAATATTGCATCTAAAATATGCTTAGATGAACGGAAGCTGTTCTATGGGAGAGCAGACCATTCTCTTTCTAAGTGATGTTAAAAACTTAATCCCCAATTTTTGTTAGGTGGGAGAGCTGGT
This sequence comes from Eucalyptus caleyi, assembly GCA_014182885.2. NCBI lineage: Eukaryota > Viridiplantae > Streptophyta > Magnoliopsida > Myrtales > Myrtaceae > Eucalyptus > Eucalyptus caleyi. Next base: position 41,202,290 of record CM024476.2, on the reverse strand, counting down.
CTATAGGTGGTTGGTTTCACCTGCCTGGATCACTAAACTGCATAAAATGAAGGTTCTGTTCCAATCTGTCAACAATTATGGAATAGTTCTTTCTGATTTCATTCTCATAAACTTCAACACTTAACTATTCTCTGTACAATGACAAGTTGATGGTGTCTTGCAGGCCAACTAGTGGTGAAGTCTCAGCTGATCCACAGAGAGAGAATATAAAAGCCTGAGTTATGCCCAAACGGTCGCACCGTTTTTCAGAGAGTGAGGTGGTGTCCACATCAAATAAGGAAATTACAGCCTTTTCGGCGTTCGATATAGTGGAATGTTACAATCATTGCAACTACTGAACAATTCCAAAAGACCATGAGATATGATGGCTGCCTTTTACGCCATTACATCTCGTGGTTTATAGCTCTAGTTCTAGATTTTTGCTCGACCATTGTTCTTGCTTTTAGCTCAAGGGAGTTTCTCTCCATCATGAATGACGAATTCTTGTTCTTGGCAACAATTTATGGCTACTTGATAACTTTCAGGCGTCATACTACATATCTAGATTTTCATTTACTTGTAGGACGTACTTGCTCTCTGCAGAGACATGGAGCTTGGAGAGGTCTCTAAGGTTTACTTGGATTTTCATATACTTAGGAAAGTACCAAATATATCTTACTTCTAACCCAATGAATACCAAATAGATTTTCATATTTTACTTGCTCTCTACAGAAATAGAATCAACATTAGTTAACTTTCAATTAGTTTTGTAAATCAGAACAATCTCGAATTTTTAATTCTTGTTAGAAAGAATATGGTGGTTCTTAATTCTCTCTCTTTTGTATTGTTGGAAGATATCTTGAAAATTTGTTATTCAAAAATCAAAAGGCTATGTTCAAGTTCTTTTTGGCCCTTAACTATAGAGTATCTGTGTCATACAAAATACATTGCTTGGAATTGGCATGATAATGTGGGCGAGAAGACCGAGCATTGTTCAACTCCAACAAGATGTTGGTTTATTTAATTATAAGTCTATTCATTTGGTCCTTTAAGCTCTCAATTCATCTGGTTAAATCTCATTACTAGTCTCCACCTTCAACCCGTTCCTTCCTTTGATTAGTCATCATAGTAAAACTCAATTTCACCAGGTTTTTTTCTGTGCTTGGAGAGATAAAATCTGCACTCTGCAGTCTCAGAGTCCCGATACCTTGGATTAATATAAATCTATAAGAAATGATGCACAAACCAGATAAGCTATATGCCTGTTTTCCCTTTTGTTTTGCTGAAAGCCTGGCAGTTTTAACAATGGCTTTTGATGGTCGCTAGTACTGCTCATTATGCAAAAAAGTCATCACACTAAAACCAGAAAACGAACTCTTATTGACATAAAAAATTTGTGATATTTGGACGATACAATACATATGATACGAGCTTTTAATCTCATGGAAGAACCTTCTAAAAGCTTGGGCTCTAAAGTGTGGTCCTGTACACTGCTAAAATGAACAAATGAAATGACAGATTCACAAAAAAATTGACACCCAGGGGTGGTATAATATCTACACATAGAAGTAGCTGAATGAATCTGCAGCATTTGCCGTGTCTCTGCAGAGTATTGATCAAGCTTCAGTCACAGAGCGAGGGGGCTCAAGATCTTTTTCTTTAAGGGCATTTCCTAGTAATCGCTGCATCTGTGAAGCAAATGTATTGTCCAATATCTGTAGTGTAGAAAGGAAAGTAAGAACATCGTAATAATGTCGAATAGCCCTTTCTTTAGAACACAGACAGAGTACATCATAGACATGTGATATGTACTAGACATTTGTTTGAGCAATTACACAGAAATTAAGAAAAAGTCTATGTTTTGTACTCAGTGAAAATTTTCCAGCCAGTTGTAAACTCAGCATCTGCACTCTTTCACAGTTCTCAACCTCAACATCTTCTTCCTTTGTTTCTTCCAGAATCCTTTTCAACCGACTACTACGGTTTTCTTGTAACTATACAAAAGCCTTAGTTTAGTATCTAATTGGAGCTTAAAGATTCTCAAATCAATTGTAGCCCTTCTAAAATTTTTGTCCTTCAGGATTTTACTTGTAATTAAATATGTAAGTAGAAAAGCTTGGAGCAGCGAACTTAGTGGAACCAAAAATAGCTTCATCACGTTTAACAGTTTAAAGTTCTTTCCTCTGGATGTTATCTAGGCCAAGTCAAAGTTGATAGATACGAGAGTTCTTTGGATGACTTGACGTGTATCTCCTCAACTACTTCCATCTTCAGGGAAAGTAAGAGCCACTTACATTGCTGACAAGCTTTCCAACTATTGCTTGCAAGTAGTTCTTGTATTTTGTTCTCAGTAGAACTGTGATTCCATTCATTTGTTCTCCAAACAGCGACTTCTTATCTTCAGTCATGGGTAAATAGGATGCCCAACACTTCAACATGTCCACTCTACAGTGTAGAACATCTAGTATTCTCTTTAAGGTGTTCAGGAATATCCCAAGCTGAAAAAAGAACAACATTCCAATCTCTCAGCCTAGTAGTGAAAGTAATCCCTTCCATCAGAAAAACTTGATTTAACAGTGACAACTACGTATATCTTGTATGCTTTTAAAAGTACTTGCCTGGCTGGGAACACAATATACTGCTGTTGACTGCTGTCTTGTCAGCTTCTAAACTTGCATATTCAACCTCTTTGGGATGCTGTCTTTAACGGAGTCAAGATGTCATTATATTGCTTCTCCAGTGCTTTTATAATTGCCTGCTCCACGTCTGCCACAGCCTTTAATGAAGCCAAAGAAACATCAGTTGATATGATGATCACGAGGTAGCATGCAAGTTGTTATTGCATTTTTATTTAGCTGAGATTTGCATTCATATCTGAGACTTGCTCTCAACTCCAGGACAGAAACAGTGCTTACATTTTCCAGAATGAGAGTACTGTGGCCAATGATTGATCACTACTCATACTTGGTAAGAGTAGTGGTTAATCATGCAAAATGGCAAACAATGCCACAATAGATGAAACAAAAACAAAGCATATAAAAAGTGCAACCATATATGCCAAAAGTTTCCCATGTCCACATATCAATAACTAAGTCCTTCAAAATAACATGATTATGCCCCAAAAGTTTCTTGCGCCCACATATTAAATGGGCACGCAGCTGGTGCTGCGTGCTTCCTTGGCGCAGCTTCAATACCTGCATTACCATCAGCTCCATAAATTAGCAAATACACCAAAAGAATTCCATCACCAAGCGCAAAAAATAACATTAACTCCAAGGACAATCAAATAAGTAAGAGCAAAACTCATTACCTTCTCTGAAACCACTCTTGAACCTGCGAGGTTGAGTTTTTCTTCAACAACTCTGCTGGTTGTTGTCCAGAGACGAAAAACTTTTACTCCTTCAGAGTTGAAATGTTGTCCATCTTTATCTGTTCTATGGAGCCCACATGGTCAGCACAATATATATAGATAAGTTAGTCGTATGACTAACGAGAAGAATAGCAAGTCGAACAACACCGTATAATAGAAAAATATAGAACTTGTTGACAGGAGCATGCACTACATTCTAATGACAAAATTCCCGACCGAAATTCGAGCTATTTATCCTTAAGAAAGAAAAATGGAAAAAATGAGTAGTTTACCCTCAATGACTTGTTTCCCTCCAACCCTTTAGCCAAAGCATTGGCCCCTACTGCGCCACCATAGTTGTGGCTGAAAATACATCATCCATCAAAATCTTCAATGAAGCAAAACTAAAGCACGCCACTAGAAGCATATCAAAGATATGCCAACCATGGAAATGCAAGTTCACACATGCAAACCAAACTCAGGTGCATCTTTGTAGTAGAGACTAAGATTTGTTGATAAACTTAAACTAATGCAAATGAGACAACAAGAAATTTCAAAACGGATAGGTACAATTTTTTGGGGACCATCATTGGAAAGTTAACTTACTTTACATGTAAATTTTGTATGGTATTATTCTCGAGCAATGCTCCTGCAAGACTTGTAAATCCCTAACACTAGCGAATAAATGAACAGTCGATAAACAGAATAGTCTAGCAAACTTTTGGTTCCTAACAAATAACAACTGGCTAAAAATCTTAGATGATAAAGTAAATGCGTATAGAATAATCAATCATATTTTTGTTGAGTTCAAGAATTCGCAAGGTTGAGTTTTTCTTTCAACAACTCTGCAATAGTCTTAGCTCCCTCCACAAAAAAAGTATGATGACATCTCCAACCTGTCACTATTTGGAAGGCTTAAACTTCATCCAGAATTCAGTGCTTGGTAAACATGTTGCAGTCAAGACAAAAAATACCTCATCCCCAAATCAGTACTATTCAGTAGGAGCTTCTGGATAGCAGTATTATTCACCAATACATCGCCGATGTGAACAACTGTGTTGTTATTTGCAAAAATAAGTGATAATCGAATAATGGAAACACTAAAATTGATCCATCAGGCATGGTTTAACATTAAAACACACAAAGTCGACAACTCTCATCAGGACATCTGAAAGATATACTGGTGGCTTACTCAAATTACATTATTGTAACCCAAACTCTCTGCCAGAAAAAATAATCCTTAAACAACCTCTTGACAATAGAAGGTGCAACGCCAAACCATAAACAACCACGTTCTAATCGGTTCTAATTAGGAAAAGCTTCTCATCATGGTCTAAAATCACCCCTACTCTCTTCCTCACAGCAAATCAACCATAACGTTAAAACTTTCATACCAAAAGTCACGGCCACAAATACTCCGGCAGGAACGGCAAAGGACGCGACCTGCTTCACAGGAGCAACAACGGCCAGCAAAGAACTCTTCCCCTCGGCCTCCCGATAAGCTCTCCGACTCCGGCTGGAATTAGAAGCCGAAGCAGCCAGCATCACCAAGCCTCCATACCTGAAAAATCTCCGTTTATTCCACGACAGAGGCCCCGTCCGCGCACGCAAAGCGCCGTGCGCGCGCAATAGCGGGAGCACAGCACGCTAAAGAACCCAAGCTCCGGCCCACGGCTTCGACCCGCAGCGTTAACTGCAGATGCCGCCAAACAATGAATCCGATAGGCGAGAGAGATGGAGGAAGTGGAGGCCATGGACATGTAGCCCGATTTACATGTGCATCGAAGAGGTGCCCATCTTCATCTGCGTCGATAGGTCGAGGGGTGTTTCCGAATATTCCCTGGATTTCTCGAATGATAGAGCCAAGGTCAGGGCCTCGTGTAATGGCTTGCTCTGTTGCTCAGCTTCAATGGGTGTGTGAAGTTTCCTAGTTTTCTTGTACCTGGATTGGAAAAGAACCAGAGAACAGCCGTACACACGATCAAGACCGGAGGTAGCGAGCTTGTTGCGCGTTTCCTCCTTCCTCATCATTTCCGATGCTGGGTCATATGCGGGCAGCTCGAAGACGCTCTTGTTAATGTTCCGACTGCTGGAAATGGCAAGATGCTGCAGAGAGAGGGGGGATAGAAGAGCGGCGGGATAGACGCCACCAGGTTCCCCAGAGATCAGCGCGAGCGCGAGTGGGAGAGAGGAGTGAGCTGACGAATCGTAGCCGCCGATGAGACTCCGGAGGTGACGGCGGAGGCAAAGGGCGCTCGAGACCCAGCAGCTGCGACCCAGCGGGGTCTTCAGGGAGGCGACGTGCCAGAGGCAGATCTGAGCAGCACCTGCGACCGACGGGGCTTTGGGGAAGGGGAGGGGCGGGGGGAGGCGGAGGTGGAGGTGGAGGCAGTCGGTCGTGCCGGAGAAAGAGAGAGAAGGTATCTACGTTTTTTCTGCTCGACTCGAGGAAGGAGAAGGCAAAAGGCGCTCGAAAATTTAAAAGGAGAATTGAAAAGGAGAGAGAAAATATTAGGTAGCTCCAGCGTGGCAAACAAGAAGGCGGTGGGAGCGCGACACGTGTCCTAGTGGGACCCATAAAGTCAGGCGTCTACTCCTCGACTCAGCGCTTCTTCCTCTCTCCTCTAACTCTCGTCTCGGCTGGTGGCTCGGCTCGGCTGGCAAAAGAAAGGACGTCCTCTCCTCCTGAAGAAAATATTCAGTGGTTCGTGCGCGCCAGGTCATCCGCTGACCTGGTGCGCATAAACCAATGAAATACCGGCACGTGTCCCCGAGCGGGACCAGCTAGAAAAGGAAGGCGCAGATTTTTGGTCGGCTCGACTCGGCTCCACGCGAACGGCGCGAAGAAAGGACGGTCATCGTATTCCTCCCGCTCAAAATTTTTTCTCGCTCTTCACTCGAATTTGCTGGGTTTTTCTCTCTCTCCTCTCTCGCCTCTCTGACTCTTCCCTCCCTCTCTCTTTCTCTCTCCGACGAACAGACGCGACCTCCCAGTCTCTCTGTGCCCTCCCTCTTTCCGACCGGCGAACCACCGCCAGCAACCGACGAACTACCGCACCGGACCGGCGAGAGGACCGCGACCTCCCTCTCTCTCTCTCTCTCTGCCCTCCCTCTTTCCGGCCGGCGAACCACCGCACGGGACCGGCGAGAGGACCGCGAGCAATCGACGAACCACTGCACGGGACTGGCGAGAGGACCGCGACCTCCCTCTCTCTCTGCCCTCCCTCTTTCCTACCGACGGACCACCCCGAGCAAATCAGACCTGGGTTTTTTTTTTTTTTTGGGGGGGATTTTTTTTTTTTTTAAAGGCTGAGGGGGTTGGGCTTCTTTGTTTCTGCTGGCCAGACGATGGAGAAGGCGATCATCAGAAAGGAGAAGCACTTGGAAGAGGAGACTGATGAGGACGAGGAAGTCATCTACAAAATCGAAGTTCCGGCGAACAGGTGATTGCGAAGTTGATTCGGCATTCGGTTAGATGTTGTGTGTTTCGGATGGGTTTGGAGCTGTTTCGCGAGTCGTGGGTAAATTTTGGTTCGGGGGTTTAAGATGCTAGTGTCCGACTTCGGATGGGTTAAAGTCTTTGGCGGACCATGTTGCTCGTAATGGCTATCGAGATGCTGTGTGGTTCGATCTTTTCTTTGATGTTATGATGTTGCCGAAGGTTTTTTTTTGTTATCTTTTCGGTCGATCAATGTGAAGGACTAATTGCATGTAATTAGAGACTTCATAAACACATTACCACCTGAAAAAGGCTCAGCTTTTGAGTAGTCCATGTGATGTAGCATTTATAGTGTGCGTCGAGGCTTTTCTTACTTATGTGTTAATAGTTTCTTTTAATAGTCTCGAAAGATTGGTACAAGTTAGGACATCTTTTCACCACTTTGTGAAGAATTCTAGTTGTATGGGGAAGCGGGTTGATATTCTGACCCTTGGGATTCCCGGTTCATGATAATGGTCCTAAAAGGGGTTGATCTTGAATTTAGTTTATGTTCAACATTTTGTCATGCTAGATGGGTCAATCCCCAAATTTTATAGGTATTATCGTCGGCAAGAAACGTAACAAGCCTTTTTAGATTTGGTCAGCAGGTTGCGATATTGACTCCTTATTGCTGTTGGCTTTATTTTGAATCATTTCATCTAGAAACTTCATTATTTAGTTATAAGTCAAGTTTTTCAAAGAGATGATGGGTTTATCATCATTTTAGTCTGTATTGGTAATTAATGATTATTGTTCTTGATAAATTCCTGCATGTAGTGTAGAAATGACTATACTATTATAATAATAAGGTATCCTCTGGGAAATGCACAGATAAGACTTGCTTTGCCTCGAAGGGCTTGCTCAGGCCCTACGTGTATTCAATAAGCAGGAGGAGACACCTCAATACAGTCTTCATAACATCAGCAGGGGATCAATGCTTAAGATGCATGTAAAACCAGAGGTACTGATATGTGAGGATTGATCTGTCTAGATTGATCTATGCTGGAATCATTTATTACTTGAGTGACCATTTATGTGTTGCAGACCTCACAAATCCGTCCATACGTTGTTTCTGCTGTCTTAAGAGGGATAACATTTGATGAAGCCAGTTATAACAGCTTCGTTGATCTTCAAGACAAGCTCCATCAGAACATTTGCCGGTATTAATTTTTGGATCTTTAACATGCAGCATAATACCTGTTTTCCTTCTCTATTTCAAGATTTCAGGTTTGAGAGGGAGTGGTGGGAGGACAACACATTTTTGGGAAGCTTTTACTGTGTTCATTTGAACCTTAAATGTAAAGAAGAGCGACCGTGATCTTACATTGAGATGCAACGTCCTATATGGCTTGTCTAGAGCAATGGTTTTAAAAAAATTTCCAGCATGCAGCTAATTGTCTTTGCAAGCGTGCATTTTAGTGTGATACAATAATGTTACTTTATAAATTAAAGATGTGAGGGAAGCATTATTTATTTTTATTTTTTTCAAAATAAGTCATGGCTTCACTGTTGCTTATGCTCTATGTGCTCAGTAGGGGCCATATATATTATTACCCTTAGGAGGGCTTTAAATTGTGAGAAATGCCTGGATGTGAAGAGAGGACTCCGCTGAGTTGTTTTGAATAATTTGGTGAAGTGGTGATGATAGATATGTTGCTTGAACTAGTTTTCATTCTCGAGATCTATATTCAATTTGATATTTTATTTGCATGTAATAGATGCCCAGCCCCTCAATCCCTCCACTTAGTACAGCAGATGCTTGTGCTTATGCTAGATCCTCAAAATGTTCTGCTTGGATTGACATGCTCGGATTCTCTTGATATTTTATGCGAAGAACACTGGTTGCAATTGGGACTCATGACTTGGATACGCTAGAAGGCCCCTTCAGCTATGAGGTGTGTGTTTGAACTAATCGCCTAAACTAGAATCTAAAATGAAGAATCTGCACATGTCCTACTATCCTCGCTTGAAGCTAAGGCCCAGCTAGAACTTAAATGGAAGATTTTCAGATTGCTGGCATAATGGATCTTGTCATGATAGAGTGTTATCCGGGTTGGAAGCTTGTGCTCACCTATTCTTTCCTTTTTTTCCTCTCTATATATTTAAATGCCTGAAGGATTCCCTCTTGAAGCTTCTTTCTACCCCACACTTTGCCTCAGCATCTATTACATGTTTTCGAGGAGTTGCAGCTAGCTAGACAAGCTTTGACCAGTTCAAGTTTTGTCATCCTCTGAGCTTGTCCAGAGGATGGTATTACTATATATATCCGAGATACTCTATTTTGATCCCAAAAATTCATAGTATTATGTTTCCCTATCAGGAGTGCTCATCTACTAGATAAAGCATAGACGTAAACAGACATGACAAGGAATTGCACATTTGGTTTAGCTTAATATGTATGAGTCATATATTTGCTACAGCTAAATGTTTCTTCTTAATATGTCAAGTTATATATCTGCTACGGCTAAATGTTTCTTAGAGCAAAGTATGATAAAATGTTACGAGAAGTGCAGCGTATCACCGACTCATGTTCCTTTTCCTTTGGTCTCAGGCTTTGCCGCCTTCCGGTATAAGTTTCGTCCCCTTGAAGCAGGTAGTTTCATGATAAAGATTGTATTTTTCTGTTCATGCATGTGCCATGAGTCTGATCTGTAGTGAAGATCTATGTATTTGTAAGGATTTTGTTAATTGTTCTCTAGGGGCGATTCTTAAGTAGTTGATTAAGAAATTTTTATGGTTTTCAATTGGATGCACAGATTGTTCTTGTGGTGTTTGTAATTTTTTCTTTCGAAAGTGAATCATATTAAATAAGTATGCTTAACAAGTGCCCTTTTGTTAACAGTGCTCTAAGGAGACTTACTAAGTAACTAAAAAGGAAATTTTGTAGTTTCCAATGCATTAGCGTGTTATTTCTAATTACTATTTTGCAAAGTGAATTATTCCAAATTAAGTATGCTTAACATGTCAATGCCACTTTTGAGTTCATGAGATTGCTTTCATTTATATATTTGTTTTGTTTTCTCTACCAACTGTGATTGATGTGTTGGCTGATTGCGCCTTAGTTTCTGTTCTGATATTAGGTGAAGAACTTCAGAGCTGATGAACGAATGGAATTTTAGAAGGTGGGTCCTCAATAGCTGCTCCTTTTAATGGTCTTTTTATAACTGTCATATTTGTTTTGTTACATATATCTTATGCTTGGAACTTGCTTATTCAGTGTGCTAGTTGATATCTTCCTGTAAATGAAGAATTATGTAATAGTTCCTCATTTTTGCCATGTTGTTTTACCTGTTTTCGCTACTTTGTTGCAGTCAGATTTGAAATTGAAGAAGTTCTTGCACATAATAGAGAACTCACCTGTGTTCCCTGTTATCTATGATTCAAAGAGGTATCTTGGTTTCTTCATACACTCTTCTTTGTAATGTGAGTTCCATGTATAAATATGAAGTGTGTATATTGATGTTAAGGGAAAATAATAAATAACCACTTAAATGTAATGACATGTTGACTTAGTTTTGATTCAACCATTGCCACTTAAGTCATTAATATTGCAACCTTGAGTTATTTGGGGGTTGATCGATGCATTAGGTTCAATTTGCAAAGAGAAAATAATCTAGGCCTTCAAGCATCTTCTGCCACATTAAGCCACTAAGTGCTAGGTCTCGTTTATGAGTTGAAGTGAGATCGATTGTTCTGTTTAGGTGTCACTAGTGTTCTCAAAAGCACTGGAGTTGCCTGGGCAGGCACCCAATGTGGCGACTTCAAAAGCACCTCAAGTGGATATTTGTGAGTACAGCGGATCCCATGAAAGAACCTCCTCTTATAACTGCAAACACTGTTCTGTCCATACTTGCTGTAGATTACCCAGTCGACAAAGTAGCATGCTATGTCTCAGATGACGGGGCAGCGATGCTCACCTTTGAAGCCCTTTCCGAGACATCAGAGTTTGCAATGAAGTGGGTCCCATTCTGTAAGAGATTCAATATTGAGCCTAGGGCCCCAGAATGGTATTTTTCTCAGAAGGTTGACTATTTGAAGGACAAAGTGAATCCTGAATTTGTGAGAGAACGCCGTGCCATGAAGGTCTTCAGCTTTTAACCTTTTCAAGTTTGTTGTGTGACTTTTATCTACTCTTGTGTGTGAAAGCCAATGTGGCGTCTTTGCCTTTTACATAATCAAAGAGACTGCTTGTTTCTAGATGTCTTATATTGGCTCTCTCACCTTTATTGTTGCAGAGAGAATATGAAGAGTTTAAAGTTTGGATAAATGGGTTGGTGGAAATGGCACAGAAAGTTCCTGAAGAGGGTTGGACAATGCAGGATGGCACTCCGTGGCCTGGGAACAATGTCAGAGATCATCCTAGAATGATCCAGGTGGATGCTGCTTTCGGGAATTTTTCTATTATTTGTGGCATAAGATTTATGAAGTTGGCTTACATTCAGAGAATTTAAAGTCGTCTTTCATTTAATCATCTTTATGCAGGTTTTCCTTGGCCAAAATGGTGACCGTGATGTTGAAGGAAATGAATTACCTCGGCTAGTTTATGTCTCTCGCGAGAAGAGACCTGGTTTTGATCATCACAAGAAAGCTGGTGCCATGAATGCTCTGGTATGAATCCCTGTCTACCCGAATTACCTTTCAAAGTCTGGACTTACTTCTCAGCTGTTTATATCATCTCTCTCAAGTTGCTGAATTACCTGCTATTTTGTGAGTCGTTAATCAAGGTGCGGGTCTCAGCAGTCATCACAAATGCCCCTTATTTGCTGAACGTGGATTGTGATCATTATATAAACAACAGCAAGGCTCTTCGGGAAGCCATGTGCTTCATGATGGATCCAATTTTGGGCAAGAAGATATGTTATGTGCAATTTCCACAGAGATTTGACGGGATAGATCGTCATGATAGATACTCAAATTGTAATGTAGTATTTTTTGATGCAAGTAAACATATATATAGGCCTCATTAATATCGTAATGTTCTTCCTTTCCTTTTTTCAGAAAAAAAGCAAATTATTCATATATACTTATGTCTATACTATTGAATCCAGATAAATATGAAGGGTTTGGATGGTAAACAAGGACCAATTTATGTCGGAACTGGTTGTGTCTTCCGGAGGCAGGCTTTGTATGGATATGATGCCCCAATAAAAAAGAAACCTCCCGGGAAAACATGTAACTGTTGGCCAAAATGGTGCTGCTTGTGTTGTGGATCTAGAAAAAGAGGTAGGAAAATGAAGTCCGATGAGCAAAAGAAGACAGGGAGGAACAGGGAGGCTTCAAAGCAGATTCATGCACTGGAAAATATTGAAGAGGGAATTGAAGGTGCCCATTTTCTATCTAAATTAATCTTTGGACTTGCATGTTGTTCCACTTGTATCAAGTAGTTGATTTTCCAAATATATGCTTTATCTGAAATCTTCATTTTTTACGCTGCATTCATTTCTACGGTTGTGATTTCACATAGTAGTCTTATGGCGCTTGCTTGTTATTTCTTATAATAGAAATGGATAGATGCAAAATGATACGTACTTTTTGGAACTATATTTCAGGTATAGACAATGAAAAATCATCACTAATGTCCCGAGTAAAGTTCGAGAAGAAATTCGGTCAATCCCCAGTTTTTATAGCTACAACCCTGATGGAAGAAGGTGGTGCCCCAAAGGGAGCCACTACTGCATCACTTTTGAAAGAAGCCATTCATGTCATTAGCTGTGGTTATGAGGACAAAACGGAATGGGGAAAAGAGGTAAAGATCTTACAATTTCAGCAGAAGTCACTGCTTTTGATACTTTATCGAGATTGTCTACTTTGCATTGCGCTTATTGTCTACTTGTAACTATCCCTTAGGTGGGCTGGATATATGGCTCCGTTACAGAGGATATTCTAACGGGCTTCAAGATGCATTGTCATGGCTGGCGATCTGTATACTGCGTGCCTAAGCGGCCCGCTTTCAAGGGTTCAGCTCCAATAAACCTATCAGATCGCCTGCATCAGGTTCTCCGTTGGGCTCTTGGAAAGGTTGAGATCCTTTTGAGCAGGCATTGTCCGATATGGTATGGGTATGGCTGTGGCTTAAAATGGTTAGAGCGGTTTTCTTACATCAACTCGGTTGTCTAACCTTTGACTTCCATTCCCTTGATCGCATATTGTACTCTTCCAGCCGTTTGTCTTCTAACAGGAAAGTTTAATGTCCCTGAGGTAAGTTCCACCACACTTCCAGGAGTTCTGTGCTTGCTCGAGCAATTGATTTTGCTTGATTGCAACAAGACCATTGCTGACTTTACCTTTTCAACATTGTTGCAGATGAGCAACTATGCTAGTCTCATTTTCTTGGCACTCTTTATATCTATTGCGGCTACAGGCATCCTTGAGATGCGGTGGGGTGGTGTCGGCATCCACGACTGGTGGAGAAATGAGCAGTTCTGGGTAATTGGTGGGGTCTCCTGTCACCTGTTTGCTCTCTTCCAGGGTCTACTAAAAGTTTTGGCTGGAGTCAGCACAAATTTCACGGTCACGTCCAAAGCCGGAGATGATGGAGAATTCTCTGAGCTATACCTCTTTAAGTGGACATCACTGTTAATCCCTCCCTTGACTCTGCTCATCCTAAACATAATTGGAGTCATTGTCGGCGTTTCAGATGCCATCACTAATGGCTACGAATCTTGGGGTCCACTGTTTGGTAAACTTTTCTTTGCTTTGTGGGTCATTGTTCATCTGTATCCCTTCCTCAAGGGATTCATGGGAAAACAAGATCGGTTACCTACAATCATAATTGTTTGGGCAATTCTTCTTGCCTCGATTTTAACTCTTTTATGGGTCCGAATAAACCCTTTCATTTCCAAGGACGGCATTGTACTAGAGGTGTGTGGATTGGATTGCAACTAGGATTAGGTGAGCTGAAATGTTGTAGTCACTAAAAAATTTACCTGTAAAAATTTTGTTGTTGTATTTTGCACTTGATTTTGTTCGTTGGTTGAAGACTCGAAGAGGAGGGCACCCTTTTGCAATTGGCGGTGGGATTCATCAATGAGAAGGCTCCTTGAAGGGTATATGTACAAAAAAGGAAAATTGAAAAGAAGAAAGGAAAAGTATGATTTTGGCAGATGTGGGCCTTGAGTTGTGCAAAATCCTCTCGATTGTTTCCGCGTGTTTAGTGTTGCAATGAGGTGGATGAAACAAGATAGTTTGTAACTCCGGAAAAGTAAAGCTCATAGTGCTACTCGAGAAATGTAGCACTTTTTCAAGTGATGATCTATCTTTTTATCAATGCTAGCTGGGGGCTGCATTTTGAATCATACCGTTTCCGCATTTTCCGTTGTTTTCATACTCCAATGGGACAAGCGGGATGTTTCTGGAAATATTCTTGCTGCATATGCGAGCTTCTGCATTTGTTTTATATCAGTACTTAAAACTTGTCAGGCACCCCGTTCATGTGAACATGGTACACTTGCTGGGTGGATGGACTTGGATGTGGAGACGGAAGCGATTATTGCACTGGTCATTAAAATTTGCATGCGGATGTCAAATCTATTTTCAGAAAGCCGCATGCACTGTGCAGCGTGATCAGGGTATTAACTTTGTTAGTTAAGCTATGATGATTTTTCCCCATTTTAATAATTTAGATTCAGAATTAGGATTCTGTATTATGTGTTCTTGCATTAGTATCTTCACGCAAAAACAAAGATGACAACAATTGAAGCTTGTGGTGTTTTACTTTAGTGAAGGGTGTCATGCCAAGAATCCAACACAAGCGCACTTTTAGGACGTTCAACCTGACTCCGAATTTTCGTAGTTCACACAATTGGCTGTTTTCCCGATAAGCTTCTGTCTTACAGGAGAAGATCGACTCGATAAAATGGAAATACACAGTTCGCTGTGGTCTTGTAACACGTCTCTTTCTTCATGTCAATTCCTAATTCAATATTTTCATTGCCATCACCTTGATAACTCGGATGACATTGAAATACATTTGAAGGAGCACTATCACTTTTGCATAAACTTTAGCACGTTCGTTCTCACTTGCATAAGGCACTAACATTTCCTCGGGCACTCCCATCTTCCAACTTCTCAAGATCGATATACTCTGCAATCATGGCAGAGACTTCCCGCTCCATTGACTCTTTCTTGTTCTTGATTGTAAGCTCATTTACAGTTTTGGTAGTCAATGCCATGGTCGTCTGGTGTGTCTGTCCCTTCATGTTCCATAGCATGGGAGTATTCTGACATAGCCATGTCCTCAGGATGCTCATCGTCGGTGACTCGAGGACAGCTCCCCGTCTTCTTTGGTTTTCAACGGAGACTTGTTTAAAAATTAATTTGTGCTTTCTTGAATTTACAGTTTGCTCTGCGCAGGATGATCCTCGTGATCTTTCAAACCTTCTACAGCAACTACTTTGGAGCATTTTCTCCCAACTTTGTGCTCCTTACCTTTACAAAAGTATCGGCAATGTTTACATTTCAATGACTAAGTCTTGCTTCCTCGGTGTCCGCATCCACTTCACTTTCGAGTTGTCGGCAAAGACAGGGCTCATTGTAAGTATATCGCTACTCCACTTGACTCTCCAAAGACTTGTTTTCTGCATTGGGAAACAAAACACTAATCCAATATAATCAACAAAGCGAATGTAGGAATTAAGGGTTTACATTATGAAATGAAGATGTGAATAAGTACTACTTGTGAATCAACGTATCTATGATTGATGAAACCGAAGAGATTTTAGGATATTTGCTCCTGTCTTGTTTCTAGATTTAATCTTTTCTAACTTCAAGAGGATTGTAAGTAGCTTCACTTCGTTTCACTCTCGGTATGACAATGGCCATTAAACGGTTAATATCATAGGATACTATCACATTAAACGGTTAATATCATAGGATACTATCCATGTTTTTAGCATAGCAATGTATACATACCCCAAAAATCAGTCCAGAGGACAACTCCATAGTTTAAAAGGAAAAATAGCTATATAGATGAGTACCTTTCTTTGCAGCTGTATGCGTATAACAAGCAGCACAGACCACCATCCCCACTCGTACATCAGCTTCAGCAGCCCTTCCAATGGCACAAACTGCTGCACTCAAAACCAGCCCCAACTGAAAAATGAGCAGTACCATCAAATGTCTTCACAGCCTCAGTTGATCTCAACACTATAACGAAGTCTGTCAATTCTCCTCCAGCCTTGCAATCACCCTTGACTTGGTTACTATTGTTGGAATAAGGATATCTCTACATAAAAATATAACACAAAATCAAACATTTCTTGCAGGGATAATCTTTTCATTTATGTATTTGATTTTTACTATTATTGTTGTTATCATTTCGGGAGGAAGGGGAATCGACTAAAGATTTCTTTAGTTGATTTTTATGTTTTATGCAAGACTTCTTTGCTCGAGCTTAAGCCACACAAGCATAAGCTATTAATGCGATAGACATGTTAACAGAAAGGGAATGATTATAAGTAACACAAGGGCAATCTCTGGCTCAGGGACTTCTCCCACTTCCACAAAAAAGCAAAACACAAATTCAGAGAAAGGGAACAGAGATGCAGAAAGGAACTTGAAAACTCAATGGCAACATGGTAATCAAACAAAAAGTCCAAATCTCATCTGAGAAATACTGTTCTTAGATAGAGTTCCGAGAAAGGAGAAACAAATGGCACATTCCATGAAATAGAACGATGAGACCAGACATTTACAAAGGAAAATTCTCACAGAGACCATGGAAATGAAGCGAGACAATACGTCAAGCATTACGGATGGAGTAAAAAATCAAATTGGTGTTTATTATCTAAACAATCATTTCGAGCACGTTGATTCAGGTGGTTAATCTGCAGACTGCATGAAAGCCAAAAACACTTGTTGGTTCCGACGCTTGGCCCTTGAGGTTGATGAAATCAAAATCTAGGTATACGATAAAACAAGCCTACCTGTGCTCCCCACCCTATTCCACATGAAGAAATTGCAGAAGGTGGAGACCATGAGCTGTCTTCCCTACGAGCAACCACAAGGCCTGTTCCGATATTGTAGGTTACCATCATACCAACTTTCACAACAGTAATTATCGCATACATGACTGTCTCGACCTGCTGATTTACACCACCAGATGAACACAAAATACACAAAGTAGTTTATGTAAATTCTCAACTTCCCTGGTCAGCGATGCTCCTAAATCAATTGCATTTCAAGAGCTCTTTCAAGCTGCTAGATGCCCACTTGTTTTCTGTCACTTCCATCGAGGAATATTTTCGTGATACAAAACAAGCTTTGAAGAGTAAGTTCAGCAACCATGGTCGCAGTAGATGCATATTTGGATGAGTGTGGCACTAATGATGATGCCTCAGCTGTGCATACACCTGCCATATATCAATGACTAGTTTCTTAAGAACTTGAAGCATTTCTGAGGAGAAGTCTAAAACAGGACAAACCAAGCAATCAGAACGGTTTGTAAGGAAATAATGAGAGTAGTACACAAGGGACACATATGACATCTTGTCAAGCAAGAGATGACCCCTCTTGCATCTAGCACACTCCGCTTGGATTTGTGCTTCGATTTCTTGTCTCGTTTCTTACTACGCAAAGCATCAATCTCATAGGTTTCACATGCCAATTGTTATCAAGAATAAAAGAAATCGGAAGGACGGGGGTTTGAAGGAATTACTCATCATGTGAACTAAGGCCCCAACAAGACCTCGGCTTTGTTGATGTGTTTCATATCTTTCTCGAAGGGAATTTATATGTCATAACTTTGTATTGATCAGTGAGCATGAAGAACAAATTAGAAACTTTTTATCAATACCTAGAACTTGGTTCACATGACTTGCATATTCAAGTAGAATTGAGATCGCAAGACCAGTTATGCTTTTATATTTTGAGATAAATGCGAGAAACTTGAGGATTTACCGAGGAATCTATCGCATTCGAGATGCTGAATGAGCTCTGTCTTCTTGTGAATGGAATTTTGGCGTATGAGCATGTTCTCTAGGTATCTGAAAAGAAGCATAAATTTCAATTGACCCAATTATCATTACAACTAAAGTACCAAGAGAATCAGACCAACTGGCTGCCCCAATGTAGAGATGTCTATGGCAAGTAATTCTTATTATTGGTTTCATAAAAAAAAAAAAAAAATTGAGTTGCTTTTAACCTTTCATAGTCCAGAACTCTATGCACCTCATTGGCATGACGCAAAGCCGCCAATGCCAGCTGCACCAGAAATCATAAAAAAGCCTTTAAGAATATAACATGGGAGTTCAGCTACACCATCAAACTAAGGAGAAATTCTAAAGGATTTATTCAGTGAGGTAGAGACCAAGATCTTGGAAGCGCTCAAGAGTTATAATTTCCAAACACATCCACTATTACCGGTATTGCAGCCAACATTTCTAAAGGTTACAAAATTGCTCCTGCACCATATTTCTCTGTTGCCCAGATACCCATTTAACACGTTGAAGCATCTGACATGAGTTCAACTCCTTTTTATTCGAACAAATCTATACTCCTCATATAGAGTATATAAAGCTAATGGGAAATTATCCAAAAATTGAAAGCAAGTTGCCGGGCCTAAAAATTTGCTCATGAACCGAGTAAAAGTAGAACTGTAAGAAAAGAAAAATGCAAGAAGTACCTGTCCAGGAGGAAAGAGAAGTGGTGCATCAGTAACCACAATTTTGTCTACCTCCTCTTTTGCAGTTTCCTGGAAATGATCAAGAACCATAATGCAGAAAATTAGTGTGACATAAGGATATGAGCAGTCTATTTCCAAAAGTACACATTTGCAGCAGTAATATAAATAAGAAGAAGAATATAAACAGGAACATATAAAACGAAACAATTGACTTAATATACTGTTGAACGAAGATTCTATAATGCTTGGGTCAGAGGCTCTCACATACATAAGGCAGAAGCCATGTAATAACACTATTTGAAGTTCATCAAAAGCATGCATATTTCGAGCACAAACATCCCCGGCGGTATGGCGAAATGCCGGATGTCGGCTCAACCCACCGCTTATTGTAGCCTTTAAGCTTAATTTCCTTCCAAGGGTCATGCTTCTCTAATGTCAAGCAACTAAGTAGATGCATATGGGGTGGTTTTGTGTTTACTTCCCACATGTTATACTTACAACTAAGGTTCTCACTCAGTTAGATCTGTTAAGAAGCGAATAAGTTTATTGAGGTAGATATACAATTCCATAAAGTGCTAAAGACTGGCCTAGCGCATACACAAATATAACAGGGCAACAATTTGGCATTTCTCAATTGCATGTTCATCTACAAACAGATACGCTCAATTTAACAACGGTTTAAGGCGATGACCCACTAAGCATATGAGGTGGTTGTTGTCATAAGGAATTGGCATCGAAAGCTTTCTCCCTTGAGTTAAGTTCCTCAATAGGTAAAACTCTGCTACAATTGAGAGGAGATCCTTCATCTCAGCCCCACTAGCTGCGATCAAGACTACCATCGGAGTTAATGGTTATTTTTGAATTTCGGACCAAATCTCCCATGAAAACTGAGAGAGCGCTCTGAGTGGAAAATTGAAAGTTAGGGTAGACGAGAGAAGGAATGATGGGCAGGCGATGCATGTCAGTTTCCACTGAGTGAAGACCCGTTAAATCAGATACTAGAGACATATCTAGTCCAGCCTTTTCAGCACAACTCAATCCAGACATGCTAAACTCAAAGACTTCTCTCTGCATGGTGGATTGTTCAACAATTCCGGTGCCTAGGGGCCCAGTAGTTGAGTGGACATCTGCAATCATAATAAATAAACCATTACTTGACCATCCCCTCTCACGACAAGTAACCTGTTTAACTGCAAAGAGCACTGCAACACATGCCCTACAAAAGCTATATTGTTTTCTTTAGAAGCAGATCTTGGTTTCAGTGATCTCCTAAACCTATATAGATGGTTCAGCACTTTAGCCAGTTCTACCAACCTCAACAGTAATCCCCCATTTGTTGTTGAAATTCAGTTTCCATGAATTTTCTGACCATACAAATGCAAGTGCCATGAATAAATTGCTAGTTTCAGTTTCCATTAAGCGTATGATTCTACAAATTCGTGTGGCCTAATATAATTGCTTATACCATCAAGCACTTGCAAAAGGATACAAATTCATATTCTTAAGTAGTTTTGTGGTAAGATGATTTAAAACTATAAGGGTGATAAATAATAATGGCCCCAAAAAATTTCATTATCTCTGTGGCATGAAGGGTGAGATTTTCATCAAATGAAATCAATGACTTGAAGCTTGTAATTAACAAATTTACATGAGAAATAAATTATACCCAGAAGGAACGCGAGCACTTTATTTCAAGGTCTCTCCTTTTGGACAAGCTGACATATAACGTGAATTGATTTAAAATAAAATAAAAAATAAAAGAGAGAGATCTTCAAGCGAGTATTATGTGCATACCTTGCAAATCTAGAATCATGGGATTTTTCTCCACAGAATCAATCTGCACAGAATGCTTTGCTGCTAACAGTACATATAGGGGTTCCACTGCCTCCTTGAATTGATTAGGACTGAGGGTCATGGATCCCAATCTTATAATGTCTTGTCTTGTCCTAGCAGCAGGCAAAATTGGCTGAAGATCCTGCACTTTCCATAATTAGATTTCCCGAATGCAGGATGCAAAATAACAAGGAACCGACACCTGACCAACATTAGCCATTTCTATAATCTAACAGAGAACAAAAGAAAATCCCTAGCAAACATCACTGCACATAGATCTAAACCACCCTAAACAATTGAGGAGGTCAGAATCAACAAAGACAAAGCTTCGCAACGTGCAAGCACCAATGAAAAGCAAAATTTAATTGCAACTTCGCAGCACTCTTTAAACTCGAAATCACCAAGCTTGGAGCATCGAGCCACGGAGGTCAAGATGGAGTTGTAAAATTTCAATCTTTTAGACAAAGAGTGGTGAAAAAACAAAAAACTCGTGATCAAGAGATCTTACATAGATGAATCTCCTAGAGAACCAGAGTTCTGCAACACATCAGAGGCACGTCAACGACGTGCACAGTGCAGCATTGAAACTCACAAAAGCCGCAGCTAACGACGAGCTACAGAGCTAAAACACCACACGACCCAATCGAAGACTGAACGCCAAGCAGCAAGCACGGAGCTGCCACGACAAAAGAACAAAATCGACAACACCGCACAAGAATCAACCGACGGAAGCTATCCAAAGCGCTTCGGCAATCCCTAGGCACGAAACCCAGTTCGTTCCGATTCGAATCCGCGACGGACGGAATCGAGAGGAACCGAGAGAAGTCGAGACTCACCCTGACGACTCTGCTCGCGCCCTTGCTTCTGACCAAGAACGAGGCTCGGCGGATAACCATGCGAAGCCATCAAGCAGAGCTCCGCCATCATCGACCAAGAACGAAGCGAGGAGGGAAGTGCTTAGGGTGAGTGAGAGGGCTCGAGACAGAGAGGAGGGGGGCGCTTGGGGTGAGTGAGAGGACTCGGGACAGAGAGGAGAGGAGTGCTTGAGGAAGAGAGAGGCAGAAGCGGGAAGAAATAGCGCGCACTCCGTTGAAAAGAAGAGAGAGAAAATGCAGCAGGCCTCTCCTTCTTCGCCGCGCCGTCGACCCTGCCCAAGTCCGCCGAGATCTCCCTTGCGACCGAGCGGGCTAGAGTCAGGGACAGCGCCCGGTCAGCGGCGGGGAGCCTGGTGCCGCTCGGGAACGAGACCGAGATGACCAGCGAAGCTTTTGGGCAGGCGGAGGCGGAGACGGAGCCGGAGCCGGAGGAGGTGGGATGCGCGGAGAAGGAAACAGAGGAAGGCTCTGAGCGTTCTCGGTTCTTTTACGAGGAGAGAGAGAGAACCGGCCTATTCAAGTGAGGAGAGAGAGAGAAATTTTGAGCGGGAGGAATACGCTGACCGTCCTTTCTTTTCTGCAGGTGGAGCCGAGCCGAGCCAGCCGAATACCAGCCCTTTTCTCATTTTCCAGAGGGTCCCGCTCGGGACAGGTGTCGGTACCTGAGTGGTATGTGCGCGCCACGTCAGCAGATGACGTGGCGCGCATGAACCACCGAATATTTTCTCGTTGAGTAGAGTGTGCTGTATATGCACGTGAGTGTGAGAGGAATTATATAGAGTTGTCCGAGTATTGTATGTAGTGTGAAAAATTATTGTAATAGTGAAAGATATATTTCGTGAATTATATTTATACCACGTTTTTGCAAGATTCAACAAGTGGTATCAAAGCAGATCGTCGGAGGCCGTGCGAAGACAGTAGTCGGGGACCATTGTAAGTGAGCAAGGCGGTCAAGGATTGTCGAGCCAAGGAGCGAATAAGCAAAGGACGTTGGAGTTCTGCTAGTGCGGATTGTGAAGTCGGTTGGTCTGGGACCAGGCTTACTTGGTATAGTGCAGGGCATTATACTCAAGTCACGACGGTGGATTTCTCGAGTCCGGCGAACGGGATGAAGAAGCTCAACAACTTAGATTATAATAATTAGAGTACTCGCATGCAATATTACTTGCTAAGTCAAGATTAGTGGGATATCGTTGACGGGAGCAACACCACACCACCCACGAATGATAGCGAATTAAGAAAATGGAACATAAAATCAGGTAAAGCTCTTTATGTTCTTGCCGTAACTGTTGAAGATGAATTATTGCAACACATAAAGAGTGCGAAGACCCCTAGGGGCTTGGGATAACTTGGCGACGCTGTTTGCAAGGACAAACGATGCCAAGTTACAATGCCTGGAGAATGAGCTCCTCTCAGTCTCGCAACAAAGTATGATAGTTAAGTAAATACTTTTCTAAAGTTAAATCTATTTGCGAAGAAATTTCGAAATTAGATCCTGAGTATGCCATCTCTGAGACAAGAATGAGAAGAATAATAATTCATGGGTTAAGGGCGGAATATAATGGTATTGTTACGGCCACTCGTGAATGGGCAAATGAGCCAACTCGAGTTGGAGAATATATTGGCCAACCAAGAGGCCTTAGATAAACAAATTTCTAAGGTCTCAATTAAGGAGGATGAAAGTGCTCTCTTTAGTAATAAAAAAGGGTTTAAGGGCCAGAATAGAATATAAATAGAGCAGGTACAAGAGATGGCAAACCATGGAAAAATCATGGAGATTGGCGGAGGCAACCGGACGAGAAGGGTTATCAGCCAGGGGGAGCTCGTCAAGATTGCGATGACGTTGATGAAGACAAGAGCAACAAAAGTCGTAACAAACGATGCCAGGTTCTGTTGGTACGGGAGGGAAGAAGGAAATGTCGTCATTTCCTGCAAGAAGGAAATTGAAAGCGAAGAAGAATGGGACTTTCAAGAGCCCGTTGCAGTGAAGGAAGGAGAAGAGCTTGCAACTGCTTGTATCACAACCCGACAAGTTCTATCACAACCCCGAATAAGAGCAAGCCAATGGAGAACTTGAAGAAACAACTAACAATGCCAATAAGCAGTCGTGAAAGGAAACTGCAAGAGATGCAGGAGATGATAAAGAAGCTGAAAGTTGAGAAGACAAAGATTGAGAATATGTTGAAATAAGGCAGAAGGATGGAGAGCTCAAGGCAAAAGAAAGGGAGCTAGAGAAGTTCCGATGTGAGTTCAAGACTCAAGCTCGCTATGATGTTTCCAATTGGTCATACAGAGAGATATATCAAACACATGAAGGAGAAGAAGAAAGGTATCTTTGAGAAAAGGAGGCCATCTACACCCTACATCCCGTGGTGTAAGGATCAATGGAATAAGATCAAGGGGAAGAAATTTTATAAGGAAAATGATCAAGAGGGCTACATTGAAGTGCTTCGGATGAGATTGGATCGGTTGAAGCATGAAATGAAAGTCACAAATGAGAAGCTTGATCGGATGAGTTATAATCTCAAAATTCTTGGAGGAGATATGTTGAATACAAAGATCGAATTGAGTGAGAAGAAGGAAGAGGAGACTAAAGGGCAGAATGAACTGGCATTGCAAAAATTCAAGAATCACAAAACTCAATAGAAAGTCGTAGCAAGAGAAGCAATTGAAGATGGAGCCATAGAGCCATCCACGTATGAGGAAGCTTCGCAATATACTGAATGGAGGAAGACAGTTGAAGAGTCCAAAAATTATATCGGCATGGCTACTATATCTAAATTGAGAGAGAGTAGTTGGTGAGGGGGAGTGTTGGAGAAAAAGCACCGCCTCTCTCTCTCTCTCTCAAGTTCTCCGAATCTCTCTACTCCTCTAGGCTTTTCTCTCTAGATAATTCTTCAGCTTCAGCCGCAATTGTTGACCAACAACTTGTAATAAAATAATACTTATAGAATAGTGTAGAAGGCCAGCAAAGTCACCGACTTTGCCTCCTATAAATAGGGGTTCATGCCCCTTGAGTGGGATCGTGGGTAGTGGTGTGGAGTGCGTGCGTGAGAGGTGTGTGAGTGTGTGTAGGGGTCTTGAGAGTGTGTTGAGTAGAGTGTGTTGTATATGCACGTGAGTGTGAGAGAAATTGTGTAGAGTTGTCCGAGTATTGTATGTAGTGCGAAAAATTATTGTAATAGTGAAAGATATATTTCA
The DNA here is from genome assembly GCA_014182885.2 of Eucalyptus caleyi. Taxonomy (NCBI): domain Eukaryota; kingdom Viridiplantae; phylum Streptophyta; class Magnoliopsida; order Myrtales; family Myrtaceae; genus Eucalyptus; species Eucalyptus caleyi. Next base: position 41,177,955 of record CM024476.2, on the reverse strand, counting down.
TGAATTATATTTGTACCACGTTTTTGCAAGATTCAACAAGGTATAATCTACAAAAGCGTCCAGGGTATGATCTACAAAAGCGTCCAGTCCTAATTTTGGAAGTGGAATCACTATGTGAGGCGGAATTCTTACATATCTAATAGGGTTAAATGATTCGCTTAGAAACTTCAGGAATAATAGTGAGATAAGCAAGATTCCAGCAACTATAGGCATGGTGGAGAAACTTGAAGAATTTCATGCTGAAAAATTGTGAACTTGGAGGGAGATATTCCTGGTGAAATTTGAAGTCTATCCTTTCTAAAATTCCTGAATTTATCTCACACTTGCATTCAATCTGTGCCACCAACAATCAACCGGTTGTCTCGTCTCCAAGAACCTTATTTGGAAGGTTGCCATGAACTTGAGCGAGTCCCAGAGCTTCCCCCCAGTTTGATTAAGCTCTATGTAGCGTCTTGCTCACTAAAGACAGTCCCAAACCTCTCAAACCTGACCAATCTAGTCCATTTAAGTGTATCCGACTACATTGAGGAATCTCCTTCTAACCCTTGGGACGCCAGATCTATCCAAATTCCAAACCTTCAGTGTGTTGGGAGGTTGTCTAGACTGGAGACGCTGAAACTGGTTCATAAAAGCATCATTGCACCACCGACCGACTTAGCTTTTCTTCCTGGCCTGGAGCAACTGGTTCTGTCTTGTTTTGACCTCACTCAGCCACTTCCTTCCACACTGTCCACGTTGAAGCTTATAAACTTCAACTCATCACTGGCAGAATTCTCCCGCCCTTCTGACTTGAAATATTTGTCAAGTTTAGAGCTATGTAAATCGTGGCTGATGGAAATTCTACTCAATCGGTTTGGACAATTGGAGAATCTGAGGGAACTCATTGTGTCGAACTGCATATTTCTTGTGCAGTTGTCCTGTCTGTCGGGCTTGAAGAAGCTCAGAGAGTTGCGCTTGTTGAACTGCCCCAAGCTAGTTGAGATCCAAGGTCTCGTCGAACTAGAAATGCTGGAAAGTATAAGGATGGACTGGTGCAGTTCTCTAGTAAGGTTGCCTGATCTTTTGAACTTGAACAAGTTAAGGACTATCGAATTTAGATTCTGCAGATCATTGGTGAGGTGGCCTTGTCTATCTCGGGTAGCTTTTGAAGATTGTTGTCTAGTAATTGACAGATGCATTAAACTATCCAAACATGACGGCTCTTGCTGGCTTTACAGGGACAAAAGGGAATTCCAAACCCCCGATCACTTCTATGAGCCGGAGGACGGAGGACGGAGAACACTCGCCTTGTCCTGTTTGCATACAGTTTCCCCGAGAATGAGATTGCTTTGTCAGAGAGTATTTGCTTGTGCTTTCTCTTCCCTTTGATTTCCCAGGTTGTGCTCTTCTTTCCTCTCAACATTTCCGCTTAGCATAGCATACTCTGGATTAACAGAGGAAGCTCACGTGTGTAAAAGACACTGCATATGCATAAGCAGTCTGGGAATCTCTCTCTCCAGTCTTCACCTTGCTCTGAACTAACACGGGAAGCTCGTTCGATAACTTAATTTGGTTTCTTCTTGTACATACTATTGACTTAATTAACTTTTATAAGCTTTTCAAAAGGAATTATTATGTGACCTCTAATGCCTTCTCAATTAGGATTGTTCCTTTTTCTCCAAGAAGTAAAGAACACTTCATATTGCTGGTGGTCCCGCATTGCCACAACCAAGTCTAGCAGTGTTACAGTACACTTCTCATTTTATGTGCAAATTGAGTTTTAACCGGCATTCACGTTCTTGACCTAGTTATAGCTTATAAGTGGAACGGACAATTTTAACATGGCAGCTTTGATGGTTGGATTCGATGACTAAATCGGCATAACTACTTATTTATCTATTTTGAAGTGGACGATGGTTGCAAAACTGCGAGCGGCTACCATGGGGGTTCCAATCCCGAGATCAATCAGAATTTTCAATAACGGGTTTTACTAAAACAAGCGCTATGGAGGACCAGCGGATGGCATTTCTTTGAGTAAAGCCTGCTAATAAATTTTTCTTTTTGGTCAGAATAGAGCCTCCAATTTATAATATTTCTTTTCCTTTTTCTTTCAAATAATTAACTCACTCTTTTTTTTTTTTTATAAATCCAGAATTTCTTTAATTCCTCCCATGGTAATTATTTTCCCCTGCTTTCTGAACCCAAAGTAAATTACTTAACCCCTCTCCTTCTCTCTCTCGCTCTGATTCAAGGAATCGATTGAAGGTTGATGGAGGTAAATGCGGTTCTGCTGCCTTACATGTGCGCCTCGCCTAACCGTCTCTTCCCTAGTCCTCGAGTTTCCCCATCTCGCGATTCTGCCCCAAGCGCGCCTCCTCCTCCGTAGGTGTGTTCTCTCGCGTCCTTCCCTCGAATATCCCCAACTTCAAGGTTCAGTACTCATGAAACTCTCTCATTTCTGAAAATTCTTCTCGGGTCTGAATTTTGATGGGCAGTTTTAAGGAAGTATTTGACGAGCAAAGACGAGACTCTCATTGATGGGCTTCCCACGGAGTACCATGATCATGTGCGTGTTGCCATCTTGTCTCTGAATCCCTCCATGGTAGATTGTCCTGGAGTTTTCACTGTCGTCGTGCGTCTGTCGTCTACTTGAAGTCTGGCATGAGCAGATTATGCATCCACAAAGTGACGATTGGGAAACTGTTGAGCTAATTTCAAATCTTGTTGCATAGATAATTGAGGATTTTCTGTTAAAAGGCTAGCTAACTTGTATTGTGCTCGAAATTTGGAATCATGGCCTTGTAACCCTTTTGATATGAACTATTCAGCATAAATGAAGGATTGCTACTCCGAATTAAATTCTCTGTTCTTTTATGGAATTCATAGAGAGGTGCGATTTTTCTTACTAAAAATGGCGAGGCATTATCTTGAAAACCATGAAACATGGACCTTGTGAAAGAAAGTTCTTTACGGTCAAGGATTTTGCTAATAGAGGGGACATCGATGTGCGCTAAATGAGAGTACTTTTCCTATAGCATGAGGTTGGAGGTTTGAGTTCTTGAAACCTAATATAGATAATCGGAGGGGCATGTCGATGTCCTACTTAATTGACATCAACATTTTTTCTGCTTCTTTAGTAAACTCGTGCTTTTTGAAACCAACCCGCCACCACATAGAATGCATAAGGTATAGAAAGTCCTTAAACAGATAGAGACTTGAACTGAAAATCGAAGCATACAGTTCCATGAGATTGTCTCCAGACTGCAATTGGTCTCTTAGGATTGTCAGGGACATAGGGATCTCCATAAATGGAGTGTGGAACCACGACATAGAATCCACGAGAGGCCACCTGTTTGCAAGCTTCCTTGAAATCACAGGCATACAAGGTTAAGTTTATATAGTATGTAAAGAATCATTGGCATGTTGAGCACAGCTATATGCACCAAAATAACATCCAATATGATGTCACTTGCAAAATTCGAAAAGCTAATAAATGTGGATTAAAATGCTGTTTTTGATGATGATGATGATGATGGTGATGATGATAAAAGCCACCACAGCACACAATTCAGCGATGATGCAGATCTGTCAATGAGAAAATCCAGAAAACTGTACCTAAGTAATAGGAAGCATCTAAAATAAGTATAAGCTAAAAGCTTCAAAGCAAGAGGATATCAAAATTATATTGTCAGGACAACTGAACTCAGAAAAGGATCATAACATCTTGTGTAAAAGCATCTCAGATGAAGCAATTTCATGAAACACTGGCACCCCCTTTAGATATCATTATTATCTAACGCACAGAGAAATTACCCACAGAGTTTGGGACCATCTTTTGTTCTGAAAAGGTTGGAGGATTTCTTCGCTTAAATTGTGAGGATTGATAGAACATGAGCCACTTGGAGCCGACATCTTTTACTTTAAGAGCATTCTGAAATGCTTATGCATCTAGGAGTTTATGATCAGACCAAATAAGCAAAATCTTGAGGGAGACAAAGCAGATGACCAGTCAGTTCCCTTCAATCATCAGCAGAAAACAAATACAAGAGGACTCAAGATGTCAACTGATCAGAGTGATGGAGAATTTAATCACATTATTCAATGAGGTCACTAACATTAAATACATAGTTCCTTCATGAAGTTGCTTGAGTTGCTCATGACAAAACTTATAAGTAGTGATTGTTCTGTTTGCTTTGCTCAAGCTTGTACACTTAGAATCTGTTAGTGTCAATAAATGCGGGCAATTTCTTGCACAAAAACCTAATTTCGATGGAAAATGTTACATGTAAACTTTTTCTCTAAGGAAGTCATCACTGAAATAATAGTAAAAGCAGATTTTGAGTCTTAAATTAGAACTTGTAGTTCATTAGCATAACATCCATTTTCGGTTCACAAATATTTTGATAACTCAGTCCTCAATAAACTCAGCCCCAGTCTGACCTCTCTATTAATTTGTGCCATACCAGTCAACGTGATCTATGAATGCATACATGCATTCGTTTCTAACATGAGCAAAGTCGATTTCAGTAAACGTAGGTAGATATGTTCCACCAAGCGTGCATAAATGCAAACATGGACAAGAACAAACGTACTGGTCAAGACTCAGGACTAAGCTGACCAATAGGAGTCATGGAGAGGGATTGTTCTCTAGTTCCAGCCAGTACGATGGGAATGGACGACAGCTTACCTCAGCTTTGGTGCTTCATAACCTGCATTAAAGTAAACACAGATTTAGTTACATCAGAATCAAGCCAGAGAAATATGACCTCAAACTCCACTAAAAGCGGAACATGCATGAGCTTGACTGGCCAGAGCAGAGAAGTAGAGTGAGGACAAAGGATGAAATAATCGTTTTTTTTTCTTTTCTTCTCCACTCATCCACTCATGGCCCAACGACACAAGAAATGTGGGTTTCTGCAACACATGCTTAGCTCAAGTTTTCTCGCAACAAATTAACAAACTTTATGCAAAGGCATGGCAGTACTGAAACCCAAAAGAAGTAGTAGATTTTGCTTGTAGCATAGCAATCGAGTCCAAAAAAGGACTGCTTTACCCCACCCCACCCCCCCCCGGGCGCCAAAAAAAAAAAAAACAGATTTTTATCTAACGATAGAACTGGAACAACCACAAAGGCAGAGGCTGATTCGGAAAAAGGAGCGAAAATTTTGGATTTTGAGGGAGAAACCAGGAAAGGGATATGTACCGACAACGTCGGAGACGAGGAGGACGGCGAGCTTGGCATCAGAGGGGCCGGTGATGTAAGCCTCCAAGCCTCCGATCTCTGCGACACATACGATTCCGACACTCGTGATGCTCAGCGTCGGAGGGTTTTCACAGCACTGATATGCTTCCGTTACCATTTCAATCAACGACCAAGGACACAGTCGGTCTAGAGGTTTCCTGGGCTTTGTCCACGGCCGATATGCTTCCGTTACCATTTCAATCAACGGCCGACGATAAATCGCGAGCAATTTGACGGCTGACAACGTGCACGACGAATTTGCCAGGGAACAAGTGACGTGCAGAATGGAGAGTTCATGAAACTGGGAAACTACTAAAGTAGATAAAATGTTCTTATTTCTCTTATTATGATTCCCACAAGGATTTCACTTATTGCACAAACTGTAAATTAAAATATTCACTAGCCACTGACAATTTAACCTCCTATGTCGACTGGAATGTAGTTTAATTAGTGTAAGTCGAATGGAGATTGCCAAATGGATTTGATGTTGTAAGTAATGCTACTACTTTTATTAAGAATTTATTAGGAGATCCTTCTTAAATTACATGACAGCTCATTTGTTTGTGCCATTTTATGGAGGACTGATACCACTAAAAATCCAAACCCATTGCTCACTATAATATCGATAGCCTAAATTTTTTATTAGAGAAAATTTCAAATAAGGGTTTAAAGTGCATTTGTTTTTTTTTTAAATAAGGAAATGAAATGAATATTGTTTTAAATAGGGGCTTGTAGTGCCAGCATAAAGTAATATGTCTTTTCAAATAAAGGTTTAACTTTTCAGTTGGTCAATGACATTTTTGTCATTTATCTTTTTAAAAAAATTCCCTTTTTATTTTTTCCCTTTTTCTATTTTTTTTATTTTTTCTTTGCCAGTGGCTAGCGCCCTCCCAAATTTGGTGAGGGCAGCCCTTGTCGGCCACAAGCGAGGGATAGCCTCACCTAGTATCATTAGTTTAAGTTTAACTAAATAACTAACTAAAATAGATAGACTTCACAACAAGTCTCGCCTTGGGCGAGGCCACCCTTGTGGCCATAGGCGGGATTCACCTCGCCAATGGTTGGTGAGGGATGGCCTCGTGGCCATTGGTGAGGGCTTGCAGTCCCTTGTCAGAAAGGAAAGAGAAAAGAGAAAAAAGAAAAAGAAAATAATAAAAAATAATTTAAAATTTAAAATTGTATTTGCACGAAAACACCATTGACCGGCCGGAATATTTAGCTAGCTAGCAACTGTCAAGGTCAAGCCCTGATTTGAAATTACCATGGCCACTTTAGACACCTATTTGAGACTGACATTGTTACTTCATGCCATTATTTGACGTAATGTTTATTTCAAACTCTTATTTGAGAAAATAAAAGTATTTCAGACATTTATTTGGAATTTTTCCTTTTATTATGTTGCCGAAAATCTTAAATCATACCATTGTAACAGCAATATCCTAAATTCTTTTTTGTCATCAAAACCTCCAAATATGTAGTAGTTCCAATGCTACAAACTAGTGGATTTAAGTTTTGGGGTGTTGGTGGAACGAAAAAAAGAAAATTAAAAGTTCAGGATTGTTTTATGGTGGACAAATTATGTTATTACATTGATACAAGTTTAGAATTCTAGCCACTAAAAATGTATTTTTATGTTACAACCAGCATAATTTAGGGTTTTTTTATGATATTTTCCTATCAAGAGTAATATTAGCGCAATAACAAAAAAGGAAAGAATATGCAACTTGGGCAACGAAATGGAAAAGGAAAAAAAAGAAGAAGAGGAAAATAACTTGCCATGATTGGAGGAAAGTTCCATTTAATCGAAAACGATTTTCGTTGATTTATTACAAAGCTTATTCCCTAATTTTGAGACCATGTCTTAAAATAAGGTAATGTCGAAACTCGAATGTACGCGCGCCCGAATTCTGTCCGTGCGGAGCGGAGCGGAGTAGAGCCAAGTCTAGGCAAATTAGGCAATGCATGCAGGTCCTTGAGAACAAAAATGGGAAGTCATTTCCAGATTCTTCACTTGAAGTTACTATGTAAGACTAAACATTCCATCCTAATTCCTATTGAAAATGAAATGCACTGAATGAATCCGCCGGACTTCCTTTCCTTCTCAAGACTCATTTCCATTTACTAAATGTATTTTTTCCATTTATATACAGCGAGAGCAAGAGAGAAGTGCCAAAAAAGTCCTAAACATTTTGGCTTTGTACCGATTTAGTCCTAAACATTTTTTTGGTGCCGATTTAGTCCTAAACATTTTTTACGTTGTGCCAATTCAGTTATTTCCGGCCAATTTTGGCCGGATTTTGATGACTAAACGCCGGTCGGCTAACATGGCCTAATTGGCGCTAACGTGAACAACTTTTAATAATATTTTAATAATATTTTTTTTTTAAATTTTTTTTTTTTAAATTTTTTAATTTTTCTTTTTCTTTTTTCCTCCAACCGGTCGCGAGAGAGCTGAGCGACCGGCCGAGGTGACGGCCGGTGAGGTCGAGGTTGACCTCGCCGGCCACCTCGCCGTGGCCGCAAGGGCGGCCTCGCGCCGGCGGCAAGGCTCACCCTCGCTAGATTTGGCGAGGCCACCCTCGCGGCCCCGGCGAGGTGGCCGGTGAGGTCGAGGTGAGGTCAACCTCGACCTCACCGGCCGTCGCCCGGGGCCGGTCGCCGAGCTCCGACGACCGGCTGGAGGAAAAAAAGAATAAGAAATAAGAACTAAGAAATAAATAAAGGAAATTTTTTTTTTAAAATATTAAAATATTATTAAAAGTTGTCCACATCGGCCGCCAATCAGTCACGTCAGCCAACTGCCGTCCAGTTAGCAAAATCCGGCCAAAATTGACCAGAAATGACTAAATTGGTATAATGTAAAAATATTTAGGACTGAATTGGCACAGAGCCAAAATATTTAGGACTTTTTTGGCACTTTTCTCGAGAGAGCGACATTTAGACTTGTCCTGTAAGAGTTTTCCTAATGTGGACTAAATTAATTGATATTATAATTTACTGTTTTTACGGTTACCGTAAAACAGGGTTGGTCTAAAGAGAGATAGAATGTTTCTTAATTAGTCTAATATGGGCTGGCTAGTGTGGGCCGAGTTGAGCCTGGCCCGTAATGAGGGGGACTGGCTGGAAACTCTATAAATAGTGCTCAAGTCTCTCCTCTAACCCTAATTCTCACATGTATCCTCACCTAAGAGGCGTTTACCTAACGCTAAACGTGAGGGGGGCCGCCTCATTGAGCCAGTGATACGGAGGGCAATAGAGGAGAAGGACTTGCGTGTGGAACATTGTGTTTCCGCTTCCGCTTCAAGAACAATGGATCCCGAAATACAGGTGCGTCAATTCTTTCTACTCAATCATGCGTGTGCTTGTTCTAGATATGGAGATCTTGGGCTTTGCGCAATGTGCGTCTAACATGTGGTATCAGAGCAACCATAATCCTATAACTCGAACGCAATTGGTTTTGCCCTAATTTGTACGGATTTACCATAATTTGTACAGATCTACCCTAATTTGTATGGATTAGCCATAATTGGTACTGATCTTGCCATAATTTATGATTTTCGAGACTTTTTGGTCAATAAAAATAAAATTAAATCACAAATTTGGATTGGGGGAGACGAGACGAGCAAGAGGGTCGGCGGCGCGTCGCCGGGGATGATGCACGCGCCCCACGAGCGGCCACGCGCCGCCTGGGCGTCGAACGCGCGCCGCGCGTGAGACCCACGCGCTGCGCACTTAGGCGGCGCGTGCGGGCGCGTGGAGTATTAGTTTGGAGCGTGGTTGGTGGCGTTGGACTCGTATGGTGATTTCCTATCTCTTGGTATATTTATTTTATATGTTTGATGATTTTATGGATGTGAAAATACATACAAAGCCCTAAATACGTGAATTTTTAGTGTATTTTTGCGTATTTTTCTTGTATTTTCTGTGATTTTGGAAATACAGGTGATGGGTTACTAGTATGTTATCACATAATAAAAATGTGTGATTCATCAATAAAAATCAAACTTTATTGTGAACTGAAGCTGGCTTAATGCGATACAATTCATATGAGATTGTATTTGAGTTATGTATTGAGCTGATGAGAAACAATAAAGATTATGAAACTTTTGTTACTCAAGTATACTCCTTTACACACTGGTAATATTTGAATGATAGACAACTTAAGAACTCGTGACTAAACTGATGTACTGATTAACACATCTGCTGAATGTGGGTAATGCATGTCAATTAAGTTACTGCATATTGTACATGAACTCATCTGGTCACTTGTTAATGTCTATCAAATTGAATATTCTTTAAAGTTAAGGAGTATGACAACATTTATGCAGAGCAATAGTATCTACTGTTAAATTTTAAATATTTGGTTATTTGGTTTGACTCAATTAATAGGCCATTGGTTGAAGTAATGATATTTGTTACCTAAAATTAATTAATAAATCAATTGTTGACCTTTGAGTCATTTTTGCCTTATGAACTCATGAGTGATAATGGATCAGCTATCAAGCTTGTTGATTTGGTGTACCCTGTATTACTATCGATGTTAATTTGTGAGAGATATTATAGATCAGCATTCTTTTTATGTTGTTCTGGTAATATGTAATTGGGGTGCATAAGAGATGTTTTATTCTCTGTTATGAGAAGTTTCTTGTGTTACTGTGATCAATGATCTCATTGGAATCTGTCTTTCAGGTTCGTTGTATATATATTTATATATATGTATGATTAATTTTTATTAATTAATAAAGCAATGTAATTAGCATGATATGTGATTTTGGTGATATGTTGCCCCTATCACTAAAGTTAAAATCACATATATATGGTGTATGTGAGGAGTAAAGTTTATATCCCTGGTATGAGAGAATTTCAATGATTTAATTGAGTAGTGACCGCCAAAGTGGCACGCTTGATTGGGTTTGAGAAATTTCGGTCTCGTATGATGATTGTGATGTCTCCTGGTCTAATGCGTAATCATACTCCCAAATGAGGTGATTGTGTATTAGTTCATGGAGGGATAGATGATAGTGTGGTGGAGGAGTGACTGATTCTAGTGATTCATATGTCCAAAGGTGATGAATTCACGAAGAATTGGAACATATTCTCATAACCCTTATCATGTGGGGAGTGTACAATTGCATGTCATGTATTCTGCCCAAAGGTGATTATGTGATTTTGCATGTAACTCTCTGGATGTGTACTTGTACGTCAAGTTACACAATGCTCACATGATGCTAATTATATACTGCTTGTTTTTCAGTCACATTTTCTGTAAATGGTAATTCCGTCACCATTGAGGTTTTTACTACTTCAAATTTTAAGTTGTGGACATATGATTTGTTGCTTGAAAAAAGAGCAATTGAATTTGCTTTCTTGTCCATGAAGCGTTCCATTTGGAACACTTGAAAAGAGGTTTTACTGGACTGCACCTTTGCTATAAGATGTTGGAAGCCTTAGTTGCTTGAAATTATGTATTGTCTGATATTGAAATTAGGACACATCTGCAAAAATTGTGTTTAAGTCCTAATGACATATACATCTCGTATATGATTAAAAAGTTGTCAAGTTTAACAGTGGCAATGAGTATTTTGGCAAATATGACAATGCGAAATAGCTTAAAGGGTCATTTGTCAAATACTTGGTAGATTCTAGGGTGGTAATTTAATTACTATACCTGAAAATTCTGACAAAAAGATTTGGGCAAAAGGCATAAATGCGCCATATTGAACACGGTGATGAGTATGATTAGTAAGACTAATTTATCTGGTCTTTTGTGGGCTGATATTATGAAAGCAATTTTTTCATATACAAAAGGGGTATTGATTTTATGACCCTAAAGAAGGTACAAGAATTATGGAATCACATACTCTAAAGTTTCTAAATATTGACGTAATTGTAGAGGATAGCTGCTCTCAGATTATTAAAGATAATAGTATGATGGAGGTTATTATGTTTTTGTCTTTACCTATACAGATAATTATGGAATCTCATGTACCATAGACTAAACTTGTTGAGGTTCAAGGTACTATTCTTGATATAGTTTATAATGAAATTTCTTAAACCTCTCAAGTGCATAATGAAGTGGTTGCAGTTTTATTAAGGAGATTTGTTAAGGAAAGACGATCAGTTATACCATCAGACTATATAATCTATTTGTGAGAGCATGATTACAATATCCACTATATGGTTGATGTAATGACATATTTATAATTGTTGTTTCTTATTCTCAATTAAGTATGTGATTAGATGCCATAAAAGGCGATATACAATCTATGAAACATGTTTGGAAACTTACTAACTTGTCTAAAGATCACAAGTTTATTAGTTGCAAATTGGCGTACAAAACTAAAAGAATTTCAAACAAAGATTGTGGAATTTAAAGCCAAATTTGTAACTAACGTTTTAACTCTGAAAGAGGGTGGATTGTTTATAGTGAAGAAATAATTATTTCTTTAAATGTTCTTTCAGAGTGAACGTGGCATTAATAATTTATTTTGATATAAAGTTACGCCAAATAGATACAAAATCTATATTGTGCAACTAGATGATTTTGCAGCAGATTCAAATAAACTTGTGTGTAGACTGAAAAGTTCTAATTCATGGTCTTAAGCAAGTTTCCAAACAATATTATTAAAGTTTCATAGTGTTGTTATTTTGTTCAATTGGGAACAAAGTAATTCAATATACTGCAAGGTCAGTGGGAGGAAATTTATTTTTTCTCATACTTTATGTACATGATATTTTGCTTACAAGTTGTGACCTTGAGACAATACTAAGGTCTGTAAGGATTGTTTTTGCCATATTATATTAGATTTTCTCGGAGGACATTTGCTGATTGTATATTGGAAATATTCAATATTCATCATTGCAAGCCAGGAATTGCTCCTGTTGTTAAGGGTGATGGACTAAATCTATCACATTGTCCTTATTTAAATATTGAGAAAATCTAATTAAATGGTATACCTTGTGTCAGTGCACTTAAAAGTATAATGTATGCTCAAATTTGCACTAGACTAAATGTTGTCTTTGTGACGGGACTTCTAGGCAGATATCGGTCAAATCCAGGACATGATCACTGGGTTGCTGTCAAGAAGGTTTTAAGGTACTTAAAGAAGACAAGAGATTATATGCTAATTTATAGACATGTTCAATTCTTGCAGTTAGTAGAGTATTTAGATGTAAACTTTGCTGGCTGTTCGATGACATGCAATCAATAACGGAATACAGATTTATGTTAGTAGGAAGTGCAATAAATAAAGTTCTTTGTTATCTTCTACTATGTATGCAGTGTTAGTAACATTCTTTTAGGTTGTTACTTGGGCTATTAGGCTCCAAAACCTCATGACGGAATTAATCGTTTTAACTTGATGGATAGATACATACGGTTGTATTGAGATAACAAATTTGTAGTATTATTTATTTACTACAGAGGTCTCAAGGGGTCTAAATATATGGTGGTCAGATATTTTTGACTATAAAGAAACGGTACAGAAATGTGACTTATGATATAACATATTTTCACAGATGATGTGGTTACAAATCCACAAACTAAAGGCCTACGTCCATGTATATTTTAGTAACATATTGTTAACATGGGCCTAGGAGTATCTTCGGATACTGTTGTTTAATGGGAGCTATTTTGGCTTTACTCTGATAAAGTTCACATCTGTGGTTCGTTACACTTAGTAACGGTTTGATATGTATCAACTTTTGCATTCAATAAAATATTTTGAATGTGTTGTTATTATGTTAAATACATATTGATAAAGTCTCAAGGGATTGTATAGACCTTGAGTGAAGGCTAGGGGCATCCGGGCATCCGGTTATTAGCCTTGTGCATATGTCTTGTGATACATAAATAAAGGTTAACCATAAGGACAAGACATATGTGGGTTCATTGGAACCATAAAGCATTCTCTTGTGGCACAAGTTTTTGTGACACTTAAGGTAAGAGAATGGTGACTGACAAATGGGATCTCTCTATGAGAGATGTTATCTATTTGACACACTATCATATTGAATCCATATCAATAAAGTTGAGAACATTCGTGACCATGGAAGGCTCTGTGTGTATACATGCAGTTACCGCCATGATTCGGTGTTTAAGACTTTATAGAATAAGATTGACTATTAAGAATTATCTCTGGACCAAATGTGCGCACATACGGTACGATTTCAATTAATATAGTCCAAGTGGGAGAATGTAAGAGTTTTCCTAATGTGGACTAAATTAATTGATATTATAATTTACTGTTTTTACGGTTACCGTAAAACAGGGTTGGTCTAAAGAGAGATAGAAGGTTTCTTAATTAGTCTAATATGGGCTAGCTAGTGTGGGCCGAGTTGAGCATGGCCCATAATGAGGGGGACTAGCTGGAAACTCTATAAATAATGCTCAAGTCTCTCCTCTAACCCTAATTCTCACATGTATCCTCACCTAAGGGGCGTTTACCTAACGCTAAACGTGAGGGGGGCCACCTCATTGAGCCAGTGATACGGAGGGCAATAGAGGAGAAGGATTTGCGTGTGGAACATTGTGTTTCTGCTTCCGCTTCAAGAACAATGGATCCCGAAATACAGGTGTGTCAATTCTTTCTACTCAATCATGCGTGTGCTTGTTCTAGATATGGAGATCTTGGGCTTTGCGCAATGTGCGTCTAACATGTCCCTCTTCAAAGCCAATCTCTTTGAGCTTCGATTCCTTACCCAAGATTTTCACAAGGCTCTGCACCCAATTCAAATGTCTTCGGTGATAATACCTTCATTTGCCACGCCACTTCTAATGTGAACTTTATATGAATAAAACCATCTTACTGTAGATGTCGATGTATGCCGCTCGTTGTCCGTGTGAGTATCAGTTGCTGCGACGGATGTCGGCAAAAGCTCACGAAGATAATAGACAAGATGGAAGGTAACTTTACTTTGCTATATGTATACCGTATTTGAACCGAACTCGTGCCACGCGCAATTCAAATGGGCTCGGCCTGCTAACCGATTAATTACTTGATATTTCCCTTTCATTCTGGGTGTGTTATCCTGATGCTCGTGGATTGCAATGATGAAGAAGCTTTCTTTGAATGAGCAGGAGTGGAGCTTGTGGGTATGAAGATAGACGAGCAGTTGGTGGAGGTCAAAGGAAAAGTGGATCCGGAGGTGATCAAGAGCGCAATTCATAAACATCTTCAGAAAAAAGCGGTACTTGTTCAGTGATACGGATGGGGAAGGAAGGTGAAAGGAATAAGAGTCAAGCAATCGGTATCGGCCGTTTATAATTAGTTCCCATGACTTGGAATGTGTACATGTTCTCATCGTGCAAGAGCGCAATTCATAAACATCTTCAGAAAAAAGCGGTACTTGTTCAGTGATACGGATGGGGAAGGAAGGTGAAAGGAATAAGAGTCAAGCAATCGGTATCGGCCGTTTATAATTAGTTCCCATGACGGATTTGGAATGTGTACATGTTCTCATCGTGCAAGAGCGCAATTCATAAACATCTTCAGAAAAAAAGCGGTACTTGTTCAGTGATACGAATGGGGAAGGAAGGTGAAAGGAATAAGAGTCAAGCAATCGGTATCGGCCGTTTATAATTAGTTCCCATGACGGATTTGGAATGTGTACATGTTCTCATCGTGCAAGCATGATTTCATGTAATAAATTGCCGATCTGGTTATGGATACAAGTTTTTGTTATATTGGTACAAGTTTGAGTCGCGACGATCTTACCAAAAAGAAGTTTGTGAAATGATGTTACATTAAACATAGCTTAAGATTTTTTATGGCACTTTCCTTGTCAAGAGTAGCTCCAAAAACATATAAAAGAATCAAAAGGAAAGCAAAAGTAACTTGGCCAAGAATTAAGAGAGAGAGAGAAGGAAAATAACTTTTGCTAGTCAATATGTATCCGTGGCACAATTTCCATCCCTAAATAACTAAATCCACTCCCATTTATACTAAAAAGACATAATTGCCCTCAATCTTTCAATTGCAGTTTTATATAATGGCCGACTCCTTCTTTTTATCTATTTTTTTTCTTTTTCTATTCAGAATAGTTATCATAATTAAGAATTTTACATGTTTATTTTTTAGCGTAGATATTCTCATAACTTTTTACATGCTTGTATAAAATTATCTTGCTAATAGTAAGGAAAAAAATATTCTTTGATAGAGTATAATATTGAAAATCTCTTCTTCATTATTGATCTTATAACAACTTATCTATTTTTTTTTTTATTCCTCTTATATCAAAAGCTTACTTTCTTTGTGAATATTTTATTAATAATTAGACAAAAATATATATCAACTCTCTTTATTTACTATATCAAAGAATTCATATTTTTCCTTTTTATATCGGCAAGATATTTTTATACAAAACATGTAAGAAGTTAGAAAAATATCTAAGAATACATTAAAAACATTATGCACAATGAGATATCTTAATATTTTTTTGCAATAGTGTCTCGATGATATTAATTTTTGTCAATCCAGAATAATGAAATTTCACTAGCATTTTCATAAAAAAAAAAAGTTTCTTACTTTATCCATTGTTTTGATTTAATTAAATTTCGTTAACTCAATAGTTTATCCATAAATTTAATCAACAATGTAGAAAAGAAATAGATTTCTTGAAATTTCTCTTTTCGACAATTTTTTTTTTATGGAAGTAATAGCTAACAATACAAAAAAAAAAAGCGTCTTTAACATACATGGAAAATCTACAATAAAGGAAAATTAAACAGATGAAATTCGTAATTATGGTAGGTAGATCCTACATAGATATAAAAAAACTTACAAAAGGAAAGTTAGTTAAATTTGGGACTACCAATTATATTGTAATTAAATGATAGATGAAAATTAGATGAATTTAGTCATATAAGAGGTGGAAGTAGTGCCGCATACGGGGTAAAGGTAAAGTTTAGGAAAATCTAAGGCTTTGTTACATTGAATCCTTCCCTGAGAACAAAAATTGAAAGTCAATTCCAGACTTGTTGAGTCGTTGGATTGATGAAATCCTATTTAAGTTCCCATGAAAAACCAAACATTCAACAGCAATTTCAATTGAATTGGGTTTCCTAAGATAAATCCAGGAATCAATGAGCAACTTTCATAGCTGCATTATTCCCTTTCCTTGTCGAGACTTGTTATTACTAAAAGAAATATACTAGATCGAGTGATATATATATATATATATATATATTATTTTCATGCTAGATTAAGTGCAATTCAGACTTCTCCCTCTTCAAAGCCAATATATATATATGTTATTTTCATGCTAGATTAAGTGCAATTCAGACTTCTCCCTCTTCAAAGCCATATGCCCTCAAGCTTCACCTTCTTGCCTAAGGTCTACAAGGCACCGCACCAACTTCTGATGTCTATGGTAATACTTTCAATCGTTGCTTTAATGTAAACTTCACACGAGTAAAACCAGGGAGAAGTATTAAAAAAGTCATAAACCTTTTGTATTTATGTCAATTTAATCTTAAAATTTTTTTGGTGCTAATTAAGTCCTAAATCTTTTTACATTGTGTCAATTTAATCTTTTCCGGCCAATTTTGGCCGGATTTTGCTGATTGGACGCCGGCCGACTTGACATGAACAACTTTTAAAAATATTTTAATATTTTAGAATTTTTATATTTTATATTTTTCTCCTTTTCTTTCATTCACCGGAAGTGAAACTTTTTTATTCCTTTGAATGTTTTTACTTCCGCCTAGGGGTGGTATGTTGCCGCATTACTTCGAATAAACCTGACATCATTTTTGAACCGCATGAAATAAGTTCGATCCTGACCATTGATCAAGTAAATCTTACTCGGATTCATATAATTAACAGTACACCCACTACAAATGATCGCACCCCACTTGTTGTACGCACCCTACAATGACTCTTTACCTTTTATAGGTGACTTCTGTGAAATTCTTTGGGCTCCACCTGCCCTAGAAACACGTCGCAACCCCTCTTCGCTTTGCTCTGTCAGGTTCCACGTGGGAGTGAAGCTCCAGCCAATATTTTCTCGCGAGAATGGAGGGAGGCTCTAAAGGCCGTCGCAGATCTTAAAGGATGGGACGTACCGAAATTCGGGTAAGTAAAAGAAGAAACTTTAATAGCCATTGCACTTTAAAAAAAAAAAAATCAAATAAATAATTTAAAGTACACCTATTTTTTTTTAAAAAAGAATTTAGAATGAATTTTATTTCAAAAAAATTCTTTATTTTTTTCCAAATAAATAAATACCTAACATAACAACGTTAGTTTCATGTAATAGCCTCGAGCAATTTGGGGGCGGGCATTGATTTGCTCGAGGAGGGGAGAAGGAGAAGAAAATGTAAACATTCGAAGGAATAACCTAATCTTAATTCAATTAGGAGATTTTCTTCTTCTCTTTTTAAGCCAATTACAAATTTCGGACAAAATTGTCCCTATTCTAGTTGTCGGAATATTTGGCTGGTTGACGAGTTTAGATTTATTTGAGATTTACTTGACTACTTTAAGATATTATTTAAAACACTTCATTTTGAATTTTTTTAAAGAAAATGGGCCACCTCAGGCTCACATATATACACATTTACAGATTGCAATCTGAAATATGTGTTGGGAATGATGGATCCCCGAAAACCGGATTCGACACCGAATCGAACCCCTAAATCAATGCGGAAGACGAAGCCCGCGAAAACACGTATCACCGATCGTAAAGCACACCACGGATTCAAGCGTACCTTGTTAGCCACAGATTAAACACCGACGCCGACAATAGGAAGAAAATCTGGCCCCGTTCGATCCGATGAAGCCTTGAAGGGAAGAAAAGCGCGCCGTATGCTTACTGTTTTTCCTTTTGGGAGAGAGAGAGCGTGAGAAGAGAAAAGGCGTACGTTGAATTGCAAAAACGTTGTCTTCTCTCTCTCTCTTCTCCCTTTTATACCTTCCCCCTTCACGGGCCCTATTCTCATGGGCCGGGCCTTTTGGGCCCAGCATGGGCGGACGGGCCTTAAGCCCATCACCAATTAAAATCATCATCTCCCACTCGCACATGGTGGGCCGAACAGGATTCTCTTGACCTCTCTTCAACATTCATACTGGTGAATAATCCGTGCGACCAGCATACTTTGAGAGCTCGTTGCTATACATCTGTTAGGAATATATAGCAGCTCATAACGGGCGTCACACTCCGAGTAGATTTAGTATGCAGTACCCTAGATCGATCGATCACATCTATATCTCTCTTGATCTCTTTTAAACAATGATATATATATTATATTCACAATTATAATTATCACAAAGACAGTCATAATTGGTCGACCAGTGAATACAAAACCACAATGTGATTCTCCAAAATCGATCTTCCTTTTTCCTTCAAACTCTCAATTTCAGTCCAGCTTGCTTTTCTAGAAATGCCCCATTAGATCGAATCATCTCATGACCATTGGCAACACCCTAAGATAGCAAACACTAAATAAAAATCTTGAGAATAAGTAAGAGTCATGAGGGGACCAAAAAATTGAGGAACTCTTTTCCTCAAGAGTCTCACACGTCATAAAAGTTGAGATCAAACTTTTTGCCACTCTTATTGGTCGTCTCTTGCATACGTAGTATGAAATACGTATTACGGTATTAACTCCTTTCCCATGGAGCGTATGTCTACACCTTTCAATACCGTACATATGATAGTTCAGACATATCCAATATCTAACTTGAGTTCACGTATCTACTCATTCACAAAATTCATCAGAACTCACATTTGGCATTTTAGACAGATAAAGTAAAATATGTGGGGTATTTTACTTTCGGACATAATAAGTATTATGTCCTCATCTTAACACTTAGTTAAGGCGAAATACGTATTTTAAGCTTGAGCTCTCGATTATCACCTAGATAATAAGCTTAAAATCAGTCTCATCTCTATTTATCACACAGTAAACAGAGGCGATTATCCGTGTGAGTGGGCTAATCTTATATCTGTCCGACATACTTCTCAACTTAAAATAATGCACTGAGCATTAAGATGCATAAAGATCATACAAAGATTCATAAGCATTAATCAATGAAAAAACAAAAGTTCATAAATGTGAACAACTCAGGGAAATTACAATTCAGTACATCAGACTCTACGCAATCCTAGAGATTTTACATGACCACAAAGCACATCTCTAGGTATTGGCTTTGTCATAAGATCTGCTACCATTCTATGCGTAGATATGTACTGTAAGTTCACATCCTTTCGTGTAACCATATCTTTTACAAAGTTATACTTGGTATCCATATGTTTGGTCTTGCCATGATACTTTGGATCTTTGGTGTATGCTATAGCTGCTTGGCTATCACAGTTAACCAACAATGGATTTGCAGCTTTCTCAATAACACCTAAATGATCCAAAAATCTCTTAAGCCAAACTCCTTCTTGTACCGCTGCTGATAATGCCACGAACTCAGCTTCCATCGTGGACAAGGCTATACACGTTTGCTTCTTACTGCTCCATGATATGGCGCCATTGTTCAGTAAGAAAGCAAATCCAGAGGTAGATTTTCTTTCATCTAAATCTCCTCCCCAATCAGCATATGAATAGCATTCAAGTCGCAGATCCTTTCCTTGGTAATTCAACTTGTAATCAGCAGTTCCTTTCAGATACCTCAGTATTCTCTTGATGGCTTTCCAATGTGCTGGACTTGGATTGGATTGGTATCTACTCACCATTCCAACTGCAAAACATATGTCGGGTCTTGTACACATCATAGCATACATCAAGCTCCCAACAACACTAGCATAAGGAACATGTTTCATTTGTTCCTTCTCTTGTGGAGTCCCTGGACACAGTCTATGGCTCAATCCTTCACCTTTTGCAATAGGAGTGTCTATGGGTTTATAGTCTTGCATACGAAATCGTTCAAGAACCTTATTTATATAGGTTTCTTGCGAAAGAGACAACGATCTCTTCGAACGATCTCTCGAAATCTTAACTCCAAGAATGTATGCAGCTTCACCTATATCCTTCATCTCAAAGTTAGAAGACAACCATCTATTGACAGTATTAACCAACTCCATATTGCTTCCGGCAATCAGTATATCATCAACATACAATGATATGATCACAAATTGATCATTGGATCTTTTGATATATACACAATGATCCTCATCAATCATTGTAAACTCATATGCCATTATGGCATTATGAAAACGTATATACCATTGTCTTGATGACTGCTTAAGACCATATATCGACCTCAAAAGTCGACATACTTTTTCTTCTTGGCCTTTCACTATGAAACCAGCAGGTTGTTCCATATATATTTCTTCCTCTAATTCTCCATTGAGGAAAGCAGTCTTTACATCCATTTGATGTAACTCAAGATCCAGACTTGCCACTATTGCCAGAATAATGCGAATCGAGGTAAATCTCACTACATGAGAAAACGTATCTTCATAATCAATTCCTTCCTGTTGATTATACCCATTCGCCACAAGGCGAGCCTTATGCCTTTCAATCGAGCCATCAGCCTTTCGCTTTATTTTGAGAACCCATTTGTTCCCAATAGCTCTGCATCCTTTTAGAAGATCAACCAGCTCCCAGACTTGGTTTGATTTCATTGACTCCATTTCCTCTTCCATTGCATGAATCCATTTTTCCTTACTAGGGCAATTCAGAGCCTCATTGATATTTCTTGACTCATCCTCATCTTGTGGAGCAACCATAAAAGTTTCCCCTTCAATGTCAAAACGTCGACGGGGAATACTTTGGCGACTTGTTCGCCGTATGGGAGATTGTACACTTTGCACATCATTCCCTATTATACTCCCACTTGGATGAACTCCACTAATATCATTATCTTAATC
Source organism: Eucalyptus caleyi (assembly GCA_014182885.2). Classification (NCBI taxonomy): domain Eukaryota; kingdom Viridiplantae; phylum Streptophyta; class Magnoliopsida; order Myrtales; family Myrtaceae; genus Eucalyptus; species Eucalyptus caleyi. The sequence goes on along the minus strand of CM024476.2, from coordinate 41,156,915 downwards.
CAAGGTCTCAAATAAGGAACAATCTTCCCCTATTTCGCCCTTCTTAGGAAACTCATCCTCTAAGAATGTGACATCTCGTGATTCATATTCAGTTATACTCCCACTTTCCTGCTTACCAATGAACACATACCCTTTCGAGTGTTCCGAGTATCTTATGAAAATACTCTTCTTTCCTCTGGGACCCAATTTCCTAAACTTGTGAGAGGACTCATGTGTATAGGCAGCACAACCCCATGTCTTAAGAAAACTCAAGTCCGGTTTTCTACCTGTTCATAACTCATATGGAGTGGAAGTAACTGATTTGGAAGGCACCCGGTTAAGTATATACGCAGCAGTTAACAATGCATCACTCCAAAAGGTGATAGGCAAGTTAACATGCGCCATCATGGACCTAACCATTTCCAGTAGGGTTCTGTTTCTTCTTTCCGCAACACCATTTTGTTGAGGAGTGTACGGAATAGACAACTGTCTTTCTATTCCTTTTTCATCACATAATTTTCTGAACTCATCAGATAAATATTCTCGACCTCGATCGAATCTCAATGCTTTTATTTTCTTATCTAATTGATTCTCTACCAGGTTCATAAACCTTTTGAAACAACTTATTGCTTCAGACTTATGAGTAATCAAATAGACATATCCGAATCGAGTATAATCATCTATAAAAGTGATGAAATAAACAGCCCCATGCCTTCCTTTCACATTCATTGGACCACAGATATCAAAATTGATTAAATGCAGAGGAAATTCAGCTCTTTTTCTTTTTCCAAATGGTTTCCTTGTCGTTTTCCTTTCTAGACAATGCTTACATATAGACAAATCGACTTTTTCAATATTGCCCAACAAGCCCTCTTTGGCTAGTCTATTCATACGCTGTTGGCCAATGTGACCAAGTCTAGCATGCTACACATTCACATCATTATCATATTTATTAAGAGACGTGAGAAGGGAATAACAAACATTAGCATTAACATAATCAATATCTAATACAATAAAACCATCCAGAAAATAACCACAACCATAGTAATTTGTATCCAAAAACAAATTCACACCTCTACTAAAGAAGTTCATATTAAAACCTAATTTAACCAATAATAATACAGACACTAAATTCCGACGAATCTCCGGAGCATACAATACATCATGTAGGAATAAAGTGCGTCCACCACCCATATTCAGTTGGCATGTGCCAATTCCTTTCACTTCAGCTCTGGAGTTGTTTCCCACATAGATCCACTTAGTTCCAGTTGGTACTCGTCGGAATTCCACGAAGGATCCTCTATCCTTCGCTACATGGTCCATCGCTCCTGAATCCACAGTCCACAAAGGATTAGACTCAGTTAAGAACACAGAACTCGACACATAAGCAAAGTTCTGAAAAGTACAAGGGGTGCATACCTTCTTTAGCTCACGACAGTCGCGAGCATAGTAACCCTTCTTGTCACAGTTGTAGCATTTCATCCTTACAAGCTTTTTCATGCGAGGAAGCTTCCCTCTTCTATGTTGGTTAAATTTGGGTTTCTTCCCTGAAGGACCTGCTTCTTCCTTGCCTTTCCCCTTATCAAACCAGTTAGGGCGCTTGCGCTTGGAGCTCGAAGCTCCATTTGAGCTAGAACCAGCATAATAAAGTTCAGCATCCGCTTAGCCGCCAACAGCGGTCCTCTTCCAGCTCAAGATGACGCATTGCATCCTCAAAGGTTTTGATATTTTCATTATGAGTCAGGTGCACCTTCATATGCTCCCAACTCTGAGGCAAGGAACGAATCACTGCTTGCACTTGCTGCTCATCTGTGAGGACATGGCCAGCATCTTTTAGCTCAGTTATCATGTTTGACATCTTTCTAAGATGTTGCTTCATGGTCTGACCATGAGGTTTCTTATAAGAGTCAAACCTGATAGTGAGTTGCCTCAGTCTAATCACCGAAGTATGACCAAATCTAGCTGCCAATGCCTCCCACATTTCCTTGGCATTGTCAAAACGCCGAAACTCTCGCATGACATCATTTTCCATGCTGCTCAGCAACGTGATGCGAGCTAGAGAGTTCATTCTTTCCACGCAGAAAAAGCTTCTTTGTCTCTTTTGTGCTGTGCAGTGGTTCCCTCTTCAGGTTCTACCATGGTCATGACAAGAGCCTCAAGTGCTTCTTGCTCTTCCAACACATACTGGATTTTCATTTGCCAAATTTCATAGTTGTCTCCATTGAGCTTTCACCTTTGTTCAGCTCGGCAACTATACTCTTTGTGGCTGAAGCCATTGATCTGAACAAATCAGAAAAATATGCACGAATTATTAATGCCTATCATTTATGCATCCCTTTTTTTACATAGACCCATCATATTAATGAATAATTTCAAGTAAGGCTTCAGAATCAAAAGGTCACTACGTTTCCAATCATCCTCCAAAAATCCTAACTTAAAACTATCATTAATATGATTGTCATATGCAAAATTAATTCTATGAAGCTACAAAGACTTCTAAAACTACCCACAACTAATTACCCACAGCAACCAGCATTAACAGAAAGCAATAGATAATTGACATACAATAAAACAATAATGCTTTCAACTATTACCAATAACATATAAGTTGCTACATCAACAACAATCATGTAGTAAACATTACATTAAGTTGTCCACAAAGCACACTTAATATATATCAGCCAATACAACTAACACCGAATCAGCACACGAACTGGGAAAGATCCTCTTTTGTTTAATTTCTTGATCTTTTCCCTTGAAACAATACAGTAATATTCATTTACAAAATCCATCACAATTTTCTTATAGGAAGCAGCTCCGTTGACATCCCATATGCGATTCAACACATCTTGCCATTCAGGTGGAAGAGTGTTTATGAAAAATCGCACCATCTCTGACTGTGACATAGGACGACCATTCCATATGACCTATTGAATTTTCTCGTTGACTTCAAGGACATGATCAATTAAGTCACCTCTCTCCATCGATGATCAGTCAGCTCAGCTATCAACTTAGACAACCTATCCTTTTGTTCATCGGTAACTGCGCGAATAGGTGTGCGCAACCTTAGGGGAGGCATAGTTCCTGCAACAAATGCAGAACAAATAAGGGATCACATTATAATCCACATAGACTTAATTGAAAAAGAAACACATTCTTTTCCTCCCTCCTTTTTTTTTTTTTTTTTTGGTCAACGGTCGTCGGTCAACGGTCAACGGTGGTCAACGGTCAACGGTCGTCGGACGTCGGACCGGTCGGGCCGGTCGGACCGCTCGCGCGGACCGACCGCACGTGCCTCGCGCGTGCGGGGGATGACGTCACGCAGACGTCATCCGGCACGTGCCGGGCACGTGCCGGGCGCGTGCCTGCGTCCGCGAGTTGGGTCGGGTCGCCGGTCGGGTCGGTTCGCCGGCCGGTGATCGCCCGGCGAAATGTCGTCGGTGATGACGTCATCGGTGACGTCATCCGAGCGGTTACCAACCGTTGGATGACGTCACGATGACGTCATCGCGTGCCGGTTCGCCCGCCGGCGGCGTGCACGCGCCGGTTCGCCGACCGGCGCGTGCGCCGCACGCGCTTGGCGATTCAGCGCTTCCGGGCGCGTCGCGCCCACACGCAGCGCCTTTCGGCCGTGCGTGTGGGCGCGTGCGGCGTCGCCCGGCGGCGCTCAACGTCTCGCCAGACTTGTCTCGACGTCGCCTTTCTTCCTATGCCATCACAATTTGATTTCGACTTATGAAAACTCGGAAAAATGGCCAAAAAGCGCTCGGGTGTCGGGATTTTTGCCCCGATCCGTACGGCCGAAGTTCTTTCGCGAAAAAATCAATCAAAAACATCAAATTGATCGGGAAAAAACGTGAACTATGGCTCTGATACCAATGTTGGGAATGACGGATCCCCGAAAACCGGATTCGACACCGAATCGAACCCCTAAATCAATGCGGAAGACGAAGCCCGGGAAAACACGTATCACCGATCGTAAAGCACACCACGGATTCGAGCGTACCTTGTTAGCCACAGATTAAACACCGACGCCGACAAGAGGAAGAAAATCTGGCCCCGTTCGATCCGATGAAGCCTTGAAGGGAAGAAAAGCGCGCCGTATGCTTACTGTTTTTCCTTTTGGGAGAGAGAGAGCGTGAGAAGAGAAAAGACGTACGTTGAATTGCAAAACGTTGTCTTCTCTCTCTCTCTCTCCTCCCTTTTATACCTTCCCCCTCCACGGGCCCTATTCCTGTGGGCCGGGCCTTTTGGGCCCAGCATAGGCGGACGGGCCTTAAGCCCATCACCAATTAAAATCATCAATATGCTTGAGGGGTAATTTTAATTGGCAATTTAAGGTTCCATAGCATGATCGATGGTAATGGTATCGGAAGGTTTGGTTATTACATTTCAGAGCTTCTTCTGTGTTTTGGACGAATGTGCTACGTCAGAAACGAACTTTGAGCTAGTCTCAGCCTACGTTGCTCTTTTGTGCTATTTTTGGGATGAGAAAAACAGAGGTATCTATCGAGCCAACATGATCCACTTTGCTAATCATCAACAAGACAAATTCACTTGGGAAATGACTAATGAATTGCGACACCTTCAGTTGAATGGTTTATCTTAAAGTAGAGGCTACAAGAACTTCTTTGTTGGATCAACGTCATGAATATCTATGAGAGAGAGAGAGAGAGAGAGAGAGAGAGAGAGATGCTGTTTTGGAGTTTTTCCAGTCAAAGAAGGATTGAAAGTATGTTCTGGACGATTCCTAGATATGTTCGCATATATATATATTGCTAACATAGTTTCTCCTCTTTTCTTCTGAGATGATGATTTATTATGCATGGCGGGCTAGGAAACGTTGTTAAACTTCTTGTTCGAGAGCTTTCTATTAAGCTGAAGAAGAGACAGAAGGTTCTTCCTGATCATTTAGTTGGAATTGATGATCGAGTCAAAGACATGATGCAGTTGTTGGACTGCGGCTCCATGGACAGACGGTTTCTTCTTGTGCACGGGATGGGAGGCATCGGCAAGACAACTCTTGCCAAGGCGGTTTTCAACGAGATAGCTCCCTTGTTTGATGGTTGCAGCTTCCTTTTAGATGTCCGAGAAAGATCACAATGTGGTGGCATTGTAAGTTTGCAAAACCAGCTGTTATCTGATATCTTGAAGAGGTCCTTAGTTGTCCATAATGTTGATGATGGAGTCAACATGATACAAGAAAGATTTCGCAACAAGAGAGTCCTCATTGTTCTTGACAATGTTGATGAGATAAAGCACCACATGGAATTGATAAGGAACCCTGCCTGTCTCGGCCCAGGAAGCAGGATTATTGTCACAACTAGGAATAAGGATCTTCTGCGAACGGTAGAAATGGGACAACAGGATAATGTCCCATCTCCTCTTAAAGGATATTATGATTATGAGATGACAATGATGAATAATAACCATGCTCTTGAACTTTTCAGTAAACATGCCTTTGAAGAAACTCTACCTCAAGATGATCTGAAAACTTTTTCCAGTGAAATAGTGGCCTCTACTGGAGGACTTCCTTTGGCTCTTGAAGTTCTAGGTTCTTCTCTTTACAAGAAAAGGCGCGGGATATGGAAAGAAACACTGGAGCGTTTAAAAAAAATATCTGAGAGGAGAGTCCTAGATATATTAAAAATAAGTTATGATGCATTAGACTCTGGGCAGAAGCAAATTTTCTTAGACTTGGCATGCTTTTTCAAAGGCGTAGATAGCAAATCCGCAACATATGTGTGGAAAGATTGTGGTCTTTTCCCTGAAAGTGGACTTGCTGCTCTCACCAAGATGTCTCTGTTGAAGATAGAGCCTCACAACATTCTTCAGATGCATGACCTAGTCAAAGATGTTGGATGGGAAATTGTTCGAGGGGAGAATTATCAGGATGCAGGAGGTCGAAGCAGGTTGTGGGAATCTGAGGAATGCCTTCATTTACTTCGTGAACTGGTACAGTAAATTTATTGATACAAGTAAAATTGCAATTTCCTTAGTAAAAAGTTGACAAAATTCTGGTCTTAGTAAAGAATTCACTACCCTCTGTGTGCACAAGTTTCTGTTTGATGTCAAAGTTCACTGATGGTTGCTATCTTTTTGTAGAATGATTACCAGCAAAAGAGCATTGTTGAATCACTTAGGTTACTATTCCCTAAGGTACAGACGCTTTCAAGTCAAGAATTTGCTGCTCTGCCAAAGCTAAGGCTACTTCATGTTGATGGGGTAAAGTTCACTGGAGATTATAAGAACCTTTTGAGAAAATTGAGATGGTTATCTTGGGATCATTGTCCTGCAGACTTTGATGCGACCAATTTCTCTCCAAGCAATCTAATCGTTCTCAAGCTTTCACATAGTGAACTTAGAGATGATTGGCCAGGATGGCACCAAATCACGGTATGAACAGTTACGCATTCATTTTTCTCTATTTTTATTGCTGTATCAAACAGGCCTGCAATTGCTCATTCCCCTTCTGATATTCTGATGACCAACAGAAATCATCGAAGTTGAAAGTTTTGGAACTTGGAGAATGCAGCCGCTTAACTAGATTGCCCTTCCTCTCTGCCCTCTCGAGGTTAGAAAGATTGATTGTACGAAATTGCCAAAGCTTGGTTGAAGTTGATGAATCAATTGGCAAGCTAGTGCACCTAAATTACTTGGAAATCGATGCATGCAAATCTCTGAGAGAGCTGCCCAAAGAAGTCGGTTGTCTGAAGGCTTTGACAGAGCTGATCGTGAGAGGGACAATACTTGGTCCTGTTGTTTCATATCTTCCCAACTCGATTGGTAATCTACAGTCTTTGACAAGGCTAGAGATGGAAAGTGTTGGAATTAGCGAACTTCCACACAGAATTGGAGAGCTAAAGGACCTTGAAAGCTTGTGTTTGTCCAGATGTTATGAGCTAAGAGAGCTTCCAAACTCAATTGGGGGACTGGAATCACTACTTGAGTTGGATCTGTCTCATACCAAAGTAACAGAATTACTTGAGTCGATTGGGTTCCTGAGGAAGTTGAAAGTGGTAAGGATAGACCATAGTGAGATGAGGAAGATCCCGGGGACTATAGGCATGGTGGAGAAGCTTGAAGAATTTCATGCAGAAAAATGCTTGAATTTGGAGGGAGATATTCCTAATGGAATGGGGAGTCTATCCTCTCTGAAAATCCTGAACTTATCTCACACTCGCATTCGATCTGTGCCCACAACAATCAACCAGCTTTCTCATCTCCAGGAACTTCATTTGGAAGGTTGCCACGAGCTTAAACAAATCCCACAGCCTGCTGCCAGTTTGATTAACCTGCATTTCGAGTCTCGCTTGCTAGAGACAGTCCCAAACCTCTCAAAGCTGACCAATTTAATCAATCTAATTGTATCTGACTACTCTGACGAATGTCCTTCTAACCCATGGGATGCCAACTCTATCCAAACTCCAAACGTGAAGTGGGTTGGGAGGTTGTATAGACTGGAGAGGCTGAAACTGATTCACAAAAGCATCGTTGCACTACCGACTGAGTTAGCTTCCGTTCCTGGCCTGGAGCGACTTGTGCTGTCTTGTTTTGACCTGCAATTACTCACTCAGCCGCTTCCTCCCACACTGTCCATGTTGAAGCTTATAAACTTCAACTCATTGCCAAAATTATCATGCCGTTCTGACTTTAGAAGTATGTTGAGTTTAGAGCTATGTAAATCATGGCTGATAGAAATTCCACTCAGTCAGTTTGGACAACTGGAGAATCTGAGAGAACTGACAGTGTCGAACTGCGCATTTCTTGTGCGGTTATCCCATCTGTCAGGCTTGAAGAAGCTCAAAGTGTTGTGCTTGTTGAACTGCCCGAAGCTAGTTGAGATCCAAGATCTTATCGAACTGAAATCACTGGAAGGAATAAGGATTGACCGGTGCAATTCCCAAGTAAGGTTGCCTAATCTCTTGAAGATGAAGAAGTTGAGGAGAATAGAAATTAGATTCTGCAAATTGTTGCTAAGTTTGCCTTTTCTATCTTGGGAAGCTATTGAAGATTGTCATCTAGTAGTTGACGGATGCGATAAGCTAGCCAACCACGATGGCCTTTTTCGGCTTCACAAATACAAAAAGCAATGTCCAGACCCCCGATCGCGCCTATGAGTTGGAGAATAGAGAACACTCGCCTTGTCCTGTTTGCGTGAAGTTTCCCCCAAAATGAGATTGCTTTGTCAGAGAGGATTTGCTTCTACTTTCTATTTCCTTTTATTTCCCAGGTTGTGCTCTTCTTGAGGTTTTGCTTGTAATTTCTCTTCCTTTTATTTCCCTTCTTCGAGGATCTGCTTGTACTTTCTATTTCCTTTTATTTCGCTGGTTGTGCCCCTCTTTCTTCTCAACTTTCCAGTTAGCATACTCTGGATTAACAGGGGAAGCTCACGTGCGACAAGACAATGCATATGAGGGAGCAGTCTAGTAATCTCTCTCTTTACTCTTCCACTTATTCTCAACTCACAGAGGAAGCTCGTTTGATGGAAACTTAATTCAGTTTCTTATTGCAGACAACCAATACAATTCAATTCAATTGCGTAAGACACTTAAATGGAATGAATCTGAAAGTCGGACAGGAAAAAGAAGCCAACACCCGCTTCTTATCAAGGACTTGTTCCTTTTCTCCAAGAAATGAAGAACACTTATTGATGGCTGGTTGTCCCTTCCCACAACCAAGTCTAACCAGGTCAGGTACAGACTGTACCATTTCTTTTGTGTGCAATTGGTTCCGACTGCCATTGATGTTCCCGACCTTTTTATAAGCCCATAAGTCGAACGAAACAATTTTAACATGCCATCTTGCTAGGTGGATGTGGATCGGATGATTAATGGACAGGACTTCTTATCTGTCTACTTAAAAAAAAAAAAGCGGACAATCATCGCGAAGTCGCAAACATGATACGGAACCCGCGAGCGGCTCTTATCTTATGGGGGTCCAATCCCCAGATCCCATCGGAACTACATTACCTATAATAATAAGACATGGGAATGTAACGACGGGTTTCCCAAAACAAGCGGCGATAGAGATGACATGAATCATATGTCCGCAAGAAGATGGCTTAATTAGGTCACGTCTCGAGCATTAAGATTGTGCAGTGGACTGAGCTGGCCATGGCTGAGACTCTGCTGCCATCTGCAATTACTTTCCCATGGCAAGTCTTTACCTAGTCTCATTTATTTTCTCGAGAAAGAAAAAAAACGTATGTCCTTTTTTTAATTTTATTATACATTTCATTCATATTTTTCGTGAGTGTGACATGGAAAGTGATCATTTCGTGATATATAATATATTACAGCTGAGCCCGAGCGACCCATGAAACTTGAAAGAGGTGAGAAATATATAATAGATTGTATATCTCAAGAGGTACATAGCATACATAAATGATACACCATTCAAAAGCACATTGCTTTTTCTTGTAGGGAAAATTACAAAGAAGAAGTCCTAAACCTATTTTAAAACTAAAGAAAAGAAAAGAAATATATATATATATTCAAATATTATTTTAAAAATCCACATCACCACCAATAGTGCCACGTCAGTATCAACCAGCCAAAATTGGTCGGATGGACTGAACGATATAAATACAAAATGTGTAGGATTAAATTGGAAAAAAAATTAGGACTAAATTGGCATGATTGCAATAAGTTTATAATTTTTTTTTGGTAATTCACCATTTTCTTGTAAGTCAACGTTTAGTTATTTTATTAATATTATATCACCCTAAAATTATTTTGCCAAAAAACAAATAAAGCAATTGAAATTGATTTGCTTTGACCAAACTAACAGACCTATTTCCCTCGTATCATTTCACGCTTGAAAGAATTAAGATAAACTTGGTCAGATCTATTTCCATTGGTCGGACCTTTCCTTTTGAGATAAACTTTTTTTCAGAATTCTTGAGGATCTATTAGTCAGAGAACAATGTCTTTTCATTCAAATTGTCAAAAATGATTAATATTCCATTAATTAAGATTAGAAATGTTTAAAAACATCCACATGTTTATTCTATAGTAAATAGATTCGCAAATTCGGAGTGTAGACGAGGACGAAAATAAGTTTACATCAAGTTTTGAAAATAAACTTATTATTCATTACTTAAACTGACCACAATGCGCTTACTTATCAAAAGAGTGAATGAGTTATCAAACTTGCAATTTTGAACTTGCTACCTAAAAAATCATTTTACACTTGAAATAGATTTTCTTCATTTGAACTCGTAGTAATGGTTTTTAAAAGAACAAAGGGGCTACTAGCGCTAACAACCCCATGGACATCACTGTAAGTGCACGAAATCCATTATGAAATGTTTGATTTGAACCTTAAATACTTAGCACCAACCCACAATCCTAAGGTTCGAGATTAGCGAGATCATTATCGTAACCCCATCAAGATAATAACAATTAGGATGTATCTTTATACAAAATATATCGCGATTAGGATGTCTCTTCAAACAAGATATGTTGCGCTCCGTTATGAAATGTTTGATTTGAAACTTAAATATTTAGCACCAACCCACCATCCTAAGGTTCGAGATTAGCAAGATCGTCATCGCAACTTTGCTAGGATGCTAGCAATTAGGATGTCTCTTCACACAAGATATGTTGTAACTCACAAGTAGACAACGCAATACAAGTTGTTCAAAGGTTGGGGTTTGCACATGACACACGAATTGAACTTGTGACCTCGTGGAAAACAATTGACCCTTGTACCACTTGGCCTTTTGATAGCGAAACATCATCTGTGTTATAGTTACATATCATATGCATATTGTTGCATTTGGTTAAATTAGATCGATCATGAGACATGATCAGTATATTTATCCTCTATAAGATTTGAGAGTCTCGCCCCATAGTCTTTGCTGAATTCATTGGGAAAAAAAATCACATCCGTTTGTCTAATCATTCGTGTGCAACAAAATTGAAGGATATATTAGCCTTGGGGATTTTTAAGTTGAATCAAAATTCTAATCTTAGTTATAAAATTGATTAAAAAAAGCAATAGCAAGAGTTGAATTCCCAATATTGGGAAAAAAGATTGCCCATAAGAAAAATAATGAAAAATCACTCATCACTTCTAATATCAATAAGAAAAAAAGAAAGCACAAAAACTATGAAAAACACTCGCCTGGCCAAGCAAAATGAAAGAAAAATGAAAAATTGTGGACTAAGCCACTTCACCGAAATAGTATTCCCCATACAGAATAGTATAGATCGCTTGTAAATCTGGGAACATGGCTCGATCGAAACTCGGGTTCACTAGAGCGAAATGTCATTTCCTTTTCAGTTTCTTAAATTTTGAGTTGTGCCAATTTCTTGCACATTCCTTTAAAGCCACATGAAGTAAGTTAGTATATCTTATTCAGATTCGCATAACAGACGGTACAAAATGGCATATTATCTCACTCCTCTTATTCTATGCGCGTTACAATGACCTTTTACTTTTTTCAAGTAATTTCTCTCCACCTATTTTAGGACACATCGTTTACATAGAGAAAAAAAAACTATCATACTTTTTTTTCCTTGACGAATCATATGGGAAAAGTACCAATAAAGTCCTAAACCTATGATATTTGTACCAATTCAATTTTAAATCTTTTAATTGGACCAATTCAGTTTTAAACATTTTTCACATTAATATTAATTCAGTCCATTCGATCAAATTTGGCTGGCTGGCATTGACGTGGACATCGGCCGGTGCCGATTGTCCAGCCAACGATAATGTTGCAATTTTTAAATAATTTTTCTCAAAATTTTATTAATTTTTGTCTTTTTCTTTTTCCTTTTTCTTTTTCTTTTTGTTTTCTTCTTCCTCATCAGACTTCTTCTCCCCATAGTGGCCGGTCCAAATCTAGGCAAGGCCTAGGAACTGTGGGTGAGGCTAGCCTCCCCGTGGCCTTGTCGCTGGCGAAGGCGGCCTTGCTCACCTCGCCAACCACGAGCAAGGTTGCCTAGATCTCGGCAAAGCTGCCTCGCCCGCAGCCCTCGTCCAATGGCTGGTGAGCCTCGCTAGCCACTACTAGGAGAAGAGCTCAAGGAGGAAGAGGAGGAAAAAAGAAAAGAAAAGGAAAAACCAAAAAGAAAAAGGTAAAAAAAAATTATTTTAAAAAAGCCACCTCGGCGTTGGCCAGACGGCCAGCATCAACTAGCATCCACGTTAGCACCGGTTAGGCCACATGGATTGAATTGATATTAATGCGAAAAAGTTTAGGACAAAATTAGTCCAATCAAGAGGTTTATAACTGAATTAATACCAATATCATAGGTTTAGAACTTTTTTAGTACTTTTTCCTAAATCATATGGTCCTATAATTTCATCAACCAATAAGCTTTTAAAAAAATTGGGGATAATACCCTAAAAAACCCTAAGCCCGGTATTTTGTGACAAATTTACCCCAAACTATTTTTTGACCACCAAAAACCCAAAACTGGTATATTTTGACAAATTTATCACAAAGTTGGTACACTTGTGACAAATTTACCCTATGTTAGTTTTCGTTAAATTTTATTCTCAAATTATTAAGTTAAATGACACATGACAGTTAACCAATATATCAATTTAGGATTTTATGTTCCGTTTGTCACAGTTTACAATTTTTATGATTTTTTTGTGGTATTAATCCAATTTAGTATAGGGTATATTTGTCACAAATTTACCAGTTTAGGGTTTTTTGCAGTCGAATAAATTAGTTTGGGGTAAATTTGTCATAAATGTACAAATTTAGGGTTTTTATAATCGGTCGGGGTAAATTTATCACAAGTTTACCGGTTTGGGGTTTTTCATGGTCAAAAAAAAAAAAAATAGTTTGGGGTAAATTTGTCACAAGTGTACCAGTTTTTGGTTTTTAAGGTATTATCCCAAAAAATTGTGATAACAATTAAAATGAGTGAGAAGGATATGTAAGCTAATATATGTGCTAAAATGGAAAGAATATCATGATTTTTCCTAAATCTGAAAAATGAAAAAGTGGACGGGAAAAGTGCCAAAAAAGTCTTAAACATTTTGGCTTTGTGTTGATTTAGTCATAAACCTTTTTTGGTGCCGATTTAGTCCTAAACATTTTTATGTTGTGTCAATTCAGTCATTTCCGGTCAATTTTGGCCGGATTTTCTTATTTGGGCGGCCAGGCTGCGTGGCTGATCGGCGCTGACATGTACAACTTTTAATAATATTTTAATATTTTTTAATATTTTTATTTTTATTTTTATTTTTTCTCTTTTTATTTTTATTTTATTTTCTTTTTCTTTTCTTTTCTTCTCATCTTCTTCCTCCGGCCCGATCGCCGGAGCTCGACGACCAGCCAAAGGTGATGGTCGGAGAGGTCGACCTCACCGGCCACCTCGCCTGCCCGGCGCGAGGCACCCTCGCAACCTGGGTGGCGAGGCTCGCCCTCGTTGAATCTGGCGAGGGTCGAGCCTCGCCCATGGCCGGCGAGGGCGAGCCCCGTAAGCTCAACGTGAGGCCAGCTGGACTCCTCCCCGGCTCCGTTCTCCAATCCCAACCTCGCCCTAGAAATTTCCTCCCTCCTCCTCTCGTCGTTGTCGTTGTCGTCATCTCTAGGATTTACGGGAGCTCCGGGTGTCTTCGGTCGCGCGGCTCCAGCCCCGGATTTTCACCTGTTTCTCTTGCGGTGACAATCCGTCGGGGGTGGGGGTTGGGGTTCTTCGAGGTAGCTAGCCTTGCACCGAGCTGGCGGGGCTCACCCTTGTCGGCCATGGGCGAGGCTCGACCTTCGCCACCTAGGCCGCCCTCGCGGCCACTAGCGACCTCGCCGGCCGTCGCCTCGGCTGGTCGTCGAGCTCGGCGGCTGGTTGGAGGAAGAAGATGAGAAGAAAAAAAAAAGAGGAAAGAATAAAAATAAAAATAAAAAGAAAAAAATAAAATAAAAAATATTCAAAAATATTAAAATATTGTTAAAAAGTTGTACACGTCAGCGCCGATCAGGCCACATCAGCCGGCCCGTGTCCAGTCAGCAAAATCCGGCCAAAATTGGTTGGAAAGGACTGAATCGGCACAACATAAAAAGGTTTAGGACTAAATCGGCACAAAACCAAAAGGTTTAGGACTTTTTTGGCACTTTTCCCAAAAGTGGACTCAAACCGAGATGTTCTCACACTACTTCTCCAGAGAAGCGCGTCTACCGATTTTAGTTTCATTGCGTTTGCTTCTGGAGATTGAACGAGTCCGTCCGTTGCCGTTCCGCGTGGAAGCTGACTTCGAAGGTAAAGGCAACGAAAGTCATCACACTCTGGGCTTTGAATAAATACATGCAATGGAGTCATGCAGGAGAATAGAATTTTAACTTTCTCTGCAAGCGATAATGTAATTCTTTTATGCAAGAATACAAAACACAAGATTTTTTATCTTCATGATTTTCATGACGAGAGAAATGAAGACATACTTTTATCCATAGTGATACTCTTGATGATCATTGTTGCTGAAAACCGAAAAAACGCAAAAATCCAATTTCTCTCTATTAACCCACTTTTCCTTAATGTATTCTGTTTGATGGAGGATAGAATACAACAGAAGTTTTTCACGTCATGGGTAGAGAGAAGACAAAACTCTTATTTATATGTGCTATCAAGAGATGCCTTCAATCAAAGCGACTTTTTAACTTTCATGAGAGTCGCACCTCTTTGCAAGAAACGGTAACTTCTCAATGAGGATTATACAATTTCATTAGAGTCGTAACTTCTCATAACTAGTACATTTTAGTATTAAATATTTATTAAACCATCAATTAATAATACCATGTGGGCCACACAATAATTCTTACATTCTCTCACTTGGCCCTATGACATTCCTTTCATGGTTTAATTAAAACCATAATGTGCACAATAACATGATGCTAAAATCTTTCTTAAATTGGCTATCACATAATAATCACAATTAAATATTAAAAAAAAAAACTAATGCGATGACAGTTGTATGTCATTAATCCACATAGTCCCTTCCATGTACTACAATAATAGCTTTCTACTTAACATGATCCATAAATGAGAAGTGCAGAAATGATCCAACCATAATGTCTCTATTAGAAATTATCCTATTTAACATTCATATATTTCCATAATGTATACTAATAGAAAACAAGAAATATCAAAACCACATAAATGAGCTTAGAGTGTCAAATACATCATCCACTAATGTCTATACTTTCAACGTGTTTATTAAATGTTTTGGGCGGCGGTCCTTTTGTTATGAGATCTACTATCATAAGATTTGTGTTAATGTGCTGAATTGACACTCTATTTCTAAACTTCTTATTTAACAAACAAGTATTGAATTTCCATATGCTTAGCACCCTTAAAATGCTTGTCGTTCTTTGAGAAGAAAACTATTGCAGAGTTGTTACAATAAATTTTCAATAGCCTAGCAATACTGTCGACAATCACAAGCCCTAAAATAAAGTTTCACAGCCATAATCTATGAATAGTGGCCTCAAAGCATGCCACAAATTCAATCTCTATAATGGATGCAGCAATAACTGATTACTTCACACTTTTCCATGATATTGCCCCTCCAGCCATAAGAAATAAGTAATCTAACGTTGTTTTTCTTGTTTCGGCACATCCATCTAATTTTGAATCTGAATATCCAATCATTTCAAGATGATCGGATCATTTATAAGTGAGCATATGATTTTTCATTCCTTGCAAGTATCTGAGAACTTTCTTTGTATATTTCCAATGATTTAATCTGGGATCACTTTGGTACCTACCCAACATTCTGACAGCAAAACTAAAATCTAGTCTGGTGCAAGTTTGAGCATACAATAAGCTCCCAACAACAGATGCATAAGGAATACTTTTTGTTTGTTCTCGTTCTAATTCACTTTTCGGATATTGCATAAGGTTAAATTTATCACTTTTCTAAATTGGAACTACTTCTACTTAACATTTATTTATATCGAATCCCTAAAATTTTCTCAATGTAGGCTTTTTGAAACAACTCTAACAATTCTTGTGATCTATCAATGAATATTTTTATTCCTATCATATACACTGCCTTTTTCATATCCTTCATTTCAAAATTCTTAGAGAGAAACTTCTTAATGTTATGTAACAAACCAAGATCATTAATAGCAAGCAAAATATCATCAATATAAAGAACTAGAAAAATAAACTTACTCTCATTGACCTTCATATATGTACATCAATCGACAGTGTTTTCCTTAAATTCAAATAAATTTATGGTATTATTGTCAGGAAGCTTGTTTAAGTTCATATATTGATTTATTTAATTTACACAACATGTGATCCCGTTCTTGCTAATAGAGAAATCAAGAACAGAGTCAGTCTAGAGGGTCCCGGGTGTGTTCACGACCGATGTGCTTCCCTTACCATTTCAATCAACGGCTGATGATAATTCACCAATAATTTGACAGCTGACAACGTGCACGGCGAATTTGCCGCACAAACAAACAAGTGACACGTGCAGAATGGAGAGTTTATGAAACTGCAGAAATTACTAAAATAGATTAAATGTTCTTATTTCTCTAATAATACATAATAGTTCCGACGAGGATTTCATTTATTGCCCAAACTGTAAATTAAGATATTCACTCGCCATTGACAATTTAAGCTGCTACTAGTATTAGGAATTTATTAGGAGATACTTTTAAATTGTGTGACAATTCATTTGTTTGTGCCATTTTATTGAGAAGGATTAAATTGTGGTTATTTTCTAAGTAGCATCGACATGTGACATGATACATCGATACATCATTTTTCAAAAATGGAGAATTCGACGCGTTGTATATTAAACGAATATTTTTATTTTTAATTAATTTAATTCAAATTCATAAATATATAAATAATTAAAAAAGAGTCTATAATGAATTTACACCAATAATATTATAAATCAATTCATTGGAAATTCGAAAAACATATTCATAATTAATGCGTATCATGTTTGGAAACATGTTTTAACTTTGATAAAAATTATTAATGAAATTAATGACTATCAAGACATTAGAATCAACTTATTTAAATAAATCCATAATTTTCTACCATGACCAAAATGTATTATCATTTAAAATTCAATACTTTTTTTTTTTCGAAATTATTTTTAATCTCATTTATTTATTTTTCGATTAAAAAAAAATTCCCCTCGAGGGGTCCACCCCAACCCCCACTTCCTTCTTTCCCAAGTCTATTTCCCGCACCCCCAAGTTTTACTTCACTTTCCTTTCCCTCCCTCACCAGGCTGTCACTCCCCACTCTCTCCAAAATGAAAAATGGCGCCATCAGACTCCCCATTTTAAAATCATTTTGAGCTTCCTTATGAAAAACCCTAGCCAGCGCCCTCCTCCTCCTCCTCCTCCCCGCCGCACGACCCTCACGAGCCCCTTCCTCTCCTCTTCCTCTCGATCTCTGCTTGCTCTCGGTCCTCGTCACAATCGTTTACCGGCTCTTCTTCCTTTCCTGTTTCGTCTGCTCTTCTTCTTCTTCTTCTTCTTCTTCCTCGTTCGCAATGTCGTCTGATCGACGGGGAGCACAGACGCGAATCGTCAAGATTTCCACGCACGTCGCGCCAACATTGAGCTACAGGTTCGATGTGTTCTTGAGCTTCCGAGGGCCCGACTGTCGCTACACAATAGCGGATGTCATCTACGAAAGCTTAGTCGACGCCAGAATTAGAGTGTTCAGAGACAAAGAAGAGCTTCCCGTAGGCAGGAAAATTGGACCAGAGCTCGAGCGCGCAATCGACGAGTCAAGGATCCACATGCCGATCTTCTCGAAAGACTACGCGTCCAGCCCGTGGTGCCTTCAGGAGCTCGCACGCATGGTGAAGCGCCAGAGAGAATCCGCGGGACACGAAATCGTGCCCGTATTCTACGGCGTGAGTCCTTCGGACGTCAGGCACAAAAGCGGTTCGTACGGCGAGGAACTGCTTTGGCACGGGGGGTTATACGGCGAGGAGAGGGTGCGAGAGTGGGGGGAGGCTCTAACGGAGGCCGCAGGTTTTAAAGGATGGGACGCAAGAAACATGGGGTAAGTAAAAGAAGAAAATTTAATGGCCATTACACCCTTATATTTTTTTTAACTCTCTCTCTCTCTCTCTCCCCTCTCTCTCTCTCTCTCCCCCTCAATCCCCATCTCAAACATATATACACATCTATAGATTGCAATCTGAAATATGCTTAGAAGGGTAATTTTAATTGGCAATTTAAGGTTCCATAGCATGGTAAATGGTAATGATGTCGGAAGGTTTGGTATTTGCATTTTAAAGATTCTGGGATGTTTTGGACGAATGTGCTACGTCATAAATGAACTTTGAGCTAGTCGCAGCTTATGTTGCCATTTTATACCTGTTAAATAGGGGAGTCAAGTTGGATTGAAGATAGTATGATCCAAATTGATCCATTTAATCCATCAATTTCCATACAATATTAAATTTAGTGACCCATATCCGTCCTTGCCTAAATTGTTAAAATGTTTTTTTTTTTTAATCAAATCTAGTAAAACTCATAGCCAAGGTGAGAACACGGAATAAGCAAGCACAAGAGCACCCTTATTATTTTAGGCCTTACCATTCTAAATCACTAACTCATATAACAATCCAACGGTTTAAGAAATTGGTTTATGACTTATTTTGATAGATCTCTTATCTATCAAGCCAACATGATCCACTTTGCCAATTATCAACGAAACAAATTCACTTGGGAGATGATTAATGAATTGTGAGACCTTCAATTAAATGGTTTATCTTAAATTCTTTTCCCTCGAGAATAAGTAGGGGAGAGAGAGAGAGGTATATTATGTTTATGAGTGTTTGCAGTCATAGAAGGATTGAAAGTGTGTTCTGGAGGATTCCTAGACATGCTCGTATATTGCTGATATAGTTGCTCCTCTTTTCTTCTAAGATGATGATTTATTGTAATGTATGGCAGGCTAGGAAACCTTGCTAAAATTCTTGTTCGAGAGCTTTCTATTAAGCTGAAGAAGGGACAAAAGGTTCTTCCCGATCATTTAGTTGGAATTGACGATCTAATCAAAGACGTGGTGCAGTGGTTGGACTGTTGTTCCCTGGATGTGCGATATTGTTGTGCGTGGGATAGTAGGCATCGGCAAGGCAGTTGTTCATAAGATAGCTCATAAGTATGATGCTTGCAGCTTCCTTTCAAACATTCGAGAAAGATCACAAACCGGTGACATCGTAAAGTTGCAGAAACAGCTATTATCGGATATCTTGAAGAGCACCACAGACCTCCACAATGTCAATGACGGCCTCAACATGATAAACTCTAAATTACGTGGAAAAAAGGTCCTCATTCTTCTGGACGATGTGGATAATGTCCAGCTCAGGGCACTGGCGAAAATCCCTCACTGGTTCGGTTTAGGAAGCAGGATTCTTATGACAACCAGAGATGTGAGTCCTCTGTCAGTGGAAGCAATGGCACGACAGGATCTCCCATTTAAGGGTTGTCTCTATGAGATGATAGACTTGAATTTTGGCCATGCTCTTCAACTTTTCAGTAAGCATGCCTTCGGAGAAACCCTACCTCCGGATGATCACGAAAATCTTTCGAGGGAGATAGTGGCCACCACCGGGGGAAATCCTTTGGCTCTTGAAGTTTTAGGTTCTTTCCTCCGTACCACAAGGGTCAGGACATGGGTAGCAACATTGGAACGTTTAAGGAGATCACCTCATGAGAGAGTCCAAGAGGAGGTGCTAAGTATAAGTTATGAGGCAATCAGCTTTGAGCAGCGGCAAATTTACTTAGACATTGCTTGCTTTTTCAACGGTCATGAGAAGATTACCAGAACATATGTGGAAAGATTGTGGTTTTTTCCCTGAAAGCGGACTTCCTGCACTCACTGATATGTCTCTGTTGAAGATAAACCATGACAGATTCTCGATGCATGAGCAGCTTGTAGCTTTTGGAAGGGAAATTGTTCGAAAGGAGAATCATCTGAATGCAGGAAACCGAAGCAGGTTGTGGGAATCTGAGGAATGCCTTTGCATACTTCGTGAACCGGTAAGGTTATAAATACAATTAAAACTGCAATTTTTTTTCGGTCCAATTAAAACTGCAATTTACTTGGTAGAACAGAATTTTGGTCTTAGTAATACTTCACTGCCCTTGCACGAGTTTCTCTTGTTTGACGTTAAAGTTCACTGATGCTTGGTATCTTTGTTAGGTTGATTACCAGCGAATGAGAAATGTCAAATTGCTTAGGTTACAACTCCCTAGGGTACAGACGCTGAGAAGTCAAGAGTTTGCTGCTCTGCCAAAGCTAAGGTTTCTTCATGTTGAAGGGGCAAAGTTCACTGGCGATTATAAAAATGTTTTCAGAAAACTGAGATGGCTATCTTGGGATCGTTGTCCTGCAGACTTTGAGGCGATCAATTTCTCTCCAAGCAATCTAGTCATTCTCGAGCTTTCTAATAGTGAACTTAGAGATGATTGGCTCGGATGGCACCAAATCATGGTATGAACATTTACATATGCATTTGTTTTCTATTTTTATTGTTTCATCAAACATGCCTGCAATTTCACATTCTCCTTCTGATTTTCTGGTGACCAACAGAAATCATCTAAGTTGAATGTTGTGGAACTTCAAGAATGCAGCTGCTTAACAAGATTACCTGACCTCTCTGCCCTCTCGACATTGGAAAGATTGACTATACGTAATTGCCAGAGCTTGATTGATATTGGTGGATCAATTGGTAAGCTAGTACAACTGAAATACTTGGAAATTGATGGGTGCAAATATCTGAGAGAGTTGCCAGAAGCGGTTGGTTGTTCAAAAGCTTTGAAAGAGATGATTGTGAGAGGGACGATACTTGGTCCCGTTGGTTCGTATCTTCCCAAGTCAATTGGCAATTTACAGTCTTTGACAAGGCTAGAGATGGAAAGGGTTAAAATTAGCGAGCTTCCACACTCAATTGGAGAGCTAAAGTATCTTGAGTGCTTGTGTTTGTCCAGATGTGATGAGCTAAGAAAGCTTCCAGACTCAATTGGGGGATTGGTATCACTACTTGAGTTGGATCTGTCTTGCACAAAGGTAACAGAATTACCTGATTCAATTGGAAGCCTGAGGAAGTTGAAAGTGATAAGGACAGATCATAGCGATATAAGGAGGATCCCAAAGACTATAGGCATGGTGGAGAAGCTTGAAGAATTTCATGCAGGAAACTGTGCGAATTTAGAGGGAGATATTCCTAGTGAAATTGGGAGGCTATCCTTTCTGAAAATCCTGGACTTTTCTCAAACTCACATTCGATCTCTGCCAACAACAATCAACCAGCCTTTCTCATCTCGAGGAACTTCATTTGGAAGGTTGCCATGAGCTTGAACAAATCCCAGAGCCTTCTGCCAGTTTGATTAAACTGTATGTTAAGTCTTTCTCATTAAAGACAGTCCCAAACCTCTCAAACTTGACCAATTTAGTTGATCTAACTGTATCAGACTGCTTTGAGGAATCTCTTTCTAACCCAGGGACTGCTGGTTTTATCCAAACTCCAAACCTGAAGTGGGTTGGGAAGTTGCATAGACTGAGGAAGCTGAAACTGGTCCATAAAGACATCACTGCTGTGCCAAGTGAGTTTAATTCCCTTCCTGGCCTGGAGCAACTTGTTCTATCTTGTTTTGACCTGCAATCACTCATTTCGACACTTCCTCCCACACTGTACATGTTGAAGCTTATAAACTTCAGCTCATTTGAGTCATCGCCCTGTTCTGACCTGAAATATTTGTCAAGTTTGGAGCTATGTAAATCGTGGCTGATAGAAATTCCACTCAGTTGGTTTGGACAACTGGAGAATCTGATGGAATTGACTGTGTCGAACTGTGCAAGTCTTGTGCAGTTATCCAGTCTGTCAGGCCTGAAGAAGCTCAGAGTGTTGCGCTTATTAAACTGCCTGAAGCTAGTTGAGACCCAAGGTCTCGACGAACTGGAATCACTGCGAACTATAAGGATTGGCCAATGCAGTTCCCTATTGTGGTTGCCTCATCTCTTGAAGTTAAAGAAATTGGGGACCATGGAATTTATATCCTGCAGATCATTAGTTCGTTTGCCTCATCTACCTCAGGTAGCTTATGATTGTCATCTGGTAGTGGATGGATGCGATGAGCTAGCTGACCATGATGGCCCTTTCCGGCTTTACAAAGACAAAAGGCAATGTCCAAACCCCCGTTCGTGCCTATAAGCCGCAGGATAAAGAACACTCGCCTTGCCTTGTTTGCACACAGTTTTCCGAGAATGAATTGCTTTGTCAGAGGGGATTTTCTTGTACTCTTTTTTTTTTACCCTGGTTGTGCTCTTCTTTCTTCTCAGCTTTCCTGTTAGCATACTCTGGATTAACAGGGGAAGCTCAAGCGTGAAAAGACATTGCATATGATTAAGCAGTCTAGTAATCTCTCTCTTCATTCTTCAACTTACTCTGAACCTACTCTGTTTCTTCTTTCAGATAACTAATAACTTTCTTCAGTAAATTGCATAAGCATTTCAAAAGAAATATTTTTTGTGAGCTATAATGCATTCTTAATGAGGATGTGTTCCTCTTATCCAAGAAAAAAAGAACACTTGAGATTGCTGTTGTCCCCCATTCCCACAGCCAAGTCTGACAATGTTAGGTACAGCGCACTTTTCTTTTACATGCAATCGAGTCCTGACCGCCATTGCTGTTCCTGACTTAGTTATAAGCTTATAAGTGCAGATGACAATTTTAACGCAGCATCTTGATGGTTAGATGTGGATCAAACTTTGAACAGGCAGGACCTGTTTTCTGTCTAGTAAAAACTGGACCGTTGTTGCAAAGTTGCAAGCGTAGATCGGATCAGTGAGCAGCTACTATGGAAGTCCAATGCTGAGATCGACCGGCATCGTTTACTTGCAATACTAAGTTATAAGCATTCAATAACGGGTTCGCTAAAGCAAGCACGATGGATGATGACTAGGAGACTCCTCGTGGAATATCCCGAAATTTCAAGTCATTGGGGGGTGATTGTCCCTTTCGGTTATTGTTTGGCTCCTGAGCCGACGAAAACATCTTTTGCTTTTAAGGAACCTATTTTTCATGGGGTGTTAGCGGCTGAGATGACATGAATTTTATTTCCGCAAGTAGATGGCTTCATTAGGTCACGTCTCGAGCATAAATGTCGTGCGGTGGACTGGGTCTCGGCCACGGCCAATCGGTCAGCCAGTGGGATGGGATTGGATGACAACTGACCTCAGTTTTGGTGCTTCATAACCTACATAAAAGTAAATACAAATCGAGTTATATCTGAATCAAGCCAGAAAAATATAACCCCAAACTCCACTAAAAGTGGAACATGCATGAGCTTGACTGGCCAGAGCAGAGAACATTCACAGAGCAGAGTGAGGACAAAGGATGAGATAATCCTCCTTTTTTCCCTTTTCTTCTGCACTCACCCACTCATTGCCCAGCGACACAACAAACGTGGGTTTCTGCAACACATGCTTAGCTCAAGTTTTCTCGCAACAAATCAACAAACTTTATGCAGAGGCATGACAGTATTGAGACCCAAAAGAAGTCCTAGATTCTGCTTGAAGCAATCGAGTCCGGAAAAGGAATGCTCTTTCCACCCCCCGCAAGGAAAAAAGCCAGATTTTTATCTAACTATAGAACTGGAACAACCACATAGGCAAAAGCTGATAAATTTGCATAAAGCGAGCAACCATGAAAGGGAATTGCACCGGAAAAGTCGGAGACGAGGAGGACCGCGAGCTTGGAAGCAGGGGGGCCGGTGATGTAACCTTTCAAGCCTCCGATCTCTGCCCCACATCCGATTCCGACACTCGTGGCACTAAGTGTCGGAGGGTTCTCTCAGCACTGAGTCTCTGACATGGCCTTCTTCTTCTTCTTCTTCTTCTTCTTCAATGGAGAGGTGGCATGAAGCTTCCGCGGGAGTTGGAAATGGTGGAAATGGGAACTCTGTTGCTCCCGTTCTTGCTGACAGACAAATCAAGAAATCAAGCACAGAGGACGGTCTAGAGGGTCCTGGGCTTGTCCACGAACGATGTGGTTGCTTTTACCATTTCAATCAACGGCCGATGATAAATCGCCAGCAATTTGACGGCTGACAACGTGCACGACGAATTTGCCGGGCAAACAAACAAGTGACACGTGCAGAATGGAGAGTTTATGAAACTGGGGAAATTACTAAAATAGATAAAAATGTTCTTATTTCTCTGATGATAGTTCCGACAAGGATTTCATCCATCGCCCAAAATGTGAATCAAAATATTCACTAGCCACTGACAACTTAACCAACGATGGCGAGCAGAATAGTATAACTAGTTTAAGTCTAATGGAGATTGCAAAATGGGTCTGATGTTGCAAGTAATGCTACTTGTATTAAGAATTTATCAGGAGATCCTTCTTAAATTACGTGGGAATTCATTTGTTTGTGCCATTTTATCGAGGATTGATACCACCAAAAAACCAAACTCATTGATATCTATAATATCAATAGCCTAAATTTTTTATTTGGAAACATTTTGAATAAAAGTTTGAAGTGCCTTCATTTTTTAATATAAGAATATAAAGTGGATCTTGTTTCAAATAAATCATGAAGTAATTATATCCATTTCAAATAAGGGTCTAACTTTCTAGCTAATCAAGGGGATTTATGTCCTTTACCTTTTTAAAACAAAAATTCCTTTTTTCCCTTTTTTTAGTTTTTTAATTTTTCCTCCCCAGTGGCCGCCTGGCCAATGCTTGGCGAGGACTACCCTCGTCGACCATAGGCAAGGAACAACCTCACATGGGATCATTAGTTTAAGTTCAACTTAATAACTAAATAAAATATATAAGATTTCATGGCGACCCTCACCTTAGGAGAGGCCACCCTTGCAACCATAGGTGAGGCTAGCCCTTGCTAGATTTGGGTGAGGGTTGCCTCACTAGCGGTTGGTGAGGGACGGCCTTGTGGCCATCGGTGAGGCTTGTAGTCCCTCGTTGGCAAGCAAATTAATAATAATAATAATGATGATGATAATTTAAAATAAAAAAATTTATTTGGAAAAAAGCACTCTTGACTAGTAGAATATTTAGCTTGTTGGAGATCATCAAGGTCAAGCCATTATTTGAAATTACCAAGGCCACTTTAAAGTCTCAGATCCCTATTTGAGATTGACATTGTTACTTCAGGCCATTGTTTAACACAATATTTACTTTAGACCCTTGTTTGAAAAAATGATGATATTTTAGATTCTTATTTGGAATTTTTCCTTTTTATTATGTTGCAAAAAATCTTAAATCATACCCATCTAACAGCAATATTTTAAATTCCTTTGTGTCATCAAAACCTCCAATTATGTAGTAGTGCCAATGCTACAAACTAGTGGATATCCTGGGTCTTGGTGGAACAAAAAAAAAAAAAAAAAAGTTAAAAGTTAAAGATTTTTTTATGGTGGACAGATAATATTGTCAGATTTTAGCTACCAAAAATGTATTTTTAATGTTACAACCAACATAATGTAGGGATTTTTATGATATTTTCCCGTCAAGAGTAATATTAGTGCAAAAAAAAAAAAAAAGTGTATGCAACTTGGGCAACAAATTGAGAAGGGAAAAAAATAGAGGATAATAAGAGTTTGCATGACAATATTCCTATTTTTCTAATCTTTTGTTCTTCTGAATAGAAAAATAAAGTCAATAATGGCTAGGGAATAGATTTGGAACATAAACAAGAACTGAAAAAAAAAATAGCTTTTTATTCTTGAGAATAATTTCTAGACATAAGTCATGTTCTTTCTTTTCTTTTTTTCCTTTTTTTCTTCTCCCTTGCCACTTGCCATCATCCACTACTCTCATGTGCTGCCAATTGCTACTCGCGGCCGTCCTCCACCACCCACCGCCGTTGCTGCCATCCATTGCCGATCGTCGCTGCCATCCGCCGCCACCTAGCGATCAACTAGAGGAGGAAGAAGAACAGAGGAAAAATCTCAAATAAATTATAAAAGAAATTAAAAGAACTTCTACATCACAACAAAATTTGTGGGTGGTATCAAACATATTCCTATTCTTTTTATTCCAAAAATAAAAATTTTGTACTTTACCAAACGCGTTATTTTACCCAAAAACTATTCTATGGAATATATATAAAAAAGACCACTACCCACGGTGGTACAGCTGGCTTCGGGCTCTCTCTCCCTCATGAAGTGGAGGAGTTCGAATCCCAGAGGCGTCGCATTTGCACAATTCACCCACGGCTGGGTCTGTGGTGGTGGCTCAGTCCGCCCTGGGTTTACACCGCCAACCGCCAACTATATGGTAGTTCCCGGGTCACCAAAAAAAAAAAGAATATATATAAAAAAGAATTATTTCTGAAAAGAAATTATTCCCAAAAATAAAAATATTACCTAATGTACCTTAACTGCCATGATCAGAGGAAACTTTCGTTCAATCAAAAATGATTTTTCGTTGATTTATTACAAAGCTCATTCCCTAAATTTTTCTAGTGAAGCCATGTCTTAATATAAGGTAATGTCGGAACTCGGATATACGCATGCCCGAATTCAGTCCGTGCGGGGTAGAGCCAAGTCTAGGCAAATTAGGCAATACATCCAAATCCTTGAGAACAAAAATGGAAAGTCATCTCCAGATTCTTTACTTAAGTTACTATGGAAGACTAAACATTCCACCCTTATTCCAATCGAAAATGAAATGTTTTGAATAGATCCGCAAGATTTCCCTTCCTTCTCAAGAATCGTTTCCATTTACTAAATGTATATTCTCTCTATATATAGAGAGAGAAAGAGCTACGTTTAGACTTGTCCCTCTTCAAAGCCAGTCTCTCTTAAAGCTTCGATTCCTTATCCAAGATTATTGCAAGGCTCTGCACCCAATTCAAATGTCTTCGGTAATAATACTTTCATTTGCCACTTCTAATGTGAACTTTATGTGAACAAAAACCATCTCACTGTAGATGTCAATGTATGCAGCTCGTTTTCCAGGTGAGTATCGGTTGCTGCGACGGATGTCGGCGAAAGCTCGCGAAGATAATAGACAAGATGGAAGGTAACCGTACTTTACTACATGTATATTATATTTGAACCGAACCGGTGCCGTGCGTCATTCGGTTAGGCTTGGCCTGCTACCCGGTTAATTACTTGATATTTCCCTTTCATTTTGGGCGTGGTGTGTTGATGCTTGTGGATTGCAATGATGAAGAAGCTGTTTTGGAATGAGCAGGAGTGGAGCTTGTGGGCATGAAGATAGACGAGCAGTTGGTGGAGGTCAAAAGGAAACGTGGATCCGGAGGTAATCAAGAAAGCAATTCATAAACATCTTCAGAAAAAAGCAGTACTTGTTCAGTGATACAAATGGGGAAGGAAGGCGACAGGAATAAGAGTCGAAGCAATCAGTGTCGGCTGTTTGTGATTAGTTCCCACGACAGAGTTGGCATGCGTACATGTTCTCATCATGCAAGCATGATTTCACGTAACAAAATTGCCAATCTTGTTATGGATACAAGTTTTTGTTATACCAGTACAAATTCAAATCACGACGATCTTTCCAAAAAGAATTTGGCGAAATGGTGTCACATTAAATATAGCTTAAGAATTTTTATGGCATTTTCCGTCAAGAGTTGCACCAATACATATAAAAAAATCATAAGGAGAGCAAACCTAACTTGGGCAAGAATTAAATAAATAAATAAAGGAAAATAATTTTTTTTTTGTCGAAAAGGAAAATAACTTTTGGTAGCAAATACCTATGTGCAATTTCCACCCCTAAATAACCAAATCCACTCCCATTTATACTACGAAGATAAAATTACCCTCAACCTTTCAATTGCATTTCTATACAATGGCCTGACTCCTTTTTTCTATTTTTTTTTTCCTTTTCGATTTAGAATAGTTACCATAATTAAGAATTTTACATGTTTTATTTTTTAGTGTATATATTCTCATAACTTTTTACATGCTTTGTATAGAATTATCTTGCTAACAGTAAGAAAAAAAAATCTTTTATATAGTATAATACTGAAATTGTCTTCTTCATTATTGATCTTATAAGTTATAACAACCTATTTATTTCTTTTTTTTATTCCTCTTATATCAAAAGCTCATTTTCTTAGTGAATATTTTATTAATTATTAGATATATATAAACTTTCTCTATTTACTACATCTAAGAATCATATTTTTTTCCTTTTTATATTAGCAAGATATTTTATATAGAGCATGTAAGAAGTTAGAGAAATATCTAAGAATGCACTAAAAATATTATGCACAATGAGGCATCGTAATATTTTTCGTAAGTAGTTTGTCAATGATATTAATTTTTGTCAATCCAAAATAATGAAATTTCACTAGCATTTTCCAAAAAAAAAAAAAAAGTTTCTTACTTTATGCAATGTTTTGATTTAATCAAATTTCATTTACTCAACAATTTATCCATAATTTTAATCAACAATGTAGAAAAGAAATAGATTTCTTGGAAATTTCTCTTTTGACAAAATAAATTTTTATGGAAGTAATATCTAAAAACAACTAAAAGAAAGAAATATTGTCTTTAACATACATGGAAAATCTATAATAAACGAAAATTAAACATATTAAATTCGTAATTATAGTAGGTAGATCCTACATAGATATAAAGAAACTTAAAAAGGAAAGTTAATTAAATTTGGGACTACCAATTATATTGTAATTAAATGATAGAGGTTAATTTGTATTTTTGGTGAAAATTAGATGGATTTAGTCATATAAGAGCTGCGAGTGGTGCCATGTACGGGGTAAAGGTAAGTCTAGGAAAATCTAAGGCATTGTTACATCGAATCCTTCCTAAATAACAAAAATAGAAGGTCAATTCCAGACTTGTTGACTCGTTGGATTGATGAAATCCTATTTAAGTTCCCATGAAAAAAACCGAACATTCTACGGCAATTTCAATTGATTGGGTTTCCTAAGATAAATCAAGGAATCAATCAGCAACTTTTATATATCCATTATTTCCTTTCCTTGTGGAGACTTATTATTACTAAAAGAAATATACTTGATCTGATTCATTCTAGATTGACTGCAATTCAGACGTCCCTCTTCAAAGCCATCTACCCTCGAGCTTCACCTTCTTGCCTAGGGTCTACAAGGCACTGCCCCAAGTTCCGATGTCTGCGGTAATACTTTCAATCGCTTCTTTTAATGTGAACTTTACATGAGTAGAATCGTCTTGTTATAATCGAACATATTTGATGAAGTCTATTATCTTCCACGTGAGTATCAACTGCTGTCGCGGATGCCGACAAAAGATTTGGAAGGCACTAGACAAGACACGAGGTAATGTATTTTGCTCGTGTCCATATCGTATTTGAACCCAACCCACGAAATGTGTCGTTTGAATATTCAATGTTTTGCCCTCCAACGTATAGCACAATTGATAAATATAATCAATATAGCACTTTCATGTATAATATATGTATATATACATATATATTGATTCACTTACAGGGCTAATTCTTTAAAGTTGAGCGCTAATTTAGATATGCGATATTTATGGCTCTCAATAAATGAGTAATTACTTCATAATTGCTTTCGTTTTGGGTGTGTTTTTCTTAAATAGTAGTGAAGAAATTTAATTGAATGAGCAGGAGTAGAGTACGTGGACATTAACATGGATGAGCAATTGGTGGAGGTCAGGGGAGACGTGGATCCTAAGGTGATCAAGAAAGCAATTGAGCGAAGTGTTCGAAAGAAAGCATTACTCGTTAATTCAAATACAAATGAGGAACGAAGATAAAAAAAGAAAGAAAAAATATTCCTATTGGCGATAGAAATTCCTAGTTTTCTTTTAATGCTTTGTGTTGTAAGGAATACAGGCAAAAGGGCGTGCACTTCGCGTGTTAAGAAGCAATATCCCGAAATGTGATCAATGGAGGAAATTGTAAATTTATATTTTTGCATAAGTAAGAAGGATCATTTTATCGAGAATTATTCAAATCTAAATGTAGAAATTGTCAAAGAAATTTATTTTGTTGTCCTATATTTATCCATATAATATATGGATTTTTCATGGACTTGGATGATGAACTTTTATTTTGGTCGAACATCAAAAGTTCAGTTAATCCCGGTATTTCAGATGAGCTGGTCTATCTTGTTGTGCGCAGCGCAGATTTTAATACGCAGTTGGTAAGTTAGTGCACCTGAATTACTTGGAAATCGATGCATGCAAAGCTCTCAGAAAGTTGCCCAAAGAAGTTGGTCGTCTAAAGGCTTTGAAAGAGCTGATTGTGAGAGGGACAATACTCGGTCCTGTTGGTTTGTATCTCCCCCACTCGATCGGTAATATGCAGTCTTTGACAAGCCCCGAGATGGAAAGTGTTGGGATTAGTAAACTTCCACACTCAATTGGAGAGCCAATTGGAGAGCTAAAGGATCTGGAACGTTTGTGTTTGTCCAGGTGTTACGAGCTAAGAGAGCTTCCAAACTCAATTGGAAGACTGGAATCACTACTTTAGTTGGATCTATTTTATACAAAAGTCACAGAATTACGTGATTCGATCGAGAACCTGAGGAAGTTGAAAGTGATAAGGATAGATCATAGTGAGATAAGCAAGATCCCGGCAACCATAGACACGGTGTAGAAGCTTGAAGAATTTCATGCCACAAATTGCTTGAATTTGGCGGGAGATATTCCTTGTGGAATTGGGACTCTATCCTATGTAAAAATCCTGAACTTATCGCACTCTCTAATTCAATCTGTGCCAACAACAATCAACCAACTTTATCATCCCGAGGAACTTCATTTGGAAGGGAACCATCTGCTTGAACGAATCCCAGAGCTTCCCACCAGTTTGATTAAACTGTATGTCAAGTCTCGCTCCCCAAGACAGTTCCAAACCTCTCAAACCTGACCAATTTAGTCACTCTAAATGTATCTGACTACTTTAAGGAATCTCTTTTCAACCCATGGGTCGATTCTGTCCAAACTTCAAACCTGAAGCCGGTTGGGAGGTTGTCTAGACAGAAGATGGCGACAAGTGTTCGTAAAAGGGTCACTGCGCCACTGAGTGAGTTAGCTTCCCTTACTGGCCTAGAGCAACTATCTCTGTATTGTTTTAGCCGAGAATCCTTCACTCATCCGCTTCCTTCCACACCACTGAGGATGGAGGGTAAATATTTCAACTCATTCGCAGAATTCTTGTGCCGTTCTGACTTGAGAAAAATTTGTCAAGTATAGAGCTATGTCAATCGAGCCTGACTGAAATTCCAGTCAGTCGGTTTGGACAATGGGAGAATCTGAGGGAATTGATCTTGTTGAATTGCATGTTTCTGGCGCGGTTATCCTTTCTTTCAAGCTGAAGAAGCTCAGAGTGTTGCGCTTATTGAACTGCTTGAAGCTAGTTGAGATCCAAGGTCTCATCAAACTGGAATCGCTGGAAAGTACAAGGATTGACTAGTGCAGTTCCCTAGTAAGGTTGCCGGATCTCTTGAAGTTGAACAGATTGAGGACCATGGAATTTATAATCTGAGATCATAGTGGATTTGCCTTCTCTATCTTAGTTAGCTTTTGAAGATTGTCGTCTAGTAGTTGACAGATGCGATAAGCTGTCCAACTACACTGGTCCTTGCTGTCTTTACAAAAACAAAAGGAAATGGCCAAACCCCTGTTTGCGCCTATGAGCCAGAGGACCGAGAACACTCGCCTTTGTCCTGTTTGCATACAGTTTCCCCGAGAATAAGATTGCTTTGTCAGAGTGGATTTGCTTGTACTTTCTATTTCCTTGTAATTCCCAGGTTGTGCTCTTCTTTATTCTCAACGATCCAGTTAGCATACTCTGGATTAACAGAGGAAGCTCAAGTGAGTAAAAGACATTACGTATGCATAAGCAGTCTCGTAATCCCTCTCTTTGGTCTTCACCTTGCTCTGAACTAATACAGGGAGCTCGTTCGATCGTAACTTCTTCCGGTTTCTTCTTTTAGATAACTAAGACTCATTTCAATCAACTTGCACAAAAGCAAAAGGAACAGTTTTGTGACCTATAATGCCTTCTTAATTACGATTTGTTCCTTTTTCTCCAAGAAGTAAAGAACACTTATTGCTGGTTGTCCCGCATTGCCGCCAACCAAGTCTAGCAATGTTAGGCACAGTACACTTTTTTTTAAGCGCAAAATTGAAATTTAACCCCCGTTGACATTCTTGACCTAGCTTATAAGTTGTAGCTTATAAGTTGAACGGATAATTTTAACTTGGTATCTTGATTGTTGAACACAGATTTGACTCAATATCTGTCTATTTAAAAGTGGACGGTCATTGCAAAATTACAAATGTGGTATAGAACCGAAAGTGGCTACTAGGGGGCCATTATGGGTTTTACCAAAACAAGCGCCATAGAGGACCTGGGGATGGCATTTCTTTAAGCAAAGCCTCCAATTTGGATAATCTTTGTTTTTCCCTTTTCTTTTAAATAATAAAAACACTCTTTTTTTTTTTTATATGCAGAATTCCTTTAATTCCTCCCCTGGAAATTGTTTTCCCCTCGTTTCTGAACCCAAACTAAAACCTCACTTAACCTCCCCCTCCCTCTCTCTCGCTTTCGCATTTTGATTGGAGAAATCGACTGAAAGTCGATGGAGGCAAATGCGGTTCTGCTTACATATGCGCCTCGTCTACCGTCTCTTCCCGCAACCTCGATTCAGCCCCAAGCGCACCTCCTCCGTAGGTTAGTTCTCTCGCGTCCTTCCCTCGAGTCTCCTAACTCCAAGGTTCGGTGCTCTTAAAACTACCACTCATTTCTGAAGTCCTTTTCTCGGTTCTGAATTTTGATGGGGAGGAAGTGCTTGACGAGCAAAGACGAGACTCGCATCGATGGGCTTCTCAAGGAGTACTATGACGATGTGCGTGTTGCAATCTTGTCTTTGAATCCCTCCTTGGTAGATTGTCCAGGAATTTTCATTGTTGCTGTGTGTATGTCGTCTACTTGAAGTTTGTCATGAGCAAATCATGTATCCAAAGTGATGATTGGGAAACTGTTGAGCTAATCTAAAATCTTGTTGCAAAGATAACTGAGGGTTTTCTGTTAAAAGGCTAGCTGACTTGTGTTGTGCTTGGCATGAAACAGTTGGCATAAATGAAGGATTGCTCCTCGGAAATAAATTCTCTGTACTTCTTTTATGGAATTCATAGGAAGGTGCGATTTTTCTTTCTAAAAATGACGATGCATCATCTTGAAAACCATAAAACATGGAACTTGTGAAAGGAAGTTCTTTAGGGTCGAGGACTTTGTAAATGGAAGGTGGCATCGATGTGCGCTGAAGGAGAGTACTTTTCCTAAAGCATGAGGTTTGAGTTCTTGAAACATAATATAGACAATCGGAGGGGCATGTTGATGTCCTAGTTAATTGACATCAACATTTTTTGTGCTTCTCTGGTAAACTTGTGCTTTTTGAAACCAACCCGCCACCACATAGAATCCATTAGGTATAGAAGGTCCTTAAACAGATAAGAGACCTGAACTGAATATCAAAGCATACAGTTCAATGAGATTGTCTCCAGACTGCAATTGGATTGTCAGGGACATAGGGATCTCCATAAATGAAGTGTGGAACCACCAGATAGAATCCATGAGAGGCCACCTTGTCTGCAAGCTTCCTTGAAATCACAAGCATAGGTGTTTATAGTATGTAAAGAATTATTGGCATGTTGAGCACAGCTAAAGGCACCAAAATAACATCCAATATGTTGTCACTTGCCAAATTTGAAAAGCTAATGAATGCAGAATAAAATGGTGTTTTTGATAATAATAATAATAATAATAATAATAATAATAATAATAATAAAAATAAATAAATAAATAAATAAATAAATGCCACCACGGCACAGAATTCAGTGATGATGCAGACCTATCAATAAGAAAATCCAGAAAACTGCACCTAAATAATAGGAAGCATCTAAAATAAGTATAAGCTAAAAGCTTCACAGCAAGAAGATATTGCGATTATATTGTCAGGACAACTGAACTCAGAAAAGGATCATAACATCTCATGTAAAAGCATCTCAGATGAAGCAATTTCATGAAACATTGGCACCCCCTTTAGATATCATTATCATCTAACGTGCAGAGAAATTACCCAGAAAGTTTGGCACCAAGTATCTTTTGTTTTGAAAAAGTCGGAGGATTTCTTCGCTTAAATTGTGAGGATTGATGGAACACGAGGCACTTGGAGAGCCACTTGGAGCCGCCTTCTTTCAATTTAAGAACATTATGAGAAATGCTTACGCATCTAGGAGTTTATAATCAGACCAAAGTTAATCCTTCTTACGTATGCAAAAATATAAATTTACCGTTTCCTCCATCGATCAAATTTCCAGATATTGCTTTTTAACTCGCAAAGCACGCGCCCTTCTGCCTGTATCCCATACCGCACAAAGCATTAAAAGAAAAATAATAATCTCTATCACTAATAGGTAATGTTGATGCTGTCGTGGCTATACTTTTCCTAGGAATCGAGACCTTTTTTCTTTTTTTTTTTAAATCATCTTCGTCCCTCATTTGTATTTGTATTACCTAACAAGCAATGCTTTCTTTCGAACACTTCGCTTAATTGCTTTCTTGATCACCTTCGGATCTGTTGTAATATAATACGCGAAAACAACAGGATCTTACAATTTACGTCAATGCGAAATCACCAGAAAAAACAACAAAAAATAACAAGAATACTAGACATGGTTCAGTCCGAGTATCAGTAGCTACGTTCATGGGAAGAGTCAGCAATAAATAATCTACTCTAATCGAAAAATCAGAATTGAGTCGGTAACAAATAATCCACTATAATTAGAAAATCAGAGTTTATAATCGTTCAAAGTGTTTCATACACCTAGATTTAACCCAACATCTAAAATATATATAAATAAATAATTCATTTGGATATAAATTCATGGTACAAAATTACTGCACATTTAAGCTCAAAATACAACGCTCTATGTATGCCTGGTTCGCGTACGTACGAAATTTGCGTTCTTCTTTCTAGATCGTGCTTCAGCTTGACGACGTACGGCTCCTTTCTTTTTCTCGTAAGGTTTTTCAGCCGCGCACCAGATTACTTAGGGCTTCAGCGGCTTTTATACGTGTGCCCAAAAAGGGTCAAAAGTTTTGACTTGGGCCCACTCCTTTTGGCTAGAGACACGAGAAAATATTGGGTACCCTAACAGTGCCTAGGGTACCCAATATTTTCTCCTAGAGACACTTGCAGAGACTTCTACTTTTTCGGCGGCACCACTTCCTCGCGTGGAATTTGTGCGCCCAAAGTCAAATCCCCACGTTGCAAGCCCCATGTTAAATTTTTGCTGCTTTTTTTTTTTAATTCTATTTTATTTCCTATTTTGTAATCCTTCACGAAGTCTAATGAAGTTTTTTTACTTGGGAAATCTTTATCAATAAATTCGGTTTAACAAATCATTATCCAAATTTAAACTCGAGATATTAATTTAACAGGATTTACGTCTCCCAATTGCTCATTTATGTTCATGTCCACATACTCCACTCTTGCTCATTCAATAAAAAGTATTCGCTAACATTAAGAAAGATGCACCCAAAACGAAAGCAACGACGAAGTAATTACTCAATTATTTAGAGCTACGAATGTCACATAACTAAATTAGGACATGAGTTTAAAGAATTGTCCCAATAAGTGAATCAATATATATATGAATGTGCTATACTGATTATCGTTATCGGTTCTGCTATACGATGGAGCGCAAAATTTTGAATGTTCAAATGGCACATTGCATGGGTTCAATACAAATATGATATGGATAGTAGTAAAATACATGATCGTGTAGCAAGTGTCACGCTCTCGGAAGCTCAAGAATATGCTGTACTTGTAGCCCGGCATCGACGTGACGGGCATGGAAATCGTGGCAATTCACGCCTTTGCTTCCCTTCGGTTAGACGACATTGTGAACGATGATGAGGAAGAAGAAGAGCAGGCGAAACAGGAGAGGAAGAGGAACCACAAATTTACTCCTCCTGTGTGGTTCGAGGTAAGGATGGTACTCTGCGTATATTCATACGAAAAGCCCAGCGGGCGAGCGACGCACTTTCGCTGCCATTACCTCGGAAGTTCCTTTCCACGCGCAACGGAACGCGTTCTCGTACAGATGGAGAGGAAGGCAATTACATCGAAATCACCACGGCAACTTTCGGTGGTGCCTGTGTCAGTCCCATGCGGAAGGCAATTACCTCGAAATCACCACGACAGAGCAACGGGAAGACGGGGTTGCGACGTGTTTCGAGGACTGGCGGAGCCCAAAGATAATTTCGCAGAAGTCACCTATAAAAGTTGGAGAGTTACCGTATGGTGTACACAAGAAGTAGGGGTGGGATCATTTGTAGTGTGTACTGTTAACTAGATGTATCCGAGTCAGATTTACTTGATCAATGGTCAGGGTCGAACCTATTTCGTGTGGTTCAAAAATGATGTCGGATGTTTTCGAAGTAATGCATCAAGATATTATGCGAGGGTGGTCTTGTGGTCGATCTAAGTCTTCAGTTACAATACTTGGGGCACCGCTTCCAAAGAGCAGCGCGCGCCTGTCGATTTCTACGTAGCCGTTGCGCTCCGCGTGGAACGAAATTTCGTGGAAAGGCACCGAAAGCGATCGCTCTTTCTATAAATACCCATGCGAAGAAATGCGCGTCGAGTAAACTCACTCCTCTTCGATTGCAAACTATTTCTTTTTCCTTTTTACATCTTTTGGGGTTCCTCGAAATTTGCCGTTTTCCTGCCTTTCCAGTTTCGCTTCTTCTTCTTCTTCTTCTTCCTCGTTCACGATGTCGTCTCAAAAGCGAAAGCTATCAGATTTTGCGGACGGCGCGTCGACGTCGGGCTCGTCCGGCTACAAGGTCGACGAGTCGTCTCAAAAGCGAAATCGACCAGATTTCGAGGACGACGCGTCGACGTCTGGCTACAAGTACGACGTGTTCTTGAGCTTCCGAGGTCCCGACACTCGCCGCACGTTTGCGGATTACCTCTACGAAAGCTTAGTCGGCGCCGGATTGACAGTCTTCAGAGACGACGAAGAGCTTCGCGCAGGCGCGAATATTGCACACGACATCGAAGGCGCGATCGACGACTCGAGGATCCACTTGCCGATCTTCTCGGCAGGCTACGCGTCCAGCGCGTGGTGCCTCCGTGAGCTCGCGCACATGGTGAAGTTGCAGAGAGAACCGGCGGGACGAGAAATCGTGCCCATCTTCTACGACGTGAGTCCTTCGGACGTCAGGCTTCGGACGGGGTCGTACGGCGAGGCGCTGCTCAAGCACGAGGGGCGTTACGGCGAGGAGACGGCGCGAGAGTGGAGGGAGGCTCTAATGGAAGTCGGAAATCTCAGCGGAGTGGACGCACGAAACGCACGGTAAGTACACGAAGAAACTGTAATGGCTATTGGACCCTTTTTGTTCTCTGTCTCTGTCTCTGTCTCTGTCTCTCTCTCTATACCAAACTAGTTTATATACATAGATTGCAATCCGAAATATGCTTAGAAGGGCTAATTTTGATTGGCAATTTAAGGTTCCATAGCATGGTCAATGTGTCTGATATCCCAAGGTTTGGTAAAGACATTTTATAGCTTCTGCGTATGCTATGCTAGTCTCACACCGTTGCTGTTTTGTATCTGAGATTCAAAAAGCAAGAGTGTCTATCGTGCCAACACGGTCCGCTTTGCCAATTATCAAACCGGACAAATTCACTTGGGAGATAGTTAATTGGAACACCTTCAGTTGAATGGTTTATCTTAATTCTTTTCCCTTAAGAATATGTAGAAGCTATAAGAACTTCTTTGTTAGATCACCGTCGTGAGAGAGAGAGAGAGAGAGAGAGAGAGAGAGATGATGCTGTTAGGGATGCTCTAGATTCCAGGATAAGCTTGTATAATTGCTCCTCTTTTCTTCTAAGGCGATGATTTATTACGCATGGCAGGCTGGGTAAACTTGCTAATGATCTTGTTCGAGAGATTTCTATTAAGCTGAAGAAGAGACAAAAGGTTCTTTCCGATCATATATTTGGAATTGACGATCGGGTTAAAGACGTGATGCGGTTGTTGGAATGCGGCTCCCCGGACGTACGATATATTGCTTTGCACGGGATGGGAGGAATCGGCAAGACAACTCTTGCCAAGGTGGTTTTTAACGAGATAGCTCATCTTTATGATGGTTGCAGCTTCCTTTCAGACGTCCGAGAGAGTTCACAAACCGACAAAGAGATCATAAGGATGCAAAAGAAACTGTTATCCGATATCCTGAAGAAGCCCATAGATGTCCATGACGTCGACGACGGTATCAACACGATAACAGAAAGATTCCGCAGGAAGAAGGTCCTCATTGTTCTTGACGATATAGATGAACTAGAGCAGCTCATAAAACTGAGGGGGAACTCTGACTGGCTCGGCCCAGGAAGCAGGATTATTGTCACAACTAGAAATGGGGGTCTTCTGGCATTTCTTTCTAAAGAGTGTTTTGATTATGAGATGATGGCGATGAATTCTAGGCATGCTCTTCAACTTTTCAGTCAGCATGCCTTCGGAGAAACCCTACCCCCAGATGATCTCGAAACTCTTTCCAATGAAATAGTGGCTACTACCGGAGGAATTCCTTTGGCTCTTGAAGCGTCAGGTTCTTTCCTCCGAGGCAAAAGCCCCGAGGTATGGGCAGAAACATTAGAGCGTTTAAAGAAAGCACCTGATAGGAGAGTCCAAGAGACGTTAAGGATAAGTTACGAGGCATTAAGCTCGGAGGAGAAGCAAATTTACTTGGACATTGCATGCTTTTTCAACGGCGAAGAGAGCACGTCTGCAAAATATGCATGGAAAGGTCGTGGTTATTTCCCTGAAAGCGGACTTGCTACTCTCAGGGAAATGTCTCTGTTGAAGATAGACCATCAGAATATTCTTCGGATGCATGACCTGGTCAGAGATTTTGGAAGGGAAATTGTTCGAGGGGAAAATCATCTGAATCCAGGAAGTGGAAGCAGGTTGTGGGACTCTGACGATTCCCTTTGCGTACTTTTTGAACAGGTAAAATTATTGATATAATAAAACCGCAATTTCCTTCGTAAAAAAGTTGATACAATTCTGGTCATAGGAAGAGTTAACTGCTCTCTGTATGCACAAGCTTGTGTGTTTGATTCACTGACGCGTGCTATCTTTGATTACCAGAGAAAGAGCAATGTTGAATCACTTAGGCTACAATTGTCTGAGGTACAGACGCTCGAAAGTGAACAATTTGTCGGGTTTCAAAATCTACGTTTTCTTCGTCTTAAGAACGTAGAAATAGAAGGAGATTTTGTGGGTCTTCTCCCAAATTTGACATGGCTATCTTGGCTTGACATTCCTCCTCGACACTTCAGAGCGACCAATTTCACTCCAAGAAATCTAGCCGTTCTCAAGCTTTCTGGTGGTGAACTTGGAGATGATTGGCCTGGATGGCACCAATTCATGGTACGAAGAGTTACACATGCATCTATTTCTATATTTATTGTTTAATCAAACATGCCAGCAATTGCTCTATCTCCCTTTCTGATATTCTGTTCATCGACAGAAATCAACTAAGTTGAAATCTCTGGAACTTGAAGGATGCAACCGCTTAACTACATTGCCCGACCTCTCTGCCCTCTTGACATTGCAAAGATTGGCTGTACGAAATTGCCAAAGCTTGGTTGAAATTGGTGGATCAATTGGTAAGCTAGTACAACTGAATTACTTGGAAATTGATGCGTGCACATACCTGAGAGGGTTGCCTGAAGAAGTTGGTTGTTTAAAGGCTTTGAAAGAGCTGATTGTGAGAGGGGCAATATTTGGTCGTGTTGGTTCGTATCTTCCCCACTCGATCGGTAATCTACACTCTTTGAAAAGGCTAGAGATGGAAAGTGTTGGAATTAGTGAACTCCCATTTTCAATTGGAGAGCTAACGGACCTTGAAAGCTTGTGTTTGTCTAGATGTGACGAGCTAAGAGAGCTTCCAGATTCAATCGGGAGATTGATATCACTACTTGAGTTGGATTTGTCTTATACAAAAGTAACAGAATTACCTGATTCGATTGGAAACCTGCGGAAGGTGAAAGTGATGAGGATAAATCATAGTGAGATAACAAAGATCCCAGGGACTATAGGCATGATGGAGAAGCTTGAAGAATTTCATGCCAAAAAATGTGTGAACTTGAAGGGAAATATTCCTCATGGAATTGGGAGTCTATCCTTTCTGAAAATCCTGAACTTATCTCACACTTGTATTGGATCTGTGCCAACCACAATCAACCAGCTTTCTCATCTCCAAGAACTTCATTTGGAAGGTTGCCATAAGCTTAAACAAATCCCAGAGCTTCCCGCCAGTTTGATTATCCTATATGTTGAGTCTCTCTCACTAGAGACAGTCCCAAACCTCTCAAATCTGGCCAATTTAGTCGATTTAATTGTATCCGACTACTCTGAGGAATCTCATTCTAACCCATGGGATGTAGATGCTATCCAAACTCCAAACCTGGATTGGGTTGGGAGGTTGTCAAGACTCGAGAAGCTGAAACTGGTTCATAAAAGCATCATTGTACTGCGGACTGAGTTAGCTTCCCTTCTTGGCCTGGAACGACTAGTTCTGTCTTGTTTCGACCTGCAATCCCTCACTCAGCGACTTCCTTCCGCTCTCTCCACGTTGAAGCTTGTAAACTTCAATTCATTGGCAGAATTATCGCTCAGTTCTGACTTGAAAAATTTGTCGAGTTTGGAGCTATGTAAATCGTGGCTAACAGAAATTCCACTCAATCGGTTTGGACATTTGGAGAATGTGAGGGAACTAACTGTGTCGAACTGCACATATCTGCGGCAGTTATCCTGTCTGTCAGGCTTGAAGAAGCTCAGAGTGGTGCGCTTGTTGAACTGTTTGAGGCTAGTTGAAATCCAAGGCCTCGAAGAACTGGAATCACTGGAAAGTATAAGGATCGACCAGTGCAGTTCCCTGGTAAGGTTGCCTAGTCTCTTGAAGTTGAAGAAGTTGAGGACCATGGAATTTACATCCTGCAGATCATTAGTGAGTTTGCCTTTTCTATCTCGGGTAGCCTCTGAAGATTGTCATCTAGTAGTTGATGGATGCGATAAGCTAGCCAACCACAATGGCCCTTGCCAGCTTCACAAATACAAAAGGCAATGTCCAAACCCCGTTCGTGCCTATGAACCGGGGGATAGGCAACACTCGCATTCTCCTGTTTCCATATAGCTTCGCCGTGAATGAGATTCCCTTTTTAGAGTGGAGTTGCTTGTACTTTCTATTTCCCTTTTTTCCCAGGTTGTGCTCTTCTTCCTTCTCAACTTTCCAGTAAGCACACTCTGGATTAACAGGGGAAGCTCACACGGGACTCACACGGGAAGTTTGTTCGATCATATCTTATTTTAATAAAATTGCTGAAGCATTTCTGAAGGAGTAGTGTGGGAAGCTATCATGCAATTCTTAATCAGGATGTGTTCCCACTTTCCAGTTTCCGAAACCAAGTCTGACAATGTTAGATGCAGTGCGGTACACTTCTCTTTTATGTGCAACTGAGTTCTGACTGCCATGAATCTTTGTCACCTGGTTATATTGCTTATGAGTGAATAGTTTTTGGTAGTTGGATGTGGATCAAATTATTGAACGGACAGGAGTTGTTGTTTGCTACGGGAATGTAATGACTGGTTTACTAAAACAAGCACAATAGAGGACTGGGAGATTCCTTGTGAAATTTTTCTGTGTAAGCAGGAAGTAAATGCCAGATTTGTTGACATTCCCATGTTTGAACTTCTCTTTCACTTCGACCACAAAAAGAAACAAAAAAGGACTTACATTTTCAATTATCTCACTTGTTTAATTGGACAACGACGATGATGATGCAGAACGTATGATAGCCAGTTTAAGTGTTCTACATAACCTCCACATTGATGGAGGGCAAGGTTAATTTACTAGCCTTGGTTGGGTGTATCATAAGCAAACTGTGTCTTAATCGTAAGACAAAGTAAAGGCCAAATTTGCGATGCGGATTCGATTGAAGTACAGAGTATTAGTGTCCGACGATGGAGAAAGTATATTATGGATACTACATTTGAATCGAAAGATTGGTTGGTATGTCCGGCGATGGAGAAAGTATATTATGGATACTACATTTGCAAACCCCTTGATCAAAGGCGAGCAGGTGAAATTTGAGCAGGGCAATGAATATGGGGTTGTGCTGGTTTCCTACTGTCCAAAGAACACAACAGCGCAGCCTCTTCTGCCAATCCGTAGTAAGCATTTCTCGAAGGAGGATTCAAAACAAAAGGCTGACCATCTCCACTCTTCTCTATCCCTAACCATTATCGAAGGAAAAGGACCACAGAAGAGAGGCAGCAGCTGCTTAGATGAGGAATCCATGATGACGCTCTATAACGAATAACTAAAAGAAGTGGAAAAAGAGAGGCAGCATCATTTAGCAGCCGAAACAGCCCAAGCTAGGGGCAAAGCCAGAACTACCAAACTCCCTACATTGAAAAAAGGGAAGAGATTTTGCCCGTATGGTGCACGATCCTCAAAGACAACATCCACTAACAAACTACAACTAGTGGATATCCCTATTACAGAGGAGGAGAAATCAACACAATGTGCTTTGGTGGCTAGCCCTAATAAGCCACTGAGTCATCCATGAAGCTACTTAGTTGGAATTGTCAAGGGTTGGGCTCTCCCTTGACAATTCAAGCTCTAAGAGTCCTAGTGACTCAGGAAAGGCCCAGTATTATCTTTCTAATGGAAACAAAAAACCAAGAGTAGACGGTGCAAAGACTGAGAAGACGGCTGAAGTTTTCGAACAATTTTTTGGTGAATCCTGAAGGAATATCAGGGGGCTTGGCTATTTTATGAGATGAACAGGTCACCATTCCAGTGGACTCGCATTCTGAATACCTAATCAACATGCAGTGCCTACTCCATGAAAATAGACAACTTATGCGGATTATTTTCCTACACACTCCAAATGACTTTCATGACAGAGTTTTACTATGGGCCGAAATACAGAGAGCAAGTGCCTTAAATCATCTTTTATGGCTATGTATCGGGGATTTTAATGAAATTTTGTACCATTGGAAAAAAGTGTGAAAGAGGATGGCAGAACACTTTCACCTTACAACATTCATAAACTTCTTACATGCTTGCTCATTAATGGATCTAGAAAGCAAGGGATGCGTTTTTACCTGGACGAATAGAAGGGATGGAGACAACAATGTTAAAGAAAGGTTGGCAGAGCTCTATGTACCATGGAGCGGAGAATAGCCTATCCAAACGCAGAAGTTACAACCCTACTAGCTATCGGATCCAACCATAGTCCTCTCATTCTGTCAATTCTACTCAAAATGGTACACAAACGAAGAGAGTTCAAATATGAAGCTTATTGGGCAGAAGATGAGGATTGTAGGCGAATTGTGAAGCGAACTTGGGAAGATTCTCAAAGAAAGAATATGGCTAAGAAACTGCATATAGTGGCAGCAAAACTAGCTACGTGGAGTAAAAAAAAATCCCCAACACATATAAAAGAATAGACGGGCTGAAAAATGGAACTTCAAACTCTGATGAACAGCCCCACATTACATTATGATCATCACAGAATTTAGCACATCCACAAAGAGATTGAATCAATATGGCGACAAGATGAGATGTTTTAGGGTATGAGATCTAGAATTAAGTGGCTGAAATGGGGGGATAAAAATACAAAGTTTTTTCATGCAACTACCATATAACGGAGAAACAGAAATTGATTTTCCATGCTAACGAATGCGGAAGGAGAATGGGTAAGGAATGACGAGACTCTTAAGGACATGATGGTGGACTTCTTCAAAAACCTCTATACATCAGGGGGTCCTAGGAACTTTCAGCCCATTCTAGACCAAATTCCAACTTCAGGTAATGCAGCTATGAACCTTAAACTAATTGAACCCGTTACTATGGAAGAAATTTCTGTTGCAACTCACCAGTTGGGAGCTACCAAAGCTCCTGGGCCAGATGGATTGAATGGCCTCTTTTTTCAGCAGCATTGGTAAGACATCGAAGGAGACATTCTTAGGGAAGTGCAGCTTTTTTTTCGAGACTAGAACCTTAAACCCAACCCTGAACAAAACTCAAATCACTCTCATCCCCAAAAACCAAAACCCATAAAAGTTAGAACAATTTCGGTCCATAAGCCTTTGCAACTTTGCTTACAAGATCATCTCTAAAATTCTTATGAACAGACTGAAACCTTTATTACTAAACATAATTACAGTGGAACAAAGTGCCTTTGTGAGAAGTAGGCAAATTCAAGATAATATTCTAATTGTACATGAAGTCCTCCACAAAGAACTCGTGACTAGAGAAAAAAATTCCAAGCCATTCTTAAACTCAACATGGCATAAGACTTATGATCGAATAGAGTGGGACTTCCTTCACAAGTGTCTAAGAAAGAAGGGGTTTTGTGAAGAATGGGTGTAGCGGATCATGCAGTGTGTCACTACAGTTTCCTACAGCATTAAGTTTAATGGGGAGTCCTCACCCTATTTCAAGCCATCTCGGGGTATTCGGCAGGGAGATCCACTATCCCCTTATTTATTCATTATAGTGGCAAATGTCCTCTCTCACATGATGAAGCAAGCACTCGCATTAGGTACACTTTGCGGTATCAAACTGAATAGAAATTGTCCAACTCTCTCCCACTTTTTCCTAGATTGTATAATTTTGGAATGTCAAAACTTGGCGACTATCATCCACCAATATTGTTATGCATTAAGTCAAGCTATAAATCTGAATAAATTAGGGATATTTTTCAGCAAAGGATGCCTAGAGAGACTACGGAGAAAAATAGAGTCGGAGTTGAGAGTTCCTGAAATTGCGAAAACAAGAAAATATTTAAGAATCCCTTCGGATTGGGGACCTCAAAAAAGAACTGTTCTCGGGGATACTTGCTAAAGTAAATATGAAGCTGGAGAGTTGGAAAGAA
Organism: Eucalyptus caleyi; assembly: GCA_014182885.2. Lineage (NCBI taxonomy): Eukaryota > Viridiplantae > Streptophyta > Magnoliopsida > Myrtales > Myrtaceae > Eucalyptus > Eucalyptus caleyi. The sequence goes on along the minus strand of CM024476.2, from coordinate 41,111,995 downwards.
AATTTATTATCACAAGCTGGTAAGGAAATACTTCTCAAATCTGTAGTGCAGGCAATACCCAATATGCGATGTCAATTTTCAAAATCCCAGTATCCATTATTAAATCCATTGAGAAGAAAATAGATAAATTCTGGTGGAGAAACAGCAACAAAATAGCTGGTCTGCATTGGAGAAAATGGGAACTTCTCAAGCTTTAAAAAGAGGAAGGAGGTCTTAGCTTTAAGGACCAACTCGCCTTTAACATTGCTATGCTAGGAAAACAAGCCTGGCAGATTTCTCAACATCCGAACACACTTTGGAGTCAAATTATGAAAGGCCTATATTTTTCAAACTGTAATTTTTGGCAAGTAGGGAAAGGATCACGTCCATCATGGGGTTGGCAAAACTTAATAGCAAGGAGAGACGCGATTGCTCCTCAAGTTATGTGGGTAGTGGGGAATGGACAAAAAATTTTAATTAGAGAAAATAAATGGCTAAAGAATGGACCAATCGGAGGACCCGTGAGAAGGAATGAACCACGAAGAGTGGCAGACTTGATAGATTTTGAAGCTGTGGAATGGAAGGAAGACCTCTTGCGGTCCTTGTTTGATGATCCACTAGAGACGGAAATTAGAGCTATCCTTATTGGCCTCCCAACTATAGAAGATAAACTGGTTTGGACAAACAACAAATCAGAAACTTATACGGTGAAGAGTGGATACTTTTTGAACAGAAAACCCACACTGAATCATCGAGATTCAATGCCAACAACATCCCACCAGGTTAATCCAGACCTATGGAAGCATATCTGGAACTCAGCCATACAACCTAAAATAAAGTTTTTCCTAGGGAGTGCCTGTCAAAATGCATTGCCTACATTGGATAATCTTTATAGGAGGAAGATAGTACCTACACCTATATGCCCAATATGCAATCTTGAACCGGAGACGATCGAGCACATACTGCAGCTTTGCTCCTGGACATCCCTACAAGTCCAAATAAATCGAGTGGGTCTAACCCGATTTGATGATTGGTTGTGTAAATTTCACGCAAGACCAAGGAACTCACGCAGATTTGAACTGATTGCGACCGTCTTATGGTGCATATGGAATGATAGAAACCATTTCATCTTCAAAAAAAGTCCTCTCAACCCACATCAAACCCTGTTCAAAGCTACAATGTTATAAGAAAGCTTCACAACATGAAACCAAAAGTCAAAGAGTGGGAAGTAAGGCCATGAACTACCTAGCAAGTGGCAACCCCCGAGCCCTGGCATACTCAAAATAAACATTGATGCATCATTCGGTAGTGCCTGTAGCCAACACATAATCTGATTTAAGCCAAGACAATTCAGCGCATAGCAATGAAATACCTTCAGACTCAGACCTGGGTCTATACTCGACTTGCGAAGATGCACCAGCCAAGCACAGTGCTCCCTCAACCTCCATTCCAGATATAGAATTGGTTTATTGCAGCCCAATGGTCCTGATGCGGTTTGATCCTAACCGAGAAGCTGGTTGCCGAAGTTTTGCACACTCCCCAAGCCCCGAATCAACCTCGATAGCAACCCGTAGCAACTCTGAAACACTGCCCTGTCCAGAGTGGAATGCAGAAGTGGCTGAGCACGCCTCCGACACACTGCCTAACCCAAAGTCACACAGCAAGGCCCGAAAGGACAAAATGCAATGAGAAGCGACGCCCCGAGCTGAACTAAGAGGTAAATTCTAGGCCCGATTAGAGCGAAACAGAGGGCAGGTCCACAACATACCTGTCCTAAACAGAGAGAAGAGTACAGAAAATCCACCTAGCCCAGATCTGAACAGCGAAGTGGCGGATGGCAACCCCCAACCTGGAACAACCCGAGCTTAATCGAGAGAAGAAGCCAAGGCCCGAACCAAATCTAGCCACTGTTGCGAACGCCTTGGCCTGAACAACACTGAGACACCCGTTTCGAACCAGAGGCGCATCAGCACAGCCCCACCCGAGCTGTACAGTAGATGGGAAGCATGAGATCGTGGAAAGCTTCACCTGAGTAGAGGCACCAACCATGAAGGATCCGCAACATCTACACCTACAGATCCTGATCACAACATCAAAACTACAGACTTCAACTCCTGATCACGACATCAAGAACATAGGCGCATCAACACGGCCCACCCTGCACTAAATAGCATATCGGACGCAAGAGATAGGGGTAGGACTTACCCGAGCAGCAGCGAGGTTGATGATGGCTCCGAATCTCCTCTCGACCCCAATCTCACCGAAAGACAGGCCGACTGCAGCCCCGAACCGGCATTGAGCCTCGCTATGACCAGAGAGGAGGAAGGCGGTAACTTCGGCACTCAGCAGAGACGCCCCCCTTCACGTGGAGTCGTTGCTTGCATCTGTAGGGACTCCTTTGGTAGGATAATGGATGGGTTTGCTAAAAACATAGAGGTGAGTTCGGCTGAACAAGCAAAGACAGTAGCTTTGGTTGAAATTCTAGATTTTATCTCTCAAAGCTTGCCCGAACATACTAGAAAAATAGATACAAGTACAATCTGATTGTAGTACGTTGGGGGAGAGTGTCCTCACTTTAGCTACACTAAGTTGGAAGTGCAGCCTCTAGTGGACTGGGCTAAGAACAAGATGAAAAATATTTCGGGACTTACATTAGCCCACTGTAGTCGTGCTACCACCAATGTGGTCGATTGGTTAGCCAAAGCCCAACGTATCGGCTGTCTCCCTAGGAATTGGGTAATTAACCCCCGTCTACTCTTTTGGATTTATTATGTACTGATGCTCATGTTGTATTTGTTAAGAACTTAACCTAGTAATAAATTTTTGCTTCTTAAATAAAATAAAAATAAAAATAGACAGCATTTCTTTCACTAAAGCCTCCAATTTGGATAACCTTTCTTTTATCTTTTAAAATATAGTTAATAAAACTAAAAATTCCAAACTTATTTATTTATGTTGTATTTACCCTAAACTAACTAATATTCAAGTCATTAAAAATCCAAAATTGTTACACTCATGTTGCGTTTACCCAAACTAGAATTTGTCTCAAAAAAAAAAAATTATTGAAGCTAGTAATCTCATGCCACATTTATTTTAAATGGATTCTCATATCACACCTCAATCTCCAAAATTTTATATTGTAAAATATTATTGCCCTAAGAGCTCCATCATATTTTTAAAATTTGCTAAAATCCCTAATTTTGCCTCAATTTCATCCTATGTTTTAGCACTTTGGGAAAGAGGGAACAAATTCAAATATGTCCTACTTCCCAATGTGAATTCATTTTTCTTGTGATTTGGTTTTTTTCTCTCAAGGTCGTCATTTAAAAGATCCATTTATGTCGAATTTCCATGTTGGATTATAGGCTGATCATCAAATTATTTGCCATGTGTTTCCTGTGAATAGATCCTAGATAGAAGCTAATGAAAAGTAAATTCTATTATATGTACCTGTTTAGAATTTTTGTAAATCGAAAATTTTATTTGGGATGGACGTGGCACATATTAATGAATTTGAGATTTCTTTTGTTCGTAGGAACCCATTAAAAATAAATTCACTCTTTTGACATCGAAAATTTGAATCCCTCTTGTGGAAATTGTCCCTGCCTATTTTCTGAAACTACGTAACCCCCTCTCTCTCTCTCTCCCCTTCACTTTGATCAGAGATTGATTAAAGGTCGATGGAGGCAAGTGCGGTTCTGCTTACATGCGTGCCTCGCCTACCGTCTCTTCCCTCAGCCTCGAGCTTCCCCATCTCGCGATTCAGCCGGAAGCCCACCTCCTCCTCCTCCGTAGGTCTGTTCTCTCGCGTCCTTCCCTCGAATATCCCCAACTCCCCAAGCTTCGGTGCTCATGAAACGTTCGCTCATTTTTCTGAAGTTCTATTCTCGGTTCTGAATTTTGATGGGCAGTTTTGAGGAAGTGCTTGACGAGCAAAGATGAGACTCTCATCGATGGCTTCCCAAGGAGTACTACTGCGATGTGCGTTTTGCCATCTTGTCCTCTAAATCCCTCTTTTGTGGCAGAAGAACAACCCAAGTGCCATAACTTGACATGGGGGACATTTAAGTGCCATAACTTCAAAACGGTACATTTAAGTGCCACTTTTTTTTTTCTAGTGGGATACTTATGTGCCACCTTTGGCGACCCTTGCCGGAAATCCTACGAGGCAATATTTTATTATTTTTTATTGCCTACGTGGAGAGTTGAGTCGGCTTTAACTCACCAGAAACGACGCTGTCTGCATAATAAAAGCCCCAAACCTTCCAAAAACGATGTCGTCTCCCCAAATGCCCCAAATCTAAAACCCTAAATCGGCCAAAATCTCTATTGAAGTGCTCGAATCCAAGTCTCGAACCCTCATTTTCATTTACCCAAAATTCCTTCGTTGAATCTTGGAAATGGAGAGTAGGACTCACAGCAGCGCCTCAATTCCCTCTCATTGAAGCAAAGGAGAAGGCCAGCATTTTTGTTTTGGTAGGTTACTGAGTTCAAGAAGAACATCGTGGACTCGAATCAATCCTATGAGAAAATTTTGGATGCGCTCGATATAAAGAAGCGTCGAAATGCAAATACCTCAAATGGGTCGATGCGAAGTTCTCTGACCGAACTACAGAGGTAATATTGGATCTACTTCATAAAAGACAGCAATCTCCATCTGTGTTCGTGGACGACTTTGACGATGTTGACTCAATACAAGCTCAAGCGTCTTCAGTTAAACTTTTCAAGAATGAAGTCTCAATGCACACTCAAGCATCTTCAACTAAACCTTTTAAGAATGAAGTGTCAATGATGAAAATTGAACGAAAGTGTTATCAAGCGTTTATTATGATGTTGTCTTGTTGTCTATTATACTTTATGATGAAATGTAAAACACTTGAAAATGAGAAAAAGTTTCTCCGACTGCCATAGTTAAAAATAGTGTTGTTCCAGATTAAACGTAGGCTTTTTTTCTTTTTAAAAGATGCGAAGAAGTTTGTGCTGTTCCACAAGATCATTGTGGCTTTGTTGTTGTTTGTGCTGTCATATGGAGTTGCCATAAGTTAAATTACCATCATCTTCTCTATTTTGATGCAGACCAACATATACACAAAACAAATATGAGTGATTACCCGAGTGCCTTTAGTTGTATTTAGTAATCACTAAAGTGCTAGTCGTGATGAAAAAATGATCACTTAAGTGTCAAGTTATTATTAAAGTGATTAGTTAAGTGTTACTTGTAATTAAAATTGAACGGTTAAGTGCCAAGTTTTTTAGAATATGACTAGTTAAGTGCTAATTTTTTTGTGGGTTTTCTCTAAAAATTGCGCTAGCCACCACCACCGGCTATGCCACCAACCATCACTACTAGTCACACTATACACTAGGTGCTCCAACCACCACCATGCTGGTGGTGTTGCTACACAAGGTACTAGTGCAAGCTGAGCTTGCATCAGTACACATGGTGTAAGATGTGCAAGCTACACACTTGCACCAAGTGTATGTGCAACATAAGCCTATAACCCCCACCACAAATCCATAATCACCAGGTATCACCACCAGCCACACCAGCATCCCAACTACCACATTAGCACCCTAACACCAAACTCACTACCACCAAACATCACCATCCACCACCACCAGCCACACTAGCACTCCAGCTACCACCATAGAACACCAACAGCAGCAGCAGTAAGTAAAAGCAGAATTCATGACAAACAGTAAAAATTGACAAGTGGCGCAAGATCATTTCATTGATATTGAAATTAAGTCTCATAACATCAATGACAAACTAAAGAAAAAAAAAGATAACTATCCATAACACGTGTTATTATAACATTAACGTTTACATAACTTTTTTGACTCATAAGTTCCGCAAATCCTATCTATTGCGTCCCACCTCATCAATCAATATGCACGACACCCCATGTTCGTGCTCCTTTCGATGGGCCTTTCACTTAATTCATAATTCTTGCACTCTTTCTAATTGGACGTACAACTTCTTCTTTAACCTTCTCAGTATCCATTGACTCAAGCTGTAAATGTCCCAAGCCGAATTGATTCAAAAGGAGCTGCAACTAGGTTCTTTCTCTTCTTTCTTGTTGGCGCAATTGATGTTTTCTTTTTTGTTGGTGCAGCCGTTAATTCTTGAGTTGGGCCTGAGATAAGAACCTCTGAACTTCTCCCAAACTACAAAAAAAAAAAAAACAATAAATTATCAGCAAAAGTCTACAGCATAAATTAAATTAAATGTAGCCAATAAAACTTAGATTCAGAATAATTGTTCCAGTACGTTCATATGTAGAAAGGCCATAGCTATATTGTTTGAACCTCTTCCCAAGTGCCCCTCTTGTTTGAATAGGGGCGTCACTTTTAGGAACTTGTGATTTGTTGGCTCTTTTTCTTGCTGTCTTAGGCCCTTCAGCTACAGCCGGGGCTTCTTCAACCAATTCTTCAGCTGGGCGTCTTCTAGATGGCCTTTATGTAGCTACCCCTTCACCTGGCCTTCTTCTAGTTGTCCTTCTGTGTAGCCCTTCAACTTCAGTGACACCTCCTTCTGTTGGGCCTTCTAGTGGTGCTGGTAGTGGTACTTGTGGTGCCCTTTATAGTGATTGTGATTCTTCTGGTGGCCCATGTGATAACCCTTGAGGTGGCTCTTGTGATGGCCCTTCGGTTGGCAGTTGAGTTCCAACTTGCTTTCTTCGAACCTAAGAAAGAGACAAAAGACACCATAAATATAATAATGTAAAGAAAATGAAAAACTGAATACAAATGGTTGAATTTACCACTGAGTATTTCTTTCGCTGCTGAAGAACAGTCGACTAAACTAGCCGTGATGTTGTTTGGGCCAATCTTTCTACTGGCCGTGATGCTGCTTGGGCCAATCCTTCAGCTGGCTGTCTTCTACCTTGCGTTCTTTGAACAAGCTGTTCAGTTTCATGACTTATTGGGGTTCTTCTTGTGACCTAACAAACGCATTACATACAAGGCTTATAAGATATTATGTACATTTTTATGATAAACGACAAAACAACATAAACGTAAAATAAATTTCATGACTTATTGGGGTTCTAGTTGTCAACGGAAGAACAGTCGACTCACTTGGCCCTGTTGTTTGCATTTCTCAAACTGTTTCTTCACTAGGCCCTTCACCTTGCCTCAACGGTTGTTGTTGCTTCCTCAATTGACAATCTTTAATATTGTGGCCTACTAAGTGACAATAAGAACACGTTATCTTTGCACCCTGCCTACTCATTCTTTGTTGACCTGAGACCTCTTCCTCTGCCATTCTTCGTCTTCGTTTTGCCCTTCCAATTTTCTTCTTCAGTTGCAGAGGTTGAGGTGCTTCATGATCCGTGGGCTCCCAAAACTTGCTACTTCTAATTGGCTGCATCATGAACTGATATGAAGTAAGGTATTTTGATTTATGGTACCAATTATCAATGTAACCATCTGTATTGTCGCCCTTCAACTGGATGGCACATATGGCATGTGCACATGGAATTCCACTTACTTGCCATACTCTACATGAACACTTCCTGCTTCATAGATTGACAACATACTTATCATCATCATTCATTATCTCATATCCATCATCTCCATTCCAAATGGGATGACAATGCCTACTTGCAACCAAATTCTCATCCAATTTCTTGGCAATCCTAGGACCATATTGTCTTGTCCATTTTGCAGCCTCATCTCTTTGTTTCTACAGCGGAGTCATAATCGCAACCCGTATATCTTCAAGCATTGAGATGACCAGTTTGCATCTAGCATCTATTATTTTCGAATTAAATACTTCACAAATGTTGTTGTCAATGTTATCGCACTTGAACTCCTCACTGAAGAAGGCCCTACACCAATACTTCAGTTCTAGTTGAAATAGGTAGCACAACATTCCTTTATCAACTGAAGCAGTCATTCCTAAAGTCAGTCATGTTTGCACTATTTACTAACTGTCAAAATTGCAACTGCAGCTTATCCCCTTTGTAGGTCTTTGCCCAATTTCCGTATATGTGCCGCACACACATTCGATATTCAGCATGGGGCAACAACTCTGTTACTGCTGGAACCAATCCCTACAATAATTCAAAGTAAGAAAGACTAGAACAAATTACATTTTCATATTACAAAGCAAACTATTGACTAAATTTTTCAAAAAGCAAGCATTACCTTTTGTTGGTCGCTCATGAATGCCCACCCTTCCCCGTTTGTTATCTTCAAGTCAGCCATCAGATTTTTCAAGAACCAGGACTAATTGTCATTCTTCTCAATCTTTGCAATAACCCAAGCTAGTGGGAACATTTGATTATTCACATCTCTTCTAATCGCCGCCAACAATTCTCCCTTACACAAACCCTTTAAGAAACACTTGTCCAATCCTATAATCCATCTACAACCAGCTAAAAATCCCCATCTACATGCATCAAAGCACACATAAAACTTATCGAACTTGGTCCCATGATCAAGAAGCGGTCTCTCAACCACCTCTACATACACTCTACTTGTAGGATTTTGCAGCCTACACTCCCAAGCATACTCCCACATTTGCTCATATTCCTTAGCATACTAACCAATAAGTATCTTTATCACATTTTGCTTTGCTCTTTTGCATTGAGTCCTAGATACATTAATGCCTACACACTCCTTCACCAGCATCCTAAAGTTAGAAATTTTCATCTCAGGCATCAGCTTAATCAGGTCGAAGAAGTGCTTGGACAACCATGCACTCGCTACCCTTTTGTTTTGAAAATTAATGGAACAAGTGTTTTCCTCTTGGTAGGCTCTAATCTGGAAAGACCCACTCTTCTTAACAAACGCGCCGTAAATCTTCCATGGACAATTTTACTGCGAACACCTAACTCTTACAAATTTCTTAGTGTTTCTAATGAAATCAATATTTCTTTGTGCAGCAATGGAGTTCTTCAATATAGCTTACCTAAATTGTATCGCATCATGAAATTTCATACTTACTGACAAAGTAGGAGAGACAACGGATGGATCATAGGAAGGAAATTTACTTTTCCTTCTACGCACAGCCCATTGATCTTCAAGTTCGTCCTGGGAAGTAACGGTGTCGATGCTTTCTTCATAATCTGTCTCCTGGCCAGCAACACCAACATCTGCAAGGCCTTCGTCTTTGTTTGGAACTTCATCAACTACCTGCAAAGTTGCAAATCTATCTGACAAAAAGTCCCTTTGTTTTTCCTTGACTATGTAAGCTCCTCATCGTCGTCGTCGTCACTTAAGATTAATAATTTTTCAACAGCCAACCCTTCATCGTCATCGTCATCATCACCATCACTGGATTCAGCTACTTTCCAATCTGATTCAATGATAGTGACATCACCTATGTCACCATCGCTCTGGTGAATAGCATCTGCGCCCCTCTCCTCCCCGTCCTATCCATCATGACATGCTTCATCCTTAACCTCAGTACTAACTTGAATACCATCTCCTCCTTCTCTTACTTGAGTGCTATCTCTGTCATCATCTTCGTCCTTATTATCACTATTGTTTTCAACAAATACTTCCGTCTCTTCGCCATAAAGATAATGATATAAAACATCCCTAAAACCATTATCATCTTCCAAAACTCCCAAACCATCTCTCAAGCCTTTCCTAGGAACACAGTACAGCAACTTTTGTACTCTACAAGGCAAAAATGTCACTATATCCCTAACAAATCCAATATAATATGCATTTTTTATATCTACAAATATAGTACATTCATTCCCCCCTCATACTCCCACTCATCCTCCCCAATCACAAAATCCCCACCATAGTAAACGATGACAACAACATAGTCCTTATCATGAGTCATTTCTACAACAAAAGAGGAAAAACAATTAACTTTTGGGACCACATTCACAAAAGACAACAGATAATTGCAAGTGGAGGTCCCTACACTCTTTATTAAAGAAAAGAAGAAAGAGTGAACATGCATAGGTCGTCTAACAGCTGCAGCTTGAAAAGAGGCCTCAGGACAAACAAATAGATATGCGACCCGACAACTACTTTGATTATGTCGTCGCATTCCTTTAAAATATGGAGAGGGATCTTAGATAAGCATAAGTCCTCATGACACCAATTTCAACAACGCAATTTATTTAAAAAAATACCCAGAAGTCCCCATCCCTACGACAACAAGAGATTCGATTTGAACATGTCCAAGGTCCAATACTCCGAATCCTAACTATCACCAATCACCATCGCACATTTCACATCCGACCACTACAAATTACTTTCACACATCACTTTTCAACATCAAAGCCCTAAATCACACATCACATTGGATGGGGCGACGTCGAGCCCTACACCGAGCCCTAATTTTCCCCCTGCTGAGCCTTACACCGAGCCCTACATTTTGAGGCCGATCCTAAACTGTCAATTCGAAACCCCCAATAGGATTCTAGCACCACATCTAAAGCATAAATCTCACATCAATACCATCCAAGCCTAAGCTAGGAAAGCCGACCCCCAAATTTTAAGTCCGAGCCCTAATAAACGAGTCGAAGCCCTAATTTCACCACAGGGGAGAGGAAGAAGAGAAAAAACCTGAGCAAATCAATGACGGTGAGTGACGACAGCAAGCAATGACTTGCGAACAGCGAGCTGTGAATGGCGATGGAGAGGACGTCAGATCTGGTGTGAACCGATGGACGAACGGTTAAAATCCAAATAAGTTAAACGGCATCGTTTAGCACTAAGGAAAAACGACGTCGTTTAGTTTGGCCAAAGGCACAATGGATGGAGCGACGTCATTTTCCTCCTCCACGTGTGGTTTTTTTTTTTTTACTAAATTGTCACGCCAGTTAAGTATGTCGCCGGAAAATGCCACGTCTGCATTTTGGTCAATTTTTGGCTGAATTGGCACTTAAATATTTCATTTTACTCCGATATTAGCACTTAGGTGTATCATTTCAAAGTTATGGCACTTAATATCCCTCCGTGCCAAGTTATGGCACTCCAGGTGTCACAACCTCCTCCTTTGTCGATTGTCCTAGATTCTTCACTGTTGTCGTGTGTCTGTTGTCCACTTGAAGTCTGGCATGAGTAAATTATGTATCCACAAAGTGATGATTGGAAAACCGTTGAGCTAATCTAAAATCTCGTTGCAAAGATAATTGAGTATTTGTAAAGGGCAAGCTTACTTGTGTTGAGCTTGACATTTGGAATCGTGGCCTTGTAATCATTTTGACATGAAATCGTCAGCATGAATGGACTGCTCCTTGGAATTAAATTCTCTGTTCTTCCTTTATGGAATTCATAGAAAGGTGCGATTTTTCTCTCTAAAATTGACGAGGCGTAATCTTGAAAACCAAAAAACATGGAACTCGTGAAAGGAAGTTCTTTAGGGCGAGGACCTTTTAAATGGAGGGGGCATCGATGTGCGCTGAATGAGAGTACTTTTCCTATAGCATGAGATTGAGTTTTTGAATTCTTGAAACATAATATAGACGATAGGAGGGATATTATATTAGGTCATAGTGACAGGCACTGCGAAGCTCAGAATCACAAGTGGAAGTGATTATGATGTTCTAGGTCTAGAATCGCATTGTCAGGCATGTTCAAGTCATGAGAGTCTTTGGCTGGACCAAAAGCTTTCTGTGATGGTATATAGGCTAAGCTTAGACTGCCGTCCAGATAGAAGCTTAGACTGCCGTCCAGATAGAGTTGGTTGAACTCTTCTAACAGTCAAGCTCTATTACATGTTCATGTGCTTGCAAATAGTCGTGCTGATGCAATCTTGTCAAGGAATAAATGAAATATCTTATTCTCTGATTTCTTTAACGTCACTGTTTTATTAAATATATGACAGGTTAGTTATCTAGGAGCAACTGGAGACATGTTGCTATTGACCATCTTTTACTCTCTGTTAAATTCGTAAAAGTTTTCTCTGTGCCAGGAATGGCAAGCTCGTCAAAGAGAGAAGACGAAGGAGCTGCATCGCAGGCGACGGGAGGAAGACGAAGAAGAGGAAAGAAAGGTTGAGGAATATCGTGAAATTGGAATGAGGTTGAAAGGTTATCCTGAAGAAGATGTTCTAAAGGCAAGGATATTAGTATCAAGCTTTATCAGATCGGAGGAAGAAGTTGAAGAGGTGCTTTGGTATTCTCTTAGTGTTTGTTATTTGGGTTCATTTATTGATTGGAGACTCTGGACGATTATAAGCATGAATTTTGATAATTATTTTTTATCCAACCATTCTTGCCTACTTGCTAGTTTGTGTAGAACATTCCCCAGAACTATAACCGATTGTTTTGAGCAGATGTACGGCCAAGGTCACATCATAACCAAGTTAGAAGTATTTTGTTGATGCATGAAAATTTGTCTTATCTACCATTAAAATCGTTTTGCTGAGTTCTTAAATTCTTGATGTAGTCATTTAGCCCGAGTAATTTCAAACACGTGGGGGTCTTTCATCTTGTTGATAAGTGATATCCAGATGAGAAACAAAAGTTTATGTTTAACTCGAGGATTTGCTTCTTCATTTTCATCCGACATTTAACCACAAATTCACCTGTCATTCTTATAGATCTCTTTGAGTGGAACTGCTGTTGGTGTATGCCATTCTGTAAATTCCTCATTAGTCTATACTCTGTTGCCACCCAAATTCTTTGGAATTTTTCTTTTACCATATAATTTTCAGTTCTTAGTTTTTACTAGTAAATATTGGTCCAATCCTCTTAATAAGGAGAAAGAATCCTTGGTACGGGTGAGGGAAAAGAACAACGTCCTGACTGGTGTTATTCCACCATGACGTTTGACCAAAATAAAAATTCCCTCGTCCAAGTCCGTGAAAAATCCATATTTATATTAATAAATAAAGAACAACAGAATCATAGTTTAAAAGTACGTTAAACCTCTTAACAATTTCTACATTTAGATTTGACCCATTCTTGATAAGTTAACCCTTCTTACATATGTAAAAATATATACTTATAATTTCCTGGATTAATCAAATTTCGAGATATTGCTTTTTAACACACAAAGCGTGCACTCTTTTGCCTGTATTCCATACCGCATAAAGAGGGTAAGTACACTATTAGCACCAAAAATTGTGTACAGCGCTCACTTTGGTACCAAAAGTTTCTGTCGAATCACTTAAGTGCTAAATCGGAAGAAAAACAATCACTTTGGTGTCACCGGCGAAAGATTCCGACCAAAATGATTACGTGGTTTTTATATTTAAAAAAAATGGCATAACTTTTAAACGACGTCGTTTTCCGTCCTCCTTAAGAAAACGATGTCGATTTGCCATCCTAAGTGGATGGTCTCACAAAAATGACACCGCACAACTCATTTTGGGATTTTTTTTTTTTTATTTGGAGATTGAAATTAAGGTTCCGATCCTCATCGGCCACCAACCTAGCTCGCTCGGCCACAGCTTGAGGCGCGTGAGGTTCTTGCACTTGAGTGAGATCAGCACGAGCACGTCGTCACTGATGCTCAACGACTCGCGCCAAGTCGAACTCGCGCTTTCTGCGTGAGCTTCGTGACCGAGTCGAACTCGCGCAAACAGCGCCGGGATCGCATCCAGCAGCTCCGAGTGGGCATGGAGGGTGAGCCTCTAGCGGCTCTGGCCTTCAATCGCGAGCCAGCGATGGCACACGAGGGAGCACTAGCCCCAATCGCCAGAGTCTAGGTACTAAAAGACGCCGGCCAAGCCCCCGTCGGGGAGATCGAAGATGGAGAGGGAGAGATCGAGGGCAGCACACTCATCGGCAGCCTCCCCGAGCACCGGCCAAATCACGGCCTTCAACTTGGCCGCTGAGTGGTCGTCGTCGGGGTCAAGGTCAGGGTCGGGGTCAGAGCCGCGGCCACCAAGCACGGGGGCCATCAAGGATGGCGATTGGCTGGAGATTTAGAGTTTTGAATTGGGGGAGAAACACCAAACAGCGTCGTTTTGTTGTTTAAATGCTGACTGTACACTCCGGCGAGCCATATCAACTTCAAAAATTAATTAAAAAAAGTGTCACATCAGATTTTCGGCCAACTAGGTCAGAGTTGTCACTAAAATAATCATTTTTCAAACTTTTTAGCACTTAAGTGTTCCAAAATAAACTTTTGACACCAAAATGAGCGTCGTACACAACTTTTGACACTGATAGTGTACTTACCCCCCGCATAAAGTATTAAAGAAAAATAAGAATTTCTATCACCAAGAAATGTTGATGTTGTTGTCGCTATTACTTTTTCTAGAGACTCAATCTATTTTTTTTTTTTTATCTTCGTCCCTCATCTATATTTGTATTACCTAAAAAGTAATGTTTTCTTTCAAAAACTTCGCACAATGACTTTCTTAATCTAGAAAATATTGATATTTTTTTGGAGTCTTCATGTCATGTCGACACTCCAACATATATTTGACACTCGATTAATAAGTATTGGAAAATCTAACACCTAATCAATTTTTTCGCCACTCTCCAACACATGAGTCTAAAATTTCAACATATGTGTTCGGAATTCCAACATGTGAATCTTATTCGCACGGGTTAATTAAAAAAATTCAATAAACAAGGAGTCAAAATGTGACTATATAAAAAAAATAAAAATAATAAATGAAGAAAGAAGAAAAACATAATATTCTTTTTGTTTTGACTCTCGTTTCCCACGACACACAATTTACCCCACAAGTTTTTTTTTTTTTTTTATTTTCTTTGGATAAGCAAGTCCCGAACGTGGATTGTTTTTTTTTTCCTCCAAATTTTATGAATTATTAGAATGGAGTTGAATTTGTCAAATTGAAATAATGAATGATATTAACAAATGGTGGATTAGTGTTTTGAGTGTAAATTCATTTAGGCTCTTTTCTATTATTTATTTATTTGTGAATTTAAATCGAATCAAAAAATGATAATTTATCATGTATATATATAATATACGTGTCCTAACACGTTGGAATTCTCTATTTTTTGAAAAGCAACGTGTTGGAGTATCATATCGTGTCGCGTGTCGCGTATCGGTGTCAGTGTTATTTAGTTCTTGATCACCTTTGGATCCACGTCTCCCCTAACCTCTACCAATTGCTTGTCTATGTTCATGTCCACGTACTCCGCTCCTGCTCATTCAATTAAAATTCTCCACTAATAATAAGAAAAACGCACCCAAAACGAAAGCAACAATGAAGTAATTACTCAATAATTGAGAGCTATGAGCATCACATAACTAAATTAGGATATAAGTTCAAAGAATTAACCCAATAAGTGAATCAAAATATATATATATATACACACACACGAATGTGCTATACTTAATTTATATATTCAAAACTTTGAATATTCAAACGGTACATTGCATGGGTTCGGTTCAAACACGATATAGAGAAATAGTAAAATACATGACCGTGCCACAAGTGTCGCGTCATCGGAAGCTCGAGAACACGTCGTACTTGTAGCCTGGCGTTAGCGCGACGTGCGTGGAAATCAGGGCTATTCGCGTCTTCGCTCGCCTTCAGTTAGACGACATTGTGAACGAGGAGGAAGAAGAAGCAGAGCAGACGAAACAGGAGAGGAAGGAAGAAGAACCTCAAATTTATTCCTCGTGTGGTTCGAGGGAAGGATGGTTCTCTGCGTATATTTAATACGAAAAGCGCAGTGGGCGAGCGACACACTTTCGCTGCCATTACCTCAGGAGTTTCTTTCCATGCGCAACGTAACGCGTTCTCGTACAGATGGAGGGGAAGGCAATGCCACCTCGAAATCGCCCCGGCAACTTTCGGTGGTGCCTGTGTCAGTCTCACGCGGAAGGCAATTACCCCGAAATCACCACGACAGAGCAACGTGCAGACGGGGTTGCGACGTGTTTGCAGGAAAGATAGTTTCGCCTATAAAAGGTCAAGAGTTACTGTACAGTGTATAAAGGCGTGCATGAAAACGTTTCTTAAAAATATTTCCGGAACACTTCTGTACGGATTTTTTAGGAACAAAAAAAAAGAACAGAAACGCGTTTGGTTGCGTTTACATTTTTTTTTGCTTTTTTTTGTTCCCGGAACAAAATAAGAACAAAAAAAAAAAAGAAACAACAAATTGTTGTTTCTGGCCTTGAGAAACACTTCTTGGACGCCCGAAAGGAACAAAAATGAAAAGAACAAAAAAATAAAAATTGTTGTTTCTCCTTCGTTCGTCCTCCTTCTCTCCGGCGACTCCTCACTCGGCCAACTCTCCGGCGACTCCTCACTCCGCCGGAGCCTCGCCGGAGCGTCGCCGGCCCCCGGCGAGGCCGAGCGTCGCCGGCGCGGGCGAGGCCGAGCCTCGCCTTGGCTGGGCGAGCTCGGCCTCGCCGGATCTGGGTGAGCTCGAGCTCGCCCAGCCATGGCGAGGCTCGGCCTCGCCGGATTTAGGCGAGCCCGAGCTCGCCCAACCAAGGCGAGGCGAGGCCTCACCCGCGCCAGCGACACCGAGCTCGCCCAGCCAAGGCGAGGCCGAGCCTCGCTGAGGGCCGACAAGCCTCGCCGTGGCGGGCGAGGGCCCGCCCCGTCGGCCGATCGCCGGAGGCCGGTGACCGGCCGAAAAAAAGAAAAATAAAAATGAAAGGAAAAAAATGAAAAATAAAAAAATGTTTAAAAAATTAAAAGAAACAAAAAAAGAATAAAATTTACAAAACGTGTTTCTATTCATTTTTTATTCCCTAATAAACGTTACCAAACGCGTTCTTTTGTTCAAAAATTGTTCCGGAACGAAACACTTTTTTTTATTTATTTCCCGGAACAAAAAAAAAGTAAACGTTACCATTCACACCCTAAAATAATTAGGGATGGGATCATTTGTAGTGTGTACTGTTAACTAGATGAATCCGAGTCAGATTTACTTGATCAAGGTCAGGGTTGAACTTATTTCGTGTGGTTCAAAAATGATGTCGGATATCTTCGAAGTAATGCAGCAAGATACTACCGCAGCGCAGAAATAATGAAAGTAGTTGATCATGCCTTTTTTTTTAACGAATTACGTAGCCGTGCAATTCCATCAACCGGCAAGTTTCTCAAAACATTTCACAATTACATTCAATACGACCGAAAAGGAAATACGAATTATGATGAGAAGGTTTTAATTTGATTAAAATGAAAAAGTGGCGTAATCCGATCCTACATAAGTGAAATAAGAAATCGAATTCATTATCGATTCCTCCGAAAAGCATTGATGAAATGTATTTCAAAGTATTAATAGACCGACGAATGAATCGACAAATGATTTAAATGGCTCTTTATTGATTTTAGACAAGAAAGTAAATAATGAGAAATTTAAAAGTATTCATTAGTGGAGTCAAATATGACTAGCTATCTAAATTGTAGAAAAATAAAGATTGAAGATAAATTTGCAAAAAAATTGATTGGGGGGTTTTTATAACCAACGATCAGCCGTTACAAGTGATTATTACGACTTCACTACTTAACAGTTAGTTAACAGTCACCTGGCTCCGTAATTCGACAGTTATATCATACGGAACGCACTACCTTGACGTGTACCGACGGCATGGTTACATCAACATTTTCGTTCCAACGCAGCCATCGCACATCGACATTTCCATCGGTAAGAATTGGGTGGTCTTCTGGTCGATCTAAGTCCTCCTGGGGCCTGTCGATTTCAGGAAGTCGTTGCGCTCCGCATCGAACGAAACTTCGAGGAAAGGCACCGAAAGCGATCGCTCATCGATAAAAATACATGCGAATGAATACGTGACGAATAAACTCACGTCTCTTCGATTGCAAACTATTTCCTTTTTTTTTTCTTTTTCTTTTTTTGGTTCTTCCTCGGAACACACAACGAGTGAAATTTGTTGTTTTTCTGCCTTTTCAGTCTCGCCCCCTCCTCTTCTTCTTCTTCCTCGCGCGCAATGTCGTTTCAAAAGCGAAAGCGATCAGATTTCGCGGACGGCGCGTCGACGTCGCGCTTGTCCGGCCACAAGTACGACGTGTTCTTGAGCTTCCGAGGTCCCGACACTCGCCGCACGTTCGCGGATTACCTCTACGAAAGCTTAGTCAGGGACGGGTTTACAGTCTTCAGAGACGAAGAAGAGCTTCCCATAGGCGAGAATATCGGACCCGAGATCGAGCGTGCGATTGATGGCTCGAGGATCCACTTGCCGATCTTCTCGGAAGGCTACGCGTCCAGCGCGTGGTGCCTCCAGGAGCTCGCGCGCATGGTGAAGTGCCGGAGAGAATCCGCGGGACGAGAAATCGTGCCCATCTTCTACGACGTGAGTCCTTCGGACGTCAGGCTCAGGACGGGGTCCTACCCCGAGGCCTTGCTCAAGCACGAGGGCTGTTACGACAAGGAGACGGTGCGAGAGTGGAGTGAGGCTTTAATGGAGGTCGCAGATCTCAAAGGATGGGACGCACGGAAGGCACGGTAAGTAAAAGAAGAAACTTTAATGGCCATTACACCCTTTTTTGTTAACTTTCTCTCTCTCTCTCTCTACCAAACTGATTCATATACATAGATGGCAAAATATGCTTAGAAGGGCTAATTTTGATTGGCAATTTGATGTTCCATAGCATGGTCGATGGGTATGATATCCAAAGGTTTGGTAAAAGACATTTTATAGCTTCTGCGTATGCTATGCTAGAAATGAAATTTGAGCTAGTCTCAGACTGTTGCTGTTTTGTGTTATATCTGAGATTCAAAAAGCAGAAGTGTCTATCGTGCCAACACGTTCTGCTTTGCTAATTATCAACCGGACAAATTCCCTGGGAAGATGGTTCATTGCAACATCTTCAGTTGAATGGTTTATCTTAATTCTTTTCCCTTAAGAACATGTAGAAGCTATAAGAGCTTCTTTGTTGGATCACTGTCATGAGAGAGAGAGAGAGAGAGATGCTGTTAGGTATGCTCGAGATTACTAGATATGCTCGTATATTGCTGATATAGTTGCTCCTCTTTTCTTCTAAGACAATGATTTGTTAATGCATGGCAGGCTGGGTAAACTTGTTAATGATCTTGTTCGAGAGCTTTCTATTAAGCTGAAGAAGAGACAAAAGGTTCTTCCCGATCATTTAGTCGGAATTGACGATCGGGTTGAAGACGTGATGCGGTTGCTGGACTGCGGCTTCCTGGACGTACGATATATTGCTTTGCATGGGATTGGAGGAATCGGCAAGACAACACTTGCCAAGGCAGTTTTCAACGAGATAGCTCATCTGTATGATGGTTGCAGCTTCCTTTCAAATGTCCGAGAGAGTTCACAAACCGACAAAGACATCATAAGGATGCAAAACAAACTGTTATCCGATATCCTTAGGAAGCCCATAGATGTCAATGACATCGACGACGGTATTGACATGATAACAGAAAGATTCCGCAGTAAGAAGGTCCTTATTGTTCTTGACGATATAGATAAACTAGAGCAGCTCACGAAACTGAAGGGGAACTCTGGCTGGCTTGGCCCAGGAAGCAGGGTTATTGTCACAACTAGAAATGTGGATCTTCTGCCATTTCTTTCTAAAGAGTATTCTGCTTATGAGATGATGGAGATGAATACTTGCCATGCTCTTCAACTTTTCAGCAAGCATGCCTTCGGAGGAACCCTACCTCCAGATGATTGCGAAACTCTTTCGAAGGAAATAGTGGCTACTACCCGAAGAATTCCTTTGGCTCTTGAAGCGTCAGGTTCTTTCCTCCGAGGCAAAAGCCCCGAGGTATGGGCAGAAACATTGGAGCGTTTAAGGAAAGTACCTGATAGGAGAGTCCAAGAGACGTTAAGGATAAGTTATGAGGCATTAAGCTTTGAGGAGAAGCAAATTTATTTAGACATTGCATGCTTTTTCAACGGCATGGAGAGCACATCCGCAATATATGCGTGGAAAGGTTGTGGTTATTTCCCTGAAAGTGGACTTGCTACTCTCACGGGTGTGTCTCTGTTGAAGATAGATCATCACAACCTTCTTCAGATGCATGACCTGATCAGAGATCTTGGAAGGGAAATTGTTCGAGAGGAGAATTATCTGAATGCAGGAAGTCGAAGCAGGTTGTGGGAATCTGAGGAATGCCTTCGCGTACTTCGTGAACAGGTAAAGTTAATGTTATAAATAATAGAAGTGCAATTTCCTTCATAAAAAAGTTGATAGAATTCTGGTCATAGGAAGAGATTACTGCTCTCTATATGCACAAGTTTCTCTGTTTAATGTTAAAATTCACTGATGCGTGCTATCTTTGCAAGGTTGATTACCAGAGAAAGAGCAATGTGGAATCACTTAGGCTACGATTCTCTGAGGTACAGATGCTCACAAGTCAAGAATTTGCTTCTCTACCAAACCTAAGGCTTCTTAGTCTTGACCGGGGAAACTTCACTGGAGATTTTAAGGGTCTTCTCTCATATTTGAAATGGCTATCTTTGCATAACTGTCCTGCTCACTTTAGAGCGACCAATTTCTCTCCAAGAAATCTAGCTGTTCTCAAGCTTTCTAATAGTGAACTTAGAGATGATTGGCCTGGATGGCACCAATTCATGGTACGAAGAGTTATGCGTGCATCTATTTCTATATTTATTGTTTAATCAAACATGCCTGCAATTGCTCATTCCCCTTTGATATTCTGGTGACCAACAGAAAGCACCTCAGTTGAAAGTTCTGGAGCTTGAAGAATGCAGCCACTTAACTAGATTGCCTGACCTCTCTTCCCTCTCGACATTGGAAAGATTGACTATACGAAAATGCCAAAACTTGGTTGACATTGGTGAATCAATTGGTAAGCTAGTACACCTGAATTACATAGAGATCAACGCATGCAAACGCCTGAAAGCGTTGCCTGAAGAAGTTCATTGTTTAGAGACTTCAAAAGTTCCGATTGCGAAAGTGTTAATACTTGGTCCGGTTGGTTCATATCTTCCCCAGTTGATCGGCAATCTACAGTCTTTGACAAGGCTAGAGATGGAAAGTGTAAGAATTAGCGAACTTGCACCCTTTATTGGAGAGCTAAAGAACCTTAGAAGGTTGCATTTGTCCGGATGTGGTTGTGATAAGCTAAGAGAGCTTCCACACTCATTTGGGGGATTGGAATCACTACTTGAGTTGTATCTGTCTTGCACAAAGGTAACAGAATTATCTGCTTCGATTGGAAATCTGAAAAAGTTGAAAGAATTAGTGATGGTAAATGTAAGATTTAGCAAACTTCCACACTCAATTGGAGAGCTAAAGGACCTTAAAAGCTTGCGTTTGTCCAGATGTGATGAGTTAAGAGAGCTTCCAGACTCAATAGACTCAATTGGGGAATTGGAATCACTACTTGAGTTGGATTCGTCTTGCACAATGGTAACAAAATTAACTGATTCGATTGGAAACCTGAGAAAGTTGAAAGAATTAGTGATGGAAAGTGTAAGAATTAGCAAACTTCCACACTCAATTGGAGAGCTAAAGGGCCTTGAAAGGTTGCGTTTGTCCAGTTGTAAAGAGCTAAGAGAGCTTCCAGACTCAATTGGGGGATTGGAATCACTACTTGAGTTAGATCTATCTTATACAAAAGTAACAGAATTACCTGATTCGATTGGATGCCTGAGGAAGTTGAAAGGGATATAGATAAGTCATAGTGAGATAAAGAGGATCCCGGGGACTATAGGCATGGTGGAGAAGCTTGAAGCATTTAATGCCGAACACTGTGTGAATTTGAAGGAGAAGATTCCTAGTGCAATTGGGAGTCTATCCTCTCTGAAAATCCTGAACTTATCTCACACTTGTATTAGATCTGTGCCAACAACAATCAACCAGCTTTCTCATCTCCAAAAACTTTGTTTGGAAGGTTGCCATAAGCTTAAACAAATCCCAGAGCTTCCTGCCAGTTTGATTATCCTAAGTGTTGAAAGTCACTTACTAAAGACAGTCCCAAACCTCTCAAATCTGGCCAATTTAGTCTATTTAACTATATCCAACTACTCTGGGGATTTCATTCTACCCCATGGGTTGCTGATTCCATCCAAACTCGGAGTGGGTTGGGAGGTTGTTAAGACTGGAGAAGCTGAAACTGCTTCATAAAAGCATCATTGTACCGCCAACTGAGTTAGCTTCCCTTCCTCACCTGGCACAACCAGGTCTGTCCTGTTTCGACTTGCAATCCCTCTCTCAGCCACTTCCTCTGCTCTCTCCACATTGAAGCTTATAAACTTCAATTCATTGGCTGGATTATCACCCTGTGCTGACTTCAAAAATTTGTCAAGTTTGGAGCTATGTAAATCGTGGCTAACAGAAATTCCACTCAATCAGTTTGGACACTTGGAGAATCTGAGGGAACTGACCGTGTCGAACTGCACAAATCTGAGGAAGTTATCCTGTCTGTCAGGCTTGAAGAAGCTCAGAGCAGTGTGTTTGTTGAACTGCCCCAGGCTAGTTGAAATCCAAGACCTCGAAGAACTGGAATCGCTGGAAAGTATAAGGATTGACCAGTGCAGTTCCCTGGTAAGGTTGCCTAGTCTCTTAAAGTTGAAGAAGTTGAGGACCATAGAATTTATATCCTTCTGATCATTAGTGAGTTTGCCTTTTATCTTGGGTAGCTTCTGAAGATTGTCATCTAGTAGTTGATGGACGCAACAAGCTAGCCAACCACAATGGCCCTTGCCAGCTTCGCAGACACGAAAGGCAATGTCCAAACCCCATTCGCACCTATGAACCGTGGGATAGACAACACTCGCCTTGTCCTGTTTCCATATAGCTTCCCCGTGAATGAGATTCCTTTTTTAGAGTGGATTTGCTTGTACTTTCTATTTCCTTTTTTTCTTAGGTTGTGCTTTTCTTCCTTCTCAACTTTCCGGTAAGCACACTCTGGATTAACAGGGGAAGCTCACATGTGTAAGGACACTAGTGAACTCACACAGGAAGTCTGTTCGATCATATCTTATTTTAATAAAATTGCAGAAGCATTTCTGAATTAATTACGTTGGAAGCTATCATGCAATTCTTAATCAGGATGTGTTCCTTTTCTCCCTGAATAATAAAAAAAGAACACTTGAGATTGCTGGCTGTCCGCTTTCCAGTTTCCAAAACCAAGTCTTACAATGTTAGATTCAGTGCGGTACTCTTTTCCATTACGTGCAACTGAGTTCTGACTGCTATTAATGTTTGTCACCTGGTTATAGCTTATAAGTGGATAGTTTTTGATAGTTGGATGTGGATCGAATAATTGAAGGGACTGGACTTGTTATTCGCCACGGGAATGTAATGACCGGTTTACTAAAACAAGCGCAGTAGAGGACTAGGAGACTCGTGAAAATTTTCTGTGTAAGCAGGATAACCTCCACATCGATGGACGGCAAGGTTTATCTACTAGCCTCAGGTGGATGTATCGTAAGTAAACTGCGTCTTGATTGTAAGACAAAGGCCAAATTTGTGATCCGGATCCGATTGAAGTACAGAGTCTTGATCTAGGAGTAGAAGGTACTAGCATCCGACGATGGATAGAAAGATGTTTAGAGTTTGCAACTGTCGAGATCTGTCTTTGTAAGGCAGCGGGTCTAAGTTTTTCATTTTTCCCAGTTCGAGGAGCGTAGCATGGTTCTTCTATATTTGTGCTTCTTGATCGCCTAGGGCAATCACCGTAGGTACTCTCGTACTTTTTTTTTCCACCTTGTTTGCTGCAGTGATATAATGAAATTTTCTTCCTTTCGAACTTGTCGGAGTTGTCCCGTTCTTCACTACTCGCCTGCCTGCGTGCCTCATGCATGTATGCCAACGTAGAAAACGAACAATGGCTGTGGCACCCAAAAGGGTCCTTCTACAGCTTGTTTTGATCAACTGTCTCGTTTGATGATGCTTGACTTAGAACAATTACGATGGGGATGCCAAAGAGATTGACACTTGAAAGTGAAAACTTGAAATTGTCGATTAAGGTTCGAGTTAGCTGTCCTTTGTTTAATCTCTTTCATTGGTTTTAATGTCAAGTTTTCGCACGGTGGAAAAAAGGAATTGGATGGTGTCATCGACATGTGTGATTTCTTTCCAGTCGTCTTCAAGTCCGCGAGTTGAGCATTTAAGTTCTCTTATGAGTTCCAACTTTATTGCTTCGCAAAATGGGTATGACCATCTGACCAAGAAATGACAAAAGGAATGGCAATCAAGATACAATTCCACTGATTAAACGGAGGGAAGACCCACACACCGCGCACAAACACAGGTGCCTGCACAGCAACAATAGCACGCTCGCCTCCTCCTTCCTGCGCTTCTAGGACCACGTCGTCATCGCCCTCCCTCTCCTCTTATCAACCTGCGCCTCCCTCCTGCCCACTCCCGCTCTCCTCCCCGACTTCGTAATTGCCCCTGCAGCACAACGCAGCATCGTCCGCTTCATCCTCCAGAGAGGCCCCGCCGCGAGGGTGGTCATCTGTGCTGACCCACACTAAGACCTACTCGAGGTTGGTGCAGAGGGCGTTGGCGGTGGCCTTGTTGGCCAGGGCAAGGTCCTCCAAATCTGGTTTTCCACGCATGGTGACTTCACCCGCTCCTCCAGCGCTGAGTTGAGCTTCCCGATCTTCTGGATCTCCTCCTCCTTGGCCAAAGCAGCAACGAGCACAAAGACAGAAAAGCGAGTGAGCGCCGGAGCAGGGGCGGCCGTTATGTGCTTCGTCAGAGACAGCGGGAGAACGGCCGCTTGACAAACGCCGGAGCAACAATGAGCGCGGAGGGAGAATTTGGGATTCAAAATTTCGGAACCTTCATGTGGAGAAAGAAATGGAGAGAACGACGGCTTCTCTTTCTTGAGAAGAAAAGAAAAAAGTTTTCCGTAATAAATGCATTGCAGAGGAGAGAGAGCGTGTGCAGTAGAGAGAGAGCGCTTCGCGCTTGGCTTTTTCAAATTCGACCGAGGGACTGATGGGCCAGCAAGAGAGAGAAACTAATATATCAATTTTTCAAAATTTACTCTGATTCCAGCGTGGCTGCTGGGCAACACGTGTCGCCGCATGAATGGACTCGGAGTAAGACACGCTGGAGTCAAAGCTGCAGCCAATATTTTCCCGTGTCCGTCGCCTACTTGAAGTCTGGCATGAGTAAATTATGTATCCACAAAGTGATGATTGGAAAACTGTTGAGCTAATCTCAAATCTCGTTGCAAAGATGATCGAGTATTTTCTGTAAAGGATAAGCTTACTTGTGTTGAACTTGACATTTGGAATCGTGACCTTGTAATCATTTTGACATGAAATCGTCAGCATAAATGGACTGCTCCTTGGAATTAGATTCTCTGTTCTTCCTTTATGGAATTCATAGAAAGGTGCGATTTTTCTCTCTAAAAATGACGAGGCGTAATTTTGAAAACCATAAAACATGGAACTCGTGAAAGGAAGTTCTTTAGGTTCGAGGACCTTGTAAATGGAGGGGGCATCGATGTGCGCCGAATGAGAGTACCTTTCCTATAGCATGAGATTGGGTTTTTGAGTTCTTGAAACATAATATAGACGATAGGAGGGATATTATATTATGTCATAGTGAAAGGCACTGCAAAGCTCAAAATACAAGTGGAAGTGATTATGATGTTCTAGGTCTAGAATCGCATTGTCAGGCACGTTCAAGTCATGAGAGTCTTTGGCTGGACCAAAAGCTTTCGGTGATGGTATAGGCTAAGCTTAGACTTTCGTCCAGATTGGGGAAAATTGTCCAAGCACTTTGTTAATTCAATCTTAAACCTTTTAACTTTGCCAATTGAGTCATAAACCTTTTCACTTCTTGCCGATTCAGTCCATCCGGCCAATTTTGGCCGGAAAATGCTGACGTGGACGCCAGCGGTGCAACGTAGGACTGCCCAGCGCGTGGACAATTTCTAATAATATATATTTTTAAATTTTTAAATTTTTCTGTTTTCCCCTTTTTTTCTTTTTTTTTTTTTGGCTATTGTGCGATAGGAGAATGGAAACCATCGAAACTTTCACTCCCAATCGCTATTAACGCCCACCTTTGTTCGCCTCCGTAGAACCCCCCCTCGTGGCCTCACCTCTGCCGTCCTCCGCTGTCCTCTGCCGTCATCATCTGCCGCCAGCGTGCTCACGTCGCACTGTGCAATCGCATTGCACGTCCACCTCTCCCCGCGTCCGCTTCCAATGACCTGATCGAGGGCCTCACCACCGCTTCTCGTCGTAGCAGCATCGTCGGGCCTCCAAGTCGGAGGCTTCTTCTTCTTCGAGCCGAGCTGAGCCGAGCCGAGCCGAGCCGAGCTGAGCCGAGCCGCGCCGAGGGGAGGGTGGGGGCGTTGTTCTTCGGTTGGTGGGGGAGAAATAGAGGCGTTGATCGAGCTCTACGACCTCATCGCACGGAATCCGGCGCAATTCACCGATAAGCTGGGGTGGATTTGCGGTAGATGCCCCCAATCCGAGTTTGTCCTCGTCGGATCTCGTAGGGCGGTCTCACGTTTGCACCTCAATGCAGTTCTCGCCGTCGTCTTCTTCTTCTCCTCGTCGTTCGTGATCAGCGTCGTCGCCCTCCTCGTTAATGCAAAATCTTTGCCGTCGCCAAGCCAGGGGTGAGGGCCGGCCTCGCCAGATCTGGTCTGGGCAAGGCCGACGCTCGCCTTGGTGAGGGCGAGCCCTGGCAAGGGCTCCCCTTGCCAGATCTAGTGAGGCCCGCCCTTGCCTAGGCTAGGGTGGCCTCACCCGGCGTTGCCATCACTAGGGCTCCTCCTCGCCCGGCCGGGCCTCGCCTATGGTGAGCGAGGCCAGCCAACTAGCGTGGCCAAAGTGGCCGGCCACCGAAAAGGCCAAGAAAGCCAAAAAAGAAGAAGAAGGAAAAACAGAAAAAATTCAAAAAATTCAAAAAAATATTAAAATATTATTACAAATTGTCCACGTTAGCGCCGATAGTCTTACGTTGCACCGCCGGCATCCACGTCAGCATTTTCTAGCCAAAATTGGCTGGATGGACTAAATCAGCAAAAAGTGAAAATGTTTAGGACTCAATTGGCAAAGTTAAAAGGTTTATGACTGAATTAACAAAAATGCAATAGGTCTAGGACTTTTTTAACAATTTTCCCATCCGGATTGAGTTGGTTGAACTCTTCTAACAATCAAGCTCTATTACGTGTTCATGTGCTTGCAAATAGTTGTGCTGATGCAATCTTTTCAAGGAATAGGTGATTCATCTTATTTTCTGATTTCTTTAA
This sequence comes from Eucalyptus caleyi, assembly GCA_014182885.2. Taxonomy (NCBI): domain Eukaryota; kingdom Viridiplantae; phylum Streptophyta; class Magnoliopsida; order Myrtales; family Myrtaceae; genus Eucalyptus; species Eucalyptus caleyi. The sequence continues at coordinate 41,084,969 of CM024476.2, read as the reverse complement.
CAGTCACTGTTTTATTAAATATATGACAGGTTAGTTATCTAGGAGCCATTGGAGACATGTTGCTCATGTTTTATTCTCTGTGCCAGGAATGGCAAGCTCGTCAAAGAGAGAAGACAAAGGAGCTGCATCGCAGGCGACAGGAGGAAGACAAAGAAGAAGAAAGAAAGGTTGAGGAGTATCGTGAAATTGGAATGAGGTTGAAAGGTTATCCTGAAGAAGATGTTTGAAAGGCAAGGATATTGGTATCAAGCTTTATCAGATCGGAGGAAGAAGTTGAAGAGGTGCTTTGGTATTCTCTTAGTGTTTGTTATTTGGGTTCATTTATTGTTTGGAGACTCCGGACGATTATAAGCATGAATCACATTGATAATTATTTTTTATCCAACCATTCTTGCCTACTTGCTAGTTTGTGTAGAACATCCCCTATAACAGATTGTTTTGAGCAGATGTACGGCCAAGGTCGTATCATAACCAAGTTAGAAGTATTTTGTTGATGCATGAAAAGTGGTATCATCTACCATTAAAATCGTTATGCTGAGTTCTTAAATTCTTGATGTAGTCATTTAGCCTGAGTAATTCCATGGATTGGCTTTCTATTCAATTTCTTTGCCGGAACCCATTTCCTCCAATATTTTGCATCTTTCATTGATGCTGCCAGTAAATGGTAATGTTAGTTGGAGTTGTAGATCTGTGATTAGAGCATGCCTGAGTACTGACTCGTCTTATTCCTTTCTTCAGAAAATCGAGGAAGCTGCTGAGAGAGGAGAACTGACAGAGCTTGTCTTAATGGTTATCTGGAATCGGCTTGATCTTGCTAGACGTGATGTAAGTTTGCACCTTTGCGATATCTATGGGTGGGTGGGAAAGTCAGGTGCGGACTGGGGAACAGGTTGGGAAGTTGTTAGCTGGAATAGATTAGCCTTTTCAGTGTGATCTTTTTCTCCTTATTAATGTCTCCATGATTTTTTTGTTCTTTTAGGATGAAAAGGATGCAGTTAGAAGTCTTGACCTCTTATACAGGAGGGTTGAGGTATGCTCCACTTTTCTGTACTTAGATGACTCCAGCTCCATATTTGGTCAAGAAATTATGAGAAAGGGGTACACCATCACAAGTTATTTGAAATGGTAACTTGTTCTTCCAACAGAATGATAAATAATCATTCAAAGCTCTTGCTGCCATTGATTTTTTTGTCTCAGGATTGCTCATACTAGCACTCTTATAGCAATATCATCTTCCAAAAAGAAAACAGCTCAGCTACTCGCCCCCTCTTATTCCAGTTGGCATTATCATGTAGACCATCTCATCCATGTTGATTGGTTTAAGTGTAACCAAAAAATCCTACTGAATTTTTCTTAAAGATAACTTTGGGAGACCAAAAATCACTTGTGAGACCGTCAGCGATGGAGCTTTGAAAAGTAAAAACTCTTGATTTTGGCTGTAATCTCTGGAATACTTGCAATTTAGAAGTCTTTCAAGTTTGCTTTGTTCAACCAAAAAAAAAAAAAAAAAAAAAGTTTGCTTTGTTATTCTGAGGTCCCTTTTCTTTGAAATGAGTTATTTCATATTTTCCAAGTCTCTCTATGCTCCAAAAAAATATCTGTGTTTACTGATGCTTTGACCTAAGAAACTCATAATTCTAAATTCTCTTGCATTTTAGACTGAAATTTTGAAACGGGAGGCCTCCCCTGCCATGAGGCTGCTCAACGAGCTTTTGAATATGCATGATGGTTTTGATAATGAAGGATGGCTGAAGGAATGAAGAAAGCTGATGGTGGATACCTTTCCACGGGAGGATCCCTTTAGCATTTTGGTTCCTACTGGACTTGACATTGATAAGGTTTGTTATGGACTATATGGTGATCCGTTGAAGAGCGGCGGGCTAGATGCTGCCAGGTTCCAAGAGATCGACACGAGCGCGGGTGGGAGAGAGGAGTGAATTGACGAATCGTAGCCGCCGATGGGACTCTGGAGGTGACGGCGGAGGCAAAGGGCGCTCGGGACCCAACAGCTGTGACCTAGCGAGGGTCTTCAGGGAGGCGATGTGCCAGAGACAGATCTGAGCAGCAACTGTGATCGACGGGGGCTTTGGGGAAGGGGGAGGGGCAAGGGGAGGCAAAGGTGGAGGTGGAGGCAGTCGGGCGTGCTGAAGAAGGTGAGGGAAGGTATCTACATTTTCTCTTCTTGACTCAAGGAAGGAGAAGGCCAAAAGCGCTTGAAAATTGAAAAGAAGAGAGAGGTTTTTGAGCAGCAACATCATTAATTAATGCTTCTGCTAAGTATTGTCGCGACCAATTCTTCGGAGGCGAACCATCTAGGGTTTGGCTAATGGATTGTTAAGCCTAAACTTAACTCAGGCCCTCCCAAGCCCATACCAATTCGCGACTTAAGTTCAAATTTCTTAACATACAAATGGATTTTATCTATGAGTCGCCACTAATATATTTTCGGTGGGTCGATTAGAAACCAAAGTAAAGTAATGGGAGATTTACTTTAACCAGAGACTATGGGTACGGGGACTTGGTTACACTAGATTTCTCTAATGCCATTTCGGTACCATTCTTTTATTCTCAAAAATGCTTTTGTAGGCAGCTTGGATTGATTTTAGATCTATTTTCCTAACATGTGAAGCGATCATGCAAGTGCGCAAACCACCAATTTAACATCCAAGAAAAGCAATAAATAAATTGCAAGACTTACCTCATAGCAATGAAAACATCTACATTGTTAGATCAAAATTCACATCAACAGTCCTAGATATGATTTCTAATTAACACGCAATTTCTTTTTTTGTTTTCACTTATTTAATGAAAATCATGCCTGATGCATGCTACTAATTTAACATGAAATGACATAACATGGCAACATGACTTAGCTATATGATGTAAATAAAATGCAATCTCTCCTAATAAATGAAATTGATTTATTCTAAGGAAATTTTTGGTATTTTCCATGAAATTCGAAATTAGAAAAATGTGAAAATTAACTAGCTAGATTAAGATTCTATCTAACTTATATTAAGGATTAGGTCAGGTTAAACCCTAATTTAAACTAAGATATTATCTTAACTTAGTAGTCTCTAACCTAAAATGCAATCTATCTAAACAAAAACTAATCTAAGCTTAAAATGAATGCAATTTTATCCTAATATGCAATGACGTACAAAAGATGCCATAATTCTACATGACATATGCATGATGATTTTTTATGTTTTTGTTTTTTAATTTCAAAATTTAAAATTGCCACATAATTAAACATGCAACTTAAATTAAACAAAAACTAACATCCTAAATGAATGCATTTTTTGGATTTTTTATTTTTTTTTTTAAATTGAAATAAAATCCCTATTCTAGATAACCCTAAAATAAGATTTCTAAAACAAACCTAATCCTAACTCAAATATTTTTTTGGATTTTTCCTTCTACAAAAATAAAATTGATTCAACCAACATGACAGCAAATCAGATCAGATAGGATCGATATCCACAAATTGGTAAACCATATCTCGCGCATGATTCCAATTTTTAATTAAATCATGAATCAAAGAGTGAGATCAGAGATTTTTCCGTGTGATTGCGAGTTATATTTCGAGCGTGAAATCGGACCGTCAATCATATATACGTTGTGAAATTGAGAAAATTTCCCAACTTAGAAGGCTACTCGAGTTACGATTATCACGGCATATCAAGGATTTAAATCATGTGCATCATTAGAAGATTTGAATTTAATCGCAATATCATTGAATTAAGTAAGGAAATTACCAAATTAAATTTGGGTAATATCTTTACCTATTTCGTAATATCGTTCCCCAATTTGGACTCGTCGGATGATGGAGCTCGCAACGAATTCTACAAAAGAAAAGTCGAGCGCGATGGTGGATGATTCGCGGTGATATCCGGCTGAGGAGGGACTACTTCGCGGTGGTTGTGGCAGCTCGCTAAATTGGACTGAAATCGTCGCAACGAACTACTCAACAAATCTGGGAAAATCAATGGAGCGGGCTGGACTTGCGCCAGGTGGTGTCTGCGATTAATGGAGATCGTGACTGTGTATGGCAGTGCATTAAACATATAATAACCACGTCAGGAAAGTGAAACCATGAGAAAACCAGATCTTTTCTTATTTTCAGGTGTTCACATGGGCATGATATGTGTCCCTTGTACGTCACTATAGAGAAAGAAAAGTGGAATTTTTATTGAGAATTGATAACTCCCTCGATAGCTTGATGATCCCCTCGGTTTATGCCTGAAGTTGGTCTCAGTGCAGCAGCAGCTTTGTCGATGAGGAATCCGCGGTGATGGTGTCACATGCGGGCCGACGATGGGATTCTCGTGATGGGCTGCTCGGCGAAGCCTGCTGGTCTAGTAATTCTTGGAGGAACAACTCACTGTGGGAACTTCTCGATGGAGGTGGTGACCACACGTGAGGATGGACCGATGGTGAGGTGGATGCTCAGACGTTCGCCAAGATAGTCTCATAGCGAACCTGCAAAACAGAGAATGATTTCGTTGCGGGGAGGCACCAAATTGATCTCAGCTCGACATGGTAGGGATGTCACGGCTCACGGCACAGTAAAAACTCCGTGGTGCTCATTCGAGATCCTGCAAAACTGGATGGCTATTAGCAACAGTGATGGCCAGTGGATCTCGGGAGGCGATGATAGGACGATCTCAAAATTGGGACCGGAAGAGCATAAAGAACTCCGGTTTCTATTCTCTATTGGATCCCCCTGGCTCTCTCTTCTCTCAATTTGCCCTCCATCGAATTGTGCGGCCGTGTATTCAACGTGTGGCCCCCCAAAACCCTGCACAAATTAATCTATTTATAAGCCGCGAATTAGGTTTTTAATCTTTCCAAATTGGTATCCAAAAAAATTCTTTTTCCAAATGCAATATTCATTTTGCCGAACGTAATATTCGTTTTTCCACATGCTCTATCCGAAAAATTCCATCATATCTTAGAAAATTTTAAATTCTTATTTTCACAAGATAATTTCCGATCATAAAAAAAAAAGGGCCTAGCCAATTTGTTCGCTTCGTGCGCTTAGTCCCGCCTATCAATTTAAAAAAAAGTTCGTAACCACTAATTCAAACACATCCGCTACTTGTGCAAAAAATGTAAATGCACATAAATTTATATGTTATGTAATTAATATTTTTTAAGGATAAAATTAACTCTTAATTTTTAATGTGATAAATTATCAAATTGATCGTCAAAATTTAAGTGTCAACAAGTCTCTTTTCAGCCGCAGCATAGGAGAGAGAAAAAGAATCCTCTTGACTTTTGACTTATCTATTTTTCAGCTAATCTAATTCCAAGGACACATGTCGATGTGTTAATAGAGCCACCTAGACTTGCGCGCACCATGGAGGACGGTGACGTGGTGATTAGCAACCACCGAGTATTTTCTCCACTCCAAGATGGATGACCGGGTAAGTCAATCGTCGTCCTTCGCCCGAAGACTTACAACGTGACTGGACAAGTCTACGGTGTTCTCGACGAATTTCGCACCTTCCCGGTTCCCTGCCACTATTGAATAGGGTGCCTAGGGAAAAGGTTGCCCCAGAAGCCACGAGTACAATAGTGACAGCGAGGCATTTCAGCCGTGCAACTGAAGGACAGAGGGCATTGTATTCTGATCCATACACTCCTTTTTGCATGGATTGTCGTTAAAAGGATTTCGGAAATCTCATAACACCATTAAAATATCGCTTGCACAATATCTGCATCCAAAACCATCAGTACCTGAAATTCCTTGAACAGAATTGTCCCAACAAGAGCTTAACTGATCACAGTAGACATCTCAAAAAATCCAAAAATCTCTCCTAAGCCAGGCTGCACTTTACAGCGGGCCAAACATGCAAGGAAAGCCGCAAAACACTCCGAATTCTCCTCCAAAACCATCCATATAAGACTCAAAATCAATTAAAGCAAATGAATTTATATTAAACCAGTCGGTAGCACCAATCATGCATGGTTTGAGCTGCTAACAGCAGCTACATGCAGCGGGATCAGAACGTAGAATTACCAAATTAGGACTTAAGGTCAAGTTGCTAGTGGCTTTTGGAAAGGAAATGCCGGAGTAGCCAGGTTTTAAGTCTACTGGACAATAGCTGAATAACACTAGATCACGTATTGAAGCTTCCGGATTCCAAACAAGATCCGGTTTGCCTCCACTTCTTAGGCAACCGCATGAGGAAAATTGCATCGGCAGTTATGGAGCCTTCCAGTGTGAAGGCGAGAAGATATTATTGTCCACAAGGGCAGCAATTTGATCCCTAGAGGCATGTAGACTCAGTTCACCCCAACAGAAATCTGAAAGGAGAGGAGACTGATTCACCGGAAGTGAAACTTTATTTTCTTTCGAATGTTTTTATTTCTGGGGGTGTCAATGAAACCCAACCCAATTCGAGTTTATCCGACCCTACCCGATCTGAACACGAAAAAAGAAAAAAAAAAGGATATTTTGGGGTTAGTTCTTAACATTGTTCGGATAACGATTATAAAACAAGGAGCAGACATGTTTCGGATCTGGTTAGCATTGTAACATCATTTGATTCCAAATACACTACTTACTTGAGTCTGACTATTGTTTAACCCAAACACATTGCTTAGGGAAAAGTGTTCGAAAAGTCTTGAATTTATTTCATTGGTGCCAATTCAGTTATAAACCTTTTAATAGTCAATTTAGTCTTAAACCTTTTGATTTGATGCTAATTCAATTCTTCTGACTAATTTTAGCCAAATTTTGCTGATCTGGACATCAATCGGCTTATGTGGCACCATCGATATTGACGTAGATAATTTTTTATGATATTTTAATAAATTTTCGATTTTTTAATGTTTTTTCGCACCCATAAACCCTTTTATAAACTAGTTGCAAAGTAGTCCCATAGACATTATTTCACAATACTTTGCATAACACGCTTTCTAAACATTCATAATAACCAAAGAATAGTAAATACTTGATAGGACTTTTATGGAAAAAAGATGTCATTTTGTAATTCATATTATAGATCATCCGTAGTATTCTCGGAACATGAGTTTTACGACTTCAAAAAGATATGGTACCACTCACTGAGATATGCCCCAAGTCAAATAATAAGGCTCACTCGAATCAACGAACTCGCAATCTTATCATATAAGTGAGAAATAGTGTCAAAACTAAGTAAAATGCTATCTCAACAACAGCTTGACTAAATTAAGTTTAAACGCTAACAAAATAACTCTTACACGCCAACAAATCGCTCACCCGAAGTGATTATGCAAGCCTAAATGCAAAGCGAAACTCATTTGCGAAAACTTACTAAATCGTTGATGATTCTCACAAACTCTACAGTTTCATGACACCATAAACCTCCATTTTCATATAATTTTATAGATCGATAACTCAAAAATCGGACGACCCGATTCAAATTTCCTGAAATGTTGAATTTTAACCCAGATCCCCGTGACGCAAACACGCAAAGCCGTCTTTCCTGTCTCCTTCCTTCCTTCTTTCCCCGAAGTGCTCTCGGTCTCCCTCTTAAGCCAAACGTCCACTTCTTCTGTTTTGTTGACTTTTAAACCCCTTTTCCTTTTTCTTTCTTTTCGTTTAAGGTGGGTCCCACCTCCTTTGACTAAGTCAACTGAAAAGGCCAATATTACAATATTTATACGAAAAGCCCAGTGGGCGAGCGATGCACTTTCGCTGCCATCACCTCGGAATTTTCCTTCCATGCGCAACGTGACGGGTTCTAGAGCAGACGGAGGAGAAGGCAATTACTTCGAAATCACCCCGACAAAGTTCGGTAGTGCCCGTGCGTCAACTCCGAAGTTTCACTCCCACGCGGAACGCGACAGAGCAACGGGAAGACGGGGTTACGAACTTACGACGCGTTTCCAGGGCAGGTGGAGCCAAAAGATAATTTCGCAGAAAGTCACCTATTCGAGGTGAAGAGTTGCTGTAGGGTGTAGACAACAAGTAGGGGTGGATCATTTGTAGTGTGAAAATAAATAAATAAAAAACTAGATGAATCCGAGTCAGATTTACTTGATCAATGGTCAGCGTCGAACTTATTTCGTGTGGTTCAAAAATGATGCCGGATGTTTTCGAAGTAATGCAGCAAGATAATACCGGGACGCAGAAATAATGAAAGCACCTGATCATGCCTTCTTCTTTTTTATTTAATTTCCAACGAATTATATAGCCACGCAATTTCATCGACCAATAAGTTTATCAAAACATTTCATCATTATAATCAAAACGACCGAAAAGCATATAAGAGTTATGATGAGAAAGTTTTAATTTGATTAAAATGAAAGTGGGGCAAACAAATCCTACATAAGTGAAATAAGGAATCGAATTCATTACTACTTTGAAGTATTGATAGACTAATGAGTGGATCGACAAAGGATTTGATTGGTCCTTTGTTGATTTTAGACAAGAAAGTAAATGATAAGAAATTTAAAGGTACCAAGATCTGAGTCAATTGTGAGCCATTTAAATTGTGGAAAAATAAAGATTGAAGATAAATTTGCAAAGAAATTGATTGGACGTTTTATAACCGACAATCAGCTATTACAAGCGATATGACTTCACTGCTTAACGATTACATAACTCCATAAATTCAACAGTTGTATCATATCGGGGGCACGACCTTGATGATTACCGACGGCATTGTTACATCAAATCTTTCGTTCCAACATAGCCGCTGCATGTTGACTCCATCGGTAAGAACTGGGTGGTCTTCCGGTCGATCTAAGTCGTCAGTTACAATATTTGGGGCACCGCTCCCTGAGAGCAGCGCGCGCTTATCGATTTCAATTTTCAAAGTCGCTCTCTTTATCTAAATCATCGAGATTGAAGTGGCCGTTGCCCTCCGCGCACCTATCGATTTCAAAGTAGTAGCCGTTGCCGTCCGGGGGTCTGTCGATTTTGATGTAGCCGTTGCGCTTCGGGTGGAACGAAATTTCGAGGAAAGGCACCGATCGCTCATCTATAAATACACATGCGACGAAATGCGCGTCGAGTAAAGTCACTTCTCTTCGTTTGCAAACCGTATCCTTTTTTTCTCCTTTTAACTTTCGGGGTTCTTCCTCCCACCACACAACGAGAGAAATTTGTTGCTTTTCTGCCTTTCCAGTTTCGCCTCCTCTTCTTCTTCCTCGTTCACAATGTCGTCTCGAAAGCGAACGCGAAAGCGAAAGCGAAAGCGATCAGATTTCGCGGACGGTGCGTTGACACCGGGCTCGTCCGGCGCGTCGTCGTCTCAAAAGCGCGAGCGATCAGATTTCGCAGACGGTACGTCGACGTCTGGCTACAAGTACGACGTGTTCTTAAGCTTCCGAGGTCCCGACACTCGCCACACGGTCGCGGATGTCCTCTACGAATGCTTAGTCGACGCCGGATTTCGCGTCTTCAGAGACAACGAAGAGCTTCCCGTAGGCGAAAATATTGGACAGGAGCTTGAGCACGCGATCGACGACTCGAGGATCTACGTGCCGATCTTCTCGGAACGCTACGCGTCCAGCCCGTGGTGCCTTCAAGAGCTCGCGCACATGGTGAAGCGTCGGAGAGAATCAGTGGGACACGAAATCGTGCCCGTATTCTTCGGCGCGAGCCCTTCGGACGTCAGGCTCGAGAGGGGTCCGTACGTCGACGACCTGCTCGGGCACGAGGGGCGTTACGGCGAGGAGAGGGTGCGAGAGTGGAAGGAGGCTCTAAGGGAGGTCGCAAATCTCAAAGGATGGGACCATCGAAAGCTAGGGTAAGTAAAAGAAGAAACTTTAATGGCCATTACACCCTTTTTTTAAAATCTCTCTCTCCCCACCGAACTTATCTATATACATAGATTGCCATCCGAAATATGCTTAGAAGGGCTAATTATGATTGGCAATTTAAGGTTCCATAGCATGGTCGATGGTAGAGACATTTTATAGCTTCTGCATATACTTTGCTGGAAATGAAATTTGAGCTAGTTTCAGACTGTTGCTGTTTTGTGCTAGATCTGAGATTCAAAAAACACTAGTGTCTATCGTGCCAACACGGTTCGCTTTGCTAATTATCAACCGGACAAATTCCCTGGGGAGATGGTTAATTGCTACACCTTCAGTTGAATGGTCTATGTTAATTCCTTTCCCTTAAGAATATGTAGAAGCTATGAGAACTTCTTTGTTGGATCACCGTCATGAGTACGAGAGAGGGAGATGATGCTGTTAGGGATGCTCTAGATTCCTAGATATGCTCGTATATTGCTGATATAGTTGCTCCTCTTTTCTTCTAAGACGATGATTTATTATGCATGGTAGGCTTGGTAAACTTGTTAAAGATCTTGTTCGAGAGCTTTCTATTAAGCTGAAGAAGAGACAAAGGGTTCTTCCCGATCATTTAGTTGGAATTGACGATCGAGTCAAAGACGTGGTGCAGTGGTTAGACTGCGGTTCCCTGGACGTGAAATATCTTGTTGTGCACGGGATGGGAGGCATTGGCAAAACAACTCTTGCCATGGCGGTTTACAACGAGATATCTTCTCTGTTTGATGGTTGCAGCTTCCTTTCAGACATCCGAGAAACTTCACTAAACGGTGGCATCGTAAGCTTGCAGAAACAGCTATTATCCGATATCCTGAAGTGGTCCACAGATGTAAATGATGGCAACGATGGTACCAACTTGATACGAGAAAAATTTCGAAACAAGAGGGTCCTCATCGTTCTTGACGATATGGATGAGCTAGAGCAGCTCAAGAAACTGAAGGGCAACAGTGACTGGCTCGGCCCAGGAAGCAGGGTTATTATCACAACCAGGAATGCGGGTCTTCTGGCATTTCTTCCTAAAGAGAAGCTTGCTTATGAGATGATGGAGATGGATACTTGGCATGCTCTTCAACTTTTCAGTAAGCATGCCTTCAGAGAAACCCTACCCCAAGATGATCTCGAAACTCTTTCCAATGAAATAGTGGCTACTACCGGAAGAATTCCTTTGGCTCTTGAAGCGTCAGGTTCTTTCCTCCGAGGCAAAAGCCCCGAGGTATGGGCAGAAACATTGGAGCGTTTAAGGAAAGTACCTGATAGGAGAGTCCAAGAGACGTTAAGGATAAGTTACGAGGCATTAAGCCGGGAGGAGAAGCAAATTTACTTGGACATTGCATGCTTTTTCAACGGCGAAGAGAGCACATCTGCAAAATATGCGTGGGAAAGTCGTGGTTATTCCCCTGAAAGCGGACTTGCTACTCTCAGGGAAATGTCTCTGTTGAAGATAGACCATCAGAATATTCTTCGGATGCATGACCTGATCAGAGATTTTGGAAGGGAAATTGTTCGAGAGGAAAATCATCCGAATCCAGGAAGTCAAAGCGTACTTCGTGAACATGTAAAGTTATTGATACAATAAAACTGCAATTTCCTTCTTAAAAACGTTAATAGAATTCTGGTCATAGGAAGAGTTTACTTCTCTCTGTATGCACAAGTTTCTCTGTTTGATGTTTTAATTCACTGACGCGTGCTGTCTTTGCAACGTTGATTACCAGAGAGAGAGCAATGTGGAATCACTTCGTCTACAATACTCTGAGGGACAAACGCTCAAAAAATTTCGTAAGTTAAGGTATCTTCGGCTTGTGGGGGCAAACTTAGATGAACCTATGGTTGTCCAACACTTGAGATGGCTTGATTGGAGTAGCATTCCTCCACTAAATCTAGCCGTTCTCAATGTCACTCCAAGAAATCTAGCCGTTCTCAAGCTTTCTGGTAGTGAACTAGGAGATGATTGGCTCGGATGGCACCAATTCATGGTACGAAGCGTTACACATGCATCTATTTCTATATTTATTGTTTAATCAAACATGCCAGCAATTGCTCATTCTCCCTTTCTGATATTCTGTTCATCAACAGCAATCAACTGAGTTGAAATTTCTGAAACTTGAAGGATGCAACCGCTTATCTAGATTGCCCGACCTCTCTGCCTTCTCGACATTGCAAAGATTGGCTGTACGAAATTGCCAAAGCTTGGTTGAAATTGGTGAATCAATTGGTAAGCTAGTACAACTGAAGTACTTGGAAATTGACTCGTGCACATATCTGAGAGGGTTGCCTGAAGAAGTTGGTTGTTTAAAGGTTTTGAAAGAGCTGATCGTGAGAAGGACAATATTTGGTCCTGTTGGTTCATATCTTCCCCGCTCGATCGGTAATCTACAGTCTTTGAAAAGGCTAGAGATGGAAAGTGTTGGAATTAGTGAACTCCCTCTTTCAATTGGAGAGCTAACGGACCTTGAAAGCTTGTGTTTGTCTAGATGTGATGAGCTAAGAGAGCTTCCAGATTCAATCGGGAGATTAGTATCACTACTTGAGTTGGATTTGTCTTATACAAAAGTAACAGAATTACCTGATTCGATTGGAAACCTGAGGAAGGTGAAAGTGATGAGGATAAATTTTAGTGAGATAACAAAGATCCCAGGGACTATAGGCATGATGGAGAAGCTTGAAGAATTTCATGCCGAAAAATGTGTGAACTTGAAGGGAAATATTCCTCGTGGAATTGGGAGTCTATCCTTTCTGAAAATTCTGAAATTATGTCACACTTGTATTAGATCTGTGCCAACAACAATCAACCAGCTTTCTCATCTCCAAGAACTTCATTTGGAAGGTTGCCATAAGCTTAAACAAATCCCAGAGCTTCCCGCCAGTTTGATTATCCTATATGTTGAGTCTCTCTCACTAAAGACAGTCCCAAACCTCTCAAATCTGGCCAATTTAGTTGATTTAATTGTATCCGACTACTCTGAGGAATCTCATTCTAACCCATGGGATATAGATTCTATCCAAACTCCAAACCTGGATTGGGTTGGGAGGTTGTCAAGACTCGAGAAGCTGAAACTGGTTCATAAAAGCATCATTGTACCGCCGACTGAGTTAGCTTCCCTTCTTGGCCTGGAACGACTAGTTCTGTCTTGTTTCGACCTGCAATCCCTCACTCAGCGACTTCCTTCCACTCTCTCCATGTTGAAGCTTGTAAACTTCAATTCATTGACAGAATTATCGCCCAGTTCTGACTTGAAAAATTTGTCAAGTTTGGAGCTATGTAAATCGTGGCTATCAGAAATTCCACTCAATCGGTTTGGACAATTGGAGAATGTGAGGGTACTAACTGTGTCGAACTGCACATATCTGCGGCAGTTATCCTGTCTGTCAGGCTTGAAGAAGCTCAGAGAGGTGCACTTGTTGAACTGCCCGAGCCTAGTTGAAGTCCAAGGCCTCGAAGAACTGGAATCGCTGGAAAGTATAAGGATCGACCAGTGCAGTTCCCTGGTAAGGTTGCCTAGTCTCTTCAAGTTGAAGAAGTTGAGGACCATGAAATTTACATTCTGCAGATCATTAGTGAGTCTGCCTTGTCTATCTTGGGTAGCCTCTGAAGATTGTCATCTAGTAGTTGATGGATGCGATAACCTAGCCAACCACAATGGCCCTTGCCTTCAAAGATACAAAAGGCAATGTCCAAACCCCGTTCGTGCCTATGGACTGGGGGATAGACAACATTCGCCTTGGCCTGTTTCCATATAGCTTCCCCGTAGATTCCTTTTTTAGAGTGGATTTGCTTGTACGTTGTGCTCTTCTTCCTTCTCAACTTTCCGGTAAGCACACTTCTGGTTAACAGGGGAAGCTCCCATGTGTAAGGACATTACTCGGAACTCACGGGAAGTTTGTTCGATCATATCTTATTTTAATAAAATTGCTGAAGCATTTCTGAAGGAGTAGTGTTGGCTATTATGCAAAATCAGGATGTGTCCCTTTTCTCCCAGAATAAAAGAGAAAAAAAGAGCACTTGAGATTGCTGGTTGTCCCACTTCGCAGTTTCCAAAACCAAGTCTCACAACGTTAGATGCAGTGCGGTGCTCTTTTCCATTATGTGCAACTGAGTTCTGACTGCCATTAATGTTTGTCACATGGTAGCTTATAAGTGGATAATTTTGGTAGTTGGATGTGGATCGAATTATTGAACGGACCGGACTAGTAGGACCTGCATGGTAACATTTTTGTTCCTTCCGATTTCTGTTCTTTTGTTCCCCGGAATAAAAAAAGAATAGAAATCCATTTGGTAACGCCAACTTATTTTTCTATTATCTGGAATGGATTTGGGACAGAAACAAGAAACCAAAAAAAAAAAAAAAAGTAGCTTCTTATTCTCGAGAACAATTTCTAGAAATAAGCCAATTTTCTTTTTTATTTTTCTTTTGTTCCTCTCTCTTGCCACGGCCACCTCCAATTGCCCGGAGCCGCCGCCGCCACCAACCACCGACCGCCAACAACCGACAGCACCGTCGCCGGCGACAGTCGTGCACCTCCCACGGTCGGTGGGCTATGGGCAACGGTCGTGCAGCGATGGTTGGCGATGACGGTCGACGGCAGTGATCGTGCGGCGACAACGAGCGGCCACGGGCAGCAACAACCAACGGTTGGCAATGACAGTCGTGCACCTCCCACGGTCGGTGGGCTATGGGCGACGGTTGTGCAGCGACGGTTGGCAATGACGGTCAACAGCCGGTGATCGTGCGGCGCGAGCGGCCACTAGCAGTGACAGCCGGCAGTTGGCAATGACGGTCGTGCACCTCCCACGGTCGATGGGCGATGTGCGACGGTCGTGCAGCGACGGTTGGCGATGACGGTCGGCGGCCGGTGATCGTGCGGTGGCGACGAGCAGCCACGGGCAGCGACAGCTGGCGGTTGGCAATCCATGAGCAAGAATAAAATACGAATAAATACAAAAAATAAAAAATTGTACCAAATGCATTTTTATTCTTTTTCTATTTCAAGAATAGAAATTTTGTGTAATTACCAAACACCTTATTTTACTTAGAAATTATTCCCCAGAGTAGAAATAGAAAAGAATTATTTCTAAAAAGAAACGGTTCCCCGGCCAAGAAGTGTTACCATGCGCACCTATAATGACTGGTTTACCAAAACAAGCCTCGTGAAAATTTTCTGTGTAAGCAGGACAACCTCCACGTCTATGGACGGCAAGGTTTTTTACTAGCCTCAGGTGGATGTATCGTAAGCAAACTGAGTCTTAATTGTAAGACAAAGGCCAAATTTGCGATATGGATTCGATTGAAGTAGTCTTGATCTAGGAGTAGAAGGAATTAGCGTTCTACGATGGAGAAAGTATATTATGGATACTACATTTGAATCGAAAGAGTGGTTGCGCTATGTCAGGGAGGACAGATATCTATGGCACTATTGCAAACTTCTTGATCAAAGGTGTGCAGGTGAAATCTGAGCACGGCAATGAATATGGGGTTATCGTTTGTTGTCCCGTTATTCTGCTGGTTTCCTACTGTCCAAATAGACGGCGTTTCTTTTACTAAAGCCTCCAATTTGGATAATCTTTCCTTTTTTCTTTTAAAACATGGTTAATACTGCTAAAAGTTCCAAATTAATTTATTTGCACTGCATTTACCCCAAACTCATATTCGAGTCACAGAAAATCCAAAATTGTTACTCTTGTTGTATTTACCCAACTATTGTTTGTATCTACCCAACTATTATTTGTTGACAAATAAATAGAAACAAATAATCTTGGGCCACATTCATCCCAAATCAATTCTCATGTCACACCTCAGGCCCCAAAAGTTTAGATTGTAAAATGTTGTTAAGCTAAGAGTTCTATCACATTTTGAAAATTTGCTAAGATCCCTAATTTTGCCTCGATTTCGTCTGATGATTTGGTGCTTTGGGAAAGAGAGAGCAAGCGAATTCAAATATGTAAGAGAGAGCAAGCGAATTCAAATATGTCCTACTTCCCTGTCTCAACTCATTTTTCTATTGATTTGGCTTTCTCTAAAGGTCATCATTTAAAAGATCCATTTATGTCGAATTTCCATGTTGGATCATACGCGAATCATCAATTTGTTTACCACATATGTTCAAGTCACTAAATATTGGACAGAAGCTAATAGATTTTGTTTTCAAGTCATTAGATATTTGTCATTTAGGATTTTTGTGAATTGAATATTTTATTTGGGATAGATGTGGCATTGATATATCAATTTTTAATTATATGAAATTTAATTTCAAATAAATGTAGTAAAGGCATATCACTTTGAGATTTCTTTTGTTTGTAGTAGCCCCTTGAAAATAACTTCACTCTTTTTGACATCGAAATTTTGAATCCCTCTTGTGGAAATTGTTTGTCCCTTTTTTCTGAACCCAAGTAAAACCTCGCTTAACCCTCTCTCTCTCTCTCTCTCTCTCTCTCTCTCTCTCTCGCACCTGGATTCGAGGAATCGATTGAACGACGATGGAGGCAAGTGCGGTTCTGCTGCTTACATGGGCGCCTCCTCTACCGTCCCTTCCCTCAATCTCGAAATTCCCCATCTCGCGATTCAGCCACAAGCGCATCTCCTCCTCCGTAGGTTCTCGCTGTTGAGAAGATCACCGCCTCTCTCTCCTAGAACTCTCCAGATCTCTCTCTCTCTCTCTCTTTACTCGTCCAGATCTCTCTCTCTCTCTCTCTCTCTCTCTCTCTCCAGATTATTCCTCCGCCGCAATTGTTGACAAATGGGTCAACAACTTGCAATAAAATAATAGGAAGAAGATTGGTGTGGGAAGTCGGTGGATGTGCCGACTTTGTCCCCTATAAATAGGGCTCTTGCCTCTTGTGTGTGTAAGTGTGTGAAATGCGTGTGGAGTGTGTACGTAAGTGTGTGGGGGTGTGTTCGTGAGGTGTGTGGGTGAGTGTAGGGGTCTTGTGAAGTGTAAGTGTAGAGTGATAGAGAGTGATTGGGTGTGTGCGAGAGTTGTGTTTGTGAGGTTTGTGAGTGAGTGGGTAAGCAAGTACAATGAGTAGTTGTGAGAGTGTGATAGAATAGAGAGTTGTAATATTATTTTATAATAAAAGTAATTATTTTACTTGTACATCCACTTACTTCTCAATAAGTGGTATCAGAGCAGGTCGTCAGAGACCGTGCGAAGACAGTGGTTGGGGACCATTGTAAGTGAGCAAAGCGGTCAGGAATCATCAAGCCAAGGAGCGAAGAAGCGAAGGATGTCAGAATTCTACTAGTGCACAATTTGGGATTGTGAAGTCGGTTGGTCCGGGACCAGGCTTACTTGGTATAGTGCCGGGCATATACTCAAGTCATAATGGCAGATTTCTCAAGCTCGGTAAGTGGCGTCGAGAAGCTCAACAGCTCAAATTATAATAATTGGAGTACCCGCATGCAATATTACTTGCTAAGTCAAGATTTGTGGGATATCGTTGGCGGGAGCAACACCACACCACCCACGAATGATAGCGAATTAAGAAAATGGAATATAAAATCAGGAAAGGCTCTTTGTGTTATTGCTGTGACTGTTGAAGATGAATTATTACAACACATAAAGAGTGCGAAGACCCCAAAGGAGGCCTGGGATAACTTGGCGACACTGTTTGCAAGGACAAAAGATGCCAAGTTACAATGCCTGGAGAACGAGCTCCTCTCAATCTCGCAACAAAGTATGACGGTAAGTCAATACTTTTCTAAAGTTAAATCTATTTGCGAAGAAATTTCAAAATTAGATCCTAAGAATGCCATCTCTGAGACAAGAATGAGAAGAATAATAATTCATGGGTTAAGGCCGGAGCATAACGGTATTATTATGGCCACCCGTGGATGGGCAAATGAGTCAACTCTAACTGAGTTGGAAAATATATTGGCCAATCAAGAGACCTTAGATAAACAAATCCCTAAGGTCTCAATTAAGGAGGATGAAAGTGCCCTCTTCAGTAATAAAAGAGGGTTTAAGGGCCATAATAAAAATAGAGCAGGTGCAAGAGATGGCAAACCATGGAAAAATCATGGATATTGGTGGAGGCAACCAGATGAGAAGGGTTATCAGTCAGGGGGAGCTCGTCAAGATTGCGATGACGATGATGATGAAGATAAGAGCAACAAAAGGCGTAGCAAACGGTGCTACGTTTGTGGCAAGGTAGGACATATTGCCAAATTTTGTTGGTATAGGCGGGAAGAAGGAAATGTCATCACTTCCTGCAAGAAGGAGATTGAAAGCGAAGAAGAATGGGACTTTTAAGAGCCTGTTGTAGTGAAGGAACAAGAAGAGCTTGCAACCGCTTGTATAATTGAGTTGGATCATTCGACAAGTTCTATCATGACCCCGAATAAGAGCAAGCCAAGAGAGAACTCAATGAAGCAACTAACAACGCCAACAAGCAGTCGTGAAAAGAAGATGCAGGAGATGATAAAGAAGCTAAAAGTTGAGAAGGCAAAGATGGAGAATATGTTGAAGAAAATGGATGAGATGATAAGGCAAAAGGATCGAGAGCTCGAGGCAAAAGAAAGGGAGCTAGAGAAGTTCCGATGTGAGTTTAAAAAGTTGCAAAAGCTTCAAGACCTCAAGCCCACTATGATGTTCCCAATTGGTCATACTGAGAAAGACATCAAACACATGAAGGATAAAAAGAAAGGTTTCTTTGAGAAAATGAGGTCATCTACAGCCTACATCCCGTGGAGTAAGGATAGGTGGAATAAGATCAAGGGGAAGAAATTTTATGAGGAAAAGGATCAAGAGGTCTACATTGAAGTGCTTCATATGGGATTGAATCGGTTGAAGCATGAAATAAAAGTCACGAATGAGAGGGTTAACCGGATGAGTTCCAATCTCAAAATTCTTAGAGGAGATATGCCGAATACAAAGACTGACTTGAGTGAGAAGAAGGAAAAGGAGACTAAAGGACAGAATGAATTGGCATTGCAAAAATTCAAGGATCACAAAACTCAATGGAAAGTCGCAGCAGGAGAAGCAACTAAAGATGGAGCTATAGAGCCATCCACATATGAGGAAGCTTTGCAATATGCTGAAAGGAGGAAGACAGTTGAAGAGTCCAAAAGCAATATCAGCATGGCTAATATATCTAAATTAAGAGAGAGTAGTCGGTGAGGGAGAGTGTTGAGAAGATCACCGCCTCTCTCTCCTAGAACTCTCCAGATCTCTCTCTCTCTCTCTCTTTACTCGTCCAGATTTCTCTCTCTCTCTCCAGACTATTCCTCTGCCACAATTGTTGACAAATGGGTCAACAACTTGCAATAAAATAATAGGAAGAAGATGGTGTGGAAAGTCGGTGGATGTGCCGACTTTGTCCCCTATAAATAGGGCTCTTGCCTCTTGTGTGCGTAAGTGTGTGAAATGCGTGTGGAGTGTGTACGTAAGTGTGTGGGGGTGTGTACATGAGGTGTGTGGGTGAGTGTAGGGGTCTTGTGAAGTGTAAGTGTAGAGTGATAGAGTGAGTGGGTGTGTGCGAGAGTTGTGTTCGTGAGGTTTGTGAGTGAGTGGGTAAGCAAGTACAGTGAGTAGTTGTGAGAGTGTGATAGAATAGAGAGTTGTAATATTGTTTTATAATAAAAGTAATTATTTTACTTGTACATCCACTTACTTCTCAACACTCGCATCCTTCCCTCGAATATCCCCAACTCCCCAAGATTCGGTGCTCGTGAAACTTTCACTCATTTTTCTGAAGTTTTTGTTTGATGGGCAATTTTGAGGAAATGCTTGACGAGGAAAGACGAGACCCTCATTGATGGGCTTCCCAAGGAGTACTATGACGATGTGCGTGTTGCCATCTCCCTCCTTGGTAGATTGTCCTGGATTTTTCGTTGTTGTTGTGCGTCTGTCGTCTACTCGAATTCTAGCATGAGCAAATCATGTATCCGAAGTGATGATTGGGGAACTGTTGAGCTAATCTAAAATATCGTTTCAAAGATAATTAAGTATTGTATTTAAAGGCCTAGCTAATTTGTATTGTATTTGACATTTGGAATCGTGGCCTCGTAATCATTTTGACATGAATACTTGGCGTGAATGAAGGATTGCTCCTTGGAATTAAATTCTCTATTTTTCTTTTATGGAATTCACAGAAAGGTGCGATTTTTCTCTCTAAAAATGACAGGGAATGATCTTAAAACCCATAAAACATGGAACTTGTGAATGGAAGTTCTTTAGGGCGAGGGACTTTGTCAATAGAGGGGGGCATCGATGTGAACGAGAGTACTTTTCCTATAGCGTGAGGTTGGAGGCTTGAGTTCTTGAAACCTGACATAGACGGTAGGAGAGGAGGCACTTCGAAGCTCAGAATCACAAGTGAAAGTGGCTTTGATGTCTTGGGTTTAGAATCGCGTTGTCAGGCATGTTAACCTAACCTTTTTTTCTAGAAACATCACTAGTTATAAAGTTTAATAAGTAAGAACAAGTTATTAAATGTCATTATTTGATACTAATATAGTCATAATATGAAAAGTCAGTATCATCCATTAAGTTTTGTAAGTTGAATTAAATTCCTAATGAAGTATAGCACAAATTTGTGATGTGTTAATATTAACATAAACACATGAGAGATAATTTACTTATATAAACTTAGAAGTGGTGTCGCTTCTTACGATAGTTGGGGTTGTTTTTTAAAGAGCTCATGAAACATGATCAAGCACAGGAGACCAGTAACTTCATCAATATTCATGGCCAATCCTCCGGACTAAGACATGGAATCAAATCCTTATGAACTAGAGGTTGTTCAATCAAACATTCCTCCTCAGCATATGTCAACTTCATCTAAACGGTTCTTTACTATTGATGATATTCCCTATTCCAAATGGCTAGAAAGATTTGAAGAATTTCATACTTAGTTAAATGCCCAAGCTCTTACCAATCAGAATAAGTATGATGTCATTTTTGGTTTTGTTATAAGGTTTACAGATAGCCTCAAACATTGGTGGCAATCTGTGACAGAACAAGACCAAGTCCAATTTTTGCTTTCACATGACTTTGGTCATGCCATTACCCTTCTATATCATTTCTTCATTGGAAAGCCTTTTGACCTTCATGAACTCAAAAGGAGAGAATTTTTTGAAAGAAAATGTTGCTCTCTCCAGAAAAGGCATCTTGATAAACATTATTGAGAAATGCTCAAGCTCTTCTATGGTATTGGAGCTAACCCAAACCTGAAACAAGTTTTCCTGACCTCCATCCCCAAAGAATTATCCCAACAATTTGAGAGATCTTTTCTCAATAGACAAAAGAGAATTGTGGACATTCCGCTGGGAGAAATTCAATAGGAAATTCATTTGTGTCTTGATAATTTGTGTTTAAAGTGCCAAATGGTCCAGACTAATCTCACAGACAACAGAAAACTTGATGGAGCATGTTCTCGCTAGAAGCTAAAGATCAAATGCTTCAAGCGAGACTGTGATGGTCCTTGTGGAAAATCTTCCAAAAAAAGAAGCACTTCAAGAAGCTTTGGATAAAGAAATCCAAGCATGAGTCTAAGTACTTTTGTAGAAAGAAGAAATGGCGATATTTACGCAAAAGGAAAGATCGCTCAAGCCACAAGAAATCAACTCGATGTTTCATTTGCAATCAAAAAGGGCATTTCGCCAAAAATTGCCCCCAAGCAAGAAAATGTCAGAATCATCTAATACATCATATAGAGAATGAAACTAGTATTTCTCTTGAAAATGAGGATATCGAATCTTTATTTTCTGCAGAAGAAGAACCATTCAAACAAACTCTTTATGTCATTCCATGTTACCAAACTCCTAGTGAGACTAATTCGGATTCGAATATCTTCACTTCTTCATAATAAGATCCTGATAGATTTTCAAGCCAAATTCATTGTCCCCATTTTCTTGTGAAAAGCTTTACTTCAAAGTTTGTCAAACCTATCACTGTCATTACTCTCATAAACACTAGCGCAAGTTCTTCAATCTTAGACACTAAAGTTCTTTCTGAAAAATATTGGAATTCTTATGTTCGATATTTCAATTCTGCCTCAAGAGATACTTTTTCTACAAATGTAAAAAGTACCCCAAAGTAACTGTCCAATTTTTCCCCAGTGTTCCATAGCCACAAAAATCTTTGGATCTAGTCTCCACAACAAAGATTTGATCATTAGTTGAGATATCATGACTCAAATTTCTCAACTTCATATCATTCATGGAAAAGGTTTTAAGTATAAGGACCAATTCTCTGAATTCATCAATATCTAAAAACTTTTTCCATCCAAATGAATCTGTTAGATCTAATCATGCAGAAGTTGTTAGAATCTTGTTCAGAATTTCATTTTCAATTTGCTCAAAAATGTTCTTTATGGGAAAATCCGAAATTCTTTGTTCGTCTTCCCTTCAAGAAGAATGAAGATATTAATCCAACTAAGGCGAGTCATATGAGAATGAAGCCGGAACACTTGGTTTTGGCTTAGAAGGAATTCTCGAAACTATTACAACAATGCCTTATTGAAATTTCCAATTTTCAATGGGATTGTGAAGCCTTTTATGTTAATAAACGTGCCGAGCAAAAAAAAGGAAAGATGCAACTGGTAATTAACTATCAAAATCTTAACATTTTCCTCCAAGATGACAAATTCCCTCTACCTTCTAGAAATTCCCTCTTTACCGAATTATCAAAAGCCCATATCTATTCCAAATTTGATCTTAAAGCCAAATTTTGGCAATTGGGCATTCATCCTGAAGACAGACCTAAAACGGGGTTTTGTATCCCAAATCAATATTTCCAATGGAAAGTTCTTTCTTTTGGCCTAAAGGTAGCACTGTCCCTTTTCCAGAAGGCCATGTGTCGGATTTTCCAACCAATATTGTCAAGTGCAGCGATATACATTGATGACATCCTACTCTACAGTTCTGATGAGGAATCCCACTGCCAACTTCTTGGGCAGTTTGCAGATATTGTAAAGCAACATGGGATCATGCTTTCTCAAAGAAAAATGAATATCGCGCAAACATAAATTGACTTTCTTGGTATGCACCTAACCAAAGGTACATGTTATCCAAGGCCGCATATTGCTCAGGACCTATTAAAGTTCACTGAAGAGAATCTCATGATAAAGCAAATTCAACAATTTCTTTGGATAATTAATTATTTCAGAGACTTTGTTCCAAACATTAAAAAATTGCCGATTCCGTTGCAATCGATGCTGAAGAAAAATCTCCCACCTTGGAGAAAACCTCATACTAAAACAGTCGATGAACTTAAGGAGATCATGTAGACTATTCCCCTATTGCAAATCCCTTCAATAGGGAAAAGAATTCTCCAAACCGATGCTAGTGATGAATACTGGGCAACCATCCTATTTGAAGAAATTGATGGTAAGAGACACATGTGTGCCTACAAAAGTGGAAATTTTTCCCAAGTTGAAATGCATTATCATTGTACTTTCAAAGAAATCTTGACAGTGAATAATGGAATAAAAAAGTTTAAATTCCATCTCATCGGTTATCACTTCCTAGTGAAATTAGACATGGCATCTTTTCCTCAGATGACCAAGTTCAAACAGAAGCGGGTTCTAAATTCTCAACTACTTCGATGGGCTGAATGGTTTTCAAAATACTCTTTTGAAACCAAACACATTGCCGGAAAGAAAAATGTGCTTACTGACTTTTTGTCAAGACCAAAGGCACCAGCAGAAATCAACATGTACATTATGAGGCATACTTTCCATACTCTTCATCACAACAAAAAGTATAAAATTGAAAGAATACGAGATTGGCTAAGTTGGCAATACCCCAGGAGATTGTTGAACAAAACCAGAATGACAACCTCATTGAAAATCTGGAAAATCTCATGTGGCAATGGCAATGCCACACAGATCTATTGAGACTCCATGGAGGTTCGATTCTTTATCCTTTTGGCTTAAATTCGGACTATCAGTTCTTACATCCTTTAATCTGAAAGGAAGATAACTTCCATGATGAACTGTGATGGTTGTTATGGTACTTAACCAATAAGTACTTAATAACTGTTGAAACTCCAACCAAAAGATTCATTGCCAACCTCACTAGGATATTCGGACTCAATTGAAACATTGAAAAAGAAAGTGACAAAAACCTCTTAGCCTTCCTTAATTGGTTTTATCCTCCTACTCATTGGAGGCAGCTCTTGCAATAAGAATTGAGAACTATCCAACTAAACCCTGAGGTCCACACTATTCTATTTTTCCGACGTCAATGGGCTTTTGTAAAAAAACAATGGTAGCATCACCGATGCTCCACAGATTATAGGAACCACATCCTACAAACCGCAGTCGCACCTTAAGGAAGGTCGGATTTACAAATCTTTTCCAAGACCTGTTGGTTGCTGTGAACATCAATATCGAGAACTCCAAAGAGTTTTGTGCCAAGAAAATAAAACCATTCCTAAAGATGTATGGAACTACAATGTACCCACTACATGGGATCATTATAGCCTTACACCAAAAGTCAAGGAAGTACTCGAAGAATTCAGACTATACACGATGGGGATGACCTCTTTCCCAAGACCCTTATGATAAAAAATCTTTGTCCTTATCCCTAGGCATGGACACATGCTACTATGCTCAACTATCCAATTAGCCTCAGCCAAACATTCATGCTGAGACTTTCAGGAATCATGAGGAAGCATCCTCATCAAACGAGGCAAATACCCGAATTCCCTCACCAGATTCACTTGCAGGACTTGAGCAAAAATATGAAGAACATCTCCTCGAAATGCATAATTCTGATGACTCAGACTATGGCTATAATGATCATGACAGACGTGACTGCTAACTGTAGCAAGTCACTGTAGCATTATTATAACAGTAGGTTAGGGAAATCATTGTTCATTGTCACTGTCCATACCACTGAGAATAATCCTCGCCAAATTTTCCAGAGCCTCTGTTTGTTTTAGGACCTGTGAGCATGGTCCTTATTTGTGTGTGACCTCCCAATGTCTATAAAAGACAAGGAGGATGTAATGTGTTGGGTAGAGTCCCTTGAAGTAAAGTGGGTACTTTGTGTGAAACTCTCAATGTCTTTCTAAACTCATTCTTCTTCTCTAGCCTAGTAGGATCCTCTGAGAAATGTAGCTCGAATAGTTAGAAACGTTACCATCCTGGCATCTCTAAGTGTCTCTAGGCTTTGAACTAGAGGTCAGAGTGGTTTTTTGCTAAATGGTTGTCCTTGAAGGGCTTAAACGGGAGAGGTTCACCCACTATAGGAAGACATACCTGTAGGAAACTGACTCCGTCCTCCTTGGTTCTAATAGAACTTCTCACTGAAATAAGACGTTAGTATATGTGCAGTATATCCGATTCTATTATTTAAAAATATAAGTTCAAAGTCAAGCTATTTATCACTTTGATAGAGTTTTGAGATACTTATACTAAGTAAATATTCAACTTCAAAGAGACATTTATGAATGTATATGAATCTCACCAAAATTTTGACTATATATTTTTAAAAATGTATTTTGAAATCTTTATTTTACAAACAAAGTGGGGAATTGTTGGTTGTTTGTTCATAAAACAAAAAAAAATGTGTTTTTCCTTATCCCACATAAAAAAAATAAAAAAATAAAAAGTGGGGAAGCGCTGGTCCACTTTATAAGTGTGCTTTTTTCTAGGGTGTTCAAAGAAAGGGTTAGGGTGTGGGCTAAACCTCACAATACTCGCGCGTGGGTGCACGAATAATTGCGCAATTATTAGGCTCACTTAGTTTTTGGCATGCTTGAGCGTTTGCAGTTTTTGGCTCACTTAGGTTGCATTTGTTCACTTTGCAATTTTTCTCAAATGATTGCCTTTGTTCACTTTACAATCTTTCCCGAATGGTTGCTTTTGTTCATTTTGCAATTTTTTTTCGAATAGTTGCCTTTGTTCTTTAAGACCCATATTTGTGTATATATATATATATGTCAGTTTTGGCATGAATCAGAATCAAGTCATTTTGAGTATTTTTTCCAAAACTATAGCCATCATTTCAATTATTTCCTAGAAAAACCCTAGATGAATACTAGAAATCTAGTACTCTCATTTGAGATTTTGTTGTATTTTAGAGAATATTTGTCGGTGACCATTAGCAACATTGTAAAGCAAATAAATCTTTAAAGAAAGTGTTATCACATCTCAAAATCTGACTAGATTGCTCTATCCAATTCGAAGCCATATTTTTCCACAATTTTAAGGATTTGTTCATTCAACAATGGAGTCAGAGACAGTCAAAGTCATGAATCAAGACATGGTCAAATTGGACCAATTCGATGGGAACAACTTTGCTCGCTGAAGGGACAAGATGAGTTGCTCTGAAGATATCCTACATACTAGATGGTAACTTGACGCTTATAGAAGATCCAAAACCTACTACTAAGGAAGGACAGCCAAGTGTGGAAGTTAACAAGGAGAAGAAGAAACGTGCTGAGGATGAATTGTTATGTCGTGGACACATTCTAAATACGTTGTTCGATCGATTGTATGACTTATTCACTAAGATGAAGTCAATCGGAAAATATGAAATGCACTAGAGTTCAAGTACAAAACGGAGGAGCAAGGTACCGATAAATATTTAATTGCGAAGTATTTTGATTTCAAGTTTATTGATACCAAACCCTTATTCGAAGAAATCCATGAATTGTAAGTGCTTACCAATAAAATTCATACCTCAAGATTGATATTTCAAAAGCTTTTCAAGTTGGAGCAATTATTGCAAAATTGCCTCCAAGTTGGAAATATTATAGAAAAAGGCTTATGCACAAGTAGAGATAAGCATCGGTCTAGGGTCAACTTTGGACAGACCCTAGACCAGCCTAACCCTGCCGGTCCCGATCCAATTCTTAAGGGGACTGAGTCGGTCCTTGGTCTTGAGATCCATGGACCACCAGAAGATGTCAGGTATACTGATATATTATACTAATAATGCTCACCAGAAGATGTCAGGTATACTGATATATTATACTAATAATGCTCACCAGAAGCTGTCAGATATACTGATATAGTATACTAATAATGCTCACAAGAAGCTGCCAGATATATCAATATAGCATACTAATAATGCTCACCAGAAGCTGCTAGATATACTGATATAGTACACTAATAATACTTACCAGAAGCTAACAGATATACTGCTTGCTCTAAGCTGATATATCGAGGCTCGCAAGCTGATATAGTATACCGATATATTGCTCGCTCTAAGCTGACATATCGTTCGCAGGCTGATATAGTATACTATCCTTATCATCTAATCTTTTCACCAGTTTTATCATACCCGATAAAAATAATCATGTGTGGGTACACGGTTGGTCTTAGCCAAAATACAATATTTTCCCCTTTTAAAATCCCATTGATTTCAATAGTCCACAAATTCATTTTTAGCGTTGTAAATCGACGCCCAGTAATTTTTCAATTAATTACTGAAATTAAATAAATTTTGAAATAATTCCCCAAAATCACAAATCACACTCAATCAGCATAAAATAACAGTCAATTAAATAAATAGATTACACTATTGCAATCAGCATAAAATTTCAGTCACCGGCTATCCCGATCTAATTTCCGGAAATTAATTACGAAAAATAATTAATAAATGCCAATAATCCTAATTAAAAGCTTAGACGAGTCCGAAAAATTTCCAAACCACTCTAGATAAATACTAGAGTTTATCTAGGCTCTAATTACTCTACTATAACCACCTAACATGCATCAATAATTAACTAATTCACTAATCTCTTCTAACTAACCACATAATCCTAGCTTAACCTAAACTAATCAACCATTAAACGTCATTAATTTACTAAGCAATGATTAGTGAGTTAAACTCACTTGATTAATGCGAAAACAGGTCCACGGCGACGCAACGATGGCCGATAAACCCCAAAGCGGTGACGCCAATGCGAGCCTGAAACGGGCTGAAATTGGCCTCATGAAGCCCATGATTGAGCTTGTTTTCTGCTCCCGCACTGCTGGCCTTGCTACTTCGATGGAGATGCAGGCTGTCTTCGTTGGAGCTCCGCTAGAAAGGAGCTGCCATGGTTCCGCTTGGCTTTGTGGCAATTGGCGTCGATTGAAGGAAATGAAGCAAAAGCCGCGTCCAAGCGAGGAAAAATGAAAGAAAAATGGAAGCCGCAGAGAAAGAAAATGGGGCAAAGGCGTGAAGATGGGAAAGAAGAAGAGAGAAAGAGAGAGAGAAGCGGTGTCTTCGACCGCACCAGCGAAACCAAAAAGGAAAAGCAGAAAAGGGGAAAGGATAAGGGACAGCTGGCTTCTTTGACTGGATGAAAGAAGGATAAACATAGAGAGAGAGAGAGAGAGAGAGAGAGAGAGAGAAGGGTCAGTGGGGATGGGGCTTTGAAAGGAAAGAAGCCAAAAAGCAAAGCAGAAAAATCCAGGGCGTCAGGTGCAGCTGGCAACCTTCATCGAGAAGAGAGGGAGGAGAGAGAGTGACATGCGGAGAGAGAGAGATGTGAGAGAGAAGGGAACCGAAGGAAGGGGGAAATTAAATAAAAACTCATATACTTATCCATCCTTGGTACCACAAATTCTCACACAAATTCATCTTGCCCCTTAACACAATCTTGATTAATAAATCCATAAATAGCCAAGTTGATATCCACAAGTCACAACCTTCGCACCAACCTCCGAATTTTACAAATAAAGCTTCAATTCATTCATCAATTATCCAATTTAACGTCCAATTTTGCTAAGAAAGAAACCCACACGATTCCTACGATTTCCTCCCACTAGATAGCTCACTTAAAAGGCCAAAAATCCCTTCAATTTGCTCAAACCGAATTTCCGTTCATTTTTCGAATCATCCAAATCGATTTTCTGTAAGAATCCCGAACTCGTCGAAAATTTATTGAAATGTGAGTCGACGTTCCTAAAATAACGTGTGACATGACAGAACTTTCAAATTCTGAATTCGGGTTCAAATTCGTGGTTAATTTCAATCTGATGCTATTTTAGTGTGACTTAACTTACTGGGTAGCTTTTAAGAATTTTTGGTGCAATTGACCCGTGGTCGACTTTCTTTGAGCCACACATACCTCTTCAACACATTGGCGGCTCTCGGTTGTCGTGAAAACCTCAAGAGTTCAAATACAGAAACAATGCGCCAAAACGACAGAAAAATCGATCTAGTGTCGATCAATGAGAATTTTGAAAATTAGTTGAATCACCCACGTTTAAACACACATCTCAGTCAAACCGACCTATCTCTAATCTCTAATTTATTTTTAATTGTGCCATAATGACCCTTGCAGACTGGCACAGTCGAGCAGTCGATTCTTGGTCGAATTCTCAAGTCTATTGCGTTTAAAATCCCTTAACGGCTTTACCTGATAGGCTAGTTATCTCGTGAGCGGCCATCTCAGAGAAAAGCACTATAGTTGCGTCAATAAAAGGTCCGATTCATTTAATTGAAAACGGAACTGAATTTCCAGGATATCACAACGCTTCCCCTCTTATAAAAATTCCGTCCTCGAAATTTAAACCTTTACAAATCTTAATAATAAAAAAAAGGTGGGGTTATCGTCGTCTCATCGAGTCTTCACTTTCCCCGGTTGCTTTTTCAGTCCCGTGGTGTTGTCAAACCACTTTGACCAAGGGGACCATCTTGGTACATAGAATCTGTTCTTTCTAATTCACAATCCGAACCGGGCTTTCCACGTACGACACTCTGTCGCCCATGTCTAATTCTTCAAGATTTAGCATGTGGGTCGGGTTAGGCTCATATGTTCTCAACCTCGACACGCAAAAGACATCATGCACTTGTGCCTATCTCAGCGGCAATGTAAGACGATACGTTAAAATTCCAATTCTTTCCAGAATCTCAAAGGAACCTACATATCTCAGACTCAGCTTTCTCTTCTTGCCAAAGCGCGAATTATCTCTCATTGGTGCCACCTTCAGAAAGATGTACTCACAAACTTGGAACTCCGGCCCTTAACGCTTATCTTTGTAACCATTCTGATGGTTCTGAGCGGTATTTAATCTATCACTGATATTTGCAACTACGTCCACTGACTGCTGAACTAACTTTGGGCTGGTGATTTTTCATTCTCTGACCTCATCTCAACAAACTAAAGTTCTGTACACTCTGCTCTGTACTACTTCAAAAGGAACCATCTAAAAGCCTTGCTAAAACTGGGAACCTCGGGTCTAGATCTGATATAGATTCGTCACTGGCATTCCATGCAGACGAACTATCTGACACACATCCACTTTTGCATGCCTATTCAAATCAAGGTCCTTTCGTATGGCGATAAGGCAAGTCGACTTCATCATTCTGTCGACTACTATCCAAATTGAATCATTAGCCCTCTGATTCCTCAATAAGCCCATCACCAGGTCCATCGCGATGTGCACTCATTTCCATTCTGGGGTCTCGAGAGGTTACAAGAGTCCTCTCGGCTTACCAAACTCGATAACACATCAGACATTTAGCGACATGATTAGTGACGTCCATCCTCATACCGAACCACCAGTAGTGTTGACACAAATTCAAATATACCTTCGTACTGCCAGGATGAATGCTATAACTGTTACAATGCTTCTGACAAAATCTCCTCTCTAAGCTCTACATCGTTAGGTACACACAATCGTCCTCGGAACCTCAGTGTTCCATCTTCAAAAATTTGAAAGTTAGCCTTTTTGTTGTCGGTATTCTCTTGTAGGACCTTCTGAACATCTGGGTCTATCAATTAACGCATCTGGATTCTAATATGCACACCCGGCTCAATTCTGAGGGTGGCCATGAGATGTGAAAGGTGACCTACCCCAAACTTGAAAACCGAATCTCGAGTTCTCTCAAGTAAAACCCATTCCTTAACCATCATATGCGCAACTGAAGACTCCTGACTCAGCGCAATTGCGACTTAATTTGTCTTTCCAAGATGATACAAGACATCACAATCACAGTCCTTCCAAAGCTCTAATTCATAACGCCATCTCATATTCAACTCCTTCTAAGAGAATAAATACTTGAGACTTTGATGGTCAGTGAAGGTCTGGAATCTTTCTCCATACCAATAATGTCTCCAAATCTTCAGGGTGAAAATAATTGCTATGAGTTCTAAGTCATACGTCGGGTAATTCAACTCATGAGAACTAAACTGACGAGACGTGTATACAACAACTCTACCATGTTGCATCAATACGCGACCTTGCTCTCGGAACGACGCATCACTATAGATCTCATATCATCTAGGACCAGATGGTACGGTCAGCACAAGTGCGATAGTCAGCTTTTACCTAAGCTCTTGGAAACTACGCTCGCACTTGTCTATACATACGAACTTTTCTTCTTTCTTCAGGAGTCAAGTCAACAACAACACTGATGCTAAAAATCCTTCCATGAACTTTCTATAGTAACCTGTCCAACCCAAACGGCTTCTAATTTCTGATACTGTTGTCGGTCTTGGTCAACTGATAACTGCTTCACTCTTGGACGGTCCATAGAGATTCCTTCACTTGAAATCACGTGGCCTAGGAACACAACACGAGTCAATTAAACTCGCATTTGCTAAACTTAGCATACAACTGATGAATCTTTAAAGTCTGCAGCACCATTCTCGAATGGCTCTCGTGCTCCTCAACACTCCTCAAATACACCAGAATATCATCGATGAACACAATCACGAACTGATCTAGATATACTTTGAACACTCAGTTCATCATATCCATGAAAGCAGCTGGAGCGTTCGTCAAACCAAATGGCATCTCGGTACTTTCATAATAGTCGTCTCGAGTACGAAACACTAAATTTGGTACATCTTCCTTTCAAATCCTCAACTGATAATACCATGTCCTCAAGTCAATCTTCAACAATGAGCACTTGTTTTTTACCATCACCTGGTTGAGTTGACGATAGTCGATGCATAATTGCAATGAACCACATTTCTTTTTCACAAACAAAATTGGTGCTCCCCAAAGTGATGCACTGGTATATATAAATCCCTTATCCAGTAATTCTTGCTTCTGCACCATCAGTTCTTTCAACTCAGACAATGACATATGGTAAGAAGCCTTAGAGAGTGGCTTTGTCCCGGTTGTTAACTCGATCGCGAATTCTATCTCTTTCTCTGACGACAGGCTTGACAATTCCTGAGGAAACACATCTAGAAATTCTCGGACTACTGAGGTGTCCTTAATCTTCAGTTCTTCAATATGTCTTATCTATGACAATCGCCAAGTAACATTGGCAATCCCCCGTCTAACAAACGGGTTGCCTTCAAGCAATGAGATTAAGGAAATCGAGGGTCCTTCTCGACTCCCCATAAACTCGACACTTTCACATGCTAATGGATTAAACTGGATTACTCCACGACAATAATTCATTACCACAAGATTCTCCATGAGCCCACTATATTCATATATAACGTCAAAGTTATATCTCAGCCTCTAGTCGAGCACAACTATAGCTGGTGATGCCCATTTCTTTAGCTTTATTTCAATAAACTGAAATTCTACGAACTTAGCCCAAAACTCTGCTGCGCTACTCTAATAAAATTACCCCAAAACATTATTCCTCTGATCGGTGCATGGTCAGTTCAATTCTTGTCTCTTTTGCCATCCTAGTGGCATCCTATCAGTGGTAGCGGTGTCTGTGCTCCCTTGGACTCACACCGATAGTCCCTCACCTGATGGTCGTGCTGGCCACATTTATAGCACGTTCCCATTATACCAGGGCATTGAATTGATCAATGCTTCTTTCTACAAACTCAGCACACATCTGGTGAGTCCTCTGTCTTCTGTCGGGTGGCAGCATACACCCCTTTCTTGCACCTGAGGCATGTTCCAAGTACCCCACTAAGTATTCTACAGAGCATTCCCTCTAATCTATCCAATCATCGACGATGGCACTTGCGATCCCATCGGCCTATATCGACAATCCTTAACTAGGTGGCCGTGATGGCAACACACGTAACAAATTCTTGTCCTAAGGAAAAAAACATGAGGCCGATCCCTGTCGTCTCCCATAGGAATGACATACTCCCTTTTGACTCGTGCTGACTTGACTATCCTACCCTTCTTATTGGGCGGAATAGAATACTTTTCTCTTTGACATCGGTCTCCACCTCAACCACCTTCAATACCGATCCCTGTCGACGTTCTACCCCGAGTCATAGAGGCTACAGACCTCTTACTAGGAGTCCTCAACTCTTGATCACTTATGCTACAGGATCTTTATAGAAACCTATTTTCTAATTCCAATACCATGTTAGAATTTGAGTGACCCACAAAAACAAGCTACCAATCAGCTATCAATCACATGCACTAGCATAAATAAAGGCCATTCCTACTAATTATCCCATGACTCATTGCACCTTATCACTCCAAACACAGACCTGCTCTGATACCACTAAACAAGGATGTCACATCCCGATCCTCCGAGCACGTGCCCATCCCTCCTTAGTCGATTAAATTGCGATGTCCCAAGACACGTCACCGACCCATTCACTTTAATGCGCATGCGAAAGCGAATTACTAATCCCCTGACAATAACAAATGTGGGATAGAAAAAGCAGGGAAACAAATCATAAACAAAACAAGCCTTTTATAAACATTTCAGGTTTATACATAATACCAGGATGTTTACAAAAGATCAGCTCAATAAAATGGGAATTGTCCTATGACCTACTAGCCAGACACGTTCGTCAGTTCTTCAATCTCTTCCTCATCAATCTCCGGAGCTTTGGGTCCTCCTCAACTGCCATCTAAGGACTTGAAAATGTTATCCCACAACGGGGTGAGATGACGTCTCAACAAGTTCACTCCCTAAGACTCGATTAGGAATAGAATACACCCTGAGGACTGCCTAGGCACAAACACGAGTTAGAAAACTTACCTTGGCCTCAATTCCTTCCTATAAGTCAATATAATTCAGATGACCATCCAATCATTTCAACCAATCAGATCGACACATCAATCAATCGACTCAGTCGATTCCATGTCATTGAGACCATTCCCCGATCATCTCAATCAATACTATCTATAAAGTCCAATCATAATCAGGATTGCTCACTCTAAGCTGATAATAGATAGTATAGCTCACTAGAAACTGCCAGATATACCAATATAGTATACTAATAATGTTCACCAGAAGCTGTCAGATATACCGATATAGTATACTAATAATGCTCGCCAAAAGCTACTAGATATACCGATATAGTATACTAATAATGCTCACCAGAAGCTACCAGATATACCGATATAGTATGCTAATAATGCTCACCAGAAGCTACCAGATATACCGATATAGTATACTAATAATGCTCACTAGAAGCTGCCAGATATACCGATATAATATACTAATAATGCTCACCAGAAGCTGCCAGATATACCGATATAGTATACTAATAATGCTCACCAGAAGCTACCAAATATACCAATATAGTATCCTAATAATGCTCGCCAGAAGCGGCCAGATATACTAATATAGTATACTAATAATGCTTACCAAAAGCTACCAGATATACCGATATAGTATCTTAATAATGCTCGCCAGAAACTGCCAGATATACTGATATAATATACTAATAATGCTCACTAGAAGCTGTCAGATATACTGCTCGCTCTAAACTGATATATCGAGGCCCACAGGCTAATATAGTATACTGGTATACTGCTCGCTCTAAGCTAACATATCGCCCGCAGGCTAATATAGTATACCATCCTGATCATCTAATCTTTTCACCAGTTTTATCATACCCGATAAAAATAATCGTGCGTAGGTACACGGTCGACCTTAGCCAAAATATAATATTTTCCCCTTTTAAAATCCCACTGATTTCAACAGTCCACAAATTCATTTTTGGCGTTGTAAACTGACGCAAGGGAATTTTCCAATTAATTACTGAAATTAAATAAATTTTGGGATAATTCCCCAAAATCACAAATCACACTCAATCAGCACAAAATAACAGTCAATTAAATAAACAGATCACATCACTGCAATCAGCATAAAATTTTGGTCACCGGTTATCCCAATCTAATTTTTGAAAATTAATTAATTAATTAATTAATTAATTAATTACGGAAAATAATTAATAAATGCCAATAATGCTCACTAAGTCTAGTAAAGTCTAATTAAAAGCCGAGATGGGCCCGAAAAATTTCCGAACCATGCTAGATAAATACTAAAATTTATCTAAGCTCTAATTACACTACTCTAACCACCTAACATGCATCAATAATTAACTAATTCACTAATCTATTCTAACTAATCACCTAATCCTAGCTTAGCCTCAACTAATCAACCCTTAAATATCATTAACTTACTAAGCAGGGATTAGTGAGTTAAACTCACTTGATTAATGCGAAAACCAGTCCACAGCGACGGCAATGCGACGGCGGCTGATAAACCCCAAAGCGGCGACGCCAACAGGGGCCCAGAATGGGCTAAAATCGGCCCCATGAAGCCCACGGTTGAGCTAGTTTTCTGCTCCCGCACCACTAGCCTTGCTAATTCGATGGAGATGCGGGCTGTCTTTGGTGGAGCTCGGCTGGAAAGGAGCTGCCGTGGTTCCGCTTGGCTTCGTGGCAATTGGCGTCAATCGAAGGAAATGAAGTAGAAGCCGCGTCCAAGTGAGGAAAAATGAAAGCGAAACAGAAGCTACAGGGAAAGAAAATGGAGCAGAGATGTGAAGATGGGAAAGAAGAGGAGAGAGAGAAGCGGTGTCTTCGACCGCACCGGCGAAACCAAAAAGGAAAAGCAGAAAAGGGGAAAGGATAAGGGACAGTTGGCTTCTTTGACCGGATGAAAGAAAGATAAACAGAGAGAGAGAGAAGGGTCAATGGGGATGGGGCTTCGAAAGGAAGGAAGCCAAAAAGCAAAGCAGAAAAATCCAAGGCGTCAAGGGCAGCTGGCAGCCTTGATCGAGAAGAGAGGGAGGAGAGAGAGTGACGTGCGGAGAGAGAGAGGCACGTGAGAGACTTGAGAGAGAGGGGAACCGAAGGAAGGGGGAGAAATTAAATAAAAATTCCTATACTTATCCATACTTGGTACCACAAGTTCTCACACAAATTCCTTTTGCCCCTTAACACAATCTTGATCAATAAATCCACAAATAGCCAAGTTGATGTCCACAAGTTGCAGCCTTCGCATCGACCTCCGAATTTTACAAATAAGGCTTCAATTCCTTCATCAATTCTCCAATTTAACGTCTAATTTTGCTGAGAAAGAAGCCTACACGATTCCTACGATGTCCTCCCACTATATAGCTCACTTAGAAAGCCAAAAATCCCTTCAATTTGGTCAAACCGAATTTCTGTTTGTTTTCCGAATCGTCCGAATTGATTTCCCGTAAGAATCCCGAACTCGTCGAAAATTTCTCGAAAGGTGAGATGACGTTCCTAAAGTAACTCGTGACATAACAGAACTTTCAATTTCTAAATTCGGATTCAAATTCGCAGTTAATTTCAATCTGACGCTATTTTAGTATGACCTAACCTACCGGGTAGCTTTTAGGAAATTTTTGTGCAATTAACCCGTGGTTGATTTTCTTCGAGCCACGCGTACCTCTTCGACACATTGGCGACTCTCGGTTGTCGTGAAAACCTCAAGGTTTCAAATACGAACACATAGCGCCAAAACAACAGAAAAATCGGTCTAGTGTCGATCAACGAGAATTTTGCAAATTAGTGGAATCACCCACATTTAGCCACACATCTCAGTCAAACCGACCTATCTCTGATCTCTGATTGATTTTTAACTATGCCATAATGAGCCTTGCAAACTAACACGGTCGAGCAGTCTACTCCTGATCAAATTCTCAAGTCTATTGTGTTTAAAATCCCTTAACGGCCTCACCTAATAGGCTAGTTATCTCATAAGTAGTTATCTCAGGAAAAAAAAATTATAGTCGCATCGATGAAAAGCCCAATTCATTCAATTGAAAACGAA
This sequence comes from Eucalyptus caleyi, assembly GCA_014182885.2. Lineage (NCBI taxonomy): Eukaryota > Viridiplantae > Streptophyta > Magnoliopsida > Myrtales > Myrtaceae > Eucalyptus > Eucalyptus caleyi. The sequence goes on along the minus strand of CM024476.2, from coordinate 41,048,313 downwards.
ACTGAATTTTCAGGATGTCACACGTCGAGCCCTGGCCGAGGGCCACTAGCCCCAGCCAACCGACGGCGAGTGCATGCCCTCAACCCTCGCCTAAATCAGGGGCAAGGGCACACAAGCCCTCACTGTCAGTCGGCTAGGGCCGCCGGCCCTCGGCCAGGGCTTGGCAGCCCCAGCCGACCCTCCCCCATCTCCCTGGCAACGACGAGGAGGCGAAGGTAGCGGCGGCGAGGACTGAGCCCTCAACCGCCGGCTGCCTCCCTCCTTCTCCTTCCCCCCTCCTTTTTCTTATAATTAATTAATTTTTTTAAATTGTAATTTAATTAATTATTATTTTAAAATTCTAATTATACCAAAACGACGTCGTTTTGACACTATTTAGCCACATCAGCATACAAAACGATGTTGTTTTGTGTGCAACTCGCCGGAAAATTGCCACGTTAGTGTTTTGACCGAATTTTCTTGCCAGTGACACTTAAGTGATCCATTTTGCTCCGATTTTGGCACTTAAGTGTCACTTTCGTAACTTTTGACACTTAAGTGTCCCTTTGTGCCAAATTTTGGCACTCTAGGGGTCCAAGTATCTGAAAAATCGACCAGAACTTCAAAGTAAGGAACGTGCATAAATTTAAGAGAATACAAAAGAAAAAAAATGGTTATTGTTTTGTTTATTGCAAGTAGGGGCACTATGCTAAGGATTGCATTCACCGTAAAAGCATATCAAAGGACGAACAGTCCAACGGTGAAGGCATATGTGAATTTGATTGAAGAACTATGTGGCCATGATTTCAACCATGTTTTCGAACATGAAAATTCCTTAAATTAATAATTCAATGGCTATCGTTTTTGAAATTAACTGTATTACTGTTCAATCCTGTTGGTGGTTAGATTCTGGAACCATAGTCCATGTGTGTAAGGACAAATACATGTTCAAGCAATTTGAAAATACTGTTGACTCAAATATTTAAAAGGTTCTGATGGCAAATAATGCTCTTACAAAGGTTGCTGGCAAAAGCACAATGGAAATAGAGTTCACTTCCAAAAAAAAAAAAAAAAAAAGCTTACTCTTCTTAATGTGCTATTTATTACCGAAATTAGGAAGAACCTAGTTTCTATTTATTTACTTTGTTAGAGGTGGTTTCGGATTTTGTTTGAATCCGACAATGTTATCTTGTCAAAGAATGGACTGTTTGTAAGAAAGAGTTATGTCAATGATGGCATGTATCAACCGAGTATCAATAGTAATATTGCTAATTCTATTTATATTGTTGAGTCTCATTTTTTATGACATAATAGGTTGGCACATATAAATATTTGTTATTTGAAAAATATGAAAAATTTAGACTTGATAAATTTTAATGGTGAATTTGATAAATGCAAAATATGTGGTAAGTCTAAATTACCTAAGAAACATTTTCCTAATGTTAAAAGAAATTCCAATTTATTGGATTTGATTCATAGTGATATACGTAAATTCAATGGCATGCTATCACTTAGTGGTAAAAAGTATTTTATTACATTTGTGGATGATTGTAGTAAGTTTTTATATGTTTATCTTATGAGGTCGAATGATGAAGCATTTATTATGTTTAAGATATATAAGGTTGAAGTAAAAAATCAATTAGAAGAGAAAATCCAAGCTCTACGCTCAGATAGAGGTGAAAAATCAATTCGCGTCTTTGCTTCCCTTCCGTTAGACGACATTCGAGTAAGAAGAAGAAAAGCAAACAAAACAGGAGAGGAAAAACCTCAAATTTACTCATCTTGTGTGGTTCAAGGGAAGGATGGTTCTGTGCGTATATTTATACGAAAAGCCCAGTGGGCGAGCGACGCACTTTCGCTGCCATTACCTCGGAAGTTTCCTTCCATGCGTAACGTAACGCGTTCTCGAGCAGATGGAGGGGAAGCCAATTACCTCGAAATCACCAAGACAAATTTCGGGGGTGGCCTGTGCGTTAACTCCGAAGTTTCACTCCCACGCGGAACGTGACAGAGCAACGTGAAGACGGGGCTACGACGTGTTTCCCGGGCAGGTGGAGCCAGAAGATAATTTCGCAGAAGTCACCTATAAAAGGAGCCTAAGCGAAACCGAAAGCGATCAGATTTCGCGGACGGCGCGTCGACATCGGGCTCGTCCGGCTACAAGTTCGACGTGTCGTCTCAAAAGCGAAAGCAATCAGATTTCGTGGAGTGCATCGACGTCCGGTTACAAGTACGGCGTGTTCTTAAGCTTCCGAGATCCCGACACCCGCTACACGGGGGCGGACGTCCTATACGAAAGTTTAGTCAAGGCCGGATTTAGCGTCTTCAGAGACAAAGAAGAGCTTCCCGTAGGCGAAAAAATTGGACCGGAGCTTGAGCACGCGATCCACGACTCGAGGATCTACGTGCCGATCTTCTTGGAAGGCTACGCATCCAGCCCATGGCGCCTTCAAGAGCTTGCGCACATGGTGAAGCGTCGGAAGGAATCAGCGGGACACGAAATCGTGCCCGTATTCTTCGGTGTGAGCCCTTCGGACGTCAGGCTCAAGAGGGGTCCGTACGTCGACGACCTGCTCGGGCACGAGAGGCGTTACGGCGAGGAGAGGGTGCGAGAGTGGAAGGAGGCTCTAAGGGAGGTCGCAGATTTCAAAGGATGGGACGCACGAAGCTTAGGGTAAGTAAAAGAAGAAACCTTTTTTTTTTGGGTAAAGGTAAAAAAAAAAGAAGAAGAAGAAACTTTAATGGCCACCTCCACCAAACTTATTTATATACATAGATTGCAATCCAATATGTGCTTAGAAGGGCTAATTACGATTGGCAATTTAAGGTTCAATGGCATGGTCGATGGTAATGATATCCAAAGGTTTGGTAAAGACATTTTATAGCTTCTGCGTATTATGCTATTTGAGCTAGTCTTGGACTGGTGCTGTTTGAGCTATATCTGAGATTCAAAAAGCAGGAGTGTCTATCGTGCCAAGACGGTCCGCTTTGCTAATTATCAAACCGGACAAATTCACTTGTGAGATGGTTAATTGCAACACCTTCAGTTGAATGGTTTATCTTAATTCTTTTTCCTTAAGAATATGTAGAAGCGGTAAGAACTTCTTTGTTGGATCACCGTCATGAGTACGAGAGAGATGATGCTGTAAGGGATGCTCTAGATTCCTAGATATGCTCGTCTATTGCTGATATAGTTGCCCCTCTTTTCTTCTAAGACAGATGATTTATTATGCATGGCAGGCTTGGTAAACTTGTTAAAGATCTTGTTCGAGAGCTTTCTATTAAGCTGAAGAAGAGACAAAAGGTTCTTCCTGAGCATTTAGTTGGAATTGATGGTCGAGTCAGACACGTGATGCAGTTGTTGGACTGCGGCTCCCCGGACGTACGATTTCTTGTTGTGCACGGGATGGGAGGCATCGGCAAAACAACTCTTTCCATGGCGGTTTACAACGAGATATCTTCTCTGTTTGATGGTTGCAGCTTCCTTTCAGACATCCGAGAAACTTCACTAAACGGTGGCATCATAAGTTTGCAGAAACAGCTATTATCCGATATCCTGAAGTGATCCACAGATGTCAATGATGGCAACGATGGTACCAACTTGATACGAGAAAAATTTCGCAACGAGAGGGTCCTCATCGTTCTTGACGATATGGATGAGCTAGAGCAGCTCAAGAAACTGAAGGGCAACAATGACTGGCTTGGCCCAGGAAGCAGGGTTATTATTACAACCAGGAATGCGGGTCTTCTGGCATTTCTTCCTAAAGAGAAGCTTGCTTATGAGATGACGGAGATGGATCCTTGGCATGCTCTTCAACTTTTCAGTAAGCATGCCTTCAGAGAAACCCTACCCAAGATGATCTCGAAACTCTTTCCAATGAAATAGTGGCTACTACCGGAAGAATTCCTTTGGCTCTTGAAGCGTCAGGTTCTTTCCTCCGAGGCAAAAGCCCTGAGGTATGGGCAGAAACATTGGAGCGTTTAAGGAAAGTACCTTATAGGAGAGTCCAAGAGATGTTAAGGATAAGTTACGAGGCATTAAGCCGGGAGGAGAAGCAAATTTACTTGGACATTGCATGCTTTTTCAACGGCGAAGAGAGCACATCTGCAAAATATGCGTGGGAAAGTCGTGGTTATTCCCCTGAAAGCAGACTTGCTACTCTCAGGGAAATGTCTCTGTTGAAGATAGACCGTCAAAATATCCTTCGGATGCATGACCTGATGAGAGATTTTGGAAGGGAAATTGTTCGAGAGGAAAATCATCTGAATCCAGGAAGTCGAAGCAGGCTGTGGAAACTTGACGAATGCCTTCACGTACTTCGTGAACAGGTAAAGTTATTAATAAAATAAAAGTAAAAAAGTTGATAAAATTCTGGTCATAGGAAGAGTTTACTGCTCCTTGTATGCACATGTTGTTGGAGGTAATAGGTTTGAGAGAGAAGAAGTAGTTGCTTGAAGTATTACACTAAGAGACGTCAAGTTTGGAACGCTCCACAGTGTTACCCTAGCGTAGGGAAACCATAGAGTTTTTATATGCACGTTATTGGGCTTCGGCCCATATGGACCCAAATAATCATGCTTTTACCTATTGGGCTTGTATGTGAACATATTATTTTGGACTATATTAATAATATATCCAACAATCTCCTCATATGTTCACCATACAGCACAATCCAATAAGTTGGTTAATGTAATGTTCAAACAAACATGAATCATCAACATTCAGTCCAAGACAATCAACTCGGATTGGTCAAAGAGTATTCCAACAGTAAAGTATTAAACTAAATCATCATGTGCAAACTAAATAAGTGAATCATTCTTATCATGAATCTGTTCTGAGATTAAAAATCCAAATCCCAAAATAAATCTCAGATTCAGTTCACAACCAATATATGCATATTAATCAAGTATAAGTAGGCCAGTCAAAATAGTCTAAGGCCTTACAAATATAAGAAACAAGCATAATAATGTCCACAAAATAGAAATAGCAAAATGCAAGTCTCAAATAAATGGACTTCATCAAAATAGGCAATAGCGGAGTAAACCGTCAAGTCCCCACACGCTCTAAGTGATATATATTCATTCATCAAGTAGGTCATTCTGGTCAGGATCCCACTCATTAAGCTCTCCTCCATCTCTGCCATCCCCTGTAGAATGTCAAATATGAATTTCATATTATCATGAATTCAATCAATTGAATAAAAACTTAGCACCATTCCATCAGGCGGAAAAGAACATATATCGATGTCATAAAGCATCATAATATCATGTCATAAGCATCAAGCCAGTTTCATAAATTATGAACAAGACCTAAACAATGTGATTTACAAAGAGCCATCAACTTAAGTTTATTTATAGGAGAATAACTATTGTCTAGTTTCAAAGAACAAGACCAATAGTCAAGTCACTTACAACAACCTAATCATGTAATATCAAGTTTCAATTAAGAACAAGACAAATAGGCTTCTTATGTAAACAATTGTTTCTATGTTTCAATTTGGAATGTCACAATTACTGATTCCTTAAAGTCAAATAATCTAGCATCAAGTTTGGAATGAGATCATTTAACCAAAAAGAATAGTCCAATCTAGTTGAATTGTATCATCAAGTTTGGAATGACACAATTTTTCTAGATAGAACATTTGAATTAGGTTAAAGTCATCTTCATCAAATTTGGAATGAGACAACTCACCCTCTTCAATTAGTCAGCAACTATGAACATCGATGAAACATATAAAATGTGCTTATCATTGTAGCCAATAAAGAAAGATTTGATAATTCAAAACACAAGTAAGTAAATGGTAGTTAAGACTTGCCTATATAGTCTTTAACCCCAGTTCCCCCACTGTTTTGAATAATCGATCTTTAGGCATACCTTTGGTGAGAGTATCGGCTATGTTATCCTTCGATCTCACATCGATCAAGGTGATAACCCCTTGTTCTCTCAGATAATTTAACAACGCATGTCTCAGTCTCACATGTCTTCTCTTTGAATTAAAGAGAGTATTATTGACGACTTGGACAGCTGCTCGATTATCACAAAATAAGCTTAAAGAATTAATCTTTAGCCGAGTCAAAGGAATATCCATAATCAGATTCTTTATCCACTCTGCCTCTTCACCAGCTGAGGCTAAAGCAAAAAGTTCCGATTCCATAGACGACAATGCAATACAAGTCTGTCGTTTGGATTTCCAAGTAATAGCAGCTCCACCCAAAGTGAATACATACTCACTAGTGGACTTACTATTTCCAATATCTGAGCACCATGAGGCATCAGAATATCCATCCACAATTGGAGGATAACCAGAATAATAAAGCGCATAATCTTTAGTACCTTTAAGGTATCTCATTAGCCTATTAAGGGCATCACAATGCTCTTTACTAGGATTACTAGTAAAACGACTCAGCATACCAACTATAAAGGCTATGTCGGGTCTAGTGCAACTCATAGCATACATGAGACTACCAATCAGTTTCGAGTACTTTAACTGATCCACGCTGGTCCCTTCATTAGGACTCAGTCTATTATTATAATCATACGGTGTCTCACTCGGTTTACACTTATCGTATCCTCAAGTAGAAAGTAGCTGCTCAATATAATGAGTCTGGCTAAGGGAGATGACTTGCCGTTCAAAGCTTACTTTCATACCAAGAATGGTATTAGCAATACCAAGATCTTTCATTTCAAATTCTTTAGCTAAAGTAGCTTTCACGTCACTCACTACAGAATGATCGAAACCAAGAATTAACATGTCATCAACATACAAGCAAATGATGACTATCTTATTTGACATAGAACGATGGTAAAGGCATTTATCTGAATAACTAGACTGAAAGCCATAACTCTTTACCACTTCATCAAATTTAAGATGCCACATCTTAGGTGCATGTTTAAGACCATATAAGGATTTATTTAATTTACAAACTTTGTCCTCAAGACCTTTCATAACATATCATTCCGGTTGTTCCATGTAAATTTCCTCATTTAAATCCCCATTTAACAAAGCTGTTTTTACATCCATTTGATGCACTACAAAGTATTCAATAGATGCCAAAGCAAGAAGAATTCTTATAGTTGATAGATGACACACAGGTGAATAGACATCAAAATAATCTATTCCACTCTGTTGTTTATAGCCTTTAGCTACTAAGCGTGCTTTGTATCTGGCTATTGATCCATCACTATTCAGTTTCTTCTTCAACACCCATTTACAGCCTATAGCTTTAGCCCCTTTTGGCAAATTTACTAGCTGCCAAGTGTGATTTTGCAGCAGAGAGCTCATTTCATCATCTATGGCTTCTGCCCACAGTAGAGATTCCCTAGATCTCATTGCTTCCTGATAGGAGAATGGATCATCCTCAAGATGGTAAGCAACAAAGTCTTCACCAAAACTTTTGGGAATTCTCTCTCTTGTAAATACTCTAACTGGAATTGGTTCAACAGCCAACTGTGTGGAATTAGTGTCAGAATGGCCTACTTCAGATTCTACAGGAGATTCTGAAATCATATCTGTAGATCCAGAAACATTCAAGCCTTGATCTCTGATAAACTTGTTTTCAAAGAACACTGCATCTTTAGATTCTATCACTGTGTTAGTAGATAGATCTAAAAACCTATTAGCAGCGCTATCTTCTGCACTACCTAGATATATACAAGTAATAGTTCTAAATCCCACCTTAGGTTTTTTAGGATCTGGTATACTTACATAAGCAATACAGCCCCAAGTCTTAAGAGTATCATATCTACAATGGCGCTTATGCCATATCTCATAAGGTGTCATGGACAACTTAGAGTGCGGCAACCTGTTCAAGATGTGATTAGCAGTTAGAACTGCTTCTCCCTAGTAGGAGGAAGGCATGCTAGCTGTAAGTAACATAGAGTTTAACATTTCAGTTAACGTTCTATTCTTACGCTCTGCAACACCATTTGATTGGGGTGAATAAGGAGCAGTGGTTTCAAGTATTATACCTTCTGAAGTACAAAATTCCTTGAACCTTGACATAGTATATTCTCCTCCTCTATCACTCCTAAACCTCTTAATTTTCAAGTTGAGTTGATTTTCTACTCTAGACTTGAAAATCTTAAATGTTTCAAAAGCCTCATCTTTCGATTTCAACAAATAGACATGACAATATCTAGAAATATCGTCTATGAATGTTATTAGATACTTCCGACCACCTTTAGTAATGTAATTTCTAAAATCACAAATGTCAGAATGTATTAGCTCAAGAAGTTGTGTGCTTTTAGAAATTAATTTAAAGGGTTTTCTAGTGATTTTAGCTTGTGCACACACTTCACACTTATCAAATCGAATAGAAGTATCTAATGGAATGTTATGAGTTTTAGCTAAATGTTGCATTTTCCTGTAATTCACATGTCCAAGTCTATTGTGTTGCAACTTTGGATCAATCAAAGTAGAATTCACATGGTTTATGCTATCAGCATTTAAACTCAACCTATACATACCATTAACCATGAATGCACAACCAAAATAATATGAGTTAACAGATAAAGTTACTCTACCATTCATAGTTGACAAAGACATACCAGCTTTATCAAGTAAACTCATAGATATCAAATTCTTCTTAAGTAAAAGTACTACTCTAACATGTTTCAGAGTTAGTAATTTACCTGAAGAAAGCACCAAATTTACAGTTCCAGCATGAGTCACCTTTGCCTCACCACCATTGCAATTTTCCACAGTGTCTTTCACTTCTGTGACCTCAGTGAGTAAATTCTTGTCATTTGTAGCATGACAAGTAGCACCACTATCCAACCACCACTCAGAAGAGATGTTGGCCTTTCCATTCTTCATCATTCCAATAAAGACTCGAGGCTCAGATCCTCTAATTAGCATATTGGTCTCATTATGTGGTGTGTCGTTCTTTGGCTTCCTTGGCAACTTACACTCTACTGCCCAGTGACCCCACTTTCCACAGTTATGGCACTTGCCCTTCTTCTTCTTTTGGAAGATAGTCTTTTTGGCCTCTAACTGTAAAGAGGATTCACCTTTTGGTGACTTAGACTTTTTCTGAGGTTTATTGGAGTGTGAAACTAAGTTGGCAACTGACTTTTGTTGTCCCACTTGTTCCAAACTCTTCCTAGTGATATTTTGATCCTCAATGTGAATATACCTCTTTAATTCATCCAGTCACATATGTACCTTCAGTCTGTGCATTTCAGTCTTGAAAGAATTCCATTCAGTTGGCAGTTTGCTCAACACAAGACCGACAAAGAGATTATCGGACATATCAGAATTATCATCTTTCAGCTTGTTCCTCATGTTCTCAAACTCAACTAATTGAGAGGTAATGCTTGAATTCATAGTGAATTTAAAGTCAAAGAATTTCTCCGCTAGGAGGGTTTTAGATAACCCCTCTTGTTTTTTGAACTGAGCGTTCAAGTGATCCCATATCTCTTTCGCCGTCTTATACTCACTATAAGTCATAGCCAAATTATGATTTACAAAAATCCTCATCTTTGTTCCATTGATATTCATTCACATCTTCAGTGGTAGATGTAAAATCGCTCAATACAGTATAGAATATGTCACGTTCTTTCATGCCAAATTGAACATGTAATTTCCAGCTATGAAATTCAGTAACATCAAAAGATTGCAACTTTATAATATCATAGGAACTACGCTTTGCCATTTTAATCAAAGCAAAGTGTTAGAAAAAGTGCACCTTGAAGTCCTCAGAGCAACAAAGTTGAATAACTCCCCTAACCTTGATCAAACTGCTCTGTAGAGATGGAATTTGCCAAAACAAACCCCAAAAACGGATATGGAGCGCCCAAAAAACCTTAAGATGGATTGTCCTTGTCGCTGAAACTCGCTAAAAAATTTCGCCCCCCGAAATTCGCTAGAAATTTCGTCCCCAAAATTCGCTAGAAATTCATATGGAAACTTCCAGGTGCCGTAACTTCTCCGTCCAACCTCCGATTGATGCGAGTGACCACTCAAAACGTTCGTAGCAACGAGTAGATCAAAGCCCAAGTGGTTTCACCCTCTTAAATTGGCTATCATTTTTGGGTTTTTGAATCAAAGATTTCGGTCACCCGAATCTTCAAACTCAGATCCCGGCCAATATCACCGTCGAAATCGAAAGTAAATTACAGCCGCGAGTTCGTCTTGACGAAATCTTCAAGAACACACTTTACTCGCTTAAATCCGACACACGAACCTAATACTTCAAGATTGTTGGAGGTAATAGGTTTGAGAGCGAAGAAGTAGTTGCTTGAAGTATTACACCAAGAGACGTCAAGTTTGGAACGCTCAACGGTGTTACCAGGCGTAGGGAAACCCTAGAGTTTTTATATGCACGTTATTGGGCTTCGGCCCATATGGACCCAAATAACCATGCTTTTATCTATTGGGCTTGTATGTGAACATATTATTTTGGACTATATTAATAATATATCCAACACATGTTTCTCTGTTTGTTGTAAAAATCCACTGATGCGTGCTATCTTTGCAAGGCTGATGACCAGAGAGAGAACAATGTGGAATCACTTAGGCTACAATTATCTGTCGTACAGATGCTCACAAGTCAAGAACTTGAACATCTACCAAATCTAAGGTTTCTTGACCTTTCACTGGGAAATTTCGTCGGAGATTTTGCTCGTTGTTTCTCAGAATTACGCTGGCTATCTTGGCATTGCTGTCCTGCACGCTTTAGAGCGACCAATTTCTCTGCATGAAATATAGCCGTTCTCAAGCTTTCTAACAGTGAACTTGGAGATGATTGGCCCGGATGGCACCAATTCACGGTACAAACAGTTACGCGTGCATCTATTTTTATATTTATTGTTTAATCATACATGCCTGCAATTGCTCATTCCCCCTTTCTGATATTCTGTTCATCAACAGAAATCATCTAATTTGAGATCTCTGGAGCTTGAAGGATGCAGCTGCTTAACTAGATTCCCCGACCTCTCTGCCTCATCTACATTGCGAAGATTGACTATACAAGGTTGCCAAAGCTTGGTTGAAATTGACAGATCAATTGGTAATCTGGAGTCTTTGACAAGGCTAGATGTGGAAAGTGTTGGAATTAGGGAACTTCCAAACTCGATTGGAGAGCTAAAGAATCTTGAAAGCTTGTTTTTGTCCAGATGTTATGAGCTAAGAAAGCTTCCAGACTCAATTGGAAGATTGGAATCGCTCCTTGAGTTGGATTTGTCTCACACAAAAATAGCAGAATTACTTGTATCAATTGGAAACATGAGGAAGTTGAAAGCGATGAGGATAGGTCATAGTGAGATAAGGAGGATCCCGGGGTCTATAGGCATGGTGGAGAGGCTTGAAGAATTTCATGCAGAAAACTGTGCGAATTTAGAGGGAGATAGATATTCCCAATGAAATTGGTAGTCTATCCTTTCTAAAAATCCTGAACTTATCTCACACGGGCATTCGATCTATGCCAACAACAATCAACCAGCTTCCTCTCCAGGAACTTCACTTGGAAGGTTGCCATAAGCTTACACAAATCCCAAATCTTCCCCCCAGTTTGATTAACCTGTATGTCGAGTCTTGCTCACTGAAGACAGTCCCAAACCTCTCAAACCTGACCAATTTAGTCAATCTAATTGTATCTGACTCCATTGAGGAATCTCCTTCCAACCTACGGGACGCTGATTTTGTCCAAGCTCCAAACCTAAAGTGGGTTGGGAGGATGTCTAGACTGGAGACGCTGAAACTGGTACATAAAAGCATCATTGCTCCACCGACCGAGTTAGCTTCCCTTCCTGTCCTTGAGCAACTAGTTCTGTCTTGTTTTGACATGCAATCCCTCACTCAGCTGCTTCCTTCAACACTGTCCATGTTGAAGCTTATAAACTTCAATTCATTAGCAGAATTCTCGTGCCATGCCAACTTGAAAAATTTGTCTAGTCTAGAGCTATGCAAATCATGGATGATGGAAATTCCCCTCAACCGGTTTGGACAATTGGAGAATCTGTGGGAACTGACCGTGTCAAACTGCACACCTCTTGGGCAGTTATCCCGCTTGTCGGGCTTGAAGGAGCTCAGAAAGTTGCACTTGTTGAACTGCCCGAAACTAGTTGAGATCCAGGGTCTCACCAAACTGGAATCGCTGGAAAGCATAAGAATTGTGGGGTGCAGTTCCAGTGAGTTTGCCTGATCTTTTGATGTTGAAGAAGTTGAGGACCATTAAATTCATATTCTGCAGATCATTAGTGAGTTTGCCTTCTCTATCTCAGGTAGCTTTTGATAATTGTTATCTAGTAGTTGACAGATGCGATAAGCTATCCAACTACAATGGACCTTACCGGCTTTACAAAAACAAAAGGCGATGTCCAAATCCCCATTCGCGCCCATGAGGCAGAGCGATTGAGATTGTTTTGTCTGCCTGTACCTTCTCTTTCCTTTTTTTCCCATTTTGTTGTTTTTCTTTCTTCTCAGCTTCCCAGTCGGCATACTCTGGATTTGCAGGGGAAGCTCACGCGTGTAAAAGACATTACATATGCATAAGCAGTCTTCGACTTCCTCTGAACTAACACTGGATTTGATCTTAGTTTCTTCTTTTATATAACTAATAACTTAATTTTGGAACCTCTAACACAATTATTAATGTAGTGTCGATGGCTAAAACGAAATGAATTGTATCCGCAAAGAGATGGCTTCATTAGGTCGTCAAGTCTCAAGCATTGACGATTTGCAGTGGAGTGAGTTGGCCATGGCTTTGCCATTTTCAGTTGCTTTTCGTTGTAAGCAGGAGATGCTAGATTTTTTTCCTTTTACAATCCCATGTTCTCTTTCACTCCTATCTTTTACTAGAAAGGGAAACAAAATAAGTAAGCAAATAAATAAATAAAACTCATCTATGTCAGGGAGAACTAAGGATGCGTTTGGTAACGCTTTTATTTTCGGGAACAATTTCTAATAAAAAATTATTCTTTTTTGTTCTGTTCCAGGGAACAATTTCTAAGTATTTTAAGCTATTTAGTAACTACCCAAAATTTCAATTCACGAAATAGAATTACATTTGGTACCGTGCTCAAAATTTCTACTCCAAATCATTTTTTAAAAAGTTTTAAATAATTTTATTACTTTTTTTGCTTTTTTTGCTTTTTTCTTCTTTTCTTTTTTTCCTTTCTTTTTCCCATTCTTCTTCTTCAAGTGGCCGATCACCAGCCTTGGGATGACCGGCGACCGGCCAGAGGGCCAATGACCTCACTGGAGCGTCGCTGGCCCTCAACGAGACTAACCCTCGTCGGCTGAGCCTCGCCAGGGCCAGCCAAGCCTCACCAAGGGAGGCCCGAGCGAGACTCGCCTAGCCACCGGCGAGGGTTGGGCTTACCTCCGACAAGCTCGCTGGACCTCACCCCGACTTGGCGAGCTCGCCGGACCGGTTGCCGACGACCGGCAGCAGTGGGCGACGGACACGGTGACGGCCACCGCAGTGGTGGCAGCAAATGAAGAAGAAGAAAGAAGGAAGAAGAAAATAAAAAAGAAAATAGGTGTTTGATTCTAGAATTGTTCCCAGAAACAAAAATTAACTTTTTTTTTTAATTCTTGATTTTGTTCCAAATCTACTTGAGAACAAAAAAATATAAATTTGTTCTCGGAAACAAAAATTTTACCAAACACATTATATTCCAAATCTACTCTCAAGAACAAAAGAACATAAACAAACACTATTTTGTAAGTTGCCAAACAGCCCCTAAATGTTCGGTTATTTATCAAAACCCGCTATCAGTGCCAAAAGTTGTGTACGACGCTCACTTTGGTGCCAAAAGTTTCCGTCGAATCACTTAAGTGCTAAATCAGAGGAAAAACGATCACTTTGGTGCCACCGGCGAGAGATTCTGACCAAAATAATTACGTGACTTTTATATTTTTTTTTTAAAAAAATCAACGTGGCTTAAGACTATCAACGGTGGATAGCATAAAACGACGCCGTTTTCCTTTCTTCGTAAGAAATGACATCGTTTTATGCCATTCCACATGGATTCACTTACAAAATGACGCCACATTGCTCTACAACCAAAAACGGTGTCACTGAAAAGGGAGTAAAATAGGGTTCGTATACAATTCTTGCTCGACGCCAGCTATAGCTCGCTCACCCACCGTCATTCGCTCGCCCGCCGTCCCTCGCCCGCCGTCGCTTGGCCACCATTGTAGTTGCGCCGCCATTCACGGTCGTTCACTGGCTGCGTCCCCAACTCTCGCTCACTTAGGTTTGTCATGTTCTTAACGTGGGTCAATTTAGTGAAAAATTTAGGGTTCCGACAAGCAAGTTAAGGCGCGGAGGGCAAATTGAGGGCTCGGCTCAAGGAGAAAGTGGTGGGGAAAGTGGTGGGGATTTCACTTTTATGGGGACCGAATAGAAAAATTGAGGGTTCCGTCATTCGTTCACTTTCTTTTGTGGGGACAGAATAGAAAAATAGGGCGCGGGGGGGGGGGGAAATGGGGGCTCGACTCAGAGGGAAACAGTGGTAGGACCTTACTTTGTTTAATTAATTGGATTGCTTCTGTGGAGAACCGAATGTGATTGAATTAAAAAATGGGTAGTGGGGATCTCACTTTGTTTATTCAATCTGGTTTCCTTTGTTTCTATAAAGGCACCGAATTGAATAAATTGGTCACATTTGTTTCTTGACAACAAAACGACAAGGACATGTATGTGAAGTTGCTGATTCTATCATGTGGTCCCAAAAACTAATCACTTTTTTTTTTCATTGGGTGCAACATCAACATGAATGAGAATCGGGTAGGCGTCATTGTTTGCTTTGGTGTAGAGTTTGTTATTGGCGCCGAGGATTGGGAATATAATGGTGGAAATGAAGGTACTATCTATGTCAATGTTTGGAAGCTATCATATATTGATTTTCTGAGGGATTTGGTGTATTTTTTACAATGCAAAGTGCAAAAACTACATTATTGTGTTCCTGGGAAGGAATTGAAGGATGGCTTGAGATTTTTTAATGACGATAATGGTATTAAAGATATCATTTACCATTATCTTCACAGCGAAGAAGTTAGGGTATATGTTGAGTATTATAATGAGGATGACGATGACGATGACGATGACGATGACGATGGGGATGGGGATGAGCAAACCACCACCAAAAGATGAGAAGTGAGAGATCCTAATCAAACAAGTAATCAAGTATGGGATGAGTTTAGGTTAGATGAAGGGCAAAATGAGAGGGAGATAAGTCATATTGATAGAGATGAACAAACAGATAGATGTCCTGAAATCTTGAGTGAAGATGTGAGTGATGAAGACTTCATTGGATTAGAATGGGAAATTGCTATATCTAGTGAATCGGAAGATGAATATTTTGCTTCAATAAGTTTCCCAAGTGACGAAGATGATGATGAACTTGCACAGTCAAGACAAAAGAAAAGGGAATTGCTCAGAAAAAAATTTGCAACTTCAGCAAAAAGAGTCGAGCTAGTAAATAGGGATAGAGCTCCAGCTGAAGGTAATAGAAGTGAAGATCAAGAAAGTTGCGGCGATGAAGTTGCTAGTTCGAAGAATGAGCTTGACAATGATGATGAAGAACCTGCTTGTGGAAGAAAAAGTAAGTATCCTTACTATGATCCAACTGTTAATAAACCTATTTTATCTGTGGACATGAGATTTGACAATACCAAATAGTTCAAGGAAACTGTTGTCAAGAACTTCATTACTGAACAAAGGAGCGTTGAATTCATTAGAAACACGACGGAATTTGTAAAAGCTAAGTACTCACAACCCAATTGTCCATAGAAGCTCTATGGCACGCTGAGTAAGAATGGGCCATTTCATATTAGGTCATTCCAGGAGGAGCATATTTGTCCAATTATCTTTAACAATAAAAGGGTAACAAGTGTGTGGTTATCGAAGCATTTTTTTAATACTATCAAAGCAATGCTCAAAATCAAGAGTCCTTAATTTCAATTGTTAGTGAAGGAGCAATTAGAGGTTATTGTGTCAAGGAATCAATGCAAGAGAGCTAAGATGAAGGTGATGAAAAGATTGGTGGGTGGGTATAAGGAAAAATATGCATAAGTATGGGATTATGCTGGCGAATGCATGCTTCAAAACCCATCTAGTAGGGTATATGTAGAGATTGTGGAGATTTTATGTATGTTTTGATGCATGCAAACGAGGCTTCTTGGCTGGTTGTAAAAGAGTTATAGGATTTGATGGATGCTTTCTAAAGGGTTTATACAAGGGGGAGTTGCTAGCTGTTGTGGGAAGAGATGCAAATAATCAAATGTTTCCGATAGCTTAGGCGGTTGTGAAGATAGAAAACAATGATATTTCGTCTTGGTTCCTCAAAAATTTAATGAATGACCTTGACATAACCGATGGGGGAGGATGGGCATTCATGAGCGACCAACAGAAGGTAATTCCATTGTCAATTAATTCATTCACTTTTTTTTTTTGGTAAAAATTAATTCATTCACTTTTAATAGTAATCACTTACATATTTTTCCTAACTTGTATTTATTGGTTTGAATTTTTGTAGGTACTTATTCCTGCATTAACTGAGTTGATGCCACATGCTGAACTAGAACGTGTGCGAGGTACATTTATGCAAACTGGTCAAGGAACTTCAAAGGAGATAGGCTACAGAAGCAATTCTGGCAGATAGCGAAGAATACCAACATGGCTGATTTCAGATTAGCCAAACAGGGATTGTTGCAACTAACAAATGATTGATGCACTCTTCCAGATAGAAGCTAAGCACTGGTGTCGGGCCTTCTTCAGCGAATAGTTCAAATGCAATATCATTGATAACAACCTTAGTGAAGCTTTCAATGGCAAAATTTTAAAGGCCAGATGCAAACCAATCATCAGCATACTTAATGATATTCGAGTTATGGTCATGACTAGACTGCATAGGCAAAGAGATGAGGCAACAAAGTGGACTAGAGACTGTGGTTCTAGGATTGTGAAGAGATTGGATGCAAACATTGCTGCTAGTAGGTTCTATCATCCAGTTTGGAATGGAGACAATGGATATGAGATTATTGAAAATCATGATAAGTATGTTATCAACCTGGATAAAAGAAAGTGTTCATGCCGAGCTTGGCAACTGACTGGAATTCCCTGTGCCCATACCATTTGTGCTATTCAAATTAAGCAAGAAAACCCAGATGATTACCTAAATGATTGGTACAAAAAAAGCTCATACCTTACTTCGTACCAATTTATGATGCAACCTATCAGAAGCAGCAAATTTTGGGAGCCAACAAATCATGAAAGCCCTCTACATTGCCACTGAAGAAGCAAATAGGAAGGCTAAAAATGAGACGAAGAATGCAGCAGGAAAAGGCATCAAGTTAGAGGATGAGTAGGATTGGGGCAAAGATGAAATGCTCCTATTGCCACAAGGAATGACACAATAAAAAAGGTTATGAGCTGAAAAAGCAACATTAACAGCAAGATGCAATGGCTGATTTAGTGCCAGGGATAGGACCTACTGAAAAGCTTCTTGTTTGGCCTACTAAAGGAAGGACAGAAGGCCCTGCTATAATGCCTATTGAAGGGCAGACAGAAAGCCCTGTTGTAAGGTAAGTATCATTTTTGCCTTAGTAACTTTTTAGTTCATATTCGATAGAGTTTGATAGTTGACCATGTGTATTGGCTTCTCTTGTGCTTTTCTTTTGTCATACACTTGTAATTTGAGAAGTTTTCTCCATTTGTTTCCACTATGAAAATGAGTAGATGTCTAATTATTCATTGTAATTGGTCATAATCCTGATATAGTACATTGTTATAAGGCCTACTAAAAGGCCAAAACAAGGCCCTGTTGTAGACTCAAGTGCAAGGACAAGGACTGGAACGTGCAAGACAGCAACAACAACAATTGAGTCCACTGTTGAGCAAACGAGAAAAAAATTTCCTATAAGTTGTACATCGATGTGTTTGTCTTTTATATGCTGAAATTTAAATTTGTTATGTGTTTCTCGGGTAATAAGACGAACAACTACACAAGTTGCAGAGATTGCTTCCCCATCTGTTACTGTTGAAAATGATGCACCACAACAAACAAGATGGGCTCTTGGAAAAAGATTCAGGCAATATGGTTATGGGATTTACATAGATGAACGTACTGGAATGACTATTTTAAATGTAAGATTTGTAGGCCTCATGCACTTAATTTGTTATACTTCAATTCATTTGGTTGACAATATTGCTATGTTCTTATAGCCTAGGAGAACTTCGTAGGTACTTCTTTCTCAAGGTGGGCCAACTCAAGAATCAAAGGCGCATCTAAAGAAAAGTGCTCCAAAGAAGAAAACAATGGATATAGCTGCAAAACAGCCATCCAAAAAAAAAAACCCAGCACCAGTTCCATCTCAACTAACGATTGGGAGCAATAGTGATCATATGGACCAACACATGAAAAGGATGTGACAGAAAGCCCAATTAAAGAACCTGCACATCCAGTTCAAAAGAGTGCTCGGATTATGAATCAATTCAAAACTCCAAGAGGAAAAGGAGATCGGGGTGTTGTGCATATTGATTGATGGGAGGATACTGGACATGATCTCTTTTTATGTGGTGTTGGACATGATCTTTTTTATGTTTTCTTCTTTTAGCATGGTATTGGATATTATATCTTTATTGATAGTAGTTACTGCAATTGTTTTTTTTTTTTTTTTGAAGAGGATGCTAAACCTTTAGTGATTTGGGAGTGAAGTTAGACATGTTCTTCTTTTGTAAACAATCAATCAATGTTAATGGCCATAATTGTTTTTGTTATTTTTTCTTGTGTTGGTTTCGGCTAGTAATGCTATCAAGACAACAGTTATGCTGTATAATTTTTGTTGTTGGTGTAATATTCTTATGAGGTTGATATTATTTTTAGATGTGTGCATATACTGTTGCTGGTTGAAGTTGTGGATGCTAATAAATTTGTGGATTCTGGTTGTATGTGCTGGTGCAAGAACAAAATGCACCAGCTCGCCTTGGTGTAGTTGTGGGAGCTACATCTTCTTACATGAGCAATTTTGAGTGCTAGTAAATCTTGTTGCATCAACACTTGTATGGGCTGTTGTAAGAAGATACACCAACAACCTAACTGGTGCAAGAACAAGATGCACCAGCAACCCAACTGGTGCAAGTCAAGTGACGTTTGAAACTAACATGTTCTTTTTTTTAAAACTTATGCAACACAAGTGATCACTTTGTAATCGCGATTAGCACTTAAATGATCACTTTTATAAAAACTTGACACTTAAGCGATCACTATTTACAACTTATGGCATTGAAATGGTCAATTGTGAATTTGCCACCATTCATTAATTTCGACATGGTTTACAGTTGCAGCAAACCAGCAAACCCATTACCAAATAAAAAATGCAGTAAAACATTATATCTGAAGCAAAAACTAACAAAAACAAACATTGACAATACACAACTAAACAATAAAACTTTTAAGTGCTCATAACTAATGCATTCCAACTCCAACCTTCCATTTCTACCATAAATTACAACAAAACCTTCTATTCTATACTAAAATTGCAGCAAAGCAAAAACACATTTTACTTCCATTTCCACGTCTTCGACTATGGTAGACATACAAATTTCTTCTCATTACTCACTTCATATTTGAATAAACTACACAAGAGAATAACAACACAATCAACACTCGGTAAAAGTTTCTTTCAATTTTCAGCCTTGAAACCTCCCTCTTCAAATGGTCGACCAAAAATGTTAAACTCTTCATTTGAGCTTGCATTGGGTCAACATCCTCCAACTCGTCCATTAATTTAGGTGGAGGTTGATGTCGGCCTTCAAGTAACTCCAAGATCATCTCTGTCGCTCGATCAGAGAATTGCCTATCAACTCATTTGAAATATTTACACTTCGAGCCTTCTCTATATATGCTGCAACCATGGAATCTTCTCCCGGGACTCAACCGAGTCCCAGATATTCTTCTCGAACTCGATAACCCACAATAACAGTAACACTCATCACCTAATTCGCTTTTTTTATAGGAATGTGAGCCACTACTGAAACTTCTGCCCTCCATTTGCAAGAGCGAGCTGATAACTTTGGGAGAAAATCGAAGTATGCACTCAAATTGGTTGAATTGGGGATTTAGGGTTTTCAACTTCCAGTTCTAGTCGAATTTGGGGATTTAGGGATTCTTATTTGGGGGAAAAGACGTTAAACAGCATCGTTTTGTTGTTTGTATGCTGATTGTACTCTCCAACGATCCACGTCAATTTCAAAAATTAATAAAAAAATTGCTACGTCGGATTTTCGGCCAACTAGATCGGCGTTGGCACTGAAATGATCGTTTTTCAAAAATTTTGGTACTTAAGTTATTCGGCGGAAACTTTTGGCACCAAAATGAACGCCATACACAACTTTTAGCATTGATAGTGTACTTACCCCCAAAACCCATTGATTGAATGTGCTTATGGGCTTATCATTCGTTGTCCCGTTATTATGCTACTTCCCCATGTCCTATCCAGTAGACGGCATTTCTTTGACTAAAAGCCCCTGATTTTTTTTAAATGATTAATATCATTGAAAACCTTAAATTATTATAACACTAATATCTAAAAAATAATTTTGTATCATTATTACCCCCAAACTTGTAAACATACTATAGAGGCTTGATGGCCAAAAAAAAAAAAAATAGAGTTTTAGTCTAGTATAAATTTGGTTATTATGATGACACGAAAAATAAAACGGACAATGAGCATTTTTCCTTTGAAATAATCACTCTTTTCGAAATCGAGAATTTTAATTCCTCACCGTGAAATGTTTGTCCCTTCTTTCTAAACCCAAGTAAACCTCACTTCAACCTCTCTCTCTCTCTCTCTCTCTCTCTCTCTCTCTCTCTCAATCACTTCGATTCGAGGAATCGATTGAACGACAACGGAGGCAAATGCGGTTCTGCTTACACGTGTGCCTCGTCCTCCATCTCTTCCCTAGTCTCGAGCTTTTCCCATCTCGCGATTCAGCCCCAAGCACACCTCCTACGTTGGTCTGTTCTATCGCGTCCTTCGCTCGAATATCGAGCTCCAAGTTTCAGTGCTGATAAAACATTCCCTCATTCTGGAGTTTCTTCCTTGTGAATTTTGATGGGCAGTTTTGAAGAAGTGCTTGACGAGGAAAGGCGAGACTTACTGATGGGCTGCCCAAGGAGTACCCTGACGATATGCGTGTTGCCATCTTGTCTCTGGGTTTCTTCTTCGTAGTCGTCGTGGAGTTTTGATTTTTGAGTGTTTGTTTAGATAATTTTTGCTGGTTTTGCCGTCTACTTGAATTCTGGAATAAGTAAATGACGCATCCAAAGTGATGTTTGGGAAACTGTCGAGCTAATCTAATATCCTGTTGCAAAGATAATTGAGGATTTTCCATAAAAGGCTAGCTAACTTGTGTTGTACTTGACTTCCGGAACCGTGGCCTTGAAATCATTTAAAATGAGATAGTAGGCGTAAGTGAAGGATTGACCCTCGGAATTTGCTTGTACTCTCTATTTCCTTTTATATCCATGCTGTGCTCTTCTTTCTTATCGACATTCCAGTTAGCATGCTCTGAATTAACATAGGAAGCTCAGGTGTGCAAAAATCATTACAGACGCATCAGCAGTCTTAGTGGTCTCTCTCTCCAGTCTTCTCCTCACTTTGAACTAACACACGAAGCTCGTTCGATCACTCAAATTCAATTTCTTCTTTTAGATACTAATGACTTAACTAACTTGCATAAGCAATTCAAAAGGAACAATTTTGTGACCTGTAATGCCTTCCTAATTTGGATTTTTTTTTTCTCCAAGAAGAAAGAACACTTCATATTGCTGGTCGTCCCGCATTGCCACCAACCAAGTCTAGCAATGTTAGCCTGGGATCTTAGCTGTCCCACGTCGCTTGGGAGAAGCCTTCTAGCTTGCTTGATAACCTAAGTAACATCGACACCAACACGCAACACTCGACATGACATAACACATCAACATGTTGTTTTTCAAAAAATAGAGAATTTCGACATGTTGAGACAAGTTATATATTATATGTATATTTTATATGTAAATAATGATTATTACAATCATATTAATCCGATTCAAATTTATAAATAAATAAATAAAATCCTATAATAAATTTACACTAAAAACATTAATCCACAATTTATTAATATCCTACATTATTTCAATTTGATAAATTCAACTCAATTTCAATAAATCTATAAAAACTAGAAAGAAAAAAAAAAAAAGTAATTCACATTCTTGCATGTCAAACATGTCGAAAGAAAAATTAAAAAACTTGAGAGTAAATTATCTATCACGAAAAGTAAAAGTCAAAAGAGAAGAGAAGAAAATATTAAGTTTTCTTCTTTCCTAATTTGTTGTTTTTATTATTGATATTTATTTTTTCACATATTTATTTAGACCCTTCTTTTATTGAAAATTTTTTAAAAATTGACCTTGCATGTCGGAATCATGTGTCAAAAACTCACATATCGGAATTCCGACTCGAGTGTTGAAGAGTGTCGAAAAAATTGACTAGGTGTTGAATTTTCTAACATGACCGAATGTCCGAGAGTGTCAAACACGTGTCCAAGTGTCCAACACACAATACAAAAGCTCTCAGAGAGTGTTGGTGCTTCCTAGTTGATAACCATTATGACGCCCTTCACCTCACAAGATGTCTTTTGAGGATAGGTCCCCCAGATTGGCATCAAAGCCAGGTTAAGGTGGATCTAAGTGCATGCGAAAGGGATCTTAGCTAAAAGCCCTCTAGCCTGCTTGATAACTATTGCGATTGATCCATTTCCAATAATACTGCGAACTATTTCCAACAATATCAGCAATACTGCGATGCTTGATAACTGCTGCAGTTGATTCATTTCCAATAATACTGCAAAATATTTCCAACAATATCAACAATACTGCGAGCTAAGTGGGGAAAGTAACACTTTTTTTTTTTGGTCGGTGGGAAAATAACATTTAAGTGCCACTTTTTAAAAAAAAAAAAGGGGCACTTGAGTGCCACCGTAGCGACTCCCAGAAATCTTACGTGGCAATTTTTTATTAATTTTGCCCGTCCATGTAGCTCACGGGAGAGCTGACTCAACAAAGAAATGCAAGAACGACGTCGTTTTGGTACGGATTTGAATTTTAAACTAAAAAATTAATTAAATTAAATTATAAAAAAAAAAATTAGAGAGAGAGAGAGAGAGAGAGAGAGAGAGAGAGAGAGAGAGAGAGAAGATGAACAGTTGCAGGTGAGCTGCAGGTGATCCATTTCCAACAATAGAACTAAAAAAATTCAAGCCTTGTGATTCATTTTTAACAATACTGCAAACAAAGTAGAAAAGTGTCACTTTTTTTAAAAAAATGGGACACTTGCCACCTCCAATGACCCCTGTCAAAAATCTTACGTTGCAATTTTTTATTAATTTTCCTCGTCTACATGGCTCACCGGAGAGCTGACTCAATAAAAAAAACGCAAATTCAGGCATTCTAATTCATTTTCAACAATACTACAAACTAAGTAGAAAAGTGATATTTTTTTTTTTTAAAAATGGGACACTTGAGTGCCACCTCCAGCGACTCCCATCGGAAATCTTACGTGGCAATTTTTTATTAATTTTGCTCGTCGTGGCTCACTTTGGAGAGCTAACTCAGTAAAGAAACGCAAAAACGACGTCGTTTTGGCACGGATTTTATTTTAATTTAATTTTTTAATTAAATTAAATTAAAAAAATTAAAAAAATTAAAAATTGAATTAAAGGGAGGAGAGAGAGAGAGAGAGAGAGAGTGAAGAAGATGAACAGTTGCGGGTGGCTAAGGGCTCAACTGTTGCTACCGCCGCCTCCTTGCCATCCCCAGGAAGGGCTAGCGACGGTGGGGGAGGGCCAGCCAAGGTCATTGAGCTCGGCAAGGGCTCAACCCTCACCACTGTAATCTCTCTCTCTCTCTCTCTCTCTCTCTCTCTCTCTCTCATTTTTTTTAAATAAATTTAGGGGCTGCATGTTTTTGTTCCTAAAAAGTGTTCCTAGAACATTTTTTTGTTTTTTTGTTCCCGGGAACAAAAAAAGAACAGAAACGCGTTCGGTTGCGTTTCTGTTCTTTTTTCGTTTTTTTGTTCTCGGAACACAAAAAGAACAGAAATGAGAAACAAAAAAAGTTATTTCTTGTTCCAGAAACGATTTTAAAGAAACGTTTCTTCTCCTCTCTCTTCTTCTTCTCTTCTTCTTTTCTTCTTCTTTTTTCCTTCTTTTTTCTTTCGCCAGTCGCCGGCCTCGGCCATGGCCGGCGACCGGCCGTCGAGGGCCGACGACGCCGTCGAGGGTCGGCGACCTCGTCGGAGCGTCCCGGCCCCCGGCGAGGCCGAGCCTCGCCTTGGCTAGGCGAGCTCGGGCTCGCCCAGATCCGGCGAGGCCGAGCCTCGCCGACCCCCAGCGAGGCCGAGCCTCGCCATGGCTGGGTGAGCTCGAGCTCGGCCTCGCCGAGGGCCGGCGAGCCTCGCCGTGGCTGGGCAAGGCTGCCGGCCCCGTCGGCCGGTCGCCGGAGGCCGACAACCGGCCAAAAGAAGAAAAAAAAAAAGAAATGAAGAAATGCAAAATAAAATAAAAACATTAAAAAATTAAAAGAAACAAAAGAAGAATAAAATTTACCAAACGTGTTTGTTCATTTTTTATTCCCGAACAAGTTTATCAAACGCGTTTTTATTCAAAAATTGTTCCTCGGAACAGAAACACTTTTTTTTGTTTGTTCCCTAGAACAATGTAGCCCCTTAGTTTTAAATTTATTTTAATTAATTTTTATATAAATTATTTACCCATTTCAGCAGTAAAACGATGTCATTTTTGCACTTATCTAGTCATATCAGCATGCAAAACAATGTTGTTTTGCACTCGCCTCATTGGAAAATCACTACATCAGCATTTTGGCTAGATTTTCTCGTCATTAACACTTAAGTAATCCATTTTACTTTAATTTTGGCACTTAAGTTTCAATTTCCTAATTTTTGGTACTTAAGTATCTCTCTATGCTAAGTTTTGACACTCCAGGTGTTCGGCACTTGCATAGTACGCTTCTCCCTTTATTTGCTAAATTGAGTTTTAACTGCATTGGTAATTGCATATAGGTCTAATGGTCCAGACTTAGAACCAGGGAAGGAGAGTAAATTTCCTGCAGGTATGCATCCCACATTGGGCGAACAACTCCCGTTCAAGCCCTTTAGGGACAGCCTTTTAGCAGAAAACCACTCAGCCCTTTAGTTCATAGCCTAGAGACACTCAAAGATGCCAGGATGGAAGCGTTTCTAATCTACCCAAGCTGCATTTCTCGAAGGATCTTACCAGGCTAGAGAAGAAGAGGGATTTAGAAAGCCATGGAGAGTTTTTCACAAAGCACACCTTTTACTTATGGGAACTCTGCCCAACACAATACACAAACCTTGCCTTATATAGACAAGAGGAGACAGGAAAAACAAACAAGGACCAAGCTCATGGGTCCGGATACAAACAAAGGCACCCGAAACTTTCGGGAGGGAATTATTCGCACACTATGAACAGTAACTATACTGGCTGAGTGCTTCCTTAGCTTCTGGTGCTAGGTCATAATGATCCCACGTAGTGGTTACATTATTCCAAATATCTTCAGGAATGGTTTTGTTTTCTTGGCATAGGATTCTCTGGAGTTCTCGGTACTCGTTTTCACAAAATCTAACAGATCTTGGATAAGATTTGTGAATCCGTGCTTCTCGGCTGTTCAAGTGAGGTTTATAGGATGTGGTTCCTATTTCGAGTGGTGCATCAAGAATACTACCATTATTTCTGCAAAAATTCCATGGACGTCGGAAAAACAGGATGGTGTGAACTTCAGGATTTGGTGTCATGGTTCTCAGTTCTTTTTCTAAGTCTTGTTTCCAACATATAGGATGATAAAACCAATTAAGAAAGTCTAAGAGATTCTTATCACTTTCCTTTTCGATGTTTCTCCCGAGCATGAATATCCTTGTGAGGTTAGCAACAAATCTTCTGGTGGGGATTTCAATGGATATTAAGTACTTATTGGTTAAGTACCACAACAGCATTTTGAGCTGATCAGGGAAATCATCTTCCTTCCAGATAAGAGGATGAATGAAAGGATAATTCAACTTTAACCCAAAAGGATAAAGAATCGAACCTCCATTGAATCTGAATAGGTCTGTGTGGCAATGCCACATAAGGTTCTCCAGGTTTTCAGTAAGACTGTCATTCTGAATTTGCTGAATAATCTCCTAGGGAAATTTCCAGCTTGGCAGGTCTTTGATTTTCTCCATCTTATATTTGACACCATGATTGAGCATATGGAAAGCAGGTCTTTTGATATACATGTTGATTTCGGCTGGTTTAGAACAGCTTCAGCGGCAGGGGTTTTTTTTCTGTCTCCCATGTTCATTATGGAGCTGTTCGACTTGCTCTCACCTTCCATGGTCGTAAAGGTTTGCCAGTTGTGGCAAGAATTGCGTTGTTAGACACCAGGTTTTTACAATACCAGCATGCTTGCATCGGTACTGTTCAAACTACCTTGAATGCTGGAACAGTCTTTGTGACTTTGTATCCAAATTTCAATATCGCTTTATCAGACTCCCAGCTACTCTCTTTTCTTAAAGTTCAAGTCCAGCTTACTGGAGCCCCTCAAACTGCTGACTCTGTAGCTGCAACCCTACATTACCAGATGGTTTATCGAGTGCAGAATCATGCCCTCGACCTCAACTTCAACAATGGTAATGAAGATGCGTTGTTCATCTCCATGCAAAATGACCAAGCGTCCTGCATCCATGTTCCTAGACAGATCCCTAAGGATACGTTGGCCAAGCTCCTTCCAGAGACTTGGATCACCAACTACGAAAAGCTACATCAGCATAACAAGCCTTTCCAGTCTACGGACTCAGAGTTTGTACGGAAAAAAGATGGAACTGTTTCCATCAAATTTGGCAAAGAAAAGGAAGAAAGTCCTTCTATCTTTCAGACCCTCTTCATGATCGAACCATGTGTTCCTCAATCTATTTCCGAACCAGACCCAAAAAAACATGTTCCGCATTTTAATAGTAATGGACATCCTGTGCATTACTATAAAGACAATTATGGTCATTGTTTTTGGGATCATTTTTGCCAATGTTCCTACTGCACAAACTCCCCTGACGAGGTAGACCCTCATGCAAAACCTCCACCTCGACGGAAAAGGCCAAAGGATAAGATATATCAAAGGTACTTAGACGGAGATTCCTCCGTTGATACTCTTGGTGAGTGTGACAAATACCAGTTCATGGTTTCTTATGCACCACCTCCACCACCAGAGTCTAGTACTACATCTCAAGTCTTACCAGATCCACCAAAATCACCTCCACCTTCTCCTCCTCAGAAAAGGCAAACTCTCTCTCCATTTTATAAGCCAATTCTCAAATGGGCTAAGAAACATTCTTACCCGCTTGAAATCCCAGCAGAATCACCACCCACATCCTCTATTGCCATGTTTCAAGATACTGACTTTCCTCCTCTTGTCAAGGAAAGTTCTAAACTCTCGTTCCCTGCTATAGAAGAGTTTATTGATCCACATGGCAGATACCGCCATGTTCCCAAAATTCCTACCCCTACTGATGTGGATGAACATGGGAGACAGAAAAAAACCCCTGCCGCTGAAGCTGTTCTAAACTGGCAATCAGAGACTCTGTTGGCACAGAACAATGCCTTCAAGGCTATTGATTCCAAGATTGGAAATGTGCAACAAGATCTTCGAAGATATGATGAAAGTACTAAAAAGATACTTTCTGAGTCCAGAAAAGGCTTCACGCCTTGGAATCAGGACAACATCTTGGGTACCACTATCTTGAAAGTCCCAAGCCAGAAATAGACAAGCTCAAGAAGCAAATCCAACTTCTTGAAGAAGGAAGGTTTAGACCTTTCGATCCATTAGCACCTCCTGTTAGAACTGGGTATTTACCCCCACATCCACAGCCGTCTATTTTTGCCACTATTCCAAAAAATCCCTACAGAAGAGAACCAGATATGGCAGAAATACAAAATCGCCTCAAAGCCCTACAGAAAGAAAAAGGAAAAGAAAAAAGCTCACCTACAGAATCAAGTTCGATTGTTATAAGAGACAGGCCAGAACAGATGATGTTATCAAATCCATTAGAATCTTTTCTAAAGGATTTGGGTACTCAGGAACCTGATCCTGTTACCCAACAGCCTGAGCCTGATCCTGCCATCCCAGAAATGCATATTCTGTTTCCAGCTAAACAAACTTCTCTTACTTCATCGGATTCAGCATCCCTTTCCTCTTCATCTCTCTCCATTCCTATAATTGATTCCCCCCCCAATCGAACCATTAACTTCACAAATATTCATGGCTAATTCTCCTCCAGATTATAAAATGGAATCAAACTATTCGGATCCAAAAATTGGGCAGACAAGCAATCCTACAAGGAACAATCCCACTAGGCATGTGTCCATGGCATCAAAACAATTCTTCACCATTGACGACATTCCTTATCCAAAGTGGCCAGAAAGACTTGAAGAATTTCATACTTGGTTGAATACACAATCCATCACCAACCATGATATGAATGATGTCATTTACAACTTTGTTACAAGGTTCACAGGGAGCCTTAAATTTTGGTGGCAATCACTTGCAGAACAAGACCAGATTTTGTTTCTAATGTCACCTAATTTCAGCCATGCCCTTACATATTTATATCATGTTTTTGTGGGAACACCCGGATATCTCATTGAGATAAAAAGAAGATAATTTTTTGAGAGAAGATGATGCTCTCTTCAGGAAAAGCATCTTGATAAGCATTATCGATTAATGCTTCAACTCTTTTACCAAATTGGTGCAGATCCGAATCTGAAGCATGTCTTCCTCACATCCATCCCAAAAGAGCTATCCCAGATGGTTGAAAGATCTTTCTTTGGAAAACAAAGAAGAGTACAAGATATTCCCTTGGGAGAAATACAGCAAGAAATCCATCTATGCCTTGAAGAATTATGTTTAAAGCGCCAGATGGTCCGTACCTACATCACAGATGACAAGCGCCTTGAATCGGCTTGTTCTCACCAGAAGCTAAAAATCAAATGTTCCAAAAAGGACTGTGATGGAACTTATGGCCAGTATTCCCGGAAGAAAAAACACTACAAGAAGTATTCAATAAAGAAATCCAAACATGGCTCCAAGCATTTCCGGAAAAAGAAGAAATGGCGATACCTACGCAAAAGAAAGGATCACACAGGCCATAAGAAATCAACCCGTTGCTACATTTGCAACAAGAAAGGACATTTTGCCAAAAATTGTCCTCAGGCGAAAAAATGTCAGAATCATCTAATAGAGAATGAAACAGGTATTTCCCTTGAAAATGATGATATTGAATCCTTATTCTCTGCTGATGAAGAGCCAACTGAACAAACTCTTTGTGTTATTCCCTTTTATCAAACTTCCGGTGGCGAGTCGACTCAGAATCTGAAGACATTTTTCACATATCTCCCACACCTTCAGAACCAAATCCTGACATATTTTCAAGTCATACTCACTGTCCCCATTTCCCTGTAAAAATCCTCACTTCGAAGTTTGCCAAACCTATCAATGTTATTGCTCTCATTGATACTGGAGCAAGTTGTTCCGTCCTAGATACTAAAGTTCTGCCTGAAAAATTCTAGACTCCTCACATCCGATACTTCAATTCTGCTTCAGGAGATACTTTCTCCACGAATGTCAGAACCACTCCAGTTACTGTCCAGTTTTTTCCTCAGTGCTCCATAACCACAAAGATTTTTGAATCAAGCCTTCCCAATAAAGATTTGATAATTGGGTGGGATATCATGACTCAAATCTCTCAACTTCGAATCATTCCTGGAAAAGGTCTTAGATATAAAGACCAATTCTCTGAGTTTGTTAATAGTCAGAGACTCTTTTCCATTCAGATGAGTTTGTTAGATCCAATCATGCAAAAGTTGTTAGAATCTTGTTCAGAATCCCATTCAGAATTCTCTCAAAAATGTTCTCATCCCTTATGGGAAAATCCTGAATTCTTTGTTCGTCTTCCTTTAAAAAAAATGAGGACATAAATCCAACCAAGGCGAGTCATATGGGAATGAAGCCAGAACACTTGGCTTTAGCTCAAAGGGAATGCTCAGAACTATTACAGCAAGGCCTTATTGAAATCTCCAATTCTCAATGGGCTTGTGAAGCCTTTTATGTCAATAAACGTGCTGAGCAAAATAGAGGAAAAATGAGATTGGTAATTAATTATCAACCTCTTAACCTTTTTCTCCAAGATGATAAGTTCCCTTTACCATCCAGAGATTCCCTCTTTATTGGTTTAACCAAGGCCCATATTTATTCCAAATTCAACCTCAAAGCCGGATTTTGGCAATTGGGCATCCATCCTAAAGACAGATCCAAAACAGGGTTCTATATTCCGAACCAGCACTTCCAGTAAAAAGTTCTTCATTTTGGTTTAAAGGTAGCACCATCCCTTTTCCAAAAGGCCATGTGTCGTATTTTCCAACCAATTTTGTCAAGTGCAGCAGTGTATATCGATGATATTCTGCTCTACAGTCCTGATGAACAGTCACACTGTCAACTCCTTGAGCTATTTGCAGAAATCGTGAAAAAGCATGGCATTATGCTTTCTCAAAGGAAAATGAATATTGCCCAGACGAAGATTGATTTTCTTGGTATGTACCTCAACAAAGGAACATACTATCCAGGGCCACATATCGCTCAAGAACTACTCAAGTTTCCTGAAGACAACTTCACAACAAAACAAGTTCAGCAATTTCTTGGGATAATCAATTATCTCAGAGATTTTGTCCCAAATATTGCAAAGCTCCTAATTCCTTTGCAATCCATGCTGAAGAAGAATCCCCCACCTTGGGGAAAAGCTCAAACCAAAGCAGTCGCTGAGCTTAAGGAGATTATGCAGAATCTCCCACCATTGCATATACCATCAACAGGTAAAAGAATTCTTCAAACTGATGCCAATGACAAATACTGGGCAGCCATTTTCTTTGAAGAAATTGATGGTAAGAAGCACCTCTGTGCTCACAAAAGTGGAAATTTTTCTCAAGCTGAAATGCACTACCATTCCACTTTTAAAGAAATCTTGGCAGTAAAAAATTGAATCAAAAAATTTGAGTTTCATCTCATCGGCCATCATTTTCTGGTAGAATTAGACATGGCATCTTTCCCACAGATGACCAAGTTTAAACAGAAGCAGATTCCAAACCCTCAATTGCTTCGATGGGCTGAATGGTTCTCAAAATACTCTTTTGAAACCAAACATATTCCTGGAAAAAAAGAATGTGCTTGCTGACTTTTTGTCAAGACCCAAAGCACCAGCCGAAATCAACATGTATATCAAAAGACCTGCTTTCCATATGCTCAATCATGGTGTCAAATATAAGATGGAGAATATCAAAGACCTGCCAAGCTGGAAATTTCCCTAGGAGATTATTCAGCAAATTCAGAATGACAGTCTTACTGAAAACCTGGAGAACCTTATGTGGCATTGCCACACAGACCTATTCAGATTCAATGGAGGTTCGATTCTTTATCCTTTCAGGTTAAATTTGAATTATCCTTTCATTCATCCTCTTATCTGGAAGGAAGATGATTTCCCTGATCAGCTCAAAACGCTGTTATGGTACTTAACCAATAAGTACTTAATAGCCATTGAAATCCCCACTAGAAGATTCGTTGCTAACCTAACAAGGATATTCATGCTCGGGAGAAACATCGAAAAGGAAAGTGATAAGAATCTCTAGACTTTCTTAATTGGTTTTATCATCCTACATGTTGGAAACAAGACTTAGAAAAAGAACTGAGAACCATGACACCAAATCCTGAAGTTCACACCATCCTATTTTTCCGACGTCCATGGAATTTTTGCAGAAATAATGGTAGTATTCTTGATGCACCACTCGAAATAGGAACCACATCCTATAAACCTCACTTGAACAGCCGAGAAGCACGGATTCACAAATCTTATCCAAGATCTGTTAGATTTTGTGAAAACGAGTACCGAGAACTCTAGAGAATGCTATGCCAAGAAAACAAAACTATTCTTGAAGATATTTGGAATAATGTACCCACTACGTGGGATCATTATGACTTAACACCAGAAGCTAAGGAAGCACTCAGCCAGTACAGACAAGCTGCATCGTCCCAAGAGCATGAAGTGACAAACGAAGATGACATTCTCCAGTCCATTCAAGACCCCTATGCACGTTTTGGAGGACCTCTGTCCCAGGATCCCTATGAACAAGGATCTTCGTCCTCATTCCAGAACATGGATACATCGTATTATGCACAGCCATCAAATTGGCCTCAGCCAAGCATACCTGCCAACACTACAAGTGAAAATACAAACTGGGCAGAATCACGAGTGGAAGTGATTATGATGTTCTAGGTCTAGAATCGCATTGTCAGGCATGTTCAAGTCATGAGAGTCTTTGGCTGGACCAAAAGCTTTCTGTGATGGTATAGGCTGAGCTTAGACTGCCGTCCAGATTGAGTTGGTTGAACTCTTCTGACAGTCAAGCTCTATTACATGTTCATGTGCTTGCAAATAGTCGTGCTGATGCAATCTTGTCAAGGAATAGGTGATTCATCTTATTTTCTGATTTCTTTAACAGTCACTGTTTTATTAAATATATGACAGCTTAGTTATCTAGGAGCAACTGGAGACATGTTGCTATTGACCATCTTTTACTCTTTCTATTAAATCTGTAAAGGTTTTCTCTGTGCCAGGAATGGCAAGCTCGTCAAAGAGAGAAGACAAAGGAGCTGCATCGCAGGCGACGGGAGGAAGACGAAGAAGAGGAAAGAAAGGTTGAGGAGTATCGTGAAATTGGAATGAGGTTGAAAGGTTATCCTGAAGAAGATGTTCGAAAGGCAAGGATATTAGTATCAAGCTTTATCAGATCGGAGGAAGAAGTTGAAGAGGTGCTTTGGTATTCTCTTAGTGTTTGTTATTTGGGTTCATTTATTGTTTGGAGACTCTGGACGATTATAAGCACGAATCACATTGATAATTATTTTTTATCCAACCACTCTAGCCTACTTGCTAGTTTGTGTAGAAAATTCCCCAGAACTATAACAGATTGTTTTGAGCAGATGTACGGCCAAGGCTGCATCATAACAAGTTAGAAGTATTTTGTTCATGCATGAAAAGTAGTCTTATCTACCATTAAAATTGTTTTGCTGAGTTCTTAAATTCTTGACGCGGTCATTTAGCCTGAGTAATTTCAAACACGTGGGGGTCTTTCATCTTGTTGATAAGTGATATCAGATGAGAAACAAAAGTTTATGTTTAACTCGAGGATTTGCTTCTTCATTTTCATCCGACATCTAACCACAAATTCACCTGTCATTCTTATAGATCTCTCTGAGTGGAACTGCTGTTGGTGTATGCCATTCTGTAAATTCCTCATAAGTCTATACTTTGTTGCCACCCAAATTCTTTGGAATTTTTCTTTCACCATATAATTTTATGTTCTTAGTTTTTACGAGTAAATATTGGGGAAAATGTCACAAATGATCCCTGAACTTTTATCTAATATTCAATTTCATCCCCGAGCTTTTGATTTACTCAATTTAGTCCCTAAACTTTCATCTAATGTTCAATTTCATCCATGAGTCTTCGATTTGCTTAATTTGACCCCTGAACTTTCATTTAATATTCCATCTAGTCCCTAACTATTTGAAAATTGACCAATTTCCCCTTTTTTATAAGTAAAAAAAAAATACCAAACTGGATTTTTTTGTCGAAAAAAATATCACATTTATGCAAAGTAATAAATGTCAATATTTCTTTCCTTTCTCCATATTAAAAACAAATGGAAAAAGAGACAATAATAATAAACAAAGGTGAATCTTGCATTTTGATTTCTTTTTGTATATACAAATTACTTGAAAAATGTACAAAAGCCCATCAATCAATTTTTTTATGGACTTCACCGAAAAGGGAAAAATCGATTGATGGGCTGTTGTACATTATTCAAATAATTTGCATATATAAAAACGAAATCAAAATGCAAGATTCACCTTTATTCATTATTACTGTCCCTTTTTCCATTTGTTTTTAATATGGAGAAAGGAAAGAAATATTGACATTTATTACTTTGCATAAATGTGGTATTTTCTCGACCAAAAAAATCCAGTTTGGTATTTTTTTTTTATTTATAAAAAAGGGAAATTTGTCAATTTTCAAATAGTTAGGGACTAAATGAAACATTAGATGAAAGTTCAGAGACCAAATTGAGTAAATTGAAAGCTCAATGATGAAATTGAATATTAGATAAAAGTTTAAGGATCAAATTGAGCAAATCAAAAGCTCAGGATAAAATTGAATATTAGATAAAAATTCAAAAATCATTTGTCACATTTTCCCTAAATATTGGTTCAATCCTCTTAATAAGGAGAAAGAATCCTTGGTACTTGTGAGGGAAAAGAACAGCGTCCTGACTGGTGTTATTCCATCATGACGTTTGACCAAAATAAAAATTCCCTCGTCCAATTCCATGAAAAATCCATATATTATATCAATAAATAAAGAACAACAGAATCATAGTTTAAAAGTACGTTAAACCTCTTAACAATTTCTACATTTAGATTTGAACCAGTCTTGATAAGTTAACCCTTCTTACGTATGTAAAAATATATATTTATAATTTCCTGAATTAATCAAATTTCGAGATATTGCTTTTTAACACACAAAGTGCGCGCTCTTTTGCCTGTGTTCCATACCGCATAAAGTATTAAAGAAAAATAAGAATTTCTATCACCAATAGGAAATGTTAATGCTGTTGTCGCTATTACTTTTCTAGGGACTCAATCTATATTTTTTTATCTTCGTCCCTCATATGTATTTGTATTACCTAACAAGTAACGTTTTCTTTCGAACACTTCGCACAATGACTTTCTTGATCTAGAAAATATTGACATTTTTTGGGAGCCTTCATATCATGCAGACACTCCAACATATATCTGACACTCGGTTAATAAGTATCGGAAAATCTAACATGTAATCAACTTTCTCAATACTCTCCAACACGTAAGTCTAAAATTTCGATATCTAAGTTCGAAATTCCAACACGTGAATCCGATTCGCTGGGTCAATTCAAAAAAAAATTCAATAAATGAGGGGTCAAAATATAATATATAAAATAAATAAATAAATAAAGAAGAAAAATTTAATATTCTCTTTGTTTTGACTCTTATTTCCCATGACACAATTTACCCCCAAGTTTTTTTTTATTATTATTATTTTCTTCAGATAAGCAAGTCCCGAATGTGGATTGTTTTTTTTTCCTCCAAATTTTATGAATTATTAAAATGGAGCTGAATTTGTCAAATTAAAACAATGAATGATATTAACAGATGGTGGATTAATGTTTTGAGTGTAAATTCATTTAAGTTTTTATTTATTTATTTATTTGTGAATTTAAATTGAATCAAAAAATGATAATTTATCATATATATATATTTATTTATTTAATATACGTGTTCTAACGTGTCGGAATTCTCTATTTTTTTAAAAGCGACGTATTGGAGTGTCATATCGTATCGCGTGTCGATGTTAGTGTTACTCAATTCTTGATCACCTTTGGATCCACGTCTCCCCTGACCTCCACCACTTGGTCATCTATGTTCATGTCCACGTACTCCGCCCCTGCTCATTCAATTAAAATTCTCCACAATAATAAGAAAAACGCACCCAAAACGAAAGCAACAATGAAGTAATTACTCAATAATTGAGAGCTATGAGCATCACATAACTAAACTAGGACATAAGTTCAAAAAATTAACCCAATAAGTGAATCAATATATATATATATACACACACATGAATGTGCTATACTTAATTTATATATTCAAAACTTTGAATATTCAAACGGTACATTGCATGGGTTCGGTTCAAATACGATATAGAGAAATAGTAAATTAGATGACCGTGCCACAAGTGTCGCGTCATCGGAAGCTCAAGAGCACGTCGTACTTGTAGCCTGGCGTTAACGTGGGTGGAAATCAGGGCTATTCGCGTCTTCGCTCCCCTTCAGTTAGACGACATTGTGAACGAGGAGGAAGAAGAAGAAAGAGCAGACGAAACTGGAGAGGAAGAAGAACCTCAAATTTATTCCTCGTGTGATTCGAGGGAAGGATGGTTCTCTGCGCATATTTAATACGAAAAGCCCAGTGGGCGAGCGACGCACTTTCGCTGCCATTACCTCAGGAGTTTCTTTCCATGCGCAACGTAACGCGTTCTCGTACAGATGGAGGGGAAGGCAATGCCACCTCGAAATCGCCCCGGCAACTTTTGGTGGTGCCTGTGTCAGTCCCACGCGGAAGGCAATTACCCCGAAATTACCACGACAGAGCAACGGGAAGACGGGGTTGCGACGTGTTTCCACTTTCCAGGGCTGGCGGAGCCCAAAGATAATTTCGCATAAGTCACCTATACAAGTTGAAGAGTTACTGTATGGTGTACTCAAGAAGTTGGGGTAGGATCATTTGTAGTGTGTACTGTTAACTAGATGAATCTGAGTCAGATTTACTTGATCAACGGTCAAGGTCGAACTTATTTCGTGTGGTTCAAAAATGATGTCGGATATCTTCGAAGTAATGCAGCAAGATACTACCGCAGCGCAGAAATAATGAAAGTAGCTGATCATGCCTTTTTTTTAATGAATTACATAGCCGTGCAATTCCATCAACCGGCAAGTTTCTCAAAACATTTCATAATTACATTCAATACGACCGAAAAGGAAATATGAATTATGATGAGAAGGTTTTAATTTGATTAAAATGAAAGAGTGGCGTAATCCGATCCTACATAAGTGAAATAAGAAATCGAATTCATTATCGATTCCTCCGAAAAGCATTGATGAAATGTATTTCAAAGTATTAATAGACCGACGAATGAATCAACAAATGATTTAAATGGCTCTTTATTGATTTTAGACAAGAAAGTAAATAATGAGAAATTTAAAAGTATTCATTAGTGGAGTCAAATATGACTAGCTATCTAAATTGTAGAAAAATAAAGATTGAAGATAAATTTACAAAAAAATTGATTGGGGGGGTTTTATAACCAACGATCAGCCGTTAGAAGTGATTATTACGACTTCACTACTTAACAGTTAGTTAACAGTCACCTGGCTCCGTAATTCGACAGTTATATCAGACCGAGCGCACTACCTTGACGTGTACCGACGGCATGGTTACATCAACTTTTTCGTTCCAACGCAGCCATTGCACATCGACATTTCCATCGGTAAGAATTGGGGCCTGTCGATTTAACGTAGCCGTTGCGCTCCGCGTGGAGCGAAATTTCGAGGAAAGGCACCGAAACTGATCACTCTTCTATAAATACACATGCGAAGAAATGCAAGTCGTGTAAACTCACTTCCCTTCGATTGCAAACCATTTCCCTTTTTTTTTTTTAATCTTTTGGGGCTTCTCGGACCACACAACGAGAGAAATTCGTCGTTTTCCTGCCTTTTCAGTTTCGCCTCTTCTTCTTCTTCCTCGTTCACGATGTCGTCTCAAAAGCGCAAGCTATCAGATTTCGCGGACGGCGCGCCGACGTCGGGCTCGTCCGGCTACAAGTTCGA
Organism: Eucalyptus caleyi; assembly: GCA_014182885.2. Classification (NCBI taxonomy): domain Eukaryota; kingdom Viridiplantae; phylum Streptophyta; class Magnoliopsida; order Myrtales; family Myrtaceae; genus Eucalyptus; species Eucalyptus caleyi. The sequence continues at coordinate 41,010,750 of CM024476.2, read as the reverse complement.
CGTGTCGTCTCAAAAGCGAAAGCGACCAGATTTCGTGGACGACGCGTCGACGTCCGGCTACAAGTACGACGTGTTCTTGAGCTTCCGAGGTCCCGACACTCGCCTTACGATCGCGGATGTCGTCTACAAAGGCTTAGTCGGCGCCGGAATTAGCGTCTTCATCGACGACAAAGAGCTTCCCGTGGGCGGGGATATTGGGCCGGAGATCGAGCGCGCAATCGTCGACGCAAGGATCTATGTAACGCGTGGTGCCTCCAGGAGCTCGAGCACATGGTGAAGTGCCGGAAAGAAAACGCAGAACGAGAAATCGTGCCCATCTTCTACGACGTGAGTCCTTCGGACGTCAGGCTCTGGACGGGGTCCTACGGCGAGGCGCTGCTCAAGCACGAGGGGCGTTACGGCGAGGAGACGGTGCGAGAGTGGAGGGAGGCTCTAATGGAAGTCGGAAATCTCAGCGGAGTGGACGCACGAAACGCACGGTAAGTAAAAGAAGAAACTTTAATGGCCATTACACTCTTTTTTTGTTAACTTTATCTCTCTCTCTCTCTCTCTACACACCAAACTGATTCAAATACATAGATGGCAATCCAAAATATGCTTAGAATGGCTAATTATGATTGGCAATTTAAGGTTCCATAGCATGGTCGATGGGTATGATATCCAAAGTTTTGGTAGAGACATTTTATAGCTTCTGCGTATTATGCTATGCTAGAAATGAAATTTGAGCTAGTCTCAGACCGTTGCTGTTTTGTGCTATATCTGAAATTCAAAAAGCAGGAGTGTCCATCGTGCCAGCACGGTCCGCTTTGCTAGTTATCAACCGGACAAATTCCCTGGGAAGATGGTTAATTGCTACACCTTCAGTTGAATGGTTTATGTTAATTCCTTTCCTTAAGAATATGTCGAAGCTATGAGAACTTCTTTGTTGGATCACCGTCATGAGCACGGGAGAGGGAGATGATGCTGTTAGGGATGCTCTAGATACCTAGATATGCTCGTATATTGCTGATATAGTTGCTCCTCTTTTCTTCTGAGATGATGATTTATTATGCATGGCAGGCAAGGTAAACTTGTTAATGATCTTGTTCGATGGCTTTCTATTAAGCTGAAGAAGAAACAAAGGGTTCTTCCCGATCATTTAGTTGGAATTGATGATCGAATCAAAGACGTGGTGCAGTGGTTAGACTGTGGTTCCCTGGACGTGAAATATCTTGTTGTTCATGGGATGGGAGGAATTGGCAAGACAACTCTTGTCAAGGCGGTTTACAACGAGATAGCTCATCTGTTTGATGGTTGCAGCTTCCTTTCAGACATCCGAGCAAATTCAGGATGGGAAATGGCATCATAGCATTGCAGAAACAGCTATTATTTGATATCCTGAAGAGGACTGCTGATATCCACAACGCCGATGACGGCATCAACATGATACAAAGTGGATTTAGCAGCAAAAAAAGTCCTCATTGTCCTTGATGATGTTGATGATGCAGGCCAGCTCATGGCACTGGCAAAAATCCGTGACTGGTTCGGCAGGGGAAGCAGGATTATTATCACAACTAGAAATGTGGGTCTTCTGCCAGCAAAAGCAATGGGACAACAGGATTATGTTTATGAGATGACAGAGTTGAATCCTTGCCATGCTCTTCAACTTTTCAGGAAGCATGCCTTCAGAGAAACCCTGCCTTCAGATGATCGTGAAAATCTTGCCAGTGAAATAGTGGCCACTACCAGAGGAATTCCTTTGGCTCTTGAAGTTTTAGGTTCTTACCTCCATGACAGAAGCCTCAAATGTGGGTAGAAGCATGGCAAGGTTTAAGGAGATTATCTGTTAAGAGGATCCCAATGATGCTAAAGATAAGTTATGAGGCATTAGAGGAAATGCAGAAGCAAATTTTCTTAGACGTTGCATGCTTTTTCATTGGCAAAAAGAGCAGAGACGCAGAATATATGTGGGAAAGTTGTGCTTTTTCCCCTGAAAGTGGACTTGTCGCTCTCACTGATTTGTCTCTGTTGAAGATAGACCATCACGATACTTTTGAGATGCATGACCTGATCAGAGATTTTGGAAGGAATATTATTCTAGGGAGAGTAAAAACTTAGGAAATCGAAGCAGGTTGTGGATAAATGGGGATGCCTTGGCAAACTTTGTGAACAGGTAAAGTTATTTATACAACTGAAACTGCAATTTCTAATAGAATTCTGGTCTTAGTAAGAAAAAAGAGTTCGCTGCCCTCTGCCTTTCAAGTTTCTCTTGTTTAGTGTTAAAGTTCGCTGATGCTTGGTATCTTTGCTAGATTGATCACCAGCAAATGAGAAATGTTGAATTGCTTACGATACAACTACCTAGGGTACAGACGCTTACAAGTGATGACTTTGCTCCTCTGCCAAAGTAAGGGGTCTTCATGTTGAAGGGGTAAACTTCACTGGAGATTACAGTAACATTTTCAGAGAACTGAGATGGCTATCTTGGGATCATTGTCCTGCACAATTTGATGCGACCAATTTCTCTCCAAGTAATCTAGTTGTTCTCAAGCTTTCTGGTACTGATCTTGGTGATGATTGGCAAGGATGGCACCAAATCCTGGTATGAACAGTTACACATGCATCCATTTCTATTTTTGTTGTTCAATCAAACATGCCTGCAGTTGCTCATTCCCCTTCTGATATTCTGGTGCCCGACAGAAATCATCTAAGTTGAAAGCTCTGGAACTTAAAGAATGCACCGCTTAACCAGATTACCCCACCTCTCTGCCCTCTCAACATTGGAAAGATTGATTGTACAAAATTGCAAAAGCTTGGTTGAAATTGGTGAATCAATTTGTAAGCTAGTACAGCTGAATTACTTGGAAATTGATGCGTGCACATGTCTGAGAGGGTTGCCTGAAGAAGTTGGTTGTTTAAAGGCTTTGAAAGAGCTGATTGTGAGAGGGACATTATTTGGTCCTGTTGGTTTATATCTTCCCCACTCGATCGGTAAGCTGCAGTCTTTGGAAAAGGCTCAAGAGATGGAAAGTGTGTTTGGAATGTGATGAGCTAAGAACTCCAGACTCAATTGGAGAGCATCAAAGTTGGACCCTTGTAAAAGTTACCTTGTGTTTGTCCAGATAGGCATGATGAGCTAAGAGAGCTTCCAGACTCAAAAAATGTGTGAATTTGAAGAAATATTCTGGGACCCTTTCTTAAAATCCTGAACTTATCTTACACTCGCATTAGATATTTGCCAACAACAATCAACCAGCTTTCTCATCTCCAAAAACTTCATTTGGAAGGTTGCCATGAGCTTAAACAAATCCCAGAGCTTCCCAACAGTTTGATTATCCTTCATGCTGAGTCTCGCTCACTAGAGACAGTCCCAAACCTCTCAAATCAAACCAATTTAATCGATTTAATTGTATCCGACTGCTTTGAGGAATCTCTTTCTAACCCATGGGTTGCCAATTCTATACAAACTCCAAACCTGGATTGGGTTGGGAAGTTGTCAAGCCTGAAGAACCTGAAACTGGTTCACAAAAGCATCAGTTTACCACTGACTGAGTTAGCTTCCCTTCCTGGCCTGGAACGACTAGTTCTGTCTTGTTTAGACCTGCAATCCCTCGCTCAGCCACTTCCTTCCACTCTCTCCTTGTTGAAGCTTATAAACTTCAAATCACTATCTGAATTATTGCCCTGTTATGACTCAAAAAATTTGTGGACTTTGGAGCTATGTAAATCGTGGCTAAAAGAAATTCCACTCATTCGGTTTGGACAATTGGAGAATCTGAGGGAACTAACTGTGTTGAACTGCACTTGTCTACGGCAGTTATCCTGTCTGTCAGGCTTGAAGAAGCTCAGAGCGGTGCGCTTGTTGAACTGCCCAAGGCTAGTTGAAATCCAAGGCCTCGAAGAACTGGAATCACTGGAAATTATAATGATCGACCAGGGCAGTTCCCTGGAAAGGTTGCCTAGTCTCTTGAAGTTGAAGAAGTTGACGACCATGGAATTTACATCCTGCAGATCATTAGTGAGTTTGCCTTTTCTATCTTGGGTAGCTTCTAAAGATTGTCATCTAGTAGTTGATGGATGCGATAAGCTAGCCAACCACAATGGCCCTTACCAGCTTCACAAATACAAAAGGCAATGTCCAAACCCTGTTCGTGCCTATGAGCCAGAGGATAGACAACGCTTGCCTTGGCCTATTTCCTTATAGATTCCTTGTGAATGGGATTACTTTTTTAGAGTGGATTTGCTTGTACTTTCTATTTCCTTCTCAACTTTCCGGTGAGCAAACTCTGGGTTAACCGGGGAGCTACATTACGTGTGCATAAGCAGTCTTGTAATCTCTCTCTTTTAGTCTGCACCTTACTTGGAACTCACACTGGAAGTTTGTTCGATCACAACTATATTCAGTTTCTTTTCTCCCAGAACGAACACTTGAGATTGCTAGTTGTCCCACTCTCCAGTTTCCAGAACCAAGTCTTTTATGTGCGACTGAGTTCTGACTGCCATTAATGTTTGTCACCTGGTTATAGCTTTATAAGTGGATAGTTTTTGGTAGTTGGATGTGGATCGAATTATTGAACGGACTGGACTTGTTATTTGCCACGGGAATGTAATGACGGTTTACTAAAAACAAGCGCAATAGATTTGTTGATTCCTCGTGAAAATTTTGTGTAAGCAGGAAGTAAATGCCAGATTTGTTGACATTCCCATGCTTGAACTTCTCTTTCACTTCTTTAACAAAAGGAAACAAAAAAGTACTTATCTTTTCAATGATTTCACTCGTTTAATTGGACGACGACAATGATGATGGTATGATAGCCGGTTAAGTGTTCTACATAACCTCCACGTCCATGGACGGCAAGGTTTATCTACTGGCCTCAGGTGGATGTGTCATAAGTAAACTGCGTCTTAATTGTGAGACAAAGGCCAAATTAGCAATGCAGATTCGATGGAGAGTATATTATGGATGGATACTACATTTGAATCGAAAGATGGGTTGCTATGTCAGGGAGGATAGATATCTATGGCACTATTGCAAACCCCTTGATCAAAGGTGTGCAGGTCAAATTTGAGCAGGGAATATGGAGTTATCGTGTGTTGTCTCGTTATTCTGCTGGTTTCCCCTGTCCAAATAGACGGCATTTCTTTCACTAAAGGCTCCAATTTAAATAATCTTTTTTTTTAATTTGGCTAATTCCATTTAAAATTCCAAACTAGTTTAATTACACTGCATTTATCCTAAACTAACTAATATTCAAGTCACAAAAAATCCAAAATTATTACACTCATGTTGCGTTTACCCACAAAAAATTTGAAGCTAGTAATCTCGTGTCATATTTATCCTAATTTAATTCTCATGTCACACCTCAATTCCCAAAATTTTAGATTGAAAAATATTGTTGCCCTAAGAGCTCTATCACATTTTTAAAATTTGCTAAGATCCTAATTTTGCCTCAATTTCATCCTGTGATTTTAATACTTTCAGAAAAGAGAGGGAGCAAATTCAAATTTGTCCTACTTCCCAATCTCAATTCATTTTTATTGTGATTTGGCTTTCTATAGAGGTCATCATTTGGAAGATCCATTTATATCGAATTTTCATCATGGATTGTAAACCTATTATCAATTTGTTTGTCACATGTGTTTTCAAGTGTTTTAATAAATAGTGGACGGAAACCAACGGAGAGTAGATTCTTTTACATACATCTACTTAGGATTTTTATAAATTGAAAATTTTATTTGGGATGGACGTGGCACATTTGAGATTTCTTTTGTTTGTAGGAACCCCTTGAAAATAACTTCACTCTTTTTGAGATCGAAAATATGAACCCCTCTCGTGAAAATTGTCCCTGCCTTTTTCTGAACCCACGAAAAACCTCGCCTAAACCCTCCTCTCTCTCTCTCTCTCTCTTTGATCGGAGGAATTGATTGAAGGTCGATGGAGGCAAGTGCGGTTCTGCTTACATGGGCGCCTCGCCTACCGTCTCTTCCCTCAGCCTCGAGCTTCCCCATCAGGCGATTCAGCACCAAGCCCACCTCTCCTTCTCCTCCTCCGTAGGTCTGTTCTCTCGCGTCCTTCCCTCGAATATCCCCAACTCCCAAGCTTCGGTGCTCATGAAACGTTCCCTCGTTTTTCTGAAGTTCTTATCTCGGTTCTGATTCTTCTGAATTTTGATGGGCAGTTTTGAGGAAGTGCTTGACGAGCAAAGATGAGACTCTCATCGATGGGCTTCCCAAGGAGTACTATGACGATGTGCGTGTTGCCATCTTGTCTTCTGAATCCCTCCTTTGTCGATTGTCACTGGATTTTTCACTGTTGTCGTGTGTCTGTCGTCTACTTGAAGTCTGGCATGAGTAAATTATGTATCCACAAAGTGACGATTGGAAAATTGTTGAGCTAATCTAAAATCTCGTTGCAAAGATGATTGAGTTTTTCTGTAAAGGGCAGGCTTACTTGCGTTGAACTTGACATTTGGAATCGTGGCCTTGTAATCATTTGACATAAAATCGTCAGCATGAATGGACTGCTTTTTGGAATTAAATTCTCTGTTCTTCCTTTATGGAATTCATAGAAAGGTGGGATTTTTCTCTCTAAAAATGACGAGGTGTAATCTTGAAAACCATAAAACATGGAACTCATGAAAGGAAGTTCTTTAGGGTCGAGGACCTTGTAAATGGAGGGGGCATCGATGTGCGCTGAATGAGAGTACTTTTCCTATAGCATGAGATTGGGTTTTTGAGTTCTTGAAACATAATATAGATGACAGGAGGGATATTATATTATGTCATAGTGACAGGCACTGCGAAGCTCAGAATCACAAGTGGAAGTGATTATGATGTTCTAGGTCTAGAATCGGATTGTCAGGCATGTTCAAGTCATGAGAGTCTTTGGCTGGACCAAAAGCTTTCTGTGATGGTATAGGCTAAGCTTAGACTGCCGTCCAGATTGAGTTGGTTGAACTCTTCTAACAATCAAGCTCTATTACATGTTCATGTGCTTGCAAATAGTCGTGCTGATGCAATCTTGTCAAGGAATAAGTGATTCATCTTGTTCTCTGATTTCTTTAACAGTCACTGTTTTATTAAATATATGACAGGTTACTTATCTAGGAGCAATGGGAGACATGTTGCTATTGACCATCTTTTACTCTTTCTGTTAAATCTGTAAAATTTTTCTCTGTGCCAGGAATGGCAAGCTCGTCAAAGAGAGAAGACAAAGGAGCTGCATCGCAGGCGACAGGAGGAAGATGAAGAAGAGGAAAGAAAGGTTGAGGAGTATCGTGAAATTGGCATGAGGTTGAAAGGTTATCCTGAAGAAGATGTTCGAAAGGCAAGGATATTGGTATCAAGCTTTATCAGATCGGAGGAAGAAGTTGAAGAGGTGCTTTGGTATTCTCTTAGTGTTTGTTATTGGGTTCATTTATTGTTTGGGGACTCTGGACGATTATAAGCATGAATCACATTGATAATTATTTTTTATCCAACCATTCTTGCCTACTTCCTAGTTTGTGTAGAACATTCTCCAGAACTATAACCGATTGTTTTGAGCAGATGTACAGCCAAGGCCGCATCATAACCAAGTTAGAAGTATTTTGTTGATGCATGAAAATTAGTATTATCTACCATTAAAATCGTTTTGCTGAGTTCTTAAATTCTTGATGTAGTCAATCAGCCTGAGTAATTCCATGAATTGGCTTTCTGTTCAATTTCTTTGCCGGAACCCATTTCCTCCAATATTTTGCATCTTTCATTGATGCTGCCAGTAAATGGTAATGTTAGTTGGAGTTGTAGATCTGTGATTAAAGCATGCCTGAATACTGACTTGTCTTATTCCCTTCTTCAGAAAATCGAGGAAGCTGCTGAGAGAGGAGAACTGACAGAACTTATCTTAATGGTTATCTGGAATCGGCTTGATCTTGCCAGACGTGATGTGAGTTTGCATCTTTGCAATATCTAATGATGTGTATTGGGATGGTGAATTGGGCGGGGGGAAAGTCAGGAGGGGATTGGGGAACAGGTTGGGAAGTTGTTAGCTGGTATTGATTAGCCTTTTCAGTGTGATCTTTTTCTCCTTATTAATGTCTCCATGATTTTTTTATTCTTTTAGGATGAAAAGGATGCAGTTAGAAGTCTTGACCTCTTATACAGGAGGGTTGAGGTATGCTCCACTTTCCGTACTTAGGTGACTCCAGCTCCATATTTGGACAAGAAATTATGAGAAAGGGGTACACCATCACAAGTTATTTGAAATGGCAACTTGTGCTTCCAACAGAATGATAAATAAATATTCAAAGCTCTTGCTGCCATTGATATTTTGTCTCAGAATTGCTCATACTAACACTCTTATAGCAATATCATCTTCCAATAAGAAAACAGCTCAGCTACTCACCCCCTCTTATTCCAGTTGGCATTATCATGTAGACCATCTCATCCATGTTGATTGGTTTAAGTGTAACCAAAAAATCCTACTGAATTTTTCTTAAAGATAACTTTGGGAGACCAAAAATCACTTGTGAGACTGTCGAGCCATGTAGCTTTGAAAAGTAAAAACTCTTGATTTTGGCTGTAATCTCTGGAATACTTGCAATTTAGAAGTCTTTCAAGTTTGCTTTGTTCAACCAAAAAAAAAAATTTTGCTTTGTTATTCTGAGGTCCCTTTTCTTTGAAATGAGTTATTTCATAGTTTCCAAGTCTCTATGCTCCGAAATTAACCTGTGTGTTTACTGATGCTTTGACCTAAGAAACTTATAAGTTAAAATTCTCTTGCATTTTAGACTGAAATTTTGAAACGGGAGGCCCCTCCTGCCATGAGGCTGCTCAACGAGCTTTTGAATTTGCATGATGGTTTTGATAATGAAGGATGGCTGAAGGAATGTAGAAAGCTGATGGTGGATACCTTTCCCCGGGAGGATCCCTTTAGCATTTTGGTTCCGGCTGGACTTGACATCGATAAGGTTTGTTATGGACTGCGTGGTGATTCATCAAATAATAAACTTTTTTTCTTTTTCTTTTTTTGGGGTGGGGGGCTAAACTCAGCAAATTAGAACTCGCTAATCCTGCTCATGTTAATTGATGTGTTCGTGGATGGTACTCTTCTGAAAGGTTGTAGTAATTGTATCATGCAGCATCAAGGGCCACTTCGACCCTCATCCGAAGATGATGCTCTTTTGAGGGTAGATTTTGTTAGAGAGGTTGATGAACTGCTACAAGAGGTTCGTGCTGAACAAAGTGAATGGCAAGACGCTCAAGGGTTGGACCCTGAATCTGTTGCAAGTAGGTTGAAGCAGCAGGAGAAGCAACAAACAATACACCAAGTAGAAGCTCTGCTTGATTTGGCTATCAATTTGAAATGGTAGCAAGATCTGTATATCCTACGTCCCATGTTTCTAGACAATGCAGCGCTGACCATAAGTAAACTCAGGAACTCATATTGATGCTCCGTACTTGGGCTGGCTTGGCTTGAGCTGCCGCACCAGTAATGGCCCTCGAGTCAATCAACCATTAACTGTACTTATGTAGGATCCTCAGTATTGAGTTGTGTTTTAGGGTTTTTATATTGTTTAGGATGGTTATGACTGTTGTAAGTGACTTTCTGAGAATCTCCTTAAATCAAGCTGTGCATGATATCCCTTGTAATGCTTTTCACTGCGTCTGACAAACAAAGAGCAAAACGAGCCTTCATCTTGAATTAGTGTCAGAAGAATCAGGAAACCTGAAAGAACTCAATGGGAAAATTTTCTGGAGATTTTTTTTTTCCTTTGATGACATGAGCGGCGGTTATTTTTAACCTCCTTACAGATTTGCCTCTGTCTAGTGCGACAAGATGAACCTATTTCATCTCATCGACCAATGACTGGTTTGCTTCCCTCCTACAGTGGTGCAAATTCAGGAAAAGAAATTAAGGAAGAGAAAAAAAGAAGAATCCCAATTTTATGAGTCTAACGTGTAATATTGCATCGTGGAGAAAGTTTTACACGGCCTCTCTCCATGGCAAGAAACTTGTTTTTAAAGTCATCTTATGCTTCGACGACCTATGACATCTTTAAGGTACAGGCAAAAAGATCCACATTGCCAAGCTAGAAATATATCGGCCATTCCGTGATACGGCCCAGTGGAGGAAGAGCAAGTATATCCTTGAAATTTCAAACGATCTGCGTCTCAAATAAGGAATACACCAAGAGATAAGAGCCATCTTTACCGAAATAAGAGTGATTATTGAGTTTATTTTATACAGTAATATGGTAACAACGGCCCCCGGAAGGGTTCTGCTATGGTACAATGTACTCGTACTTTGGTCATTTATTGTCTAAGTCTTGTACAAAGAAAGGATTTATCTATCTTAAATACAAAAATGACAGACGAGAGGAAGATGTCAACCACCTTGGCTGCGTGATTCGAATAAAGCGCAACTGTGAGACTTGATTTCATAGGCAAACAGTCCTCCCATCTGCTCGAGCACTGGCTCTCCATCGGCTGAGAAGAACCCTGGATACGGCAGAGCCGTGTCAACGATGCGATGCCAGGTCATGCCCTCCGGAGGAACTGGTAGAATGACACTCTCTGAATTTTGACCTGCATTAAACGTAATAAACAAATCGCCGAACTCATGAGATGTTTCAGAGCTTGACTGGCTTTCTGCTCTCTCTCTCTTCAAGGTCATGGCAAGGAATTTACATGATGAATCCTCCCACTTTGGTGGAGACTGATTGCTTCCATGCCAATCGATATTCTCTTCTTTCAAAAAATCACGACTCTGAAGAAGGTCAGCTCGTCTCATTCTAAATGAATTTCAAAAAGGAAATGAACTGTGTTGTATGGATGCCAAAGCCTGTTTTAAGGGCGTTCCAGTCAAAAGACTTTCTGTCAACATAAGCAGGGGAACCTCCGGTAGATTGGCCGCACTCATCGCCCATGCTAAGAATAGGGACACCCAAGGAAATGTAGAGGATGAAGAGGAAGTTACGAATTTGTTTGAGCCTTCTTTCAAGGACAGCAGGTTTATTAGTTGGACCTTCCTCGCCACAGTTCCAACTAAACTCTGCTGTGAGCTGACCACTGCTGAAGCTGACTAAATCAACGAGTGGAAGTCCAAAATTGTGAGAAACGTAATTGAAAGAAAATGAGGGGCCTCGACCATCAGAAAATATGTCCCCACTCCCACATAATCTCGTTGCAAGGTCACTCAAGAGCCCCTCACCTCTCAAAAAGTTTCTTATATCAGTACAGAATTTTGTGTTCACTTCTGCCCATCTCTTCCAATGAGGAAAATGGACATACTTTGGCATTTTGTTGATGGGATCCCAGCAATCCGCAATGATTTTTGTCCTTGAGAGTACTGGATCGAAAGCAATTGCCTCAACCAAAGGAGGCCGAGATAAGGATTCTCCATGAAATCCTGTCAACAAAGATGAAGCATTGATGAAACAGAAGCCATCAACATGAAATTCAGTCAGCCAGTGCCGAAGACTATCAAGGATCATCTGCTGAACAATTGGATAGTTACAATTCAGAGCATTCCCCTGTTTCAATTCTACTGGTCCATTCACATAATAGGACTCATCGTCAATACCTTGCAATGCTCCAGCATTGGCAGTATGGGTGAAGACTACTTCAAGAAAAACCTCTATTCCATTCATATGCAATCTCTTCACCATATCCTTCATTGATTTAATTGTGGATATGGGGTTATTGGAAGGCCCAAACAGACTCGCCGGGGAAAAGAAGTGGCAAGGAAAATATGGTCCGTTTTCCTCGTCAAATGGGAAAGTTGGCTCTAAAAGAACTGCATTCACCCCAAGATCTTTAAGATGATCCAGCTTCAGAGCTAAACCAGAAAATGTCCCAGCAATATCAGCAGATAGTTGACTAGACTCATGCTCTGTGAAGCACTTCACATTCAAGCTATAAATTGTCAACTTTTCTAGTGGTATGTTGGGATGGACATCACCAGACCAATCAAAAGTGGGTTCCTTCGTTAGCAGTCCCCGGTAATTTACACTAGTAGATCCTTTATCCTTGATTATTGACTTCATAACAATCTTGGCATATGGATCCAGTAATGTGAGGGCTGATTCCAACTGATCTATACTTTTTCCCCTACATCGGAAAGCATAGCTCTTGTAAGTCTCAGCACTTTCCAGTGCCACATGCCAAATATCACCTGATCGATGAACATATGGATCCAGATCAAGCTCTAAAGCAGGCAATTCTGCCAACATGTCATCATATAAGCACAGAACCAGAGCTTCTGCATTTCTCGAAAAGATAGAAATATTCAGCGAACCATCAGTTGCAAAGGAGAGACCCAATGGAAATGGGCTACCTCGACCTAAACCAACTGGAACACAAAATTTTGTTCCCCTGTGACTTCTAATTTCCGAAATACTTGAGGTAGCCTCAAATGCAGACTTCAAAAGAAAGGAAAGAAAGAAGGGGATTTTCTTTGCTTCAAATTCCAGTTCAAGTGTATATGTGCCAAGAGAAATTTGATTGAAAGGCGACTCAAATGCCCTCCCATCAGGAGATGAATCTTGAAAGTCCTCTGTCATGTAGCATCTAGAATCTGATCTATAAACAACCCAAGACAGTAGTAATCTATTGCTACTGCTATGTGATTGCAGCAATGAAACCTCAATATACACGGCATATTTCAAGTTTCTCTTTCCTACAGAAACCTTCATTTGATCGCCAGTCTCTGTCCTGAATAGATAAGTGGACTCCTTCTCAAGTTTGCCAAACTCTGTGGTAAGAGTGAACATCTGTTCAGTTGGTTCAATTGAAACACGTGCAGCACATACTTTCAAGCCAACATTCTGAGAAGGAGTCCCCATGACATCAGGCATGAATCCTTGGCATAACTGCTTCTTGCCAATAGCCATTCGATTGACGATATGTGACATCTTGCTTCTTGTGAGAGAACTGGATGATGAAGCTAACTTGGATACATTGGTTGCTCCACAGTTTAGACAGCATAGCCTTGTTACAAGTAATGGATGAAGAGTAGCCATCTATGTGCAGATATGCCCAGGTTGTTCTCAAAATAAGGAAATTTCTCCTCCAAATTTAAGCTATTTCCTGTTGAAAAATGGAACTTTCGTTAGTCTACTTCCAGTTACAAAATACAACAATACCTACACTAAACTGCCATTTGAAAAGTACACAAATCACATCCAAATTTTTAAATGAAGAAAACTTCCTCGTATGAATCTGACAATAAACCTAGCCATGGAAGAGTGATCCCAAAGCAATAGATCACCCCTAAGTGAGATACTATGAATTCAGCATAGACACAGGCCTCGACTTATTGGAAGAAAAATTCCACTAATAACAATTACTCTGGAGACATACATCGGATGTTACTCAAACCACTACCCACTTCGCATTAAAATTCAACTATGCCTAAAAAATAACGACAGGCATCAATTACAACTTATTCCCTCGGTAAATGGACGTAAGTCAAGACATACAATTTGAACCACCACTGCGTCTACGGCCCAAAAGAAACAACTACAATTGCACGTAATGCAAGAGCTGTCAACCTGGACAGACGATTCAACAAGCCGGTAATCTACTCACCCATACGGAAAGTTACCAACGAAAAATGGAGTTTAAAACACGAAATCATCAATACATAAAAACGTACGTATTGCAATATCAACTGGGCAGATCCCAAACTCCAGTTTCCTAATTCGTTTCAAAGAACACGTGAATACCTTTCAGCTAATCACATTGCAAAAGCAACCCAAAAAGAAAAAACAGCAAAGTTAATCTCTTGAGAAGAGGTAATACTGGTTCTCGACTAATGACCCAGCAAAATCACGCAAAAGGGATGTTGCAACACGACCCGGAACGCCTAAAAGCAGCAAAAAGAGAGTGAGGATGAGGAGAAGGCCAAGAAGCAAGCAGACGAGATATGCAGCGGCATCAAAAGGGATGCCAGAATCGAGCTCACATCGCGCGGTTTTCGCAGCAAGAAGAAGCGAAGCGAGCGGACATTCCCTTCGGATGATTAGAGATGGAGAGAGAATGTGGGAAGAGCTCACTTCGCAAGTGAAGTGAGTGCGGTGACAGGATGGTGAGGAGACAAACGACAACGAGGGGGGGAGTTTGTCCGTTTTCAAGATGTGGATCTCCTCCCTCTCAGAGCCGCACAACGCAAGAACCGATGAGCTGACGGGTTGAGCCTTAGCCGATCCACCAAGGAAAACGACGTCGGCCAGATGTATTAGTGCGATTAGCATCCCCGCACGGCGCTGAATCAGAGATCTATTCTTAATCTTGCCGTTTGTCATAATTCAATTATGAAAAATCACTAGACATCATCCCTAATAGGATGATCAGTTTTACGGTGGGTACTTTTCAGAGCCAAAACCTGAAACTTATCTTTGCCATAATCAATTCTCAATTTTTAAACCCTAAAACCTATTATATTTTTCAGTCTAGTTTTAGGTCATTCGAGAACCCTTTCTTTTTTTCCTTTTTTGGTTAATTTATTTACAGCAAAATCATATTAGATCATAAGTAACAAAATGATTCAAAGTAAAAAATGAATAACAATAATCTCTATTTGCCAAAAAAACAATTCATAAGATAAACATATAGTCACATACAATTATTAATGATAAAAAGTTTAAACACATAACATAAAATATAAATTATAAAAACCCTTCCCCATTTGTCCATAAAAATTTGAGGGAAGAGAAAAGACTTGTGAGGATTTCCAAAGAAGGACAAAGGATGAAGAAGAAGTTTGGGAAAAAATTAGAATTTTGGTTTTTTAGCTTATAAAACTAACAGCGGGATCTTAAGGAGTAGTTTGGTCCCAAGTTTCCCTAATGGGTCAAAAAAAAAACAATTCCAAAAGTGGGCAATTTGGTTCGGTTTCCCGAGTGGGTATTCACTCCAACCAATTCCAAGGGAAATGGGTTCTTAAACCTATTTTTCAGGTGATCTGATCATATATCCGAATATAACTTATTTGATTGCACATCGTAGTTGCTTATGTCAAATTGGACACCATTGTATGTACTTTCTTCTTTGAAAAATTGGAGAAACTTCTCGCTGTGGAGAGGTGACGTGCATCTACCATTCTGGTCCCTGTTATCTTATTTTTTTCACTTTTTCATCTGGCAAAGTACTTGCTATTATTAAATCGACATTATAAAAAGAAAGAATAATAAAAGCTAGGTTGTCTCTTTATATAAAAGGTGCAAAGAAACTAAGTAGGGTGCGGAAACAGGCATTCCCATTTAGTTTTTGATAAAATCAGACTTACAGCAATCCCGTTATTTCAACTCTTTTTTTATATTAAACCAAATTTGATTATTATCATACAGAATGTAGCCATTAAACTATTCATATTGTCGAACCAACACCAGTTGCTCATAAGTCACAATGCATATTCCGACTAATTTCCCATTGTATATCCATTTATTTAGTGCCGTTAATTCATGTTTGGGCTTGGTCACTAATCTTTGTTTTCTTTTAGCTATGTTTAAAAGGATTTTAAGCCGAGCAAAGAAATTGAAGATAAAGGAAAAATATGATAGGGAACATTTTTTTGAAAAGAACTAAAATTAGATTTTTTGTACTTTTTGCGAAGATGAGGATACTTTTTGAAAAACAGATTTTATAACTTCAATTATGGATCTTTTCTTCCTGTTATATAAAATCAAGCTCCGTTAATTTGATGAAAAATAATTTTCCTGGAAAATATTTTCAAATAAAGCTATTTTCAAGAAAATTGGTTTGATTTTCCTATGTTGGGTTGCCGACGCAAATAAAATAGAAGTCATTTCTAATATTCGGCACTAGCCCTTTTTTGGAGAAAAAAAGGGCACCTACCGCGCCGATCCGGGGAGACGTGAGGGCACCTATTTGTAAGTCAACGGTGCTTTTGTTTTCTCCATTGAAAGATTATTTTTTTTTTATTAAAATAATTTTCTACTGTCATTTATAATCAACTGTAGATCTAAATTACTGAAATGTGACCTAATACAGTGAAAGCGCAACAATTTCAAATTTTGAGGCCACAATTCTAGAAAGAAAATATCAAAAACCTATATCACTTTTCATTCAATGGCCACTTTCATACTTCTACATTTGAAAAAAAATTAAATGCATATCTAAATTTTACCCTTGAAAATCACTTTACCCTTCGCAAATAAAGGGAAAATTCCAATAAACGACTTCAAGTATCTTCATTTTTTAAGTGAACATTATTTTAAATAATATTTGATTCGACGTTGTTATGTTTATTTTAAATAAGAACCTTACTTTTCGATAGTCAATGACATTTTCATCTTTTTCCTTTTTTTTCTTTCGTTTTGCCTTCCTTTTTTCTGGTTCTTTTTCCATCTTCGCACGGTGGCCAACTGCATAGGGCTAGGTGAGGGTCACCCTCACCCCGGGGGAGGCCGCCCCTAACGATTGTTAGAGAGGTTGACTCTAGCCGACTACAAGCACTTGACAACTCTCACCACTACTAACGATGGTTGTCAAGTCCTCATTGCCCCAGGTGAGGTCAACCCTCGCCAAATTTGGCAAGGATGGCCTCGTCCATAGCTAGCAAGGGCTCACAAGCCCTCGACAGCTGACGTTGGAAAAGAAAAGAGAAGAAAGAAGATTTGGACAAAAGCGTTCTTGATTGGTGATAAGGTTTAGCCAACTAGTCACCGACAAGATAAAGTCTTTATTTGAAATGATTATGGCTACTTCAAATCCCTATTTGAACTATGATCACTTCAGATATTAGATCATATATTTATTTAATATAAGATTCATTTCAACCTTTTATTTAAGAAAATAAGGACTTTGGGGGCCCTTTTTTTGGAATTTTCCTTTTTTTTTGGGGGGGGATCCGCATTTACAAAAACCATATAGCGTGCTGTTATTTAATTGTCTTTACTATTTTGTTTGCAATACGAGAGTAATTCCTCATATAGCATCAACTCTTACCCCTTCACACTCGCTACCTTTCTTTGGTTTTTCTTGTTGATTCACAATATGCTTCACGCATGATGACTAAACTTAATTGGAGTGATCACCAATTTTTATCTAATGAATTACCAACGAGTGATCTTAAAAAAAGTCACAGATCCTTTTTTTAAAAAATATTAACAGTGGTTTGACACGCATCGGTCATAACCACTCATTGAAATTTACCAGTACGATATAATGGGCCTTAAAATTCGCAAATCAATGTTGAAAGCTCCAACTCTTGCAAATCCAAATTTCTGCTAGAAGGGGCCCCATACAAGCCGGATGAAATTGGGCTGTAGCTGTACAAAATTAACAGAGGTGATTCTGCACCCGGACCATCATTTTCAAAAATTCCTATACCACGACCGACTCTATGGAGATGTACACCTACGAGTCTCGTTTCCTTCTATTGACAAATGAAGCTCAAAATCCTCGGGCTTGTACGATATCTGTGCAAAGAATGAAGGGAATTGCTGTCCTACATATCAGTTTCCCGCTTCTGAACTGACATCAGAACCGTACTTGCTACTACGGCGAGACATCCTTTTCGTCGGCACAAGAGGGTTGTTCTCTTCCTCATCGATGGCCGCGGGTTTTTCCAACTCGCCTCCCCTGAAAACAGGGTGTACATAAGCATCATGAAGATAAGCCTTCAAGTTCAGGTTCGGCTCCGTGGCCCTCTCGAGTGTGTCTTTTACCATTGCATCCTGTCATTCGTCGAATGAGAACATCAGTCATGCCAAAATAGCTAAAATAATGTCACTACAATCTTTAGCCACGGGTATCAATCCTCAGCCAGGCTCAAAGGGTGCATTATAGGGGATCAAATAGGTGTCTTTTTAGCAGCTTAAATGACTAAGAATACTGCATCAACGGAAAAGCTGTGCACACGAATTTCTCGAGGATGGGTTCTGGGAAAGGCTGCAAGACTCAGCATGCAAGCAAGTCATGGTGGTGTGTGCTCCGTGTGCTAATTAAACATTAGTGATCTAGTTAGCAGGATGCAAACAGCTCTCATCATAACTTGATAAATGCATGAAGGGACTTCAATTTGCATATGTTGCTGAACGAACCTGTAACGGGAACTTGACAAAGGCTGATTCAAAACGTCCCTTGCAGAATATATGAAACCAGATGGTTAAAATGGGTAGCACAATGAGAAGCGGTGTAGAGCTTTTTGCACCTTTCGTGCTCATTAGTCCCATCAGTAGAAGCTGAGATATTACCATCCCAATAATCAAGCGCCTCTGCACATCTGGCCAGAAGGCTGCCCCACTCTCATATTTTTGATTGTACACATTTATAACCTAGGTGACCAAACAAGGATCTATTAGCAACAATAGTCTCTCAGAGAACTGCCTGTGAGATTATATTGAATTAGCAAAACATTCATCACAGGACTTTACAACAAAACTTTGGTCTAGGTTACAAACTTAGATGCATCTAATATACTTCATCATGAAAAAGATGTGTGGCCAAGAACTGCATAATTAACTGATGGGAAGATATGATTAACCAATACATGGAATAGGAAAGTCATTTTCTATAAAATATGCATCTCTGAACTGTTATTGGCATTTTTCAGCATCATCCCTAGGCATCACAATATTAACTCCACATCTTTTACAAGGATAATTTACTGCACTCTAAAAGCTTGGTGTTATTTTAATGAAACAGGAAAACTTTCAAATATCCGACTAACAAAAATTCAAATAGATTAAGCATCATTAACCAATTCAGTTTTCTCTTCCTCAGTTAGCAACTACTATGTCAAGACAATTGCTCATATGGCAGAAATCTTTCCAAAGCCAATAGTCATCAGTGTAAAAAACTTCCATGAACGTATTGCAGGGGATTAATGAATTTAAGTGCAGGATTTCAATCCCCATTCTGACACTATCTGAGAGATAGCAAGCCAAAAACCAAGACAGATTGTTTAGCTAAAATGCTTAGCATCCTCTGTCGTGACAGTAAATGTAGTGATAGTTTTGACAATGCTGATTACTTGCCACCAATCCAGCAAAAGAATAAACTGAACAACCATATAATGTTGCATATGAAAAATTTCTGAGATTAACAAAAAGAATGATACTTTTCCTTGACATCAAAGCTGACTAGACAGATTGTGTAGCTCAAATGCTTAGCATCCTCTGTCATGACAGTAAATGTAGTGATAGTTTTGATAATGCTGATTACTTGCCACCAATCTAGCAAAAGAATAAAATGAACAACCATATAATGTTGCATATGAAAAATTTCTGAGATTAACAAAAAGAATGATACTTTTCCTTGACATCAAAGCTGACAGACCTACATATTCTTTGACAAAATTTAGAATCTAAACTGGAATTATGACATACAAAGTCGGAAATGGCACATATCAAAGACACCTCACCCATGGCTGTAATTGCTATCATCCTAAGTGTGAATGTAGAAATAATGCTACATCAAGTGAATTGTTTTGGCAAACAAACCAAGCCAGAAATAGTGCTTCGTACTTAATGTTTATATAATTAAGGCCAGTTCCATAACCTGTTCCTGGTATTGAATGCAAGTATCAAGTCGTGGGACATCAAAGAGACATTCAAAGGGACATGCACATAATGTTAAAAAATTTGAAAGTTCAACTATTAGTTCCGATGGCCACAAACCTGGTGACGAAAAACCATATAGGCAAAGCAAAGAAGACAATAATGAAAGGAAGCAGCACAGGCGTGACAACTGAATAGACGAATCCCAGCAAGAAGTAGAGTTGAATCCGAGGTTCAGATGTCGCGAAGCCTAGGCAACCCGGATCCATTGCCTGCTCTCTGTCCTTTTCTGTCTTTACCAAGAAAGTATTCTTCAAATGGAACATAACTAGGGGAACCAATCTAAGAATCTCTGCCGCTATTCCAGCCCAGCCATCCACCATTATGTAAGTAATAAAAAAAGTTGCTTTCATAGGAATAGACACACCGACAGTTATAGGTATCCTGAAACAGCAGCACAATTAGTTATGTGATGGAAGTAGATGCAAATCAGCTAATTGAAGCATAAAAAATTCTATTTAAAAAAAAAACTTCACTGTTGGAGACATAAAAGTGCTTCCAAAAGAACAATGGAACATATATGAGTTTGCACACCTTCATCACTCCTTACAACAACATTTGGTTCAGGATGCTACGATGCATAAAATAAATATTAATATGAGAGGTAAGTTTTCTCTGAAACACATTGTTTAATTAACATACTTTGTTGGAGCCTGATGGAGAAAAGATTTGAGTTGTTGCAATGCTGTTCCTGTGATGATGCTTCCAAGAAACACATTGACCAGTACAAACAAATGGTACTTTCCAGCTGATCTCTTCTCCAAAGAAGAGAGAGAGGTAAAGCCCTCTATTTTTGACATTGTCATGAGAATAGTTGGAAGTAAAATAAGAAAGATCTTTAAGGCAATTCCCGGGAGAAATCCTTGAATTAAAGACTTCACGCCCTTCCTGCAACAAATATACCAAAAAGAATATCAAGGAATCAGCATCAGCATGGACATTCCCACAATAGATTGATCACTAGTTTTATTTCATCTTCAATGAAAGCCTAATCAGGAAAGACTGAGAAATGCAGTAATGTCTCTCTCAAGCTTAAAGTATGATGCATCACCAATCTTCCTTCTAAAAGAGTTTGAATATCTAGTTTCCAATACAATGATGACTTACTTTCTAGAGATTCAGTACATAATCACTTCTTGTAAATAATTGAAAATGCAGGACCCCAAGAGTAAGCAATTGGTACATATATGAAAGCACTCTTGAATAAATGATGCAGCCCTTACCTTTCAATTAATGGCTTTAAAAAGGGTAGAACTTTTTCAATCCCCTCAATGTTTGCAAGAGATTGGACAAATGCTATGGGAATCATAAAGAAAAATGTAAGGAAAAACAGAGCAACGGCCATAAGTAGTCTTCGAATAATGAGCTCAACATAAGGAATTGCCAGATTGTCCCAATAAACATCACGGGGCTCTGGTGCCCATTGCGTCAGCCATATTGTGGGGTTACTTGTTTGCTGAGTCTGAGCACACACAGCTGCTCCCCAACGACTCTTGAATGAAACAAATGCTGCAGGTATAATAGCCTTGGGATCACTTATCACTCTTTCTCTCTCCGCTTGTTCCTGCAGGAACATCACTTCCCAGCATAAAAACGATGGTCTTGCCATATTCTCAAGCTTTTACTATTGGAATAAATAACTCTTTAGAAAGAATGACATAGTTAACATGTCCCACTGCTATACTATTATCATGCTCCAGGCACTTAACGTGATGAATAAGCTCAAGAAAATGGTCCAGAGAATAAAAGCAGTGGCAATCCCATACAAAGTCAACATGGAATGTGCATTTATGCCTCTTGGGGATGAGAACTTACTTCTTCAGTTAACTTCTCGATCTCAGCAGCATGGTAATCTATAGCATCCACTCTAGTCCCCCAAAGACCACAAAATCCAGTCTACAAATAGCGCATATAAAATAAAAAAGGGAAAATGTCATTAGTATAAGTTCAGAATAAAGTCCCTCAAATGTTCTGTCACAGTTGAAAAGGTAAAATACAAGCAGGACCTCCACTAAATTTGACATGCAATATTATGAGCACCTTCGTAGTTGGCTTCTTAGAAGGATTTCGCTCATATTTATTTTGGTAGTAAATATACCAATTTTGCAGACTCTTCTTCTTCTCAACCAACTTTGCCAGTTTGTTTGCATTGTACACAACCTGTAAGTTAAAAAAGATGATGAAGCTGTGAGGCCAACAAGAGCTGAGAACTAGAAAAGTCACCCTAGTCAGACACATTCTCCCTCTGTTTATCTTTCCTAATCCATGCCAAGAACTCCTGTTCTTCCTCTTTTTTAGCTCCTCCTCCTTTAATCATAATGAATTCTCTGTCCACAGAAAAAAAGCAGGAATTTTGACAAAGATACCTGATGTGTAAGGTAGTAATCAGGATGATTCACACAGAAGAAATGTTCAACATGCTCACTGACTGATTCATCAGGATCTGGAGGAACATTCCGCACCAGCACCTGCATATAAACATCTTACAAATGAATAGATGTCTAAAGCCAATTTGGTAAGAACTACCTAATGGGTGTTAGAGATGCTCTTGAGGGAATAGACTTTAGCAATAATTCTAGCTTGAGAAACAATGTTGCATTGGTTTCCTTCTTGTTTTTTAACATGCCAGTGCTAAATGCAATAAAACCCATTCAAATTGTTTTCTAAAGCAGACTTGGAAATCTTAAGCCTATAACTAGCAAGGGTCTAATAAATACTGACATGGTCCCACCCAACAAGGATAAATAAAGGCCTCAGAGAAAAATACTTGAAAAAGATGGATGTAGAAACTTTTACACATTTGATCACTGCATGTACCTCTAAACTGTTTTTTTTTCAGCAGTAATACGAAAATTAAACAAAACTTCTACCATAGACTAATCGGACATCACTATGTGCTGGTGCAGTAGGAAACGTATGGATGCCTAATTTTTAAGGATGGCTACTAAGAAGAACGTGGAGGGTCTGGGCCTTCTCCAAAGGGCAAACAGCTGTTCTTCTGTAGTTGTTATGTCTGTTTGTCTTCAGCTTTTTTCTTTAAGGAAAAACTAAATGAAAGACAATTGTGCTTCAGTTTTGCCATGAGCTGAAATGACAACACATTATGTAGTTTTTAAAGTGATACTATACAGATGCGAATGATTGTCCAGTTCCAATGACCACATTGTTATTATTTTTTTTTCTTTTTTTTTTTTTGCTAAGCTTACCGTCAGAGGAATACATGCTTCCCCCCACTTTAGAATGGTTCGCTGTCATGGTTAATCATTTTGACAAATTTAATTATTCTATCATCCAAATACATAACACGTTAATGACTTCAACTTATCGGAGACACTACAAAAATAAGCATAATTAAACATTGGCTGGCCAAAGTGTAGTACCAACCGTGAATTGGTCTGGACGACGATTTTCTGATGCCAAGAATCGCAATCTCTTACTAGTCATTATCTTGTATTCATTATACAGAACGTAGAATGTCCAAAATGTAAAGACATAGGCCATTACCAGGTGTGCCCAGAACCTGGAAAGAAGTAAAACAAAACTTTCAAAGTTAAATTTCTATTTCATCTCCCTTACATGGAATGAAGGAACAAAACTTGTCACAGCTGCAGAAGTATGTGTATCCAATAGAATTTTCACTGATGGCCTCGCTTTGCATGTAACATTCTCAGCTGCCGAGTAAAGTAAGGAGGATAACTATTATAAGGAAACATTCTTTTCACCTTTCTGATCCAGATGGAACATTGGATATCGAAAGTTTGTCAATGTTGCTGAAAGTAACATCCTTTATTGTCTCCAAAGTTCCTCCCGTCCAATTAACCGGCACCAAAACCGCAAAAGCTAGAAAAGTGATGGGGACGAATATTTTCAATCTGCAAATGAAGGCCTCCAAATGAGACGGTTCCATTAAAAGTGAGCAAAGGAAAAAACATTAAGCAACCATAGTCTGCATTGAAACCGTATGCTCATAGTTGACCCATACTAAAATAATATAAATCAAATAAAATCAATTGACTGGGATGAACCACTCAAAGTCACTATGTGAGTAGCTTTTGAAGACTTCTAACATAAAATCAAAAATGCAAAAGCATCTTAATAGCTCACCCAAGAAGGTAAATCCTGATGTATGCAGCAGAATCAAGTCCCGCATGGTCAATGAGCTCGGTTCTGGCATCCTAAGAGCTGCTGGCATCCAACTCAAGAACCTTATGTATGTTCTGAAGTCTAAGTTGACGAAAGTGCTCACAAAGCCTCCAGAACGGGTTGGACTGCCTCTTAAGCCCTTGAGATACCATTTTGGAAAGTAAACTCTATCATTTATAGGTTGTAGTCGTAATATTGCAAACGCAACAAGGAATGCAATTGCAGAGAGGATATTGATAGCTGCTGAAACACTGATATCTTGGAGGCTGGCCATCCCTTATGAAACTTATAAGTCACCTACGTTTGAAACAGAGAAGAGTGAGCAAAGCCATGGCTCTAGCATTCAATCAGCTGTATGATATCATTAACTTTTGCTTTCATGATGCTTAATGGGAAAAGTTCCTTGATATGCAATAGAAATTTTCACAACATGATGGAAAATCTAACAAAAGATGGGAAGATTTTTCCCATAGATTTCGCATGGTAGTTTACAAGAAGTTCTCTAAATCCTGAAATGGGATTAAGCTCAATTAAAAATTAGAAAATTAAACAGCGATTTCCAGAATACGACTTCCATGACTAGTGTTTCAGTCGATCAAAAGCATGGAAGGCTTATATTTAGCTAGAAGAAACAGGAGTGTCCATTTGAAATTAGAATTTGAGACTACCAAATCAACTTGCTATCAGATGCAGCGAGTGGAAGGTGATCAAGATCAAAGAGTGACATCAAATGGAATTGACACTGCGAAAACTATAAGAAACATCAGCCACCTGATCAGTGGTTACATCCTATTCTGCAATGAGGATCAATACTCATATAAGCAGTACACCGAGTGTAGTAAATGGAATAAATCCGATAATTCTCTGCAGGGAACATTAACCTTCACAAGGAAATGTATAAGAAAAGTGAAAAGGAAACTTATCAAACTATGCTAAACCAGTAAGATGACCAGACCTAGCTATTAGTGAACCTTTGAGAAACAGCAGAAAGAAATCAGAACATATATATTAACGCAATCAGCACCGCATTTCTAAGCTACTGAGCAGATCAACACCAGATCATTATCTGGAACGCACCTGCATGATTCGCTCATAAACCCATTAACCCAAAATCTTAATAAAGAAGAAGGAGAAGAAGAGAGGTGACGATGGATACAAATATGCCAGCATCACCAATATTCAATCTTCTACTTACAAGGACCAACTAAATAGCCAGCATAGCGCAGCATGTCAACTGTCCAATGCGCCTTCCAAAATCTTCTCGATTGCTTCGTATAAGAAACAAACAAACCCCTTTTTTATTTTGATCATTACAAAAACCGGAAAGCAAAGAAAGCGACACGAGGCTTCTGGCATATGGCGCGTCTTCCCGTTCATTCCGCAGACGAAACAGAGGAACCCTCCAACGGGAACAGAACAATCTACAAACCACGCGCGAAAGGCAAACGATTTCCCCACTTCGTCAATGACAATGCACGCGATTCCTACCTAGCGCCGCCGCGTTTCCTCGGCATCCAAACGGGAACAGAAGAGGCCCGAGGGATTACGAAGCCAGAGCCAGAGACAGAGACAGAGCGAACGAGAGAGATGAGGTACCTCGTCCGAGTCGGGCGCTCGTCAGGATCAGACGCGACGAGGAAGGAGAGCGCAGCGACGGCGAAGCGAACGAAGGAGTCGAACAATCGATCAATGTTGGTATCTGTCCGCGAGCGAGAGGTGTTCAGGTTTATGAGACGGAGGCGAGGGAATGTGCGGGATCCAGGCTGAGAGCGAGCGGGGGGCGGCAACGTGCAAGAATCAAAAGCCACTTGGCGATGCGGGAAGGCAAACTGGCAGAAAAGGTGGCCGGTGATCCCCCCTCGCTCGTCGCGCATATTTATATATCTCCCTCGACGTCCTTGAGGTGGTGGCGGTGGTGATGCTGCACGGTGTCATGTTTTGAACGCTTCGGTTTTACGAGATCGCCCTCGTGCTGTCCCTTCCTTGGTTGCCTCCGAGTCAAATGAATGCCCCTCAGCAGATAAGGGAGGATGTAATCGATTATGCATGTCACGAGAAACGCGGTCTATGGAACAGTATTGCTTGTATAGAAAAAAATCTCAATAAATTAATGAAGGTTGATCAGTAAATACTTGAAAACATTAGGTACGTTCCATAAGGAGATATACGATTCAAAAGCAAGCATCGTACATATCCCAATAAAAATTAATCCGCAATTGAAAATTGCAATTCTTCTTGTCACATCCTGACTAAGAAAGTCCATTTTAAGATAATTTTTTAAAAGTAATCGAGGGTTTTGGTTATAAATCTTCTCTTGATAAACGAACCAAAACTGAATGCAAAATCTGTCCGTTACATATTAATTCTTAGTTTATTTGCTACTTGGAATGCACCTTTGGCAGGACTTCAGGAAGATCCGTTTGTCGAGCATTTGAAGCTTCATTTGCCCATGCATTGAACAATTCCAAGTTTTCTGTCAATGCATGTGTTGTTAAGATTGTCGTAATCGAGGCCTGTCGAGGAACCAGTCATGCTTATTGGGAAAAGGATCATTTCGTGGTGTCGTTGCTCGAAAACTCGAAATTATTTTTTTTTTCTGCAAGAAAATCATCGGAATTATAGAAAGATCCAGGTAAATTAAATTAAGGGATCATTCCTAGCCGCACGAAAGTTGGTGATTTGTGAATTTAAAGGCCGGCTTAGCTGGTGCTTTCGATATTTGCTTCTTTTTACAATCAAAATGCGGCCTCCTTTCCTTGCCAGAATTCAACAGTGACTTGAAAAATTGAAAGTATAAAAAATTTCCTTAAAAATTGAATATCCTGATAAGCGCATCTGAAATGTTGGTGTTGTTTGAACTTTTATTGTGAAAGTGATGCTATTCAATTTTTTTCTTAGACTCTATTTGTTTTCAAAAATAAATAATTTAAAAATATTTTTCTTAAAAAATGATCGTCTCTATTCCTTGAAATAATTAGTTGATAAAAAAAATTTCATTTCAACAACAATTTATATCTTAACGTCTTTGTGAACCGCGAAAATATTTTTCGTTCATTCATATTAAAAGCAATACAAGTGATCATTTTCAAGGAAAATGTTTTCCAAATCGTTTGTTTTCTGCAAAATAAATGGAGCCTTATTTAAAAGAAATAAGATATTTTAGTGAGGTACTTCTGGCTATATTGTCATTAGATTACAAATTATGGCAACAAATAATGATCTGTTTTGCTACATTATAATCAACTGTAGCTAGTCTTGAGTTTTCATTAGGTCATGTATAGAGAGAAAGAAATCATTTTTTTTGGAAATTAAGTGATCATTTAATTAAGTGGATGAAGTGGGGAGTTATGAAATTTATGATTACTTGATTGAGAGAGAGCATTTAATAGTTTTGTTTTTTATGTTATTTTTTTGTCCAAAATTTTATGCTATTTGAATGTAGGGGTAATAGTGGTATAACCAAAGGGTGAGACAAATTTCATCACTCGTTAAGGGCGAGTGCGGAAGTATATGGATATGGAAGAAAAAGATATGACAAACCAAAAATTACCTCAAAAGAAAATAAAAGTAGTTATTTTTCGGGAGGAGGAAACGGATGAGGTTAATTATTTTCTGAGTGGAGAAGTGGGTATGCTGGTGGTGGATGAAATGTAGTCATTAAACTTTCATATTTTTGGGGGGATGAAAGATAGTTTTGGAGGGGATTAAAAAAACGAAATGATATCGTGACTTAAATATGTAGATAGATATCAAAATATAACTTGTTTATAGATACATTAGCAAAAGTGCAGGCACAATGTGCCTGCAAAAAGTTGACATGTGAAAAAATATTAATAATTATCCTTATTGCGAGATGTTTGAGTTACTAGTAAATGGAAAGAAATCACTAACACCATATGAAGAAATTTTGTGTGAAGGGGAAAACTTTTCAAGATTTGATTTTTCCTTTTTTGGGTGATGTTTATAAGGTGGAAAGATATTTAAATTTTAAAATTGAGATAATGAGAGAAAAGACAGAATAATTTATTTATTCATTTATTGATTGGTATTTTTCTTATTATTAACAATTGAGGATATTTTGAGGGGGGGTGGGGGGAAAAAGGAGAAACAAATTTGTCTTGAAAGTGGGTTGCGTGTGAATGAGAAAGTGACATTTGAAAGATTACGTAAAACCACCCTCCTGAGAAATATTTGAATTGGAGAAGTTTATTAAAATACACCATAAAAAGTAGAAATTGCACACATATATGGATAGAGAATTTTAAGATTCGAGTTTTTAATGCTGTTGTGATATAAAAAGTTTCTAATTCAAAATTTGAAATATGTACAGATAAGACAAAAATTTACGCATTTATATATGGATATAATAGTTGTAAATAAATGAAATGAGAATATTTGAGAAAGAGAAAATTTTCATCGATATCCCATAAAAAGGAGGAGTTTTATATATACTCTTTGGATGCGTGGATGCCATGGAATGTGTGCCTTTTATGAATTGAAAAATAAAATATGCCAACTTCTAAGCTCCATAGCTTATCGGAATTAAAAATCAGCCGACTAGACTTTCTCGTGAGAAAAGAGTGGAGCGTCTTTCGTCCTAAATACTCTGTCCAATACTCGATATTAGTGAAAGAGCTAATGTAATGCCGATTAAGGCATGCCTACCACAAAATAACAATCAATTTATGAAGTCGAATAATATATTATCGTTAATTTATCCTAAGATAGAGAAGTGCTTGATATGAAAATTCCGAGAACCATAGAATTTAAATGCAAAGACTACCAATGTGTGAAGAGGCCATTAATTTGATAATCATTGACATTAAGATTTGTTACAAGTTGATTGTCTATTACAATATTTGCTTGCATGTGTCAACAATTGTTTATTTGATTGGATATTAACAATTGCAGGAGATCTCACAAATATTGCACTAGGTCCAATACACTCCTAAGATCATAAAACCTTTAGTTGTAGTAATGGAATACTATTATAATGTGGTAGTGTAATAGAACGGGAAAATTGTCCAAAAAGTTATAAACCTATTACATTTTTGCCAATTCAATTCTAAACCTTTTAATTTTGCCAATTGAATCCTAAACATTTTCATTTCTTGCCGATTCAATCCATCCGGTCAATTTTGGCCGGAAAATGCCGACGTGATGCGGGCAGAGTGTCATGTAAGATCGTCGGCACGACGTGGACAATTTTTAATAATATTTCAATATTTTAAAAAAAAAAAAAAAAATTTGAATTTTTATTATGTTTTTTCCTCTTTTTTTTTTTTTTTTTTTGACTTTTTCCTTGGCCTTTTCAGTGGCCGGCCACCAACCACGGCCGGCCAATCGGCCTCGCTCGCCACAGGCAAGGCTCGACCGGGCGAGGAGGAGCACCGGCGAGGGAGCCCTCGCCTAGGCACAGCCCGCTTGGGCGAGGCCGACCCTCCCCCAAGCCAAGGCGACCTCGCCGAGCGTCAACTGGGCGACGGCAACGTCGGGCGAGGCTGCCCTAGCCCCGGCCGGCCACCAGCCACAGGCCAATGCCTACCTGACCAGGGGTGAGGGCCGACCTCGCCAGATCTGGTCTGGGCGAGGCCAATGCTCGCTCAGGCGAGAGCTCCCCTTGCTAGATCTGGCGAGGCCCCGACGAGGACGGTCTCACCTGGCATTGCCGATGCCTGACGAGGCCGCCCTGGCCTGGGGGAGGGTCGCCCTCACCTAGGCGACCCTTGTCGGGCAGCACCTAGGCGAGGGCTCCCTCGCTAGTGCTCCTCCTCGCCCGGTTGAGCCTCGCCTATGGCGGGCAAGGCCAGCCGGCTGTCGCCTGTGGCCAGTGGCCGGCCACCGGAAAAGGCCAAGGAAAAAGCCAAAAGAAAAAAAGAAAAAAAAATTAAAAAAAAAATTAATTTTTTTAAAAAATATTAAAATATTATTAAAAATTGTCCACGTCAAGACCTAGAATCCTATGTGGTACTACTAGCGTCCACGTCAGCATTTTCCAGCCAAAATTGGCTGAATAGACTAAATCGGCAAGAAGTGAAAATATTTATGACTCAATTGGCAAAATTAAAAGGTTTATGACTGAATTGACAAATGTGCAATAGGTTTAGGACTTTTTGGACAATTTTCCCGTAATAGAACTATAAAAGCACATTGCATGTAACTATATTTGAATAGACATGATATCATGATAATTAACATTTAATAGTCAATCATATGCATAATAGTCCATGTATATCATCAAGATATTACAATTTAAAGTATAAATCTTTGTCCATCATTTGATAATTAATTTATGATCATGATTTATGTTTACAATGCGTTAATCGCATTATCTATTACATGACTACTACTGCAATTGAAATTTTAATTATACTACAATTTGAGCATTCATTAATATAAATTACTAATTGAGATAATCATTATACTATGAATAATTTTTTAAAAAGAATGATCAAGGCAACACAATCACCATTACGTTGATTATTTACCCATTACATAATATTCATTTATTAATGATATAATATGTGATTAAGTTAAAATAAGTACAATTATTGTTATCATTATATAAAGGCAATAAATATATTTATTAAGTATTAGTATATATTTTGATCATAAATAAATTCGGGAATCAGTTATATCATTATCCTTGTAACAAATTTTCGCTTGTTTTTAGCAAATAACTAACTCACGTACGCATGCGCACTCTCGCGGAAGAATCGGTCGTGATCAGAGGGGCATTTTCGTATTTGTATATGGGAGGATAAAAGGAAATGGGAGCAACCGTCTCCGATGATGGATCCTCTCTCTCTTCTCGCGCTCCTTCGACGACGAGCACGTCCATCGTCATCTTCGTCAAGCGAGCTCCAGCAGTTCTCCGGCGCTCAGCGCGGTATAGCGCAGCAGCTCGAGCGCCTTGTTCCGGCGCGACATCAGCCATCTGGTTGCACTCCGGCCTCCATCCCGAACCCTTCCTCGTACGACTCCGCGTCCGCAATCCCTGCTTTCACCCATGAGGCCTCCGTTCCTCCGTAGTCCCCAGGCACTTGTGGCGATGATCGACGCCTCCGTCTGCTCCACCGCCGGGTCAAGGTTCCCCCGCCGAGCCGGCAAGACCGAGCGCGACGGCCGCGTTCCCGGCCCTGTCTGCTTTCGCGCTCCTCGGATCGGACCTGTGCGCGGAAGTTCAGAAAACCGCTCCAACAGGATTAAAAAGCTAAGTCTTCTTCTCTCTCGTTCTCGGATTTCTGTTTTCCGGTTTTTGTTTCAATCAGTGACATCGATTTCTCGGTATTTTCCTGAATTTCCGGAGGCTTCTTCATCAACTTTCCTTCTTCCATTGCCCTCCGGACGCCGTTCGCCGCTTTCGGATGCTGAGCGAAAGTCAGCCCTTCGACGGTCTCGTATTGCCGGTTCCGATCTTCACCGAAGACACACTTCCAGAAGTTCCGTTACCGATTCGATATCCAATCGTCGCTACGATTCGCTTCACTGATAAGGTAATGTGCACAATCTGTTTTCTTCGAAATAGATATCCTGAATTCACGAATTTGATTGAATGCGAACTGAGATTGTTCGGGGCCGGTCCATTCCTTGATATGCAATAAAAAATTATTATTATTTTAAAAACCGGGCCGGAAACTTCCCGGCCTCTTTCTTTTTCACCTGGGCCGGCCCACTCCTCTTTTCTTTCTCCGGCCCGACTCCTATCTCTTCCTCTTTCCCCTCACGCCGCTCTCGCTCTGCAAAAAAGGGTCCACGTGCAGAAGCAGAGCAGCTCGCGGCGTAATTCGAGGGTCGGGGTCCGGCCACGGCAGGCTGGCGATGGCAGAAACCATGCGCGCCTGCCGGTGGCCCCTTTAAAGCGAGAGGGAGAGAGAGAGAGAGAGAGAGAGAGAAGGAAGAACGGCAGCTCGGTTCCCTTCACTCTTGGCACGCACGACCAGCCGCCTCCACTGTCGGACGGCCGTCCGACGACCTCCAGCCGGCGTCCTCACCCTCGGGATCTCCTCTCTCCCGATTCCCACACCTCCGATGAGTTCCTTTTTCGGTTCGACCCTTTTTTTTCCGGAGGATCACGGCTCAGAGACATCGCGAGGCTGAGTAAAGTGGCCAATAGGAGATGGTGTTGGGCTTATCTTGGTCAAATTGAAAAGGCGGTTGCTGTGAGGTTAGGGCGGGCTTTGTTTTAGAAGTCATACTTTAGTGCGGAATGTTAAAGAGTCATGCTGGACGATGGGTTTCATCTGATCTATGGAGTTTTGAGCTCCACCGAGTCTTGATCGGTTGGGTTAGATGAGTTTAATGGGTCTGGGGTTTCTTGGGCTTTAGTTGGAATGGATAAATTGGGGCGTACATTAAGAGAAAGTTCGAGCTCGGCTCGGCTCGATTGGGTCCATGTTCGGAGTGGGCTTAGCTCAAATTTTGAGGTGTTAGTGGTTGAGTTGGGCTTTAGCATATAAGTCCATTCTCTCTTTTAGATCTTCTATGTTTTACATAGCCTAGGTTCAAGGCCCACAAGACCACAGTTTGGCCCATTTGCGGATCGGGGCAAGGGTCCTTTTCCCGAATAAAAACTTATTTTCATAAAAATTAATTATTTTTGTTAAAAATCCAATAATTAAAAAATTTAAAAATCCCGAATTTTTTTAAAAAATTTAAAAGTTTAGATTTCGTTATTTTTTCTAAACTTAGGAAAGGCTTAGAAATTAGATTTTAGTAGTTTTCTTTTGAAATATGAGAAATTTTTTTATAAAAAAATTTCGTTGCCTAGAATTAAACAAGCTCTTAGAGCTTTATGCAAAAATATTGTGCTCTTAGAAATTAATGTCAGATTATTGCTTTGTGTATTTCAATTTCAATTATATATTATTTGATTGTGCATTTTCAATATATTGACGGTTGTTTTAGCTTGATCGGGAATAGAACCTTAAGATTCTTGAGGAACTGAGTAGGTTGCGCGAACATTTTTAGTTAGTGTTTAAACAATATTAGATATCGAATGGGCACTAGTTGGATGATTAGTGTAACCAATTCTAAATTTAGGAAGTGAGGTATATTCCCATGTTTTACTTGATTTCTAGCCAACCCTAATAGACTAATAGTAATTCCTCATTTGGAAAACCTCGTAGTGTTAATTTGATTTAACATCGAATATCCCAGTGTTATACGAGGTATGGATTTTGGAGAACTCGTATCATTTCCCCTTCGGACAAGAAAAGGTGGTTGCGATGGAGCATGACCAACAAGGGTTTGAGTCCAACTTTGATGGACTTGGGCTAGGCATCGGGGCCTAGGCTTGGGAACTAAGATCTCGAGCCTGGCCTTAATGGACTTAGATCCGATCTCGATGGATCCATGCTCAAGTGTTAGAGACCTAGTCTAGGCCTTGATGGACCTAGGCCTGGCCTTAATCGACCCAATTTGGGCGTTGGAGACTCGAGAACCAACATTGAGGTCTCTGTCTTTAAACATAGAGTTTCGGGTCCAAACAAAAATATTTAATTACATTTTGGAAAATGTTTTTCAAATTTTTCAAAGAAAAATCATTTTCCTGAATTTATGCATAGTTTTTCGTTTACCCAAAAAATATTTTCCGTCATTTTTTAAGCGAAACGAGTATTAGAAAATGAGGAAAATGTTTTCCCATAAAATATTTTTCCGTGAAACCCACCAAGATGGACCATTAACTTCACTGTAGAAATGAAGCACTAGTATATTTTACAAATAATTCTTCATTTGCCAACCCACAAAGATAGGCCACTAACTTCATTGTAGAAATGAAGCACTAGTATATTTTACAATAATGACTTTGTAAAATGCGAGATGGAATTATCAAAACCTTTTTATTATTTTATCTTCCTAGCTTAAAAAATGCAATACCTCCTAATACTCTTGGTTTAGGTTAATTAGAAAATAAACTTGTAACAATTTAATCTGGGAAAGAAACTATGAGACATATCATCCTATATTGCAGTCAATGTAATAGAGTGAGTCAACTAATTAAAGTGTAAGCTCTCTCAATGAAGGATTCGAGGCATTTTATGATATTGTAAGAGTGCATTATGTAAAATATAACGATAGTCTTTTTTGTTGTCAAAATTGTCCACAAAAGCACTTCCTCTAGCTTAGACCTAAAATAATTGGAAAATCCAAAGCTTTGAAGTTGCGATAGAACTGCTACAAATAATCTATAATTATTTTCTGTCTCTTTCGTCAATAAGTTATTCCTCCTTTATGAGGCACTTTCATTTGAACATATTTTTACTCTATGTTAGAGACGTCAAATTTACTTCCACATCTAAAATAAAACTTAATATTATGGTCATAAGATATGTGTTATATATACAATATGGACATTTTAACATATTATAATTTTGAATTTGAAAAGTTTACAGAACTTGTGTTAAAGCATGGGTGTAAATTTCAAATTATGACACTTCATTTATTGCAATTGTGTCTATTCTCTTGTTTTGGTATTTTTGCCTCTAGTCATCTAATTGTTTTGAATTTCACATTGATTCAATTCTTTGCCATGTAAAGTGTTAAGAAATACGCGAGCCCATTTCTCCATACTTTAAGTTTCGATGGAAAAAAAAAATGTTGTCTAAAGTAAATGATCACTTGAATGCAGATTTACGATTTTGACATAACAAGTGGAAACATGGCTATTGAGAATGAGTAGGAATATTATTATACGTACCAATGTCATAGAGAGGAATTTTGATTTCTTTGAAGTGTCAAATGATGCATTGCATTGCAAAAGAAAGAAGAATAATAGAAGCGCTTAGGATTTAAATTTCAAGTACCTTATAGTACAAGTCAGTATGAGAGAATCTTATTTAAACAAGCAATAACTACAATTAGTTAAAATAGTGTCAAAGCAATGCAAGTTATTTCTAGGTTAGAGTAATATAGCTTGCACGTGAATTGCACGTGGTCTACATATGAGAAGAGATGTTGAAATATTATCCTACATCTCTTGAGCACTTATATTTATATAGAGTTCAATCACCTATTAGCTTAAACATTAGGATCGAACTTTCTAACATTTAGTTGTACATGTATCCATGGGCATTTTGCTTATGTAGCAATATTTATTGACCATTCTCTTAGAACTAATGTAAATGTAAATCTTTAAGGCTTGGAGGTAAGATATCAACTTGTTTTATCAACCTCCATAAGAGAATGAGAGATATTAAATAATGATAATAAGATTATATAAAAACATAATGGATATGGTTATTTATCAATACTTTAAGACATTATGACACGAATATATTTGATGTGATTTATAGAAACATGAATACGGAATTAAAGAAAATTATAAATGGATGCCACTACTGATTAAGAAAGTACATGCACAATTACAGCATCACTAACATCAAAATGGTAGATATAGTTAAGTATTGGATCTAATGTAACTCATATACTTAAACCTCAAAAGAGGTCTTGCATTGCAAAAGAAAGAAGAATGGCAGGAGCCCATAGGGATCTTAACTTCAAGTACCTTT
This sequence comes from Eucalyptus caleyi, assembly GCA_014182885.2. Classification (NCBI taxonomy): domain Eukaryota; kingdom Viridiplantae; phylum Streptophyta; class Magnoliopsida; order Myrtales; family Myrtaceae; genus Eucalyptus; species Eucalyptus caleyi. The sequence goes on along the minus strand of CM024476.2, from coordinate 40,975,550 downwards.
GAGCTAGACTAATATGGGAAAAAACTCTATCTGAACAAGTAATGATTGCAATTAGTTAAAACAATGTCAAAGTAATGACACTTATTAATAGATTAAAGTAATCCAATTGCACGTAATTACACTTGAGATGAGTCTTTGAAATATTATTTCACATCACTTGACCATGGGTCTTTAATGCTTTTTATATTTATATGGTCTCCCTCGACTTATTAATTTAAACTTTTAAATTGAGATTCCTAACATTTAGTTGATACATGTATTGATGGGCATGTTGCTGAATATTCACTGACCATTTCTTTAAGAACCGACAAAGAATGTAAATCTTTAAAAAGAGACCAACTTTCATGAGCCTTCGTAGGACCGCAAGAGATATTAAGTGTTTATGGAAATCATAAGATTATAAAGGAAAAATAGAGGATATGTTTGATTGTCAATATTTTAATATATTATGACACGTATATGAATATGCCATTCAATGTGACTTTTGGAAACATAAACATAGATACAAAGATAATTATGGATGGATAGCATACTCACTGAGCAATAGCATGTGCAATTGTAGCAACACTAACACCCAAATGACAGACATAGATAAGTATCGGATCTAATGCAATTTATGTCTGTCATTTGGGTGTCAGTCGTACTGTTATTGTCGCATATTTTTTCCTCATTGAGCGTGCCATCCATCCATGATTATCTTTGGCTCTGTGTTTATGTTTCCAGAAGTCACATTGAATTGCATATTCATATTATTCATTTACGTATAGTATTTTAAAATATTGACAATTAACCATATCCTCTAGTTTTCTTTTATAATCTTGTGTTTTCAAGAAATACTTGATATTTCTTATGGTCCTATGAAGGCTCATGAAACAAGTCGATTTCTTTTTAAAAATTTACATTTTCCTTAGTTCATAAAGAATGGTGAGTGAATATTCTTACATGAGCAACATGCCTATCAATACACATATCAACTAAATGTTAGGAACATCAATTTAAAAGTTAAAGTTAATAAGTAGAAGGAGACCACATAAAAAGCATTTAAGACCTATTGTCAAGCGATGCAACATAACACTTCTAGGCCTCCTTTTAGGTGTAATTATATTTATTACATGCAATTGGATTACTTTAAGTTATTAATGACCTGCATTGCTTTGATATTGTCTGACTAAAAGGTACTTGAAATTAAGATCCTTATGGGCTCAAATTATTATTCTTTCTTTTGCAATACAAGACCTCTTTTGAAAATTAAGAATACGAGTTATATTAGATCTAATACTTATCTATACTTGTCATTTTGGTATCGGCGATATTGCAATTGTGCATGTACTTTCTTAGTGAGTAGTGACATCCATTCATGATTTTTTTTTGTTCCGTGTTTATGTTTCCATAAATCATATTAAATATATTCATATACATGTCATAATATCTTAAAATATTGATAAGACCATATTTTTATGTTTTTATATAATCTTGTGATCATTATTTAATATCTCTCATTCTCTTATGGTGGTTGATGAAACAAGTTGATTTCTTACCTCCAAGCCTTAAAGATTTACATTTACATTAGTTAGAATGGTCAGTAAATATTGCTACATAAAAAAATGCCTATGGATGCATGTGTAACCAAGTGTTAGAAAGTTTGATGCTAACGCTTAAGCTGACAGGTGGGTGAAGTTTTAATCTTTGTTGAAAGGTACTTGAAATTAAGATGAGAAGGCTCCTCCGATTCTTCTTTTTTTTCGCAATGCAAGATGTGTTTCAAGGCTTCAAAGAACCAGTTACATTAGATTTGATACTTATATATGTTTGTCATTTGGGTGTCAATGGTGTTGCAATTGGACATGTTCTTTCTCACGGGGGTGTCTCCTCATCTATGTTTATATTTCCAAAAATTACATTGAATCACACATTCATATACGTGTTTTAATGTATTAAGTATTGACAATTGACCATATCTTCTATGTTGCTAAATAATCTTGGGATTTCACCAGATACCCAATATCTCTTATTCTCTTGTGAAGGCTAATGAAATAAGTTGATATCTTACCTTTGAGTCTTAAAGATTTACTTGTCGGTTCTTAGAGAATGGTTAATGAATATTCTTACATTAGCCAAATATCTATCGATACATGTATTGGCTAAATGTTAGAAAGTTAAATCCAAAAGCTTAAACTAAGAGGTTGAGAGAGACCATATAAATATAAAGAGCATTCGGGATCCATGTCAAGTGATGTGGACAACGCTTCAATATCTTTTGTCATGATTTACATGCAAGCTGGATTATTGTAAGCTAGTAATGACCTGCATTGCCTTGACATTATTTTATTTGATTAATTATAATTGTTGCTCATTTGGATAGAGTTTTTCCATATTTGCTAGAAGGTTCGTGAAATTAAGATCCCTAGGGCTCCTACTTTTCTTCTTTCTTTTGCAAAGCATTGCATGTTTTGAGATACCAAAACTCCTCTCTATGTCATTGGTACAAGAGATAACATTCTTCCAATTATTACGTCCAAATGGTAAATATGTATTTGAGTGATTATCATTTACTTTATACAACATTTTTTTTCTTAAGAACTTAAAAGTGTGGAGAATTGGGCTCACAATGTACACATAATATTTACTGCATGTCATGCATAAATAAATTGATATGTGAAATTCAAATCAATTAGATGACTAAAGGCAAAAATAGCATAACACGAAAATTAGGTGGAATTGTAATAAATGATGTGTCACAATATGAAATTTACACCCCTGCTTTGACACAAGGTCGTATAAACTCTTTTTATTCAAAAGTTTAACTTGAGCACATCTCGAATAGTTATCACTATAATGTTAAGTTTTATATTAAATGTGGAAGTAATTTTGATGTGTGTAATAAAAAATGTGCTTGCAATGAATGTGCCGAACACTAATAGAAATCACTTATCGACTAAAGAGATAAAAGAAAGGAAATGATTGTAGATTAATTAGATTTGTTCTATTGTAGCTCCAAACCATTGAATTTTCAAATTGTTTAAAGTTTAAATTGGAGAAAGAGTGCTTTTGTGAACAATTAGAAGGCCTCAAGTTCTTCATTGAGATTGTTATGATTCCACTGATGATGTCATATTTGTGTATTTTTTTGTCAATGAACTAATTCTATGGCACTAACTGGATTCCTGTCTTAGATTAAATTATTATAAGTTAATTTTCTAATTAACTTAAACCGGGAGTACTAAAAGATATTGAATGTTTTGAGTTAGGAAAATAAATACAATAAAAACTCTGGGGATTTCCCTATTACATTTTGCAAAGTCATTATTTGTAAGGTATACTAGTGCTTCATTTCTACCGTGAAGTTAGTGGTCTATCTTTATGGCTGGCAAATTAAGGACTATGTTTATTTTTTTATTGCTTATTCTATTGGATAATAACAATTGTTAGAGATTTTGCAAGTATTGCATTAGATCTGATATTTATTTTTGTCTACCATTTGAGTGTCAATGGTAATGGATAATAACAATTGCAGGAGATCTCATAGTTTGAGAAATATACAACACACACACACACACACACACACACACACACACATATATATATATATTCAATTGAATATTCCATCATTAAGAGTGCATTGTGTGCCAAATCATGGCATATATATCACGCTCTTTTAATAGATAACCTAGAAATTGCCTCTACGATGGAATTAAATTTTACCTACCTTTTGAAACAAGTTTGAAACCTAATTATACTTCCTAAGTTTATGACTTGGTTGTACTAAAAAAAAAAAAAACCGATACCTCGAATGTACTTTCCAACAAAGATTTTGGCTTGATACTCTTGATTTACACTCGTGCTCTTATCCATGCTTCACATTAATTTTTTATTAAACAAAAAAATTTTTTTAAAATATCGCTTAATTTTAAATTCATATTCTTACACATTCAACATGTATAAAAATAGTGATTGTTATTATAGCCAAGTGTTTTTTTTTTTTTTTTTTGGTCGAACTATAGCCAAGTTAACTGAAAATAATGAAAGATTTTTACATTTCAAACTATACCTCTTTTCTAACCAAAAAAAGAGATCTATATACCTCTTTATTCCAATCGACTTTACTACATATACAAATTACACTTTGCTTAGATTTTTGTATTTGGATCAAGATCTGGAAAGATTTTCTCTTGATACTTTTCTCAACGAAAATCTTAAATTTCAAAACTCTTGAATATTTATTCGAGAAAAGAAAGCTCCGCTCATTAAATCTAAATGCATTAAATGGGCAAAAGGCTATTTTACAAAAATAATATATGTAAATATCATCGGACACTTTTACTGCGACTCGCCTATTGCCATGCTCATCTCTTTACTCCACAGGTTCAATCATGCATTCAAGGCGGACAGACAGATCGTACTCGGCAACGTTAAAAGTTCAAATAAATAAACCAAAACCGACAAATGGACAAGAATTCTAAATCACATTTTTGGGATGTCGGTTCGGAAAACATGGATGGGTGGTTGTAGGGTTACCTTTATATGGATTGACTCCTGACATTATGGCGGCCAAACTTCAACCGACTTTTCACTATAGACAAAACAAACACTAGCGAGAAAAACGCGAGAGGACTGTTTACCCGATGACCGTCGTTTTAGTAATTAAGAACTGTCATACGTTATAGCATCCTACTGCATTCAGCCGATAAAACGGGCGGAGATTTGCATGGGTCAACACTTGACTCGAAGGTGACGAAACTTAACTTGCGAAAATACATGAGGAGACCATCAATATGTTCTCATCGTCGTTGGTAACGGTCGTCGTTGCGCACGAAAGATCCTTGCTATGTCGAGAAATCTTACATACGTATGCGGATCCACAGAAAATGAAACAGAAGGACGACTTGTTTTGATGTTTGTGAACTCCAAATGAAAAGGGAACCAGGAAAAGGAAAGGACCAAATGGTAATGATCAGCCCATGAGATGGTAACCCAATTCAGCTTTCGGCAGCTTGGGAGTCAAATCTCACGCAAGAGCTGCATTGGAGCCTTGCATGCTGGTAAATCCCCACTCAATTTATTGGATAGAGACAGGACTTCCAAATTCAAAGTTGCAATGTGAACTCAAAAAGTATGAGTAAATTGCTAGAGATGCCTTTGCGTGGCTCTAGAATTTGACTCCATCGTGCTGAAAGTTCAGTTCATTACTTAGGACGAAAAAAGTGGACACAAAGAAAGTATGCGAAGAGACCATTGGAATGATGGTCGTCGTCATGGGTAACCAACAATTTTTTATTACTAAAAAAATACCATGTCAAGCGATGCAAGGCATTCAACTTTCTATGGATTTTGACAGTTGCTCTAAAATGAAAAAACTTCAAACAGCCATTGAAAAAACGCATGAAAAGACCGGTGATGTGGTAACAACCATAGCCGATATAAAGTGGTTGAAGGTACTTCAATCTAGCTTTTGGGCATATTAAAGATATACTTTTCCTTTTCGCCTATGTATACAGTTCTTCACTTCCATATTATTTGACAATGAAAGGCGGAGTGTGAGTTCAAAGAGAGTGCTAAGAATATTTCCGGATAATTTGTCATTCCTTTTCCATGAGTTGAACGTTTGGCAGATTTCGTGGCCAATACATTAATTAACCATTTAGAAAAAAAAAAAAAATACGTGGGAATAAGAGAAAATGCTTGAAAAGACTATAAATTTCATAATGATAGTTGGAATCCGCCAACTATCGTAACGAAAATAATCTCGTCCCGTTAGTAAAAAAGAACAACAAACGCCAATGCTATGCAACCCGCTTCGGCCAGGCTTCTACGCTCGTTTCCCAGATTATAAAGATGAATCGATAAACGGATAGCGTGTTCGAATCAAACAAAACGAAAACAAATACAAAAGCCAATGCTTTCTCCGTGCGGTAAGAGTTGCTGAGCATGCTTCAATGACCATCATTAAAAGGTTATTTATGAGCATTCAAGACGGTAAAAAGCACTGTGTAAGGTCATCTAAATGCGACCCCCTTCACAGTCAAAAGAGTTCTTTGGAGTTTTTACGAGCGATTATTGTTATTGCTGGCCCGATTTCAGCGACTATCGTAACAACAGAACCCCAGTCACTCTTGAGTTTTAGCCCCCTGTAATGTCAATTAGAATGGGCCGTACATTGCCAGGAAAAAAAAACTTAATTTTCGATTTAATTTGTTTCATGAAAAAATGAATAATTTGATAAACATTATTCTAAAAATGATCATGTGTGTCGCTTAAAAAAATTAATTGATGAAAAACATTATTATTATTAATAATAATTTATGTATAAATATATTTTCATGAACGATTAAAATATTCTTTGTTCGTTCGGTTTTGTAGGGGATACGATTAATCAATTTTAGAAAAATATTTCTAAATCATTCACTGCAAAAACAAACAAAGCCTTCAATATAATATTATTTCTTCATCATTATCTCTTTTGGAAAATAAAATACTCTCATTAGAATTTAATCATATATTATCAAAGTTAGGGTCAATTATATGCTCGACGATAATATTATATCAATTTATCATCTATAATGTGTTTATTTCGTGGAAAACTCAATTATAAAGGAAAGCATTGTTTAGAAATACAACTAGTCTTTCTTTATTTAGTTCTATATGATCAAAAATGTTTTTCGATGTTTGGATCTCATTAGAAAATGATTTCAATCTCTTGACTTTAGTTTAAGCAAAAGAAATTCAAACTTTTACTAATTTTATTTTTAATCTCGAATTTTGAATTATTTTATTTTTATCCTTTTTTTTTTAATTTTTTTCTTCTCTTTTTCTTTTTTGTTTCTTTTTCCTCCTTCCTCCACCGTGATTGGTTGATGATGACCATAGGTGAGCTCGACCTCGCTGGGATTTGGCAAGCCGTGAGCTTGTTGGCCTTGGCCGAGCTTGACAAGATCAGCCAAGCAGCAAGCTAACCTAGATATGGTGAGCCTTGAGCTTGGCAACCTCCGCTAGCTTGGTCTCACCTAGATCGACCAAGCCTTGAGTTTGTGTCATGTCTAGTCACTAAGATGTCTATCATCATCAAGGCATGCGCCTAGCGGAGGAAGAAGGAGAAAGGAAAATAAAGAAAGGAGAAAGAAAGAAAAAAGAAAAAAAAAATTCAAAATTTTAAAAGATAATTAAAATTAATTCTTTGAAATTTATTGTTTAAAAAAAAATATTTCTTAACCAAGAATCCTAAAATTAGGAAAACCTTTTGGAAAACATTTTCGATTCTTTTAAAGGGACAATTATTTTTATGAATTTAAACTTTGGTTGGGAAACCTTTTGTTAACTAAGAAAAATATGTTTCATTGACTTATCTTTCTAAATGAACCATAAGAAAAATTTTATGAAACGAATGGCTGCTGGATTTGATTTTACTATAATTAATTTGTAATGGTCCAGTAATACATTTTTTTAAAATGTAATTAAAATACACTTTTAGGCTTAAAAATAAGCTGAAAATCAAACAGTTTTTTCAATAATTAGATTTAGCAAGCAATATAGTAAAGTGGAAAAAAAAGGAAAGAAAAACTGAGTTGGATAAATTTACCAAAAAAAGAAAAAACTGAGCTGGATAAAATCTAATGTTTGTTTGAGACAAAAAGGAAAGAGATTTTACGAAAATAACAAACGACAAAAAAAGAAAAAGAACAAAAAAAAAAAAAAAAAGGCAGACACGGTAGAGGTGGCACTGGCAGAGGTGAGATCATAAGCATCGCTCCTCCGCTTCTATTCTCAATCCTTTTGCACCGCGGAAAAAATAATTTCTTTACTTTTAGGATTTAAAATCGAACTTTTCTTTTGATAAAGAACTGTCGTTGGAGTGATATATATATTTTTTAATTTTACTTTTTGGGCTCGCACTATTGGACTTTGATACAAATATAAAATGTTTTACATTCTACTAGAGTTTGAATTATAATTAAGCTTTAGTGGGAAAATCAATAAGTATCTTTTTTGCTAATCGGGTCCACAACAGCTATAATTATGCTAATTTTTTTCATAGATTTTTTTGAAAGTTTAACAACATTTTAAATTTTGAAACGAAAAATCTAATTTAAACCTCAAACGAAGCACTAACTTAAAGTACCTAAACATAAAGATTTTGATTTGGCACAATCCTCATCGATCCATAATTAATTTTGGGGTTCAAACTCTAGATCATAATCTATAAACTATAATCAATAATTTTAAAAATGTTTTGGCTTTGGAGCGATTATCACTTTTTTACCTGCGACCTTTTCGAATCTCAAGACATACGCATTTTGCTTTTTTCTAATGTAAAACTCAATACCTCTTGCTCAAAAAAAAAAAAATGTAAAACTCAATACCTCAAAAACAAAAATAGCCTTACGTAATTACGTAAATTCACGGATAATTTTTTATAACCATTTAAAATTTATATAAGATATTTTTGAAATTTGAAGCGATTCTCTGGATACGTAATCATTAGCCGGTAGGTCACGTGCCCGCCGCTGCGCAGTATCTACGACCTCCTCTGGGACCGCGCTCCGTTAGCACGTCGGCGCACTTTAGCCGTCGCCCCAACGTCCTAACCTGCGCCCACCGGCGCACGTTAGCCACCGCGGGCAAACCAAACTCATATCTGTTCTTCCACTAATCCATCCTTTCTCTCTCTCATTCCTCCGTCCTTCTCTCTCTCTCTCTCTCCTTCCCTCTCCCCTCTCTCTCCTCTCTCTCTCTAGGGTTCCGAACGCGCTCAGTCCCTCACTGTCCCTCTCTTTCTCTCTCTATCTCTTCTACGTAATTATACAGTGTCGCTCGCCGGGGTCGCCGCGCCCTTCAATGCCTTCAATCGGCGCCGCCGCCGCCGCAGCCGCAGCCGCATCGTCGTCGTCGCCCGGGGAATTCGGACTTCGTCTCGGGGGGAGCGGCCTGGCGGTGTCGGTGGATTCGCGCCTGGGATTTCATGTGAATCGCAATTGCCTGGTTTGATTCGGTCCTGGCGCCGCCGCCGCGCGAGATTCCTCTCCGATGGCACCGAGTCGCAGAAGGGGAGCGAACAAGGCCGCCGCCGCCGCCGCCGCCGCCCGGCGGCAATGGAAGGTCGGCGATCTCGTGCTCGCGAAAGTGAAAGGTTTTCCTGCCTGGCCTGCCACGGTACGTGTGCTTCGCTGTCGTGCATTTATTATTATTATTTTTTTTTGGTGTGGATGTTTATCCGAGAACTTGTGTTTTTTTTTTTATGATTGCGGAGCCGAGAAAAGTTGTTATCTCTAGGGTTTTCGGGTGACTTTTGGCATGCATATGTGTTAAGAGCCTGTTTTTCTCTTGTGTTAGTTCTTCCATAGCTGGCTAAGTTTGATTAGGCGCCTCAAGAGTTTGAGAAATTGAGTACGATCGATGGGATGGGTTTAAAAGTGTGCTTGATTGAATTTCTCTGGCTTCGGCTGGTGTTCTTTTTTCTTATCTCACGATTGTTGACGATTTCCTATCAGCTCATATGAGGTGTTCAGCTCGGATTGTAGGAATCTGGAATAGGGGCCAACTGTTTATTGTAATAGTAAGATCAATTGTTAGCCTAGTACCAAAAATAAAATAAAATTCTTAGCAGTTGTTTTCTTGTTGGAGGTCCATTTTCATGTTTACATCTGATGATGCATGTTGTTCCTAGCCTGAAAGTCTTGGAGAAGTATGAGTAGTTTGTTTGTTTAGAAGTTGAGAATGTCCGCGCTATGTCTCTAAACTACCTCGTGTTATAGGCTAAGTGCCCTATTGATATTATGCCCATCAACAGGACTCTCCTGCTTGTGCAAAACTTTTTTTATACCATACTAGATCTTCCCCTTACCCTTCTGTTGTATCTTTTTTAACTGTCTTGCACAGTACATGTATATGTAGTTTATGTCTGGACTCCAGTTAACTAAATTTCACTTTCATTGTGCAGGTAAGTGAGCCAGAGAAATGGGGCTATTCAGCAGACTGGAAGAAAGTTCTTGTATATTTTTTTGGAACCCAACAAATGTAAGTTTGAATGGACCATATCAGTGATCTCTGTAAATTGTTTCGCCATGTTTTATTTATTCTGATCTTTCTGGCATATTTGTGAACATAGTTCTACTTTGCTGCATTATGCAACCTTTGCCCTGGGAAATAGGTCATGAATTTTGGTCAAATAATTAACTAGACTGAGTGGGAGATCGAGAGTCTTTAGAGTAAAAGCTATGCTATTTCTGATTGTTGGAAGATTATCTTGTTTCACTTGATTTGCTAAATTGTGGTGTTGTATTGGCTAGAAGTTAACAAAGGGGAGTGACTATTATGGCTCCTGAGGAATCCCTTATCTTCGTCTGACAATGTTAAGAGCCATGCATTGTTACTGACATCCCTTCTATTGAGAAGATGTATCATTTTCAGTAGAAATAAAACCCCCTATATGCACGTGTGTCTGTGCATGTGTGTTTGAGAGATAGGGAGAAGCTCAGAGCTCTTGTTGATGAGTGCCATCGGCATTTGTTTTCTGTTGACATGTTGGTGGATAGAAGGATGGATTGATATGTTATCTTTCTGGGGGAGCCATATTTGGTTAATGGCTTTTGAGTTGCTTAAATTAGGCATGTTCTGGAGGCGGATAAGTCTCTATGCATGCTACGACAATAGCACATGACTGCATGTGTAGTTGGATGTTTGTTTTTGGCCTTCTTTTTTTTTTTTTTTTTTTTTTTGGAGGGGGTCTCGTGTGGTGCCATTTGAAGGAACTGGTAAATTGAGCATTTGAGAAGATGAGGAGCATTTTTGAGTTTTTATTTTAATTTTTTGTATTAATTTCTCTTTTGGCATCTAGATCTCCTTTATTCCCTGTGATTTCTCCCTTTGTTCCGTCTTAGTTTTTTCAACAAGTTCTATGGCTTATGTACTTGATTGTCACTGTCACTTCCTAGGAGGAATGTGGGTAAGATTTAAGGCGTTTTATTTAATGTTTGGTCTATGGAAACTTGCATTATCTTCTCATACTTCCTTTTCATTTAGCTGCAACATGTGAAAGGATAAATTAGCGCAATTGTTGTCTATATTAGAGCCATAATTGTAGGATGTAATAGGTTTCTTCATTTGTTGGATAAATGAGGGGAATGGAGCATGCATAGCAATCTTAGGCCAAGCTTTTTTTTTTTTTTTTTGGGGGGTGGGGGTTTATTGTGTGGTGCCACTTGAAGGAATTGATAAATTGAGCATTTATGAAGATGAAGAGTATTTTTAAGAGTTCTTTTTTTGTATGACTTTCTCTTTTGGCATCTAGATCTCCTTTATTCCCTGAGATATCTCACTTTGTTCCGTCTTAGTTTTTTTTTTTTTTAAGGGGTTCCATGTCTTATGTATTTGATTGTTACTGTCACTTCTAGGAGGAATGTGGGTAAGATTTCAGGTGTTTTAATTAATGTTCAGTCTATGGATATTGCATTATCTTCTCATACTTCCTTCTCATTTAGCTGCAAGATGTGAAAAGAAAAGGTGGCACAATAATTCTTGTCTATATCAGAGCCATAGTCATATAATGGTTTGGCCTAAGATTGCTATGCATGCTCCTTTCCCCTCATTTATCCAACAAATGAAGAAACTTATTACATCCCACGAATAGAGCAGAACAAAATTAATTTAGTTATGACTCTTGAGAGTAGTTGATGCAGATTTGGGGGTTTCTAATTTGTTCTTGGATGGCTGTGACCGGTGGGCCTTGAGGGATCATTTGGGCTGGCTGATCAAGCTGAAAATTAGAGAAGAAAGGAATCATCTGTAGAATTTTGATTTGTTAGAGGCTGTGGAGGGCTGATCTGTGTCTGGTTAGGATTGACCCCATAGATTGTTGGTCTTGATTATGCAAGATTAGATGAGACATTTGAGGTTGAAGTTTCCATCACACAGTGTCCTTTTATGTGCCTTGCTATGTTTCATTTGGCTTCTGGTTAATGAATCACATGAGTACAGATTGGAGTTGGTAATTAGAGATGCCATGAAAATGGTGGAGATGAGGCGGACTTTCTTACAGTAGCCCCGTCACATCATTAAATGATGTTTGGATGTGTATTATTTGTATGTATTCCTCTCCTATATTGCTATAATTTATGCAATTTTTTAAGTAAAAAAAAAAATTCTGTCTCGTCATATTTATTTTTCGTAGGATCTAAAGCTTCCAACCTTAAGTTAAAGAGTTAGTTCTTTTGCCTTATTATTGTATAACTGGAAAATGGTTCCTAAACTGCTTAATTAAAAATGGCTTGTTTAACAAAACATACCGTACGATCCTGCCATTTCTTCCATTTTTGGTAGGAATTAAAGCTGCCATTTCTTAAATTGAAGAGAGAAGGATAAGCTCCTCGTTTCTTTTGGCTTCCCTAATTCTAGAACTGGAAAAATGGTATCCTAAACTGCTTATTCAAAAAATGGTTTGTTCATCGAAAAATACCATAAGATCCTGTCACAGCTTTTTTGCAAAGACCAGCAAAGGCTATATCTGACTTTTGTTCGATATATCTTCTACTTCTCAAGTCTCAGTCACTTGATATAAAAAAATGAGCATAGCTTCTGTTTTTAGGTGTAAAACCAAACTGTCTTTACCTTGTGTCATGAAAAAGTATTTCTATGTACTGTGTCAAACATTCGTGTTCTATTTGGTTGAATTCTGGCATTTTGACATTCCTATTCTATTTTGATGAATTCTAGCATTTTGATTCCACTATTCATATCTCAATTTGACAAGTATGTACTTTTTGTGGGTAGAACCCCTGTACAAGGATAAGCAGTTAGTGTTGATTTATAACATAGTATTGGAGGACATGCCTCAAATGTTTTCCATAATTCTCCCTCAGTCTGCTCCTTCTTTCTGACTTGATATATATGCATACTACTGCAATGAAATTTTCTGTGTACCCTATGGGGTTTCAATTACTTGTACTCAATATGCAAGTTATTTGAATGGATCACTTTTTAAGTCACAAAACTTTCTTCTAGTAGGGAAGCTTTGTGGGTGGTTAGAATTTTTCTGTGAAGTGAAATTTTGATTTCCTTTTTTATAGTTTGCCATAAGCAACCTTTCAATGGAGCAGTATTGATATAATGGTGTTGTTTCTCACTCTTTATATGCTGATCGATCCATCTGAAGTGGGTATGGTACAGTTTTGCTGGTGTAAATTTACTTTTTTATACATCTACAACTGTTGTTGATGGTTAGCTATTTAGAAGAATCCAAGAAAAGGATACCATGTCAGAAATTAGCCTATGGTTATGATTACAGGGAGGGGAGGAAATAGAGGAAGATGACCCAGGCAGGTTGAATGCTTGTAGGAATATATACTAGACTCAGGAAAAATTTCATTGAAGCTAATTTGGGCTGTGCTCTGCTCTATGTTCAGAGACACTGTTTTTAAATGGTGAACTGTGAATGAAAAGTTATTTTGGTACAAATTCTGTGTTGTGGGAAATTGCTCATCCATGGGTGGACCTGAAGAACTATGTATAGATGTGTACTTATACAGACATGGCAGACAAGAGGGTATAAAATCATTTTGATTTAGATGAGAAGTTGGGGGGCCTGAGGGGGGCTTTGTCTAATGGGGAGCTAAGCATCAGCAAGCTATCATGTATTGAGTCCTTTGTTTCCTTTGGTGTGAAGGATGGTATGCTTTGGTCTTGGTTCTGTAAACGATTATTCCAAAAGCAATTTTTGGGTTCAATTCATATTGTTTTGCAAAATATTACAAGTACCTCAAATTCTCTCAAATTCATTTGGCAAAAGAGTGGATATATACCCCAAGTGATGATTAAGTTTTATGAGATTTGTGAGAACACTGCCTTTTACTTTAATGATTGGCTCATTGTCTACAGATATGCTTTATATGCTGAACCAACCATTTGGGGTTACTTTGAGTGGTACCTGTGACCACTAATTCCATGTTTTGGGATGTCCTTTTAGCAAATTGCCATAAAAAATTATCTAGGCTGTTGTAGTTTGTCTGATTTTGCATTTCACATAGGTCATTTCTTTATGATGCCTTGCTATGAGAATGGCACTTTTTTTCTCGAGGACTTGTGGTTCCACTTCCACATCACTTATGGATGGTACAATGTGTTTTCTTCTGATTTGTCCTTGAGGGATGGTGGGACACGAATTTCGTGTCTTCTGCCTTGAAAGAACATCAGCTGAATTTGGGGAAAAAGTTTTCTAACCATCTTAAGTTTGGCTATGCTTTATGGAACAAACCATTGGAAGCTTACAATGGGCAAGAAGATGATGAATTCAGGGTTCTACATGAAGAAACAGCATTAAAAATAAGTTGATTGAGGATACTGGTTTTAGTGCATTCTTCTTGGTTTTAGGCTACTTCGAAAGTTTTTCATGCTAGATTATGACTTTGTGTGAGTGATCATGTCGCCTAAGGGGGCATTGCTATTGTTAAAACTAGAAGCACTAAAGAAAATTTAGTGTGGCTCTTGTGGAGGGATACTGTACAAAATAGAGGGTGACGGCTGTTTTTTTATTGTATGCTTTCTATGCCCTTTAGGTTTAGTTGGGTTGTTTGGTCGCCTGTTCTGTCAATACAGACATTCACACATATTATGTATATATATGTATTTTAAGAAAATGGCTTTGTAACTTTTCCTTGTTTCTTTCTTTTTATCATCATACATTTGTTGTAGTTTATTGGGCTTTGAGTTTGAATTTTTCCCTGTAGAGCATTCTGTAATCCTGCTGATGTGGAAGCATTTACAGAAGAGAAAAAGCAATCTCTTCTTGTCAAACGTCAGGGCAGGGGTTCTGATTTTGTACGAGCAGTCCAGGAGATTATAGATAGTTATGAGAAGCTAAAGAAGCAGGAAGAAGACAATGATTTAAAAACTGAAAATGAGCTTGGTGTGACAAATCGAGGGAATACGGTGGAGTCATCACCAGACTTGCATTTGAAGGATCTGATGGGAGCTGCTGCAGGAACTACCAATTCTCAATCAAAATGTTCAAATGAAAAGGTGAAAGTAGAAAATGAGCAGAATCTGTCTGGTAAGGATGACATAGGTGCAGAAGAAGATAATTTGAATGATACACGAGCATCAGAGGACCAGACTGATGATGGGGCAGTCACTGAAACTCGTCCTCTTTCAACTTATACTTTGAGAAGGAAATCAGGGAGGTCACGCTTGGAGAGTTCTATTGCACAGGGAAGAGCACCTTCAGCTAGAAGGTCTAGAAGTTCCGCAAGGTTGGAATCCTCTAAGCATGATAAATCTGTGCCATGTGAAGAAGGTGAAAAGATTGCTGGGGTTCTGTCGTCAGCTACAGTCCATGAAGGTTCTGTGAGAAAGAGTAGACGAAAAAGGAGAAATCTAGATGTTACTAGAGGTAGTGATATGGATTCTCCTCCTTGTGCTCCAAATGGAAGCATAGATGACAATGATTCTGAAATACTGAGTATGGACTCAGATTCTAATAGTAATGAAGGCAGTGCTGTTGATTCTAGTAATAGACCTTTGCACTCTGAGACTCTGGTTGAATCTGTGGAGGGAGATTTTGAATTGAACAAAGGGCTCGACCTCAAGATAAAGGCTGTTGTGGTCAGAAGAAAAAGAAAACCAAACAGGAAGCGAGCAATCAACGATGGTATTGAACCCGCTTTAAATGACACGGAACCTTCACATGTTGCAAGTAAGGGCAGTGGTCAAAATTCAGAAAGTGCTCCTGATTGTGATTTTCCAAGGGAAGATGGAGATGAGCACTTGCCCTTATTGAAACGAGCTAGGGTGCGCATGGGCAAATTATCAACTGCAGAAGCTGTCATCAGTACCTCTTCTCCTTCAGAGGAGAAAGTCTCAGCAGTAGGTACTATGAATCCACCAGTGCAGAGCAGCTCATCTTTAGATTGTGATGACGTTGATCAACCAATGACAAAAGAAGCTTCAGATGACGTTTCACCATCATACAATTGTATGCAATCTCCGGAATTGAGACATCAACACTGGAAAGAAAATACGAATCAGTCAAATGTTGGTTCGACGGATGTTGAAGCTGCTTTACCCCCCTCTAAGCGCCTTCACCGAGCTCTTGAAGCTATGTCAGCCAATGTTGCTCAAGAATGTCCATCTTCTGATGGTGCGTTATTAGCCACACAAAGTTGTTCATCTGATCGGAGTTCTCCTCATTTAGTGACTGAAAGCAAAGTTAACAATGATTCTAGAGTGCTTCCTTTGGACTCTTTTGGCAACCATGCTCCTAAGGATCATGTTCCTTCATTTTCCATTACTTTAAGCCCCAAAGGTGAAGAAGAAACTGCAAAGCTTGGTCAAGAATTGGACAGTTTCCGGCAACATATTGAAATTCAAAAACAGGAGGAAGTTGTTGCTAGTGATGGAAACTGTCTTGATGGAAGTGATGCTTGCATTTCACCTTTGGCTAGTCTGGTTGCTGCATCTGCAAAGCAAATTCAATTCTGTGGGGCACTTACCCCCTCGGGCTGAGGTGAGTGCAGTTACACTTGGATCAGATGTTGTCTCATTAGAACAACCATTGCATAGAGAAGATGAAGAGAATATTGCCAAGTTTGATTCACTTAGCGCTAGAGCCAACAGTTGTGACAAGCTGTTCAGCATCTCAGGTAGTTCTGGTAGTCTAGATCAGGTCATAGAGATTGAAAAAACTACCGAAGTCTTGCCTAGTCATCAGGCTGAAGAGCCGCAGCAGAGCTCAGAAGACTTTGGTTGCAAGAATATGGAGCATCTGAAGTCTGAAGATGGTGATACCTCTCATGTTAATGGCATGTAAGTTCTGTATCTTCGTTTTCTGTCTTTTTCAAAAGGTAGAGAAGGGAAGGACGCTTTTTTCTCTTATATCATATAATGGTGATATTTTACATGTTGAGACAAACCTTACTGAAGTCATTGGAAAGCTTGAGATGTGGCTTCTCGAAGATGAAGCGAAAAAAGCAAATTAACTTATTGAATTTCGTGCATGAACTTAGATGATTTAAGTAAGCCTTATTCATAGGATGCTCTTGTCTGTCACTGGTATTTTTTGTCATAGTTATGAAATCTTTTAGAGAGGTAAACCTGTTACTGATCATTAGTGTAGTGGAATGATCTCCAGGGGTTCTTCCCTGCTGGGCCTGCCAAGAGGGTGCTTTTTTAGTTTCTTACTTTGGGAGAAGAGCAAAGGTGAAAATGGAAAGAAGAGAAAGAAAAAGAAAGAGAAGGGGTTGTTGGGGGGGTTGTTCTGCTGGTAATGGTGTATGTACTCAGGTTTTAGTGCGTGCATTTTTCTTTTGTCCTATCTGTAAGGCTCGCCCTCTTATCTGATCATGCATGTCCTCATCTCTTCTGCAACTTTGACTCTATTTTTCAATCTACTAATTTTTATGGTGTTCATGGGTGCAATGCTCACCTGCATGCAATTTGTTCATGAGAATGCATGTGTTTAGTTCCTCATTACTGTCTTCTATAATCTGCTGGACTCAATATCTCTTTTGGTGTATTTGAATTTCTGTTGCTTGATTTATTAGGTATATTGCATCTGAAGGCCAACATAAACAAGCCCTCAAGGACAAAAATAATGTCTTTTTTCCTAATGATCACTTATCTGACAAAGAGAACTCAATTGCATTCTCAAGCGCGTCTTCAACTGATAGACCTCATACTCCCCAGCGTGCATCTCCACCAAGTTCCGCATTGTGCAATATGTCCACCTCAGATAGCAGTAAATTGACCCAAAGTAATGGAAGTGCAAGCCCTGTGGTCAGTTTGCCCCACAAAAAAGCTTTGCATGGTTTAGCTGATTGTGAAGGCAAACTTGAGTCCATGAGTCAACAACCAAGATCTGTGGGTAAGGGGAGTTATTCAGATGCTCACGCTCTGCTGTCATCTTTTGAGGCTGTGTTGCGGATCTTAACAAGAACGAAGGAGAGCATCGGCCGAGCAACACGTGTAGCTATTGACTGTGCAAAGTATGGTGCCACTGCTAAGGTGAGTTCTGATATTGATCAAAATTTCTTGATTATCTGCGTAAGCCTTTTTTAGAGGATTTTTCCTTCCTGCAAGTGTTGTAAAATTTATCATTCTAATATATCAGGTTTGTCGACCTTGATCACCATCATACTACTATAATGTAACAATATTCATGGTTGAGCTTTAGTTTTTATGAGTTTGAACTCTTTATCGTTCTGAGCTCATTTTGTGCAGACAAGAATAAAAATGAGTAAGGGTCAAACTTAGGACAAGATTTCTATGCTGCAAGTTTTTTCTTGAGTTGTTTTATCAAGGCCTCGTGTTCATTTCCTGGTGGGTATTGTGGGTTGGCTTTGAATGATCTTCGAGAGAGTTAGAAAGAAGAAAATGAACAGACCATTTTGTCTTTGTCTTCCCTTAAATATTATTTCTAGAATCCACTTTGGTGAAAATTTACAAAATATCTTCTGGCCTTTTGTTGTTGCGGATGTTTAGGTTTGGGGATTATTTCAAGAAATTTCACACAGTGCTGTCGTTCTAGAGTTCTACTGATACAAATTGTCATTGTGATGATAAGGAAATAACTCCCTTTGTTTTGTGTAGCATATAATGCACAGTGAATTGTCTAGTTGGGGCACTTTTTATTATGGTTTTCAAACTTTACAAAAGTATTAATTTATTTACCTATTTTGATATAATTTGACAAAACTTTTGTTTGTCATGATAAATATGTAGAGTTTTGTCTTAAGAGTGAAAGTATGATGAAATGATGAATTTTAGTTATTTTTAAAATTTTGGCTTACGAAAATCTTACTTGACTTCTTTGTTAGGTGGTCGAAGTGCTAGCTCGGAACTTAGAGAGTGAATTGAGCTTACACCGAAGAGTGGACT
Source organism: Eucalyptus caleyi (assembly GCA_014182885.2). NCBI lineage: Eukaryota > Viridiplantae > Streptophyta > Magnoliopsida > Myrtales > Myrtaceae > Eucalyptus > Eucalyptus caleyi. The sequence goes on along the minus strand of CM024476.2, from coordinate 40,956,695 downwards.
TGTTTTTTCTGGTTGATTCTATAATGCAGTGCTCCCGAGGTTTGAAAGGTAATAACCTTCTCTGCTGCCTATGTTTGGTGTCTCTATTGAACTTCTACAGTTCATGCTTGAAAAATTCACTTTGTGTCTTTGTGAAATAAACATGGTGAAAATTGGGTTGATTTGAATTTCCTAGGTGAGGCTGGTGGTGCATATCCATCAGCTATCCAGGCAGTATTGCCACGATTGCTGGCAGCTGCAGGCCCCCCCGGAAGTGCTTCACATGAAAACCGAAGGCAGTGTCTTAAGGTACAGGATTCTTTCTTTCCTTGACTTCTTTACCCTTTTGATGAATCAATGCTTGTGATTTTCCTTCTTTTTTGGTCTAATGGCTGGGGGCCTGGGCCAGATGGCAGGGGGTGTCTCTCTTGTTCCTTGGCCCTGACAACCCCTGCTTAAGATGGGATCTAATGGCTGGTTTGTTTGTCTAGCTGTTTTCTTTATCATGTTCTACCTATGGTTTTTGTGCATTCTAGGTTTTGAGACTTTGGCTAGAAAGAAAGATCTTGCCAGAATCTATCCTACGTCATCACATGAGAGAGCTTGATATGATGAGTGGTTCATCTTCAGCTGGTGCCTATTCTCGTCGCTCTTCGAGAACAGAAAGATCTTTTGATGATCCTATTAGAGAAATGGAGGGGATGCTTGTGGATGAATATGGCAGGTTCGTACCATTTTACTTGGGTGCATTCTGGTTTTTCCATCATCTTTGGTTGAAAATTAACAATATCACTTTACTGTCTCAGCAATTCAAGTTTTCAGCTTCCTGGATTCTGCATGCCTCGAATGCGGAAAGATGAAGATGAAGGAAGTGATTCTGATGAGAGTTTTGAAGCTGTCACGCCTGAGCACACTTCTGAAGCTCCTGAGCAGGAGATGGCTTCTACTATAGCCAAGCATAGACATATTCTGCAGGATGTTGATGTTGAACTCGAGATGGAAGATGTGGCTCCTTCTGAAGTTGAGATGAACTTGACAAATGGTATCGTGGGTTCAGCACAGAATCCACAGGATATTGAGCAACATCTTCCACCTGCCTTTGCTCCTCGAGACGTGCTCCCAGCATCTCCACCTTTGCCTTCATCGTCCCCTATTCAGCTTCCACCACCACCACCTCCTCCACTTCCACCACCGCCCCCGCCACCATCTCATCCACCATTCCACTCTGGCTCCACAATTTCAGATTGCCTCGCTGGTGGGGCCAATCATCATGTTAATGCAAATGCACACGTGAGTCTATACCACTATATACACTTTATTTTGCTTGGTTGCTTAGAGAACTGATAGGGTGTATTCTTTATCTGCTTATGCTTATATATCTTTGGATAAAAGGTAATGCTTTAAAAGTATTCTTCCTGTTGGTTTTTGGGCATCTCGGCAGAATCTTCAGGATAATATGGGACCACCAGCTTGTCACCAGCCTGTCACACCAAGAGTTGACCCTAGAGTGTCTGCTGGAGTCCATCTTCATGCTCCGGAGTGCAGAGACAGACAGAAGCATATGCATATATCTGATTCTGCAAGCTCTTATGGGAGGAGATCTGTGAGTAACAATAGCCACGATGCGGATGATGTTGCATGGAATCATAAACCTTATCCTATGAGGCCCCCTCATGCTGTCCCACCAAATCAATTCTCTTATGTCCATTCTGACCAGCGGGCCAGGTCTCGCAGGGAGGCTCCTCCGCCTTCCCATAGCAGGTTCCACTTTGCACATAATAGGGGCAGTGGGAATCACTACAATAATCATGAGAGAATGAAACCACCCCCATATGAGACCAGAGAGAACTGGAGATTTTCAGCACCTTTTTCTGGTTAGATTTCTCCCAGCATCGAAATCAGTCTTATAAAATTTATGTATTCCTTTTTGTTTCACTCTGTCTTAGTACAAATGTTTCTTTTTGCTCTAGGGCCACGATATCATGAGAAAGGAAAAAGCTATGGACCTGATCAGTATGACTACCCGCCATGTGAGCCAACAAGGTTCCCAAACCATGGATGGGATTGTCCTCCTCGGCCAATGAATCATAGAAATCATGTGCCATTTAGACCACCGCCTTATGAAGGTGACTTAGTTTCAGACTTCTTTATATTTTAAGTCTGTTCCTTGGATTATGTATCAACATTTCTCTGGTTGTTATGAGGACTGTATGTGACATTCTGATCGGATTTTCCAGCTCCCAGCTTTTGGCGGCCTAGATGATTAGATGGTGGTTAAGAAGACAAAATTGCAGGTATTTCTCATACTAACCCTGGTTTTGGGGGACTGTTCTCCTTTCCATCAGTGTGGTTTATAATAAATATTTTCCATCACTGATACAGGTGCAACCCCCTTTCGATCAGGGTTTAAAGGGTCTGATCTTGGTTGTTGTCCAAGACCGCACAAAGCAGGTATTTCCTGACAGGAGTTTGCAAAGGGTTGGGTATAGAACGGCATGCTTCTCGTGCCAAACTGTATATAGCTATAATTGTTATCATGTCCTTTGGAAGAAGGCAGCGAGCGACAACACACTGTCACATGTGAGGTTGGGGGTGGAGGGTGAGAGAGGTGAGGGCTGTAACTAACTCTTCTTAGGTTGAAATGTACAAAAATTTTGTACCCTCTCAACTTTAATTGCAGGATAAAAAATCAATTGTTTCCTGGAGCGCCTGTTGCCCCGGGCATCATTCCATAAACTTTCTCCGTCATTCCACATAGATGCAATTGAGATGGTCTTCTTCTCGGTTTGTAGTTAGTTTATCAAAAGGAGTGAGCTCGGCCTATTTTTGTGTATTGCTTGGGTGCAAAACGACAGATGGAATCTTGGCACATCTGACGAGTTGGCCGATTCATTGCTTGCTTTTGTTGGTGTGTGCCCTCTCACTGGTTTCTCATGCTACTAGGGTTGAGTGAAGCGAGAGAGGTCTTCTGTTTGCCGCTGAAGTGGTACGTACAACTGTTCCTTTCTGTTGTATCTTTGTCTGCCACTGGCGATGGACCTGCTGGTTGCAAGGTCTTTCCCTACTTGGGATTCGTGGACCATGCAATAAGACAATACGAAGAAGTAGGTACACCAAACATATAGGATGGGCGAACCAGACCAATCTCTGTTCAAATTAATCAGATGAAGATGTTTAGTGGTTGCATGATCTGGATTTCCGTATCACAACGTGCAGTCACGAATTACTTGTATCTGGCTATCTGTTACTAAGAATTATGTACGGAAAAAGATAGGGCTTGGGGTGGCTTGTGAGATACTCTAATGTTAGTGGGACGGGTTTCCAGATCAGACAGAGATCTGTTGACATCCGCCGTCTAATTCTCTCTCCCCACATAGGCAATTCAAGTGTAGAAAGGACCATACTGATGCGTCGCATTAGTGTCCTGCTGGAGATTTTCGTTTTTTCGCTTTCCCGAAGGGCCCGAGGACGTGATAAATTCGACGTGGTGGTTGACAAAGATCCGAATGACAAGTGAACTCAATCCGCCGTTCCAACGGCTAAAAGACAACTGAAGCGTCATTAAATGCGAGGCTTGTCCTTGTTATCGTTCAGACACAGCTGAGGTGACAGCGAAAGCCGAGGGATCACCATCTCGCGGGATCTCCCGTTGAAAAAAACGACGGAAAGAGGGGAAAGATTTGCTCCGACCCGTTGCAGGGCCTGCTGTCATATTAATCTAGAAAAGAAACGGTTACGGCTAGTGGCGGTTTTGTGTTCGACAACATAATCACTATGGTGTATCCGTAGAAATCGATCTTTTCTCCAAAGACTGAAATTCTAAAGCGCATGGCATCCAGGCCAACATGCCTCTGTATGAACCCACCATCACGGAGACGGGTCAAAAGTATCCTGTTCCAACATTTGTTTTCATACAACTTTCAAGATATTCATTTATAGTTTCAAAGCAAAAAATTTCATATAGTTTCAATAAAGCGAATGTCGTAGGAACACGCGAATGAAATTATAGAAAAAACGCAAGAAAAAGGGGGGGGAATAGATGGAGCCCAAGTCACGTACCAAACACTTCATGAAATCTTTGTTTTGACTTGGCCAACTCAGTCTTCTCGACTTGTTCTTGTCTAGAATCCTTTTTTAGGGATGGATTTTTTTTTTGGTCGGTTTTTTTAGGGAAGGATGACTGGATAAAAATAACATATGGAAAGAAAACAGCTGCAAAAAAGCAGAAAATGCAGTGGACCCCACGCGGCTTCCTCCGATTGGGAGCTTGCCAGTGTGATAAGGCAATTGGCCAACTCAGAGTCTTCTCGACGTGTTATCTTCTGTAATCGTTCCCTTACTCTTTCTATTCTTTCTCCTCTGTTTGAACCCCTCAGAGGAAAACCATTGCACACGCACCTCGCAGGAACTCTTGCTTCACCAAAAGAAGAGGGCAGACCCCCATTTTCCAGCTTCGTCAAGAAGTAAAAAGATGGGCGCTTCGCAGTCGGTCCCCGAGAAATCAATTCACGAGTTCACCGTCAAGGTAAAGTACCAGAAACTAACCTTTCTCTGCACTTGCGGTGATGGTGAAGATGACAGACTAATGAGGTTTATGGGCTATGGTGGGAGCAGGACAGTAGAGGGAAGGACTTTGACTTGAGTGCGTACAAGGGGAAGGTCCTCCTCGTTGTTAACGTTGCCTCCAAATGGTATGTCTCTTGCCAATCCCCTATTTCAGATGGGTTTTTCCTTCGATTTTTTTTTTTTTTTTGTTTGTTCTTGTGGAATGAATTTGTTTTTGTTGTTGTTGATTGGTTTGGAAACAGTGGATTCACGAACTCCAACTATACACAGCTCACTGAACTTTACAACAAATACAAAGACCAAGGTTGGTTTTTCTTTTTCCCCCTTATTTTCCTGTTCTTTTCCTTTTAAGCTTTTGGGTCTACTCCGTTTGGCAAATTTTTATAGGTTTGATGATAATTTTTTTGGTGATGTGCTGATGTCTGGGATTTTGCGTGCAAACGGTTACTTTGCTGATGAATTGAGGTGTATCGGATGGAGGAAGTTTTAGAAACCGGCACCAATTGGTTAATTCTATGCTTTTTGTTTGTTAATGCTGAGGATTTTATCTAAATTTTTTTGAAACTTAATGGCTAGATAAAATTCTTCGATTTCTTCAGTTCCTTAATGAGGGGACTAAGTTGTTGCGTTGTGGATTTGCTGCAAATGAAAAGTTGAGGTGTTGTTATATCCCTTGCTTATCATATAATTCCTTAGAGTACTTGCGTGTTGTTGGGTGCCTCAGGTCTTGAGATCTTGGCTTTTCCGTGCAACCAATTTTTGAAACAAGAGCCCGGAACAAGTCAGGATGCACAAGAATTTGCATGTACAAGATACAAAGCTGAATACCCGATCTTCCACAAGGTAAGAATTGCTGCTCTGCAATCTTACACTTTTAGTAGCTTTGAGTTGCGAGTGGTGTGGACAACTGTTTCTATATTATGTCACAATACGACTTTGGCAAAAAATAGTTAACCTTGCAAACTTATGATTGTCTGCCAGTTCATCCTGTACAGATGCATGAGTAAAATCTTATGTGCTGCTGCTACTACGATGTGGATTTTCTTGTTTGTATATGTTTGCCAAAGTTTACCGTTGGCCTGAGGAAAAATGATTTTTATTTGACTTAGTCTCCTTTGCGTTTAAATGCAACTAACTGTTACCTTTTATAGGTATGCTCTTAGCTAAATCTTTGTAGTAAATACTATGACAACCCTGAACCATAAGCATTCCAATCATGGTCCCTGACTTGGGTAACTTTTTCAGGAGTTTGTTGGCTGGTCCTTGACTCAAATTAATTAAAAGCTAGACGAATGTAATGACACTTGCTTAACACAGCAAACTTTGCTTCTTTGAATGTGAGCTGACGGTAGAGACAACATTTATTGTATTGATGATACTTGCTCTCTTGAAATCTATAATGGTAGGTAAACACGTCAGGTTTGGGTTTGGAATATTTATTGGTGATAGGTTAGGGCAAAAGTTGAAAGGAGTTGCAAACTTCAATCCATCAGATGTAAGGTATCAAAAGTTTGGTGTCCTACTCAAATGTGACCCCGAAATGTTGTCTCTGGGGTAAAACCTATGAAATGTTAGCTTTGTGGGGAAAAACCTCAATTGATAGCTATTGTTATGTCCATCAATTCTAGATTTGCCTTTTTGTTTTTTCCTTCTGGTTTTCAGATTGGCATCACTTGACTGCTATAGAATTTTCCTTCTTATTTTGCTCTATTTGTGATTATACTTGTTGACAATCTCTCTCATGTGCACCTATTATATATGTGATCTGTATGTAGCTTTGATAGTGCTGAATCATCTAGTTGCCTGACAACAGTTGCTGCATCCAATTAGCCAATGTGTTAAGTTGTTGCTTGATTCTAGGTACGAGTCAATGGACCAGACACAGCACCAGTCTATAAGTTCCTCAAAGCAAGTAAATCAGGATTTTTGGGTTCAGGAATAAAATGGAACTTCACGAAGTTCCTCGTTGATAAGGAGGGGCATGTCATCAGTCGCTATGGCCCAACCACCTCTCCTTTAGCCATTGAGGTACTCTTTCTTTCTCTCTTCACATAGATTCCCAGTTAGCAGATCATCTGCACACGTGCTTTTAGATCATTTTTCCTGGAAGAGAATTTATCACAGCCCCATGACAAATAATACAACATAACGCAGGCGGAAATAAAGAAGGCACTGGGGGAGGCATGATGTACCTTGCATTACACGATTGACCTGTTGGACATGTAAAAATCAAGGCTGCTGCTTTTTCAGTTTGTTTATATTTGTACATGTGTTTACAGGTTTTTGTGGCAGTATGCATGCATTTTGTGGCCATCTTTTCTGGTGTCAAATAATTGGTTAGGATGCTGTTTGATTGTCGACTGTATGACTTGTACTTTGTCATCACCATGCTCCAGACACTAGAATTGTCTGCCTCGTTTACCAGTTCAGATATGATGAGGTGGGTTATGGGAATTGCTGACTCTCTCATGCTGTTTGGTCTCGAGGGAAAACTAATAAATATTGTTGTAGGACGGAGAGGAATGAAGAGGCACAATTTAGTTATGCTGATGCTTGGATTGAGTTCCGAAGGAGTTGCAATCACATTTGACCTTTCCTTTTTCTTTTTTCTTTTTTTAATATGAAAAATATGGCCAAACTATGCCCTCCCAAAGGTCCTAGAGTGATAGATGAGGGTTAAATATCTCATGTAATTCACACACCTACTCTTTCGACAGAGAAAAGTTTGCTGTGTAAATTCTGTTATGACATACAAACGGGTTGAAAATCTCTGCTTGACGTGAGCATCATTCTTCGTAAGTTGCTAATCTGATCATTTGGCATAAAAAATTCAATTGGATTTAATCCAATTTTGACATTCCCATTTCTATACAAGAAAAAAAGGGAAAACATAGACCCATGAATTCTGAAATTCGCATACTCCCCTTTATCACTTAATCTTTTGCTCATAGAAGATTCGGCAAACAAGCTTCAAGCGAAGTTAAATAAAGTAAATGTATCTGCAAACTCTTCAATGATTGTACTGATACTTTCTGTACAGAGAAAGATTGACAAACCATTACCTTAAGCCACAAAAAAGGCAGAACATAGACCTTCGGCTGAAACCACAGGAGCCATATCATATGCACCACGACACGAGGAGTGGTATAAATCATATCTTCCGTACACATTACATATCATATTTACAAGTCGGGTTTACGATTCTCAGTTACCTTCGAACAATTCCCATCCTTCATCCTCCAGCTCCTTCCAACCAATGCAGGCTTCTTCCTCTTCGATAACTCTCTTTGAAGGCAAGCCAATGTCATCAATTGAGTTCAAAGGTCCTATGTTGTTTGGAATCTTTAGTGTTTTGCCTCGTTCAGGTATCGTATCAGTGGAAATACTGCTTATATTTGAGCTGGATGATGAAGATGTAGTACGACTGATCTTCCTCGAGGAAACGGATTTGCTCAACTGAACCCCCTATCGAAATTTTCTTTGAGTGACCTCACATCCTGGCAAATGAAATTCATCTCCCCTCTGCCGATGTGTCATTAGGGAATATAGCAAGAGGTCATTTGATATTTCGTACTAAAAAGAAATTGCAGGCCATATAACGTTATGCACATGAGACAAGCAATGCATCTTCAAGCATCCGCTTCAATGACTTCCGAGGTCAAAGTTGCTTACAGATCTACAAGACATAATCATAAATGACAAATCTCTCAAGTTGGTACTCTAGTTACTCTGGGCGATAGCTCTGAAAAGACAGATTACCTATCTTTTCTTTCATCTCGGGCGAAATAAGTTCGATTGTTAGTGAAACAACATAAAGCATATATCTAACGTGAGAAAAGAGTCCCTACAACTTTGTGAAGATATCTCTGGGATGAACACAGTCAATCAGTAGCATGGTGCAGATGGGTGGTTTGACTTCAGACTCTATGTGCTGGTTTACAAATCAATCTAGGAGATGAGGGGGAGTGGGGCTGCTAATGAACAAGGAAGAATTAATTAAAGCTTACAAATCAAGCATAACACAATCTTGATTACCCTAACAAAAGAAATTATAGTACGGTCATGTTTCCTTCAATCTAGGTTTGATGAAACTTCCTCCAACCATATACATGGAGGAGGGCTTTCATTAAAAGTTTGGTCACCTGCTTGTCACTCTTACTCACTAAAGATGCTTTCCTTAGTGCTCTATTATATCTTTGGTCAATTTTCTTCTAAAAGGCAAAGTTCAATCACGTTCAACCAAGAGACAGAGAACACACAACAAAAGATGATATAAAGGACTCAAAGCAGATACTCTTGGTCACTACATTTTCTTTTGTTCATTTTCTTCCTCTTTCTTCACATTTTCACTCAAGAGCAAGAGTAATAGTTAATTATCTTGCATCATAGATTATTCAAATTCATATCTTGAGTTCACTTCATATCTCGGTGGTTTTTCACTAAACAAAATAATTGAGGTAATGATATTTTACTTATGAAAAAATGTCCTCAGTGGCTTTTTTTTTTTTTTTTTGGTTATACTCGATTGTGATTATGACAAGATATCACTCAGACTACCATTATGCTACTACTAGGACATGGAGACTTGATGTTTGGGAAATTATTGTGTGTTTGGGTATACATTGCATTGGGGATGTTTCGGCCTTTTCAAACTTGGATTACATGGATATATATATGTCGATTTCGCTGGTATGTAACAGTTTACAAATAAGATATGTATTTGTTTATGATAAATGCAATGAGACTTGCCAATATGTTGTTCACTGAATGCCCAACTTATGGCTACAATGAAGTAGAAGTTTTAAGGGTGAAAGCACCATGACATTGGCAGCAGAAATGATGGGAAACAAGTGCATGGATTAATGTCACCTAGATTGGTTGGAGGAAATTCCCGGAAACATGACCCATAAAAGTAAATGACAGCAACAGAAATAACTTACTGGAGTGCATCAACAACACAGCCATGATCCAAGAGAAATGCTTGCAGCTGTTCCAAACATATAATAAAATTGCATTTAGTTGAGATATTTCCGTTGCTTTAATGTATACAACTATAATGGTAAAGCTTTTCTGCAAAGACCACCTTGTTGTTCTGTTCTTCCTCTTCCTGTAATAACTTAGACTCATGAAGCACCTTCTCCAGGAGAGCTTGCTGTTCAGCAAAAGCATGTTGAGCAGCAGCTTCTTTTTCAAGCCTTTCCTTCTCGGCAACTTTTTTTACATCCTCTGCTGCAGAAAGTCGAATTTCAAGTTCTTGGCGCATCTGCAGAAACATGGAACTGGCTATTAGAATGACAAAAAGGTAAAAGGGCTAATGTCAGAGTCGAACCTCGCCAAGTAATAGCCACACTCTGACACTCCATTACAAATGATACTCATCACTTATTCATCAAAGTCATCCTTTCGCATGGAAGACTGAAAAATAGAGGGGACGTTTGAAAAACTACAGAAAGGGTCAATTCTTGCCTCAGAGAATGACAAACTTAATGCTGTGGAAAAACAACCAAAATACATGCTGTGGCTGGGGGAATTTACCCAAGACTTTTCACAACTCAAAAATTCAGTCTTCAGGTTTCACCACCCGAAGAACTTGCAGGAACTGAGAATGTGGTGCTTTGATGACCGGACATCGGGAGAAAGAAGTTAACTGCCAAAACTTAATGCTGAGGAAAAAGAACCATACATGCTGTGGCTAGGGGAAATGCACCCAAGACTTTTTCACAACTCAAAAAGTGAGTCTTTAGATTTCATCAACCGAAGAACTTGCAAGAACAGAGAGCGTGATGCTTTGATGACCAGATAACGGGACAAAGAAGTTAACTAACAAAATTATGTTGTCTAGCTGGAGTAGCAATGAACAAAAAGAAGATATCATATACTGATCAGAACTCAAGCATACTGCAAATTTCAATAATAATGTGATTGTGCATTTGGACTTTTCTTGAAAGTACTTGTGTGTCTCTGCCTGGATTGCTTTAAGACGAGGGCACAAAAAAAAGAACACTTGTTGTCCATCCCATGTGGTAAATAGAAGCTTAAACTCTAGCAGTGATAGACTTCATGATTACATTTTGATTGTATCCAAACCATTAAACGTGTCTGCATGACAGCAACATGAAAAAATGGCACAACTTCAAAACAGGCAGCTCAAGGTCAACAGGATTAAACAACAGTGAAAATTGAATCACCTGAACAATAATTGCAAGGGATTTGTCCCTTTCATCCAACAACCTGAGTAGATGGGATTGAAGCTCCCTTGCTTCAGTCGATAAAATAACTCTCTCTCCATAAACCTCGGCTGCATGCTGCAAATGTGGAAAATAAATTAGCTTTATGTTCACTTTAAAACAATTCAAAGGTTCAACAAGATGTAAATAAGAAACTAACAACCATATCATTTGCTTCCTTTGCATGCACTAACATCCGTTTGAGTTCCTCAATCTTCAAGTAAATATCAATTCCCTCCGAAGAAGCTTCCTCTTTAGCTTGTTTTGCAACTTTCTCTTTTTCTTCAACTTCTTTCATGAGGTTGACGACCAAATCCATCGCTGAGAAAAGGGTAGTCTGCAGCATTGAGCACTGATAAATCATTCTAGCTTGATAATAATAGATAAATAGTGGCATTAGTCCCTAACAAGTATCTAAGGTTTAACCGGATATTACTTTGTATGCTTTAGCATTCTCAATGATCCATTTGATAAGTTCATGAATTTCGCCAGAGTAGGTGTTTTCAACTTCAAGGGTGGCTCCTCTCCAAAGTAGTGTTTCAAGGCAGCATCATCTTCTTCTGCTTTTTCACCAGTATTGTTACTAACAAGATTGATGGAATCAGCTTCCAAATGACACTTTAGAGCTACTAAAGGATGCTCAAATGCCTGCTCACAACCAGATTGCCCTGTCTTTAGAGAAGTGCTAGTCAAAGTTAATTCTGATTGATGGCTACTTTCACTTTTACTTATGTCACAATCATCCGCCCAAGAGCCACAAGAACCTCTTTGATTAAACTTTGCATCTGTGATTGTTAAGCTAGAGACGTCACTAGATTTAGCTGGCCCAATGTGCAAAGTCTTCCCACGAGTGGCAAGTGGCTGATTAGTTGTCCCCAGCAAAATCACTTCTGCACTTTCAGTCAGGCTGTGTGGTTTCGGCTTAGCAATTAATTGGACATCTGGATCTTGATTAGCCTCAATTACTCTGGTTACTTGCACTTGATCTTTCTCCAATGCGATCAGTTCTTCGGTCTCAAATGCTTGACCTCTCTTGTCATTGCTGTGGGAGGTAGATGCCTCCTGACTGTTTCTTGGATAATTTCCAAGCAGACTGGTATTGCTAGATATAGTATTGCCATTTCTGCTAGCTGCTTTTGATTCTGAAGAAGCTGCATTTGCTTTCTTAGGCATACTTTGGCACCTCGATAAAGAGCTCGGTTGGTCAGATCGAACTTCACATTGGCATGACAGAATAATTAGTCAGACATCTAAGGTATCATTCTATCAAGATCATTCATGAGAACAGAAGTTATAAGCAATGAAAAAAGAACAAGATAAAACGCCACTTATTGTGTACATCTGTAAAAGTACCTTAAAAATTGAATTAACTATTGGAGGGAAAATCATGTGAAGTACAGAAATGACAATTAAAGATGGTTTGAACATCCAAATGGAAATGAATCTAGCTATCACCTTCTCCATCAGATAGATTAAGTGATCCCAGATATTGAAAGGGGGAACTCCGGGGCTTTTCCTGCACTGAAACATATGGAAGAATTTCTGAAAGAACAACCTCAACAGCAGCATCCGCATCCTTAGAATTTTCAATTGCAACTGCCTTCAACATGCGAGCATCAAGCTGTATCAAAAGAGAAATATGTGTTATACTGCAAGAACATAAGGAAGAACTCGAAAGCATCATTGATCAAACTCGAAAGGAAGTCCTTCAAAAACTCTAATACTCTAAAAGTTCAAGGGAGCTGCAGTACCTCCTGAGATCCAAAGGCCACAAAAAACTACATTAGGAGAAACCCTACTTGGATTTCTTAAACTCTCCATTCTCTACAAACACGAAGTAAATTACTTTTCTGTTCCATCTTAAACTTCACAACGTAACAACGGTATGAACAAACACATAACATTAGTTGTTCACCACTCCCCACTGGCCATAACACTGAAAGAGTATAATCATTAATGATATGTCTTGACTGGACTGCCAAACACTAATCCTTCCACTAAAAGAGACCAAGTCCTCACCTGTGGAAATAGCTCCTGCAAGCACCGATATACAGTAGAGAAACCCATTATCCCAAAGCTTCAGAACTGCAAGATGGCAGAATGTCCAGGAAAATTGATCAAAATCATGGACGTACACCGGCAATTCGATCATCAATGTTCAATATTCTCATTGCAGCCCGGCCAAATAGCAAATAAAAGGACAATCCAATCATCAATCATCAATTTTCTCGTTGCAGCCCGCAAGTGGTGAACAAAAGAACTCGGCTTTTTTCTCTTATGATTCAAAAGGGTGGGGAAGGACGGCACAGGCTTAGCAAAGCAAACCCGTTGATGTGACACCCACAGAGGGATGTTCGGTTTGATGGGTCGTCAGGGCATGAGCCTCCTGAGACCGACCCACAGATTAATCAACAAAAAAACGATGGAAAGTAGCAACGCTGAGGTCGAGAATAAAGCTGTTCTACCCCCTCAACAATAATTCATGGCCATGCCACAGAAACAGTAAATGGGAAAAAAAACAAGTGGAAAACTTTTGAAAAAAATAAATAATGGTTGCAGCTTTACAATCTCAAAATGGAAGTGATCGCAGCAACCCAGTCGAGCGGCGGTGCCAGCGAGGAGCGACAGAGGAGACGCGACCGCTCTTCGAATTCGCATTCCTCGAAACATCAAACGAAAGACAAGAACGATGATGACACGACATCCCACGAAGGATTACAGATAAGACTGCTGAACCGAACTGATGCTCGGATTCGTCACCATAGAAACCGGGGGGAACAAAACGAAGAGTGCAACAACACGCGAAAGCTTTTACCTTTTCCGTTGAATTTCGCGTTTGCTTTTTCTCCGACTTCCTTTGGGGTAAGAGTAAAGAAACAACTTGGTGAGGAAGGCAAGGAGGGAGTTTATCCAGTCTCTCTTTTTGTGGTGCAATGCTTGACATCAATCATTTCAGGCCTTGACATCAATCATTTCAAGCAGTATTGTGCTGCAAAATTTTGATGTTTGGTCATCTGGCGCAAACAATCCGAATCGAGCCGATACGTGGACAAATTTGATCTCGGCTTAACTCTTATGTCGGTATTCATAATTCAACTTAAAACTTCGTTGCGCTGGAGCCCGACTTGACTAAAAAGTGTAGATTTTTAAGCTCGGATTTCATGATCAATTTACGAATGAATTTGAGTTTTAGTTTGAGTATAATATAACTTGCCTACTATATAATTTGAAAGATTGATTTTAATTTATTTATTTATTTTACTAGTAATATAGTTGGGCCGATATATTGTCAAACTCAAGATTGAATTGACTAGCATACTTGTCAAATTCGACTCCAACTCAATCTACTATCATCTTTCCAGCTCAACTCTATGCGACAATCGTCAACTTATAAAAATGAAGTTGAGCATGAGTTCAATAAACTCCAATGCCGTGCAATTTTAAAGGTATTTGTGCCTTTATTTATATAATCATCATATAATTCTAAAAAGATAAGAGCTTAATTAGATTCGCAAACTTATTGAAATGCGTGTCGACCAACTCAAACTTTAACTTGACAAGATACTCAAGCAGCATGAGTTAGGCTTTAAACAGACGAGTCGGTCTCAAAATATTATCCAACAAAGTGTGAATTATTCTAAAGTAGCTCGACTCATTTTCACTTTTAACGGGATTGCACCCTTTTCCTTCATTGAGTGAAGTCATGTCATGAAAGTGTCTTTTAAGTATCCCACAAAATTGCACTCTAATTCCACCGTGGCCTTCTAATTTTTTCATACTTTCAAAAACTGGGGCTGGGGAATCCTCGACATATCTGAAATTTTTTTCCATTGGAAAATGCACCGGAACATAGCCATAATCGATCAAATTCTCGTGGAATTCACAATGGAGCTCGTGAAATCTATGGTCCTATCTTATTCGTCATTCAGGATTGAACAAGGTCGGAGAAAATCGGTGTCTCAAATTATTAGGCCACTAGCTCGTGGGGGCAATGTTGATGATCTATTATTATTATTATTTATAGAGCTTCTTTATTGATCAATCCTTTTCTAATTACGATTTGATCATGAGACTCATTACTACCTTTCATTACTACCTTACCTGCGTAAGATCGATAGGATGCTAGGGACAGGTCGGAAATCACTCGGCCTCACTGCAAAATTGCAAGGACGGAATTGTAAGATAAAAACGGAGGGGGAAAACTTAGGGATGGGCTCCCCAATCGGGGGTTAGTTTCAGAACTCAAAAGGAACAAATCTAAGCAAAGTAATGACATGAATGGTTCTCGCATCGCACGAATAATGTGATTTTGCGCTTGTATTTAGATAGGAATTTCTCAAGATGCAAATACATTGAGATGCATAATATTACACCGTCTACATGATATGGGAATTGCATGTCGAATTTATGTAACTTGTATACCAAAGCAAGACATACGACATTATGAAGTGCCTTGTAATCATTCAAGCAGGGGCAAAATTATCAAATAAAGTTATAAACGCATTGTACTAATTTTAATTCAATTTTGAACTTTTCAATTTGGCCAATTAAATATTTTGATAATTTGTTTACTTAGCCATTATGATTTTGGCTAGAAATTATTAACCTGGATGTTGGCCATCCTACATGATACAACTAGCTTTGATATTAATAAATTTTGCAATTTTGTAATTTTTTTTTTAAATTTTATTATTATTTCTCTTCCTTTTCTTTTTATGAATGGCAAGAGTAGTAGCTCCCACTCAGGCCATTGCTAACCATGAGTGATGGTTGTGACGTCCTCACTAGCCACAATGGAAAAAGATAAAGAAAATCCAAAAAAAAAACTACCGACGTTCACATCAGTGATTTTCGACAAAAAATATCTCAAATGACTAGATTAGTAAAATATTAAAAATTTTAAAACTAAATTAATCAATTGAAAGGTTTATAATTGAATTAATATTCATACAATAATTTTAAGATTTTTTTGGTAATTTTCCCTTTAAGCAAGTGATGCATGCTCCTTATGGGCCCGTTCGTCCTTTGAGTCAAGCCCAATTAACATAATAACCGACATGGGTGGATCCGACTTCTGACCAAATGGCTCCCCTGATGGGCTGCTAACACGACCCCACATGCCCAACAAGTTAAGACCCGAGGCCGGACCTAAATATGTTTCCTGTCCACGGCTTGAGCCCACATAGGCCCGCCCACGATTAGGCTCCCATGCCATGAATTCGTATTGGCCCTGGCCCGTTACGCCCATACCCGGAATTTCTGTCCTCGGAAGAAGTAAGGAAGAGAATTCAGTTGACCTCAATGAGAAAGGCGGGCACTTGGCAGCTTAACGATAAAGGCAAAAATGAAATTAATCATCCAAAGGGGATGACCAAATTCCTAAACCAAGAGTTAACCGATTCTCTCCTTACAGCACAACAACCTCGGTCCTCGCTCTCTTTGGCCATTCTCATTTCATGTCACCCAAGAAACATCTCTAGATTAATGTGAAAATGTGAAACCCGTGAGTTCATGAGCATATAAATCGGAACTTTACATACATACATTTTGGAGTACCCTGAAAACCAAGAAAAGACAGGAGGACTAGACTCTTTTTGTGTTGGCTTGTCGTTTGGTTTGCTGCTAATGAGAGTGGCCATGGGAAGGACTAGCTTCGCCACATTGATGCTCTGTGCGGCGCTAGCGTCAGCGCTCGTGGGTTATTCGGGCAGCACCTCCTTGCAACAGCCGACGCCGAGCTTGATGCCGTTGCCGCTCCCGTTGCCACCGCCGCAACCCCCCCAACCGCTCTGCGCCTCCCAGTTCGCCCTTGTGAATCATGCCTGCTCTATGATTATGCCGAAACCAGCGCCCCCTCCAGCTCCCCCGTCCCCACCTCTAACCCCACCCGGCCCACTGCCTCCACCGCCCTGCCCCGACGATGAAAGCCAGCGTGGGCATGGGCATGGGCACGGTAATGGGCACCACCACCGGACTTGTCAGGAGCATCGACATGGGCGCGGACACCACCACAGGCACCGGCATGGTCGGCACGGAGGCGAGCCTTCCCCGGCAGAGCAAGACTGCTGCAGGTGGCTGAAGGAGGTGGACTCAGAGTGCGTGTGTGACTTGCTGGTCCACCTGCCCTCGTTCTTGACCCGGCCAATTCATGAGTACACCGTAACTGTGGCCGACTTGTGCAACGTCACTTACTCCTGCGGCGGGAGACTCCATCCGTAATTCGGGTGAAAAGCAAATTAGTTTTAATTAATGCGCTTTTGGAGTTGGATTAGTGTCATGTCTTATCGTCGATCTTGTTCTTGACAAAGAGCGTTGAGGGTTTTCTCTTTTGATATTGCGCATCACTAGTGTAATTACCTCTAATATTAAAAATGGCTACTCGAACTATACTCTGGTTGCTATTGGATTTAAAGGTTGTCTTTGCCGAATTATCAATTATTGTTTGACAATGATCTTTTTTTCCCTCGGGGGACTATTCTATATTCGTACAAGACTCTTTTTTGTATGTGTGTATTCATATGAAAGAACAACAAAATGGAGGAGACTCACAAATTTGAAGTGCTGATTCATACTTCAGGCCTTTAATTCACTTTTTAATCACGAGAAACTCAATCGGTTTATATCCAATCACAATATATCCCAATAACGAGGTTATCTAGTCAAACTTGATCAAAAGAGTGATTTCGCTAATTATGTGATTAGTTGATTAATTATTCTCAAAATAATATGTGTTTTAGACCTTTTTTCATCACATTTAAATCTTGAAAATGTAAAATCTTGCCACCCATTCAATATTATGGTAAGTCTCAAAACCAGGTTACCAAAGCATGTAGTTGGTTATGAGACTTACCATGTGGCAACCTGTTTAGTCATGGACATTTCACCCACCCTCACCTCAAACGCAGAAGGTTACTATATTTGTCTACTCGGTGATAGCTAGGAATGAAATCTTGATGTGGTGTCTACCTTCACCATCATAAGGCCCACAAATTCCCCTCTTCATCTTTGTCTTCCAGGGGAGGAGGGAATATGAGGATGACATTGCGAGTCTCTTACCCTAGGACAATCTCCTATCTATTTCTTCCTTTTGAGCCTTTTAAGGACCCTCTCATGTCCATATCTCATCAAACTTGATCAATAGAGTAATTATGCTAATTATGTCTTCGGTCGATTAATTATTTGGAAATTATCATGCGTGTTTCGATCTCTTTTCATCACATTTAAATCTTGAAAATGTAAAACCTCACCACCTATTCAATATTATAGAGTTGTTGAAAATGGAAACTTGTGACATATCGGTATGATCTCATGATCTAATGAATTTCTATGGATTCCATAGCCTAGTCACAATGGGCTACGATGTCTTATTTTTCTAAGTTTAGAACCTAAGCTCGAATTCGCTAAGTGTGCTACCCAAATGCGATTTTTTGTTAAAGTAAAGTGAAGATGAAAGAGGGCAGAGGTGTAAGTTGACTTATCGACTGACAAATGATATATACTTTCTTGACTTCTTTTCTAGAAATAGAGTTAGTAAATTGTGGAAGCATAGATTAATCAAATAAAATTACACTTAGTTATCGGCAGGCTCAATTCGAGCCTATCTTGGCCCGAACTTCAAGAGGCCTTGGCGACCTCACACCCCAACCCAAATTGTAAGAAAGAAATTAGGTCTTGGCACTCGAGCCTATCTTGGCACTTGGTTAAAGTGCCCAAGCTAGACCTGTAAGAAAGCATTGGCTGGTGTGGCCCGCCCACATGGGCAATACTTTTATATCTAACTTCTTTATTTGACAAAAGGTTAAATGAATAACGGAAAATGAATATAAAATGTACTCACAAAAAAAAAAAAAAAAAATGTAGCACTATAGAATTGACAAATAATAATTGACTTAAAGGCTCTGTTTGTCTTGTGAAAAATGATTGATTCTAAAATGAATTTCGTATGATTTTATTTTATTTTATTGAAATCAAATAAAATGAATTATGAGAAGCAAATGCAAAACTATATATTTGAAACAAAAAATAATTAACTTAAAGACTCTGTTTGTCCGGTGAAAAATAACCGATTCTAAAAATATTTTCCTAAAAAAGATTTGTGACGACCCCAACACGTCACAACTACTATAGAATCACTAATGCAATTATCCTTTATGTTTCGCTTTTTCTTAACCACACGGAAGGGTAAGGGGACTAAAGTAATTCTAGGATTCACGCGGCTTCTATGAATGGACAACTATACATACATTCAGGTTGGTTATAGTGGGGAAATTCGAAAGGTCGGTACTACTAACTTCACTATGCTATACATCGATCACCCCTTCCCAACCTAGCTGTACAAGTGGTCACCTAAACCCTGGCACTTGTTTTTGTCAAAAATCTTCCTAGCACCAAAAACTTGCTTCCTTCCTACCTCCTGTCTAGGTTGTAGGGCTACCTTAGTCTTCGGGCCAATCAATGAATAGTGAGATGGACCCATCATGCGCCCGTTGACATGGGCATACATCTTGACAAAACCGAGCATGATCTACCCCGTTGGGGGCCCTACAACCACGACCATGCTAGATTTGATCCGGATAAAAATAGTACCCGGAAAACTGAGGTCTACAAACTTATCATCTTCCTATTTTGAAGTCTATCGGCATCCCGTAACAGACCATATGGGAGGTAGGTGAAATCGACATTCTACTAATTTGAAAAAAGAAATCAACAACTAGTGAGTCAAAACCCAACAAGCAAAAGGTCCACCGGTCTATACTATATAAATCGATCATCATACTGACAAAAGAAGTCTTAATAGAAAGTTTAGTAAATCACTTGCACATCAACTTACTTGAGAAAAGTACATGACAGATGAATACAAGTAAAAATTTTTCCCAACAGATAATTAGTAGTTCAATTCAAAAATATTAGTCATATTCAATATAAATTCATGTTGCCATTATCATCCAGGCAACCACGTTACCTCCTAGGCATCTTGCACCCATTTAGCGTCGCGAGGACATTTGGGGGAATTGCATTACACCCTCTAGGCGTCTGGAGGAAACCAGTTACCTCTTCAAGCATCCTTACTATACCCTGAGGCATTGTCGTCATAAGGACCAATGGTATTCTCAGTTACACCCCCACACTATGATGTGACAATTCCATAATCCAATTAAAAGTAATTTATGTTGAAAGTGCTAGTACGAACACCTAGAGGGGGTGAATAGGTGTTTAAAATAAATCTTGGCAAATAAATACGGAATAAAATAAAGTTCAGGAAAGAGAATAAGAACACAATATTTATAGTGGTTCAGCTTAATCTAAGCCTACGTCCACTCTCCCAGGCTAACAACCTTCTTGGCTGGATTCCACTATGCAATCAATGAGAGATTATAACTTTGAGTGCAAACACTTAGTGGTAGATCACACTATCTCACTAAGTCACTCTTTTGGTATTTCTCTCACGATCACAAACGTTTAAGCTCACCAAAGACAAGTGTATGATTAGGTCGCTCAGACTTTGGAATTATAAATTATACGCTCTGTCTCTTACTTGCTCATCGGTCTTTCATTTCCTTAAATACTCCTCCACTTCCAAATTAGCCGTTGGACAGTATCTTGAGGATCATCTTCCAATCTATCAATTGGACAGCTCTGTATCTAGAAGATTTGGTAGCCGTTGAGTGACAAAAGTAGAATCCCAAATTGATTCCGATCGCCCATACAAACAGAATCTTGGTTTCTATAAGTAAAGCTCCTTCGTATAGAAAGTTCTTGTCTTTAAGATCCAATTGTCAATCAAATAGATTGAGTCAATTAAATCAATCTTGATGTGGAATCCAAACCAGATCACTAGCCGTTATATGATTGGGCTTGAGTTATGTTCTGTCGAATTTGAATGTAAAGTCAGAGAGCCATAGACTTTACAATCTAAGTCTGAGTGCAATAGACTTTACAATCTGAGTCTGAACATATTCTGCTTCAGCATAGAATTTGTCTTCTAGTTCAGCTTCAGCATAGAGTCTGTCTTTTGGTTCTTTCTTTTACACTATCTATCATTTGCATAGCCTATTACTCAACCATCAAATACATTAGTAACCTTTGATTTATTTTGTCATCTTTAAAATATCATAAGGGATTTCCCTAAAATATGTCACTACTATCCAGGGACTCGAGCACGTATCTAATGAATCATTAGTCATTTTTATTTCCTAGACTAATATAAACTCGCCTGTGCGATATTTGATGAATTGTCAAAAGACTCTCGCATCCTAGGCTATAAACTAGCCTTATAAGGCGTTTCGTGCGCCTTTAGAAATGATAGCTATTGCCTAGGCAAATGAGTTTTAAAAATTATGAAACTTTAATATGAGGTAAATAGGATTTAGAGGGAAATTTTTCATGAAGGATTTGTAGTATGATATAGCTCATACAGTACCAATAAATTTTGCAATCTAGGCCCAAAATAGTCAAAATTTCTAGAACGAAATTGAGTGGGAGAATAAATATTTCACCAACCAAATGAGACCAAAAAATTATGGAAACTTAATATGTGGTAGCCTAAGACGTGCTCTACAACTTTTATGAGGAACACATGTTAGAATTCTAGACCAAAAAATCTATGTAAAATGGAAAACAAGAAGAGGTCGCTCCAGCGGACCCAAAAACAAATTTCCAACCCGAAGTTTTTCAATATATTTTTTTCGTATGAAGTCTACTAAAATTAAAGTATGTTGTAGAACAACCAATAAGGGATGACTTTTATGAAGAATGCCTTATGAAATTTACACCACATAAGTCGGTACCGAATTAGCAAAATTCGGGGTTGGGCTGGGATCCGAATTTATATTTAGTCTTAACACAAATTTAATTCAAAATTTCAACCACCTCAGCCCCTATAAATGCTAAATATCGACCAACCATACTCCCATGACCCAATCATGAGTTCAACTACTTTGAACTCGATAATGTACCTAGGTAACATAGTCGAAACCTTCGATTAAATGAAAATCTAAACAACGTTCATGAATTTCTAGGAAACTATCTTCGTTGAATAACAATTGATTGACATAGGATAGAACATAGGATATCTACTTGCCTCAGGTCTTAGAGTACTACAACTGTAGTTTGGCAGGATGGGTCGTGGTTGACGGGGATGGTGCGCGCGGCTACAATGGTGAGGGACGGTCTTCGGCGGTTTGGTGGTCTTTTGGGAGCGATCAATGGAAGGAACTAAAATTGCTTGACTTCAGTGCTTCTAGATTGTTGGCTGTGACCCAAAAATGAGGAGAAGGGCTGAAGATGAACTTGAAGGCGTTGGAAAAAAATATTATGATACATAAAATAATAATAATTATTGGAAATACATTACAAAAGATTAGAAAATAAAAAGAAATGTTTGAGGCATGCAAACACTGTCCTTAAGGATAATTCCGCCATTCGGAGTAAGTAACTTGGTGCGTAAGATTTTAGCGGCTATCCTCCCAAGATACAACAGACCTTCCTCTATACTCCACACTGAATATTAGAAGGAAATATAACAACTTTTGTGTATAACCCAACAAAAAGAAAAAAAGGAAAAATATGAGAACATATTGTATCTTCTAAGATTGTGGTTTGAAGTTAAATTTATATTTAAACAAGGAAAAGAGAGAGCTGTTAGGAGATCATCATAAATCAATTGGTAATTAAAAAGATAACCGTTATAAATTAATAAAGAGTTTATGAAGTTATAAATCAAAAGTTATAAAGCCGTTAGACGACCGTTATATGGCCATTAGAAAACTGTTACAAAAATGATGACTTTCATAACAATCATTATTTCTAAATATTTCAAAACTACTGATATATCTAACATAAGGTATTGGGTGGTAAAGATAGAAAATGAGTAACGGCATCCCTCTCTCTCCCCGTTTTTATGTCCTCCCACAGTCAACATTGCGCTCTCTCTCTCTAGTGGTGATTTTTGTTGACTTAGCATCTCACTTTACGCCAGTAAGGATGTGGCTTGGTGTTGTGGCTTGAAGTGACATCAATGAGAAGTCCACAAGTCTTTGTGAGATGAAGAGGCATGGCATCGATTTGGCGTTCTACAGGAAGGAAGAGTGAAAGGCGGTCTTCGTGCCATTGAGGAAAGTCAACGAAGTTGTTAGCCATCAGAGTAGGCCATCGAGTAGTCCTTGTGGTTGTTGAAGGTAATATTGACTAGAGAGCCGTGTGACGACGCACGATGGAACCAAACATCGGAGTTGTTAACAACAAGTAGTAGTGGTGGCTTGATGATGTAGATGTGTTTCAAATGAGAAGGAATTGGTATTGCTTGGTGACGATGTGGTGGTAGTACGAATGGTGTAGTCTGTCGATGAGCTCGTCAACGTGGCATGGACCATTATGCATTTGGGACCCCTTTTTCTGTCAAGTGAAATTTCGGATGTCATAAATCTCCCTCTCTTAGAGAATTTCGTCATCGAAAATAAATGTTCAACACTTTCCATTGAAGAGATGTGGGTACTTTTGCCTCATTTTCTCCTCACTTCCCCACACGGCATTTTTTATGTCGTGGTGTCACCACAATATCTTGACAAGTGGGATTACCTTTGTTCAAAGAACTTGCTTCTTCCGATCTAGTACCTGCACTAGCTCTTTCACGTATTTCACTTTTTCGTCTACTTTGATGACCTCGTGATCTAGTATATGTGCAAGGTTGGGTTGACACTTTCTTAGCATTGGCACGTGGAAAATATTGTGTATATTCAATAGCTTAGGAGGCAACGTCAATCAATAGGCGAAATCCCCTATTTTTTCGAGGACTTTGAAGGGTCCAAAAAATCTCAGGCTCAACTTGCCTTTCTTTCCAAATCTTAATACGCCCTTTATTGGGGAACACCTTTAAGAACACATGATCTCCCGTGCTAAATTTCAAGGGTCTTCTGCATTAATCCGCATAACTCTTCTATCGACTTTGGGCTATCCTAAGTCGACTTCTAATGACCTCCACTGAATTTGAAGTCACTTGTACCAAATCTGGTCTTGTTAATCTCCTCTTGCCCACCTCATTCCACCATATCGGAGTCCTGCAATTTCTTCTATATAATGCTTAGAATGGGGCCATACTGATGCTTTGCTAAAAATCATTGTTATATGTGAACTCCACTAGGTGTAACTTCTCATCCCAATTTCCTTTAAAATTGATCATGCAAGCCCTAAAATATCTTCTATTACTTAGATTACTCTTTCTGTCTGTTCATTTGTCTACGGATCGAAGGTGATACTAAACTAGAGTTTGGTCCCCAATGTAGTTTGAAGACTTCGCCAAAAATTTGAGGTAAATTTCGAGTCTCGATCTGAAGTGATGGTCACGAGGACCATGTAGGCATACTATATACCTCACATATATCCCCATGTATTTGTCCATCGAATAATCCATATGTACTACTAAGAAATGAGTAGATTTGGTTAGTCGATCTACTATTACCTAGATAAAATCGTGGTCGATTGATGTCCTTGGCAATCTTTGTATGAAATTCGTCATTATGTGCTCCCATTTTCACTTAGGAATATCTAATAGTCTCAACATTCTAGTAGGCTTGTGATGTTCTACCTTTACTTGTCGGCAAGTCAAGCACTAGGATACGTGCTTAGCAATATCTGCTTTCATAAGATTCCACTAGTACTGTTGCTATAGGTTTCGGTACATCTTTATATTTCTAGGGTGGATACTATAATTACTTCTATGTGACTGATAAAATTTCATTCCATATGTCAGCATTATTGGATACTCATAGTCGTCCCTAGTGTCTCACGATTCCATCCTCAGGAACTTGGAACTCTGGTCTTTCCCCCGATAATATCTCTTCTCAAAATTTCACGATTTCTGGATCTAACTGTTGTAATGTTCTAAATTTCTAGATAATTTCCAGTTCAATTCTCAGTGCAACCAGTACATTGGTGAGATGGTTTATTTCTAACTTAAACTCCAAATTGGCTATTGTCTCTAATAATTTCGATTCTCTTTTCCTAATACTTGCCATGCTGATTGTCAATTGCCGATTGCCAATTTACGACTAAGAGCATCCGCTACCTTATTTGCCCTTCTATGATGATATAGTATCTCACAATTGTAATCCTTCGATAGTTTCACCCATCTTTTTTGTCTCATGTTTAATTCCCTTTGGGAGAATAAGTACTTCAAATTTTTATGATCTGCATAAATTTCAAATCTCTTCCCATGTAGATAATGTCTCCATATCTTCAGTGCAAAAATTATTACATCCAATTCTAGGTCGTGAGTTGGATAGTTCAATTCATAAGGTTTTAACTGCCTTGATGCAGAGGCTATGATCTTTTCATGTTGCATCAAGACACATCCCAACGCCTTGTGGGAGATATCACTATATATCGCAAAACTATTAAATCTAGAAGGAATAATTAGTATCAAGGCCATGGTCAATCTTTTCTTGAGCTCCCGGAAGTTTTGCTCATATTTATCATTCCATTCAAACTTTACGTTCTTCCTAGTCAATTGGGTCAATGGGCCTTTGAGTTGCGAGAATTCTTCTATAAACCTCCTATAATACCTTGCAAGTCCCAAGAAACATCATATATCCGTCGGCATCATTGATCTTGACCAATTTACTACTATCTCGACCTTTGCTAGATCCATTGAAATTCCTTCTCCTGATACCGCATGGCCCAAGAATACCCCTCGGTTCGATTAGAAATTCTTTAAGAGTATGTAGTATTATGCTTAGGGCCTGTTTGGTAACCATCCAAACAGTGCCAGATTTTGATTTTGTTTTTTTTCCGGGAGTAGTTTTGGAACAGAACCGTGTTCGGTAAAATTTTTGTTCTCGAGAACAAATTTCTAATTTTTTGTTCTCGGAAGTCGATTTGGAACAGAATAAAAAAGAAAAAAGAAAAAGTTGATTCTTGTTTCTGGGAACAAATCTAAGAATCAATCAATTTTCTTCTTCTACTTCCCTTTTATTCTTCTTCATTTACTGCCACCATCGTGGTTGCCATCCGCCGCCCACCGCCGCTGGTTGTCGGCAATCAGTTCCGCGAGCTCACAAAAGGCTCGCCAAGGTCAGGGCGAGGTCTGGCGAGCTCGTCGGTGGCCAGGCGGGCCTTACCCAGCCTCTGTGAGGCTCGCCCAGCTCTAGCAAGGCTCGTCTGGCCACCGGTGAGGTTAGGTGAGCCTCGCGATTTGACGAGGTCGAGCCTTATCGGTGGCCAATCGAGCCTCGCCAGTGGCCAATCGAGCCTCACCGAGGGCTGACGACGCTCTAATGAGGTTGTCGGCCTTCATTTGGCCAGTCGCCGGTCCACTTGAAGAAGAGAGAAAGGAAAAAAAAGAAAAGAAAAACAAGGAAAAAAAGTAAAATATATATATATACATATATTTAAAAATTAGGGATAAGTGCTACATAAGTTGTAAAACTTGTCACCAAAATGCAATTAAGTCCTAAAACTTGCAAAAAGTGCAATTAAGTCCTAAAACTTGTCAAATTGTTTCAATCGAATCCTAAAATTAACGCCATTAGCCTTCTCCATTAAAAATGCTGATGTGGCATTTGAAATTAATATTTCAATTTCCATATGGCTTTTTTATAAATATTTTTATTTAAATTAGATTTAAACAAATAGAAAATAAAGTCAAAATTTATTTAAAAAAAAAAACAAGTCAAAAAAAAAAAAAAAAAATTGGAAGCTGTTGCCCATCGCTGGAGGGGCCGACGACGGTTGCCAGCCCTAGGCGAAGGTGGCCGGTCCTCCCTCGGCCAAGGCGAGGCCTCGCCGGCCCCAAGCGAGGGCCGGCAACCCTTGCCCGAGCTTAGGGAAGGGTGCCTAGATTTGGGCACACCGGCCCTCGCAGAGGGCCGGCGATCATCACCTGCCCTGGGCAAGGTCTTGTTGGCCCTCGCCAGCTTGAGTGAGGGCTGACAAGGCCTCGCCTAGGGTGGGCGACAGTCGTCAGCCCTCACTCGGGGTCGGCGAGGCACGCCAAATCTGGGCGGGGCTCGCCGAGATCTGGCGAGCCTTGTCGGCCCCGAGCGAGGGTTGACGAGGCCTTGCCCAGGGTCGACGACCGTCGCTGGCCCCTCGGGCGATGGGCGGCGGCGGTGGGGAAGGAGCCGCTAATTTTATTTTTTTATTTTAAACAATTTTTAAAAATAAATTTTAACTTTTCTTTTTAGTTTTTAAATCTATTTTTTAAAAATGAATAACAAATAATTTAAAAAGCCACGTGGAAAATTAAAAAAATTATTTAAAATGTCACGTCAGCATTTTTAAGAATAGGCTAACGACGTTAACTTTAGGACTCGATTGAAATAATTTGACAAGTTTTAGGACTTAATTGCACTTTTTGCAAGTTTTAGGACTCAATTGTATTTTCGTGACAAGTTTTAAGACTTCTGTAGCACTTATCCCTAAAAATTAAAAGAAAATAATTTTGGAGTAGAAATTTTGGGTACGGTACCAAAAGCAATTCTATTTCAGAATCATAAATTTTGAACAATTCAAATTGCTTAAAATGCTTAGAAATTGTTCCCAAGAACAGAATAAAAAAGAATTATTTCTGACTAGAAATTGTTCTTGGAAACAGAATCGTTACTAAACGCGCTCTTAGGTGCTACTCGTGTTCCTCTGGTCCTTTAGAATATATCAAGATATCATCGATAAAGACAATCATGAATTGATTTAGGTATAATTTGAATACCTTATTTATTAGGTCCATAAATGCAGCTAGTGCGTTTGTCAGACTAAATAGCATAACTAGGAACTCATAGTGTCTATAACAAGTCTTGAAAGCAGTTTTCCAAATATCTTCCTTTTTAATTCTTAACTGATGATACTCTGACCTTAGGTCTATCTTAGAAAAGACTGAACTTCCCTGCAAGCTGCAATTAATCAAACATATTATTAATTCTAGGCAATGGGTACTTGTTGTTGATTGTTGCTTGGTTCAACGGCCTATAGTCAATGAAAAGACGCTTGGATCCATCATTCTTCTTTACAAATAGGACAAGAGCACCCCATAGGGATGCATTGGGTCTAATGATCCCCTATCGAGTAATTCTTGCAACTATACTTTCAACTCCTTTAGTTTGTCAAAGTTTATTTATATGGGGTTCTTGATATTAGTTCAATTCCAGGTAGGGATGATTGGGTTCAAGGTGGGTAGGGTCCAGACCTGGACCTTGTACCCGACCCTGTTATAACCGGTTCACTTTTTTTTTTACCATGTACCCGACCCTATTTGCATTGGACTATGTACTTGACCTATCCTATTTTTACGGTCTGGTTCCAGGGTTAACCCTATTTATATTGGAACCTGTTTTGCATAAAAATTGCTGTACAGTAACCTCACAACTTGTTTTGCATCACAACCCGTTTTACATAAAAATCGCGAGAACTAGCGATTAAAAACACTGTCAATCGAAATACTAATGACTCTCATTATTATCCAAAAGTTCCTAGGTATCACCATGCACGCTTTCAAACCAGCTGAACAATTGATCTCAAAGAAAATAGAACTCCTCTAATCTCAAAACCGAAATACAAAGTGAATCCCAATCAAAAATCCGCTGATGATTTACACAAACAGCTTCCATATTCCATTGCCAACCAGTAAATCCCAATAGTTGTCAAAAGATCCCACAGTAGTCTACTCTAAAAGGATGTCAAAATATTTCCTCTTTTTTGCAAAAACACAATGTCATCTGCACAAACATAAAGCAAGTGAAGGCTTTAGTTTCTTAACCTGTTTTATGTTCCACGTAAATGTCGACTGCCAGTTAGCCGAGATATTCAATGTCAAGCTAACCTGCAGGATCCAAAAGAAAGGTATTGAATCAAAAGGATAGATCTAAGATGTTTTTACACAAGCAAATTCAGACAAAATAAGTTTTTTGATTGTGCAATATTAAAAACAGCATTATACTCATTATACTGGACAAAGTTAGCACCAACTACAGTTTTAAGCAGCAGAACCCACGGTGGCACTTCGAAATTCCAATAAGCAACATACGCAGGCATTGAAAATTGTCTTTCCTTTCATCATGTATGATTAGAGAGGAACCAACAATCACAAAATTCCTAACAAAATTCACGCTCCCAGGGTTTGGTAAATCGACCAAAACCGTCCAAAACTGCAATGCAGTTGACCTTTTGGTTCTGCGGTAGAACCAAATCTGAGACAAAACAACAAGAATTCAAAAAAGAAAAAGAAGAATCGAAAGTTGGAGAAAATGGGAGACCTTTCTTGACCAGCGATGTCCTAAATCTGAGCCTTGACGACCTTGACGTCAATAGTGAGAGTGTGGGTGGCGAACTCGACGCCAATGGTGGACTTGGACTCGAGCTTATAGATGAGGAAGTTGGCGATGGATGAAATAGAGCGACGGGGAGCTAGTGATGGTGCGACTATGAGCCGGCCAATGATGGATGGAAGCGAGTGAGGAAGACACATGAACGATGAAGGAAAACACCGATTTCAGACCCTGCCTAGTCCTCCCTAATCCAAGGCGAACTCGAAAAAGAGGTCTTTTACTCAAAGTAGATGAACGATGAAGGAAAACAAAGTCTGCGAGGGAGAGGTAAAGAAAGAAACAAGGGAACAAATTAGGGTTTTGGTTTTGGACTTTTGGGTTGGGCTTACAAACCGATTCTCGAACCAATCCGATTGATCCGGTTCCCGGGTGGGTAATCCCTTGGAACCGGTTCCCAAACCGATTCAAACTGGTTTGAATTTCGGGAACCAGTTCCCGACCCAGTTTTCTGGGTGGGCCGGTTCAGGAACTAGGTAAACCCGGTCCGGTTGCACACCCCTAGTTCCAAGCATCAATTTGACCGTAATCCAATCTCTCGTTCAAATGGTGATCTCGGTAATTCTTTGGGAAATACGTTAGGGAATTCTTGGACCACTTGAATTTTATCGAGTTTGGCTTCTTCCTTAGTCCGGTCCTTTACTATTGCTAGGTACCCTTGACACCCTTAATTAAGAAGAAGTACATGTGCCTCTACTACCGAAATAAGTGTCATTGAAGGGTTTGTTTCATCCCTATAGAACTCAAAGCTAGGCTCATTCGGTGGGTTGAACTGAATCATCTTTCTATAAAAATCTACCCTGGCCCGTTGTTTATGGAGCCAATCCATTCCTATAATGGCATCAAAGTCATACACGGCCATCACTACTAGGTTTATTTCCTGATTTCGTCCACCTATAAGTATTTTACATTTCTCGCATACTAATATAGACAATAAATTCAATCTCCCGTTCTAATGGTAATCTCAATAATTCTTTGAGAAATACGTTTGGGAATTCTTGAACCACTCGAATTTTATCGAGTTTGGCTTCTTCCTTAGTCCAATCCTTTACTATTGCTAGGTACCCTTGACACCCATAATTAAGAAGTACATGTGCCTCTACTATCAAAATAAGGTCATTGAGGGGTTTGTTTCATCCCTGTAGAACTCAAAGCTAGGCTCCCTGAATCATCTTTCTATAAAAATCTACCCAGGCCCGTTATTTATGGAGCAAATCCATTCCTATAATGGCGTCAAAGTCATATATAGCCATCACTACTAGGTTTATTTCCTAATTTCGTCCACCTATAGGTATTTTACATTTCTCGCATACTAATATAGACAATACTGCATCTTTTAGTGGTGTAGAAATACTAAGAGGCACATCGAGAGGTTTGGTTTCTATCTCATCCAATCGTCTATATCTATTAGACACAAAAGAATGTGTGGCACCCGTGTCAAACATTGCATAAGCTTTTTTGTCATTTAAAGAAATCATACTTTAGATAATGTCCTTGCAAGCTTTCGCTTCCTCTTGGGTGACTAGGTACACCCATCCTTGCGTTGGTGGTTGTTGCTATCTTCTTTGCCAAGATACTCTGTCTAAGCGTTGTTATGTCGATCGTGTAGGGCTAGCATTCATTTGGGTCTTTTCCTAAGGGCAATCTCTCCTAATGTGGCCCTGTTGTCCACATCCAAAACAGCTTCTTGAGTTGTGACAGGGTCCTGATCCATGCCGTCCACCACACTTTTAGCATGGTTCTTTCAATACAGTACTTGATTCATGGTCTGGCCTTTCCCGGCTCTTCTGAAATTTCCAAAATTCCTTTTCTTATAAGGGCCGATCTGTCCTTGAGATGGGTAGGGCCTTTTGGCCCATCAAACATAGTTTAGAGCCATTTGGCATCTGAATCTTGTCCTTCTTTCATTCTCTACTGACTAGTTATTGTAGTCACTCATAAATTTTATTGTAGTCCTTGATATTAAGGGGCACTAGTTATTTTCCAATGTTCGTCCTTAGGCCCTTTAGGAATCTCTTGGCTTTCTCCTCTCGATCCTCTACAAGTTTAAGAGTATACCTAGAAAGTTCAAAGAATTTTACTTTGTATTGGTCCAAGGTAAGCTCCTTTTGATCTAGTTGGACAAATTTTATTATCTTCCGGTCCTTGGCATAGTCAGAGAAGTGTTTTTTGTAGAAAGCCCTAACAAATTCGTCCTACATTACGATAGGCCTTCCACCAATGTTTGGCACTTCCTTCCAATTGATACTTTGCCAACGTTATCTTCTTTGTGTTGTTACAGTTCAGTAACCGGAAGATTCTTTCCATTTATCAATTCATTGTTCGGCCTCTTCTAGGCTTCCCATACCAATAAGTGAAGGTGGCTTCAGTTTTAGAAATTGCTCTACCAATCTTTGTGTACGGCGTTCCACTCCAGGTTGTCATTGGGCTTGCTGCTCCATCAATTCCCTATATTGGCAAGTGTTTGCAGAATATGCTCTATTTGAGGTTTTGCTCTCGAAATAGTAGCTTCTACCCTCGATGGAGAACTTCTTGACCTCACCACGTTTATTTGCAAATTGCTGAGTATTACCCACGTAAACGATCGGTAACCTGGTATCACTAATCATATAACTGACAACAGGATCACATTAGTAACATATGCATGTCATTGAAATATACAAGTAACTTAAAATTGTTACTCGCATTTTATAAGTGACAGTTCATCACCCATTGTCCAAAACAATTTAAACACATATATTTAGTCTCTTAGCGAGCATTCATCCTAACTCCTTCAACTACTAACACATCTTATTACTCCAATTAAACCTATGCTTTGATATCACTCAAGCTGTGATGAACCCAGCACGCCATAGCTACTATAGAACAACTAATGCAATTAGTTTCGCTTTTCCTTAAGCATACGAAAAAATAATGGGACTAAAGTAATTTCGGGGTTCATGTGACTTCTATGAACAGAGCAACTTCATTTCTTTTTTATTATATATATATCAAGCAATAGGTTGGTTACACTGGGGAATTTCAAATTGTCAGTACTACTGACTTCACTGTGTTATACATTAGTCACCCCTTCCCAACCTAGCTGTAGAAGTGGTTGCCTAAACCTTGGCCCCTCCTTTTATAAAAAATCTTTCTAGCTCCAAAAACTTGCTTCCTTCCTACCTCCCATCTAGGCTATGGAGCTGCCTTTGTCTCTGGGCCCATTGACGAACAATGGGAGTGGATCCATCGTGCATCCATTGACACAGGCATACATCTTGATGAAACCGAGTGTGACTTGCCCTATTAGGGGCCCTCATCCACGACCATGCTAGATTTGATCTGGATAAAAACAATATTCGAAAAACCAAGGTCTACAAACCTGTTCTTTTTCCACGTGACGTCCACTGGCACCCCATAACAGACCATGGGGGAGGCAGTGGGATCGACATTCTACTAATATCAAAAGATGAAACCAACAACTAGTGAGCCAAAACCCAGCAAGTAAAAGGTTTACCGATCTATGCCACAAAAATTGATCATCGTACTAATAAAGAAAGCCTCAATAGAAAGTTCAATATATCACTTGCACATCAACTTACCTAAGAACTTTTTCAAAATACATGACAGATCGATACGGGTAATAAATTTTTCCAACAAATAATTAGTAGTTCAATTTAAAAATATTAAAGTCATATTCAATACAAATTCATGCCACCCCCGGGCATCTCAAATCCATCCGATGTCACGAGAACATCTAGGGGAGCCGTGTTACACTTCCAAAGCACTTGGATGAACCCAGTTACCCTTCCAGCTATCCCTAATATAACCCGAGGCATCGTCATCACAAGGACCAAGGTATTCTCAGTCACACATTTACACCATGATGCGACAATTCCATATCTAATTAAAAGTACGTTACTATCCAGGGACTCAAGCATGCATCTAACGAATCATAAGTCATTTTTATTATTTAGTCTGATATAAACTTGCTCGTGCCGATATTAGATGAACTATCAAAAAATTCCCACATCCTAGGCCACAAACTAGCCTTATAAGGCATTTCACAATCCTTTAGTAACGATAGTTGTTGCCTAGGTAAATGGGTTTAAAAAATTATGAAATTTTAATATGAGGTAGACAGGACCTAGAGGGGCATTTTTTGTATAGGACTCAAAGTCTGATTCAGCTCGTACAAATCCAAATAATTTTTGCAAACTGGGCCCAAAATAGTCAAAATTTCCAAAACGAAATTGAATAGGAGAATAAATATTTCGCCGACCAAATGGGACCAAAAAGTTATGGAAATTTAATATGTGGTATCCTAGGACGTACTCTACAACTTTCACGTGGGAAATATGTTAGAATTCTTGACCAAAAAATTTGTGTAAAATGGAAAACAGGAAGAGGTCAGTCCAAAGGACCCAAAAATAGATTTTGAATCCCGAAGTTTTTCAAATATATTTTTGTTGTACGAAGTCCAAAATTCTAAAATTAAAGTCTGTTGTAGAACAGCCAACAAAGGATGACTTTTGTGAAGAATGCCCCATGAAATTTACACCGAATAAGTCGGCACAAAATTAGCAGACTTCAACGTCGGTCGGGATCCGAATCTGTCTTCTGTCCTAACACAAATTTAATTCAAAATTCAACTACCTCATCCCTGTACGTGCTAAATATCGGCCGACTATGCTCCTACGACCCAACCACAAGTTTGACTACTTTAAACTCAGCAATGTACCTAGGTAACGTAGTCAAAACCTCCAATTAAACAACAATCTAAACAACATTCATGAATTTCTAGAAAACAATCTTTGTCAAATAATGATCGATCGATAAAGGATAGAACGGAGGATATCTACTTACCTCAGGTCCTAGAGTATTGCGACCTCAGCTTGGTGGGACGAGGTGTGGCTGACGATGGCGGTGTGTGCGGCTGCTATGGCAAGGGTCGATCTTCGGTGGTCCAGTGGTCTTCTGGGAGCAAAAAGTGGAAGGAACTGAAGCTGCTTGACTCCGGTGCTTCTAGTTTGTTGGCTGCGACCCACAAATGAAGAGAACGGCTGAAGATGAACTTAAAGGCGGTGGGCGGTGTTGACAGAAAATGAGTGATGGCATCCCTCTCTGTCTGTTCGTTTTTCTCCCCTCCCATAGTCAACGTTGCTCTCTCTCTCTCTCTCTCTGGTGTTGATTTTTGTTGACTCAGCATGTCACGTCACGCCAGCTGGGATGTAGCGTGGCGTTGTGGCCAAAAGCAGCACCAAGGAGAAATCGTCCACGAGTCTTCGTGGGATGAAGGGGCGTGGCATCGGTTCGGCGTTCTGCAAGGGAAGGAAGAGTGAAGGGTGGTCCTCTCTTGTTTAGCTCGTGATCTTCGTACCACCGAGGAAATTCGGCGAATTCATTAGCCGTCCAAGTCGGCTGTTGAGCGGTCCTTGTAGTTGTTGAAGGTAATGTTGACTTGAAAGCAGTGTGACGATGCACAATGGATCTGGACGTTGGAGTTGCTATCGACAAGTCGTGGGGGCGGTTCGGTGATGTAGATGCGCTCCGAATGAGCTTAGAATCGGTGTTGCTCAGTGATGACTCAGTGGTAGTATGAGTGGTGCAGTACGATGATGAGCTCATTAATGTGGCATGGACCATTAAGCATTTATTCGAGGCTCGTTATTTTGTCGAGCGAAATTTCGGATCTCACAAAATCACTTGTATTGTTGACAGAAATGAATAAATGTATAGACACAAATTGTTATTAGCAATAAAAACATTTTATGTTAACTAGTTATTTTAAGCGATATATGTGATCATTTTTTGAAAATATTTTTTGAATAATTCATTTTCTGCTAAACAAAAGCATAATTTAATGAAAAACTATACGCTACAGAAAGAAATATTTACAAATTTAAGTTCTGAAAAATGGCTCTTAACACCCTTATCACATTAGCCTCTATGGGCCCACTCTTAATTTAAGATCATTTCTTACCTTTTCCACCCTTATTATTGGCTCATAACTCTCTTATTACGTTGAATTAAATACATTATCTCTTACAATTCCCACTCTTAATTTAATATTATGTCTTACCTTTTTACTTCTTCTTCTTCTTCTTCTTCTTCTTCTTCTTTTTCAATCTTATTAAAAGAAAAATTTACCCATGTCACTTTCGAACAACTTCATCCGCACCTATTACATTTCAACATTTCCTTCATGCTTGTCTTCTACCAAACTTATTCTCCACTATTATAACTTGAGCAGACACTAATCATATATTAAACAAATGTTTAATTTTATCTACAAATTGTTTATTTTATTTCAGTATATTATTCTACAATTTTTTTATTTTATTTTAGTCTATTATCCTCATGACTGAATTTTCGATTTCGAATTTGGTATAAATTTACTTAAAGATTGAATAATGTGCCTGATGTATGCATTATACACAATTTACTTGAAGATTATCCTCTTACTTGTGCTTAAATTACTTTTTGAATAATTGTTTCCTAATATTAAAAAAAAAGAAATATAAAAATACTAACAAAATAATTATATTTTTTGCCAGGAAAATAATACTTAAGTAGCTATCTATCAAATTAATATATATTTTAATTTTAAAACCAATTTTGTTCCAAATTGAGAAAGAAAAGGAAAAAATCAAAAAAGAAGAAATAAATGCAAGCGTCAATCTTAAATCAAAAGTGCGCCCTACGTTTACTATTAATAAATATTATTTGAAAGGGGCTGGTAGTCTGTCTCTAGTAAAGTTGAAACAAATGAAAAAAAAAAAAAAAAAAAAAAAGATAACAAATAATCTTAAATCTAGACTGGAGCTCACAATGGTTAATGTAGTCAATTTAATGTAAATCAGGACGTCAAGAGTCAATAGGAACGTGGAAATGGCGCAAGCCCTAAAAAATAGGAGTTTTTACGCAAATAAAAACTAGTAAGTGGACGGGCCACGTAATAGCTTATCTTTTACAATGACTGACAAATGATGATGTGAAGGTGAATGCCCAAAATCTTATCGGATTATCAATGTTGCCGACTATATTCCATTCCTATCCACGAACCGAAAAAAAGCAGTATTTCGAAAAAACAAAGGGGGGATAGAACAGCGACCCCATTCACGAGCGTGTGAATTCGGCGTCCCCTTTTTGTGCATCTTTATATCTCGAGAAAAAGGGGGGGAAAGGAATAATTGACTTCAGAAAGTTATAGTTGTTTCCATTTTCTTTATTTTTTCCATCATAATTACTTTACCTTTTCGTCGTTGCGAATAGATTAAGAAATTCGGGATCGCACGAGTGGGATCGGTGTCAAGTCGCTCCGTACTCGCGAGATTCCCTCCCGTGACCTTCTTCGACGGTAAGAAGCCATCGAGTCTCGACCACCCAAAACATCCTGCGAAGACATCCTGCGAAGCGATAGAAAAAACGCAAGGCCATCGTTCTCTCGCGTTGTCGGGTCGTGGGGCCCGCCATGGGGTTTTTCCTTTTTTTTTGTCAAGCCGCCATGGGGGTTTCAACAACTGGGCAAAAAGCAGGGGCTCTACCAGTACGAATTCCCCAATGCGTGAGAGCCCCAGCTCGGAGTTCTTCTCTTTCGATCACGAGCTCGAATTTCCTCCGACCGCCCGTTTCGTCTCCGGAAATCTACGATGGTGCAAGTTGGACTTACAAGAGAAATTGGACTTTACTTCTAAAACCTATTCCCCGTCCATTTAAATTCTAAAACTTGCGTGGGACATGCGTTTCGGGATTTCCATTGAATCCGTTCACAAAACGTTTTACAGCTTAAACATACAAATAGTTATTGCACAATTTTAATGTTGATTTGACGTAAATTTCAAAGCCATCGGTGCTATATCAATTTATCAGAAAAATTACCTGAAAATCATAAAACTATTGTATAGATATCTTTTCGATTGTAAGACTTTTAATTTGACCCATTTAATCATAATCCTTTGAAAGCTTACCAATGTAGTCGGAAATTGCTCAT
Organism: Eucalyptus caleyi; assembly: GCA_014182885.2. NCBI lineage: Eukaryota > Viridiplantae > Streptophyta > Magnoliopsida > Myrtales > Myrtaceae > Eucalyptus > Eucalyptus caleyi. Next base: position 40,919,640 of record CM024476.2, on the reverse strand, counting down.
GTGACAGTAAGTCGTCATATGTGGTACATTCTACATTGATGTGGAAAATTTTGTAATTTTTTTAATATTTTGAATTTTTCCATCTTGGATGACAACTCTTATTATTTTCTCTTTTTACATGGCGCCGATGCAACTAAAACGACATTGGTTTGGTTTATATTTGATTTTTTAATAAAAAAATATTTGAATTATGTTAAAAATAAATTAATCTTTTAGAAAAGAATGGAAGTAGGCAAGGGCTTGCTGTTTCCTCTTCCTTCCCCTTTTCTTTTTAAATTTATTTTAATCTTTAAGCTAAAATGACGTTGTGTTAGCTTGACATTTCATGTTTTAGCTAGTTATCACCATGTAGGAGAAAGAAAATAACAAAATAAATAAATAAATCACGTTAGCACTTTTCATTAGTAAAATTAGATGAAGTTAACAATGATTTGATTATACTTGATAAAATTCAGGATTTTCAATTTTTTTTTTTATGATTTCTCATTAAATTCTTATCTGTTTCAAGATGCAACGGGGTGGGCATGGAAGCAAGTACCTCCTAGCCATGTCGAAACGCAAGACCTCAAAATTCTATCTTACGGTTCGATTGGAAGAAAAAGGAGGAGCTGAGATTCTTTCTGCCTTTGTACGGAAATTGAAAAGTTCCGATGGGCACAGAATTTTCTTTTACAATGATGGCATCAATTTGGCCCATCGCACGAAAACTTACGAGCATCGCTGTCAAGTCACGAGATGCAGTAGGCCCCACTCCATCAGTTCCAGGTTCCAGGAAAAAAAAAAAGGAAGGTGGGAACATAAAAATAAAATAATACTAATAATAGTAATGACAATTTTATAATAATATTACAGAATCCCCTTGCCCATGTCGGTATTGCAACTTTTTTTTAGCCTAATTCCCTAAACAAGACTCAAAATTTTAGGTTTATTGCTCCGAACTTTTTCAGTCTAAAAAGAATTCTCCAATTCACTTTAATGCCAGATTTGTCAATGCATCCAAAAATTGTCAATAATTTCTTCATAATTATGAACATCATGGTAGTTAAATATTATTAAAATTTGTATCTTATTTAATACCCGCACCTTCATATGGAATAATGACAGCCTCTCGATGTTAATAACATTGAAGAAACTAGGGATGATTTTTGAACGTATGAGTAGATTTGAGACTAAAATAAAATTTAAACATAATATATAATTGAGATTAGATATAAAATTGAGATACTTTTTAGGTAGTTGGCACTTTTTCTTTGGACAAGTTTGTTCCATTGGCCAATTGACCCTTACGGCTTTCAAAGGGTCATGATAGAAGATGCTATAGGGACACTTGGGAGGAATAATCTTTCTACTACAATAATGCAAATGTCTCAACTTTCAACCTTAGACTTGTTCCCATATATTCAATGCGGCCCCCATAGTCACCTCAAACGATTAAATAATCACTGAGGAACGAACTCATTATTCAAAAATAAATATCACGATTTGTTAAATCTCCAACATTTTCCAAACTTAATTTTAGATTATTCTTAAAGTTGCTGAATCTGCACAAAAACTTAAATTAATCACTCAAAAATAAGTCAACACGCTTTTGCTAATTAGTAAAACAACCAATACTTTAAAGACTCTAATCTTTCCAATTCGATGACTTGACGAATGATCAAGATGAGACACCATTCAATTCATCTCACTTTTGGAAGTGGAGCCTTGTCAAATATCACTCTCAGATAAGAATACAAGTTTCTTGTTACAATGTTCGGAATCCCATGTTATTTTGTAATCGTGAGTATCTCTTTATCGTAGTTTACATCCGTTATTTATGTGTTGATTTACCTCAAAAGAAAGAAGCAAAGAGAATCAAAAGCAGTGCCCCTCACTGTCCTCAATTGTTTCCGCAAAACTTTAGAGATAATTTGCTGCTGTAATGGCAGCTTCCATGGTTGGCTCTGCACTTTATAAGGCCTCAAAGGCCTTGTGGAGCCCCCGGAAGTGGCCATATTCGCCGTGACGTTGTAAAGAAACTCGGCCACGATTATTGTGCTTGGTCCCGCCACGAGCTCTTCCCACGCCTCATCGGCATCGGCCTTCCCATGCTTGCAGAACACTTCCGTCGCGTCCATCCTGTGCAAGTTCCAACCCTTCAGGTTGCGGAGCCGGTTGATCTTCTCCAACTGGCGGCTTGCCAATTTGCACGTGTTGGTCTTGATCTCCTCTATCGCTTCTTTGAGCAACCGCGCCTGGGCTTGTCGATCCAAGAACTTCTCGGTACGGAAGAGCAAGTCCAGTTCAGGAAGCCCGATTGCGCGCCGGATTCCCCTTGAGTATTGCCCGTTTGGATCAAAGAAGTTCCTCGCCTCTTCGACCATTCCCCTCTCTACCATCTGATCGACCCGCTTAGACACGAAGGAGTGCAAGATGGGCATCGCGGCATCGACCCATAGAAAGCAACATTCGTACTTAGATTGAAACCGGTAATCATGGCAAGTGATCAAGGTCTCAATGTAGGAATTCGAGCCGCCAACGATGACTGGAGTGTTGCCACGGGCCCTGATTGACTCGATGGCAAGCAGTGCTGAGTTGCAAAATTCTGACGCCGTGAAGTCTGCATCGGGAGGGATCGTCCCGAGGAGATGGTGGGGGACGCCGCATTGCTCCTCTTCCGTGATCTTGTTGGTGACTATGTCGAGCCCCTTGTGCACTTGGATTTTGTCGGAGTTCACGATCTCAGCGGGGAAACGGGACGCAATGTCAATAGAGAGCCTGGACTTGCCTGCCCCGGTCGCACCTAATATCACCACGACCTTCTCCTTCTCCTTCTGACGCCAAGGGTTAAAAGAGTCTATATTCCACCTCCGGACCAGGCTGGTGGTGTCGAGAAAAGGCAGGGCCGTCGGCTTGCACGTCACCATGGAAATCCTCATGACAAGCCGGCCGAGTGTGTGAGAATTAGCAAGAGAATGGAAGATCAGAAAACTGAAAAACTGAAGCAAGAGAATGGAAAGCTCCTTTCAACAAAATGCGAGAGCCAAGGAGGGTTTTTAAGTAATAGAAAAGATGGGTCAAGATCAGGTCAACTTGAGTGTGAGCAACCAGAAGTTGTAAACTAAGGCAGAAGATAGAGAGCTTCTCTCCCCCCAGACCCTCAAACTGAAGACCACAAAGTCACAGAAATATTAAGTGAGTATTTATAGGCATCTGTCTAAATGGGGCACCAGTGTGCACATATGATAAATAGTCAACTACTGGAATAAAGCTCACGCCACTTCGGAATTAAAAAAAAAAAAAAAAAAAAAAAAAAAATTATTCTTCAACTTTCAATTTTTCCTCTGGGTCAGGGCAGCTTTCTTTTGAGCTTAATGCTAGTTGTTCTTATTCTTAATGGGTGTCTGGACCGTCCAACAAACATGGTAGGGCATGCTGTTTCTGGGAAAGAAAAGCAATGGGCTCAAAAGGGTTCTCGCACAGCGGTTCACAATTTCATATAAGAAGATAGCATGCAAATTGCAGAAGAATAGGATTTTATCAGCCCTTTTGTCCTGTACATTTGTCCTAGAGTACTAATTTTATTAGGCATGTTTAGTGATTAATATCCATTCCACGTAGACGACCGGTCGGTCGAGATAAAATTAATTAGGACATGTAAGGTTGCAACAAAAGAATAAAGGGGCATCTTTCTAGTTAGACTTTGCCATTATGAAAAGAAAAAGTTTGTTCTCTGGGAATTGCATTCGCAGTTGTTCTGTATGCTAATAAGACGATCATCTCCAATCATGGAACCGGCATTTATCATATCACTAGTGTTCATTTTGTTGATGAATGGGGGTGATTATGAAAAAAATATCATTTCTTTTTATTCCCCTGAAGGGTATGCAAAAAATTGAGCGAGGCTTTATTTCTCCTCAGAATCGATAGCTCGAGATTCTCACAGTGACAGCTCATCTGCACAAACTGCTAGTTGGAAACGACAGTAAATGGCATTCGATTCTCCTATTCAAGTGGCGGTGGGGAGACGGTGACAAGCTTGGCCTCATTCGATGGAAGATAAATTTTCTAGCTAGTTGAAATCGCGATGATCAAGGGAAGAATCGAGAAATAAGTTAAAGGTCGGGGCAAAATGGTGTTGATTTAGCAAACTCCCTGTATAATTCGATTTGGCAGCCATATATGAGAATCCCAATCCAAACTGAACCAGGATTTAGTAACTAATTGATATGTTCACTCTAGCTAAATTCTAGGCGAGCATCGATGTACCCAAGTAAAAGGCGGTAATGCATGCAGCAGAAATAAAGCAGTATGGGTTCTGTGTACAGAAACAGAATCAGAACCTCACGTCGCACTTCTATGGCATTAGTCCGCATCTACTGAATTTCCATATGAAAGCAGCGTAACCAAAGAATTATTTAATATGCAAATGATTGAGAGGTGAACAAATTGCCAGCTCCTAAAATAAATTTGTCTGCCAAAATGATAGGGAAGCTAGTGGTTTTCCTTTGGGGGCCATCCTGTTGTTTGATCAAGTGAAACCAGGAGAAGGATTGTTCGAATGAGATAATTACCAACCAACCCCTTTGGTATATACTTCTCAAATTTAGTGTTCTCATACTCCATCATCACACTTAAAGACGTACATCGTCTGTTTTCGTGCATGATGAGAGATCGCCATCCCTTATGCCACGCAAAAACAACGGACTTCCATGTGTGCCACGATATCAATCAGAGAAGAGGCAGAAAACGGATTCACGGCATGTCGTCATCAAGCGATCAGAAAGAAAGCGAGTCCTACCTATCACTCGAGGGCTGCAAACTGATTAAAGAATTGATAGGTTTAGATAGTCGACTGAAGCAAACTCAGCAAAAATCGGAATTTATTTTCTTCACTAGATCAAATCTTGCGGGATCTGCTAGGCAGATAATCACGACAACAAAATTTTTCTTTATGCGTACTTGTAAAACTTGCTTCAGCAAAATTAGGACTTCATTATCTTCACTAGCTCAAATCTTGCGGGATCTGCCAGGCAAATAATCACGACAACGAGATTCTCTTTGTGCACACGATTAGCACTCTGATTGAAGCCTACAGTTAAATGGTAGCCGTGGCGTCACTGCTGCCGTCAGAAACTCGGTCATTTTCTCTCGAAAATATTTCGCGCGTGGTCCGTGGCTTTTCAGTGCATCGTAAGCACATTCTACATAGCACCTTTGACGAATGATCCTAGGCATGGACCGAGCAGCCCTACTATGATTTCTCTGGAACCTACTTACTAATCATTAACCTCAAGCTGTTCTGTTTGAAGTGGTTAGAGTTTGAGAGTTATCTAAAATGGCTTGTTTAGGAATCACTTAACTGTCATGAACTTTATCAGTGTTTCCACTGCAAGTTCAGACATGGTAAGTTAATATCTACAGCAAGCTTTCTTTATCAGAAAATGATTTATGTGAAGCAGAATGGGCACAAGTAGGCTAGTTCATGGAGAGCTATTGGTGTCACGCAGCAACCTCTCTTAATGCCGTTTGGCTACGGTTTGATGAGAAGATTTGGCATTGCACAAGTTGGCGCCTTTCAGGAAATCATCCTTTGCAATCCCCATTACTTACGGGGTTCATGAACAAGACGAGCGCCCGTCAACTCATGAACACTCATGAACACCATTGAACACGCGTGTCTGAGGTTTGAAAAGTACTTTCCGGAACTTTTGACAAAAAAATGTGCCTTTGTAGTTAACGTAAAGACAGCTTCCATGGCTTTGGTCTGTATCATTCCATTCTATCATTTCACAAAGAAAAAATAACCCGTTCTTCAGATTTAAAAGAAGAGAACGATGGAATTCATAGGTTAAGTAGGCTATGTAAATCCAAGCTAGGGGTAGCATAGGCTTCGGGGATATATGCGTGTGAAGACTAGGATTCGGAGAAGAAGATAAATATCTAGAGGGTGGTGTGAAGTTACTATCTGTCAAAGATAATTGTCCGATCACCTCAAGGGATGCATGTCGTTCCAAATTTTGTTAATATTGGAGTCTTTTCAGTCGCATCACCATTGATAAGAGAAGGACAAAGCAAAGTCCGGTACGCTAATGCGAAGTGGGGTTGATCACTGTTCTTGCTTGCAAATTGATGGGCTCAACATTATCAAATTACTGTCACCGAAGAATTCGTGGTACACATTGGTCGATTGGGGGAATGAAAGGAAATCTGATTCGAGTGCATGTCACATATCACTAGAAGTGAGCGATTCCAAACTCCATTCAGATTTCACCTAAAACTTATCTATCGAAATAGATTCCTTAATTTTTGGAACTTGTAACCTACCCCGTATACTTAGAAGCCTGGAACCTATTCTATCTAAGGTTTCAATTCTAGAGTTTATCTATGTTCTACTTATACTCTTAATGAAACGATTGCAATAAATCATCACCTCTAGTAATCACCATTTGCTACAATTCATTGATCATAACTCATAATTAATCACATGAATTATGAAATATTAATAAAATAAAAGTCTCAATCATGGATATTGTTAGAAATAGAAGCTTAGATTAATGATTTTAGATTACACACTCATCAATTAATGTTATAGAATGCCGCATGATCGCACCGAGACATAGAACAAGAAAACAAGACTTTATAGGTTCCAAGTTCCTTGTTTCACTTGGGACTTGGAACGTACTTGTCAGAACAGATTTCCCAATTTTTGGAATCTAACATCTACTTCACATATTCTAGACATCGGAATTGGTTCAAATTCTTATCGGTCCAATTCTCAGGTTCCTCGTTGTACCTTGAAATCATACTCACTTTTGCATACCACAACACTACTCTAAAGTACCATGAATTATCCAAGTATAATGACTTGTTTGGTTTGGTTTGCCTTGCATGCATATCCCTTGGAGGAGGAAGATGAAACCAAAATTGTTTTGTTGAATCTGGCTTTCCGAATCTTTTGAAGAGTGTTTCGTCAAGCCAAGCAAAGATGAGACGAAAATTATTTTCTTGAATCTTTTAAAGAGTGTTTTGGCTTGACGAAGTGCGCTCATTTACTGTTTGGTAGAAGACTATCATGTTCCATATTGATTTGCCAATGGAAAGAAATCCTGTGTCATGTCAGGTATGTAGCATGTACCATCCGGGAACGGCAATCGAGGTACCACCCAAAGTGCAATTCTTCTGAAGAGTATGAGTTCATTTCTCTAAGGGTGCATTTGGTAATTTACCCAATAATAACTAAATAGATTTGAAACATAAATTCATTTAGTAAATTTTTTGTTCTCGGAAATAAAAATCTATTTTTTTGAAACAAAATCAAGAAGTAAAAAAATTGCTTCTTTATTTTCCGAAACAATTCTAAAATCAAAGGCAAACCTATTTTTCTTTTTTCTTTTCTCCTGTCTTCTTATCCCTTCTTCTTCTCCCCAATCGGTCATTGGCCACTGTCACCGCCATCCCGACCAACTGCCTAGGTGAGGTCCCACAGCCATCGGGAGCCTCCGGCGAGCTCGCAAGACTTGGCCCAGCCAACCGGTGACTAGCCACAAAGGAGGAGGAGGAAGAAGAGATAAAGAAAAAAAGAAAACAAAGAGAAAAATAAGAAAATATAATAAAAGCATTAAAAAATTAAAAGAAACAAAAAAATTTAGAGTCCTACCAAACGTATTTATATTCTAGAAATAAAATTTTTGGCAATTACTAAACGCCATCAAATACTTAGAAATTGTTCTTGAAAATAGAACAAAAAAAAATTATTTCTTATTGAAAATTATTCCCGAGAAATGCACCTTAAATAGTTATTTCCGAAATGTTCTCATTCCTTCACAAATACTTTATCAAGATTGTTCTAATGACAAAATAATGTGTTCGTGACACGAACTACTTGGTACTCCCTGGAGCCACAATGTCCTTTAAGGGTGAGCATCGGTCTAGGGTCAACCCCGGTGACCGGCCTAACCCTACCGGTCCTGGTTTGGTTTCCAGGGAAACTGGATTGATCCTTGGTCCTGGGATTCTTGGACCAACACTGTGCGGGTTGGTCCTCGGTCCTGGGAGTTTAGGGTCGGTCCAACTCGGACCAAACCTAACTCTATATATATATTATATAATATATTATTCATAATTTTTTTATATAAATAAAATCCCAAAAATAAACAGCGTCAATAATAAGCTCCTTAGTGAAGAGTTCACGTAATTTTACACTATTTTCCAATAACTTAGATTTTTAAATATATTTTACGCCATCAATAGTCATAATTTACAAATAAGGAAAATGTTTTTGTGAGGAGCCCTCACGGCGTCTAAAAGGGCATAAATAGCTTCTCACGGCATCCTCTTTTAATACTTGTTCTCTTCTACCTTATTTATCCTCTCAGTCTTCAATTTACCAAAATCGAAAGAAACAACTTCTCTGCACGCCACTCGACACTCGCCTCGCTCGCTTTGGGTCACTCGTGCGCCGCTCAGTGCTCGCCTGGCTTGTTGCTCCCCGCTCAACGCTCGACACTCACTCTGCTCGACGCTCAATGCTCACCCCACTCGACGCTCGTCGCTCGCCTATCTTAGCTGACCTTGCTCGTCATCGAACCCATTGAGTCGGTCCAGTCCTCGATCGCCTTTTTAGGGAATACAAAAAATGAAATAAAAAATGATCGGTTGGTCCCGGGTTGGTCCTGGAATCGAACCGAACCCATTGGTTTAGTCCGACCCTCGATTACCTTTTCAGGGGTACAAAAAATGAAATAAAAAAAATTATCCGTTGGTTCCAGGTTTGACCCTAGAACCGGACTAAACCCACTAGGTCGGTCCAGTTCTCGTAACCAAGCTCAATAGGATCGGTCCTCGGTCCCAAAAATTGAGGAACAGCACTGTGCGGTTTGGTCCTAGGGTTAGGGGATGGACCGGCCCAACCCGGACCATGCGCACTCCTAATGTCCTTTATTTCAGCAATAGCCCTAACTTTATCACAGGTCTGCTAATTCCATGTAGGATCTGGGAAACACATTCTCCTTTATTTATGTCCGAAACGGAGAATAACAAACAAATAAAGGTCCCTTACCAAAAAAAAAAAAAAACAAACAAACAAATAAAGGTCTAGACATACAATACATGCTAAACCCTAAGAAATCACAATCTCCATGAGAGACGGAGGTTGGAAAGTTTGACATTCCTTCCAAAAGATTAGAGTCCTACCTAAGCAGATTTCTATTCCCTGCTGAGCACCTAACAGTTTCAATCAAGTACAGTACTACAGTTTTCATTTTTACATTTGACAAGCATGGGAAGCTCCCGCATAATGTTACCAACTCCCTTCCTTGGACATTCTCAGGAAATGGGACAAGGTGATGCTAGGGAGCTCGGTGGACCCTGTTTTCTTCCTAGTTATCCTTGTGACCTTCAGAGACCCTGCGTCCTTTGATTGGGTAACTGTGACCGAACCCAAGTTGTAGAACTGTTCATGGAGGATTCCTCTATTAGCTAGGAATTAAAGCACCGAAAACATAAGGCCAGCAATCTAGTTTTAATGTACTTACAGATGGTACAAACCCTACTAACTAGTGATCAATGAGATGACCAAGATCCAGAATTCCAGCTCCTCTAAGGATTGTTCTATATAGTATTTTCAGCACAGAAAGTAAAGGTAAAAAGTTAAAATTCAAGCAAAAATTTACCTCACAAACACCATGCAGCAGAAGCCTATGGAAAGGATCTTGAACCTGGAGCTCGAGAACTTCTTCAGCTCCCCTTTCCAGGATGAAGGCCCGAACACAAGCCTAAAGACAAAGGCATCTTTTATACATGTGCTAACTGAAAGATCAAGAGGAATCCACACTTGTAATGCGAAAAAGGAGTTGCTTTAAGAATCAGGTTCCTTATACAGACACGAGAATTGGGAAGAGCAAGGCTATTCCTCTTCATATTATCGCAGGTTCTCCTGCAGCTCAGTTATTCCGATGTTTCCTATTCACTCCTAGGTTAACCTTATTTTGAAAGAGTGTAACTGGTCTTTTGCAGACTTTACACTATACCATTACTTAACAGCTTTACCAATCATATGTCCTCTACACTGCAAACAAGCTATAACTGATTCCCATATTAAGAGTGAAGAATAAATGATTCAAAGATATATCAGTTCCCTTCGCCTGTAAATACCAAAAAAGCCTAAGCTGCAGTGACATGGACTCTCACATGCACAAGACAAGACCTGTCCAATGTCTAGGCCACATAAAGTTTCAAACTAGATTATACCTCATAGCCTTCAATGAGCTCAAAAAGAAAGCTACGGCGAAGAGCCTCTCTAGTCCGACAATCAACTCGACGCCATGCACTCAAGACAGCCACCTTATCAGCGTCCATATGAGCTCTGCGCCTTCTGGATGATGCTTTAATATTGTCAATCATATTGGCCTGCAATTCAATAGAAAGAAATTTATGAAACATCATCTCGTGCCCTATGATTATACAGGTACGATGCAACTGCTGCATTATCATCATAAATATAGAGAAATGTAAACCTAGTGTAAAAAATCTACAACAGGAGAAAGCGTAAAAATAAAAATAAAAAAAATAAAAAATAAAACTACAAATATCCGTAAAATCAAAACAATTCTTCCTCACAATATGTGGAGGACACTTGCCCTTCATATACTAGGACACGCACAACAAGGTTAGAAGGTTAAATATGCCGTGAAAAAGACGAGAAGTATCGTACATATCCACTGTTGTTGAGCAGTGTACACTACAACCCCATAAAGATGCAGACCCTAAAATTGTACACCATGTTATTTTATCCTGAACATACAGAACAGAATTGTCAATCAATCTCAAAGCACTTCAAATTAAAATGCACGAGCTATATATTCTTCATGGTCCCATCACATAGCCTCTCAATACAAGAACATTCATTGCACATACATATAATTGGTTTAATCATGCAACCACAACTGAGTATACTATGACAATACTATATTGGTAAAATATATTAACGTCAATGACATGGGAAAAATTATAGTTGAATATCATGAAAACAAATTCAAAAGAAATGAAAAAAGCAAACCTCTTTGTCCATATCTATATTCCTAAATTTGTCCCACTCTCGAGCATTTGTCATGGAAAAGGGGGATGGTGGGACATCATCGCCTGAAAATGAACCAAAGGAATATCATTATGAATTCTTTTAAAGAAAATTACATGCTAATATCGTATTTATCCAGTAAAATCGCATAGCTTCCACATCACCAGGCCTGTCAATCTACCTCTGGTGCTGCCCCCAAAAGGACCAGAACTGCAGCCCGAACCCCTTTACACTAACATTATTCTAATAAGCAACTCTTACTCTTCCCTTCCTTCAGGGTTTTGGCCAAAAAAGGTAATACTCTATGGAAGCAACCGTCACACATTAAGGCTCCATTTGGGAACCACTTTCCCAAGGGGTTTTGAAGGCATCTTGGGGTTTTTGGCAAACTTTTTCAAGACCCCTTTGGCCAAATGCTGGCCTTGGCAAAGCTGAAAACCCAAGGCAAGTCCCCACCTGCCTTGGGCTTTCAGCATATTCGAAAGGCCATTTCCTAGGATTGATATGTTTTTCTTCCGAAACTACCCTCACCAATTTTTTCGTTTTCCAGTTTTGCCCTTGTAAGAATTGTTCATCTTCTTGAATTCTCTGCATAGATCGCCAATGAAGCCCCATTGAGAGTTGCGCGACACTGGCTGATGGTCATGCAACCTTGGCTTGGGAGGTTAGGGTCTCGCAACCTCCACGAGGGCCACCTAGGGTCATGCAATCTCAGGTGGCCCTCGCCGGGGTTGTGCGACCTTAGACGATAGCTGCTGGCACCAAATCTGGCTCGCTGGCTGGCAGCCTAAGCCCATTGCCAGCTTTGTTTTCCTTTCTTTTAATAATATAGTAGGAAAAGTCCTTTGCGAGAATAATTTTTTCAAATACTCTTTAACCCAAAATTGCTTTACAATTGGACTTTTAAATTACAATTTAATAAACACAATTTGCACTTCAGAAAATGCCTATAACTTGAAGTCTTTTGCATTTTCCCAAAGGCTTTCTCCAAAAATCCAACCAAACTCAGCCTAAGTTCATTGCCTCATGCAAATGTAAATATTGTAATTAAATAAGAAATAGTCTTGTTCCCCTTTCCCTTAACTCCAGGCCCAAAATCTGCAATGATTGGAACTATCACACCACTAAAGCGATTGATATTGTAGCTCATATTTCACATTCAATCAGACAATCAACCAACTAGGTGGAACTAACAACTAGCTGTAGGTAACACAATCCGCTTATTTTACTTCATAAAATTCACAGGCGAGCTAGTTGAACCAAAGAACTGATCTGACACTGAGGAGTAAGTTTAGCACCCACTTAAAATTCCGAAGAGAAATGTGCAATCATCAGTAACTCCAACTGAAAACGGAAAAATATTATGTTTTAGAAATTCAGTACCCCAAGGTGGAGGAGCAAAGAGCCCTCTGATTTCTTCAGCATTTAAACGAGGAACAAGCTCCATTAACAAACGGTCATTTAACCATCTTCGAGACCTCCGGTTGCTTACCTACATACATCATCATCAGGTTTTCTCAGACATACGTTTCGACAACTCCTGTTCAGTTCACATCTCAAAAGGATTGCAATATATACATTTGCATGAGTTAAAGAACCTACTGTAAACAGGTGAATGAACACCCCGAAGCAGGAATGGAATTATGATGGATAGCAATTAAATGAAGTTCCATAAGGTCATTCTGAAGTATGCAAGCAAAAACTTTTTGAACATGAAAAGAGCATCACATATGTGCAGCATTAGAAGATGACACATGCTAATCCAGAATCACCCATCACTTGTCAATATAAACAGCCTACTTCATTCACAATCTTCTTCTTCCCCTTTTATTGGGCCTAAACCACAGAAAAGGCGAACAATATGTACTCGGGCCTGAAAAGAGTAAGCTTTAACCGAAAGAAAACAAAAGAAACAAATGGTTTGTTTATAAATGAAGAACACCAGCTTCCTGAGTAGATAAAACTATATGCTGAAGTAGAAAGAAAAGCATAATTGTCTCTATGCAAGATCTAGCTCATAGTCACCACAACTCAATCAAAAAACGGAGATGTCAACTCTTACAGCCAGTCAACACCTTTCTGGATCAAAAGCATTAAAATCGGAATCTTTAACATTCAATCGGCCGGTTTCTTCGCACCTGCACGGTGAGAGCGTTTGATTGAACTACATTAACCAACTAGCCTCAACACACAACAGATCCCAATCGACGAACAACCAACGCAGACAACCAAAAACCGCACATTCACGCTCGAATTCCGCATCCACACATCACTCAATGCACTCACCCCTCCAGTCAAACTCTCCAGGAACTCGATCTTCTTCTCGATCGAGAGCCCCCGCGACTTGGCATTCTCGCCTGGTGGTGGGGATATCAGACAGAACAAAGAGAGAGAGACAACCGTCAGCAAAAAAATGTCCGACTGAAAACCGAGTCTCCCCACATCTCCAGCAGATCCGGCGCGAGAAAAAGATCCGCGCGAAGAAGCTCGGAGCGGGGCATCACCTGCGCGAGGCGCGTCGCCGAGGGGCGGAGATTGCAGGAGGAGCTCGTCCGGGCTCTGCAGGACGTCCGGGGTCGCCATGCTGGTTTTCGAGAAACGGGGAATGGAGATCGGGGGGACGAAGCTTCGACCTTTCCGCTCGAGGCGATCGTCGTGGCGCGGGGCCAATCGCAGCTCGGGTTTCGTGGACGGGATTCGACGAGGAAGATGATGGAGGAGATGATGATGAAAATGATGGTGAGGATTAGGAGGAGGAGGACGCAAGACGGAGTTCTCGATCGTAACGCGCCAGAACTTATTCAGTGTGTCCGCACGGCGGTGACCGAATCAGCGGAATATGCCCCTTGCTTGCCACGCAAATTCCTTGGGAGACGAGGAGCGGGCCGCACGTGCCCTCAGGGGGTGCTCGTGTGGGGGGCTAATCTCGTAATTTTGTAGGTTCCGCCCTTCTTCGTGGGCTCCGCTTTTGGGATGCGTGCAAGAGGGATCACTTTGCTCTTGCTGGGCTCAACTTTGGGCCTCTTTACTCGGCCTTTGCCTGAATTCTAAACCCGTCAAGTGAGCGGATCGGGTCGGATTTGAGTCGGGTCATAAATGGCCTAACTCAAATAGACTTATTTAATCCGTTTTAGCTAATTTCTACATACATAAATCTAGCGATTCATATCCGATTCATACTATACTCAACCTATATTGCAAAAACACTTTGATATTTAACCAATCTACGAAACTTATAACCAAATTGAGGTGAGAATGCAAAATTAGTGAGTGCAATAATGAGTGAAGGCAAAAGAGTAGTAAAAATGAGTTTGGTCTAAAGAAGTTATAAATCAATTTATAACCAATTTATGACTCATTTAACTGTGTTTAAACTCTCATTTACTCAATATAACTAATATATTTATAACCTATTTAATACTTATATGAGTGAAGAAATGAGTTTATAACTCAACATAACGATCTACTAAATTCTCCGCTCTCTTTATTGGGAAATTTCTATTTGATCCCCCAACATTTCATAAATGTGCATTCACCCCCCGTAAAATTAGATTTTGTTACATCAATTTGATTCCTTTCAAATTTGAACTTTGTCGTTAGCATGTGTTGTGCTTTAAGACGCGTAAGAGGTGGAATGCAGTCTTCTCCTCAGTTTGTTCCTATTGAGCGTCTCCTCTGTTCCTTTTCTTCTAGTCTTTTTTTTTTTTTTTCTTTTTGTGCAAGAGGGCTAAAGAAACAAATCCTCTTGCAACAGACTTGCCTTATTGATATCAATTGAAATAAACTCATGTGTAATCGATAATTTATACGTAACATAGATGTGATTTAGATTTTCTTCTTGAATTTTCAAAGGGGTCTTTGAATTTTTAGTCAATACTTCACATTAATTGTCATTTATAAGACGTATTTAGTGGACATAAACTCCTTAACTCTAGCTAAAACCAACTCTTTCCGTGTGGAAGATGAATTTGGCCTTTATTGACTTTTACGGTCGAACCGAAAACTTTGAGCTTTAATGGAAAAATTACCATTTCATTGACCTCTAGTCATTTTTTTTTTAGAATTGACTTTTCTAAATATTTGATTTAGAGATAATGAAATTTAAAGACCTGGGATCAAATGAAAGAAATTTCCACCCGTCTCTACTAATCAATCATTTAGAATATGACACTTAACACGTCGTGATCTATTCATTTAAAGCTCACACTTCTCACGATTGCACCACTTGAGGGTAGGAGGTTGGCTGCTAGAAAACCAGAAATGCTAATTTTTCTATCAACTCTCACCCTCCCATCCACCACCTGTCACCATCATCATCCGCTGACCTTGACGTCGGCTTCATTCCCTCTCCAGCGGCCGCTCGTTCTCAACCTTTCCCGGCGTCCTCCGCTCTCGGTTCCTCTCTCTTCCAATCATTAAAGGCAGGACATCGTCGTTGCGTTTGTTCTGTCGTCCTCCTAAGCTCCGGAGATTCCAGATCAATCAATTGGAACGTCACGAATTCACCCTTTATTCCGTCATCTTCGTCCGATTAGGAGTTCGTACGGTTGGGTATCCATCTTCTCGTGGTTTCGTTAACGTTCATTTTGGAGTTTAATTGCCGTCCTTGTCTCTTTGGTTTGCCCACGTTGTCATTTTGTTGAGCTTTCTTCCATTTCGATTTCGCTTCCGTTGAACCGAATCTCTCGAACTTGCCCATTTAGATGCCTTGTTGCGCTTTGCGTTCCGTGTCTCATCTCGTCCACGTTGTCTGCCTTGACCGTCGGACGATGCTCAATACGTGTGCTAACTGTTAAGGCCTTGCGTGTCGCTGAATAAAGTTTGGGTGTATGGGTTTTGCCCATTTTAGTTTGCCAGAAGTCGAGTTTGCTTGCTGTTTTGAAAATTCCTGTAGTCACATGTTTTGGAAAGGCATCTCGAAGCGACAAGGAACAAGTAGGTCGCACGTCATGAACTATTTCAAACGTATAAACTATTCTAATATATATATAAATAAATATAAATACTAAATTAAATATATATTATAAAATAGAAAGAAATTAAAATATATGAATGAAGAATACTATTAAGTAAGAATGAAAATTGTCGTTTTTTTTTTTGGTTTTGTGATTTTGAATTTTTTGTTAGAATTTAAATATTATTAAAATTAAAATTTATTTTATTTATATTACTTAATTATTATTATAATTTTCTAATTGAACAAATTTGTTATTCAAGAAAGTCAGTTTGGCACCCCACCTTGATAGGCCTAGAACCCTCGAAATTTGGGTGTCCCCGCTGGTCCAGTGGCTTGGAAAATTCCAGACTGAGCATGGTGACAATCTTTTGAGGTTTTGATGTTCTTAATGGCAGAATTTGAAAACTCATGGACACGAGAGTTGTAGGGATATCTATCGCTTTCCATTCATTCAAAGTTCATTCAATTTGGACTTCGTTTATTAGGCCGAAACAATTTTCAAATCACTGATTTCATCTGGGTGTAACTAAAGATTTTTTGTTCTAACACTAGGATGATTTTTGGAGATAGCATTGACTATGATTGAATTTTAAAAATAAGAAGTTGTAAGGGACACTTTGATCTTGCAATTTGGAAAATTTCATTAGATTTCCTGATTAGTTTAATATGTAAACCTGATTTTCGAAAACTGGAATGAATCAAGTTGGATATTGATTCAAACAAACTAATGTAATTAGGTCTCTCACATGGACCTTTAGTTGTATAGTAAGTGAGACATGCTCCTGAATAATATCCAGCTCCTAATTGGTGGCTCTTTATCGTATAGGATTTTTTTATTTTGGCATTGCCTTTACACCGGTCTTCTACTTTTGGAGAGGGTCACCATAAGCTTTAATTTGGATAGTCTTATATAAAATCACAAACTGTTTCCTCAAATCAGATTTTGGTGATTCAAATCATGGTGGAATTCATTCACGTAAGCTTCAGTAAGCTTCAGACTGATCGGTGTGTATTATTCAGCCTAATTGAATGGAATTGTTCAAACCGCAATGTCAGCCACCCCCATGTCAACTCAAGAAGAGTTGGTACGCCTACTAATAACAAGCAACAACTGTTCTGTTTTGCTTCCAAGACAGAGAGATTGCGTCGTGATCCAGACCGGCTGGCCATGGGGTTACGTTGTCACTGACACTTGTCCTGAGTTGTTTGTCTGTAAAAAAATGTTCGGTTTCGCATCCCAGAATAAAAATTCCTAACTTGCACCGGGAAATTAGGATGGAATCCTTCGACTCTGACTACCCAGTTTGTGCGAACGTGTGCTGCGCGTGAGCGAGGGCTTCACAGCCACAGGGACGGCCATTCCTTCGACCAAGGAATGGCCTCCGTTCAGAAAGGTTCGATCTTGGTCTTCGTTATCTTTATTCTGGGTATCACTCCATTGATCCGCTCGTGCTTGAAATGATCAGCGCGAATTCTTGTCGCCTGATCGTGCGGTTTGTGTTTCGGGAATTTACTGAATGCCCTCCGTTTCTCTGTGCACAGGGAGTGTTATCGTGATCATGGGTGTGAGCGGTTCTGGGAAATCGTAAGTAGCGGAAAAACCTCTTCTTCTCTAGCTTTCTTGGGTTGAAAACAGGGAAATTTATCGACCATTGTGGCGTTTTCTGTGACAATTTTTTGATCTAATCAAATAGCTGGAATGGAGGGGATTCCATTTGTAGGCCAATACTTGTCCGTAAGAGACGTTAGTGAGCTGGATGAGTATGTTCTTGCTAGCAAATTGATTGAGAGTCTGTGTTTTGAGCAGCTGCGTTGAATTACCACATCAGGGATGAATGAATTTCAGCTGTTCACCTTTCTACTACTACTGTCAGTTAATTCCAATAAGCTACCTACTGTCATTGTTGTAAAGTTCTTTGCCAATGCTTCATGATCATCTTCAAACATATAAT
This sequence comes from Eucalyptus caleyi, assembly GCA_014182885.2. Lineage (NCBI taxonomy): Eukaryota > Viridiplantae > Streptophyta > Magnoliopsida > Myrtales > Myrtaceae > Eucalyptus > Eucalyptus caleyi. The sequence continues at coordinate 40,901,675 of CM024476.2, read as the reverse complement.
CAGTTATATCTGTGTGTTAGGGGACCATTTGACAATGTGTCAAGGCATCACTCCTGTCGAGTAAAAATTATACCTTTCTGATAGAAGGAAGAAAATCAAAATGCTTTTGAAAAAATTTCTGCTTTGTTACGATGCTTCAATGTCAAATGTATGTGGTTTGGACAGTACAATAGGACATATGCTAGCAGAGGTCATGGAGTGCAGCTTTCTTGATGCAGACGACTTCCACCCAACATCAAATAAAGGTGGGAACTTGTGCCTCCCTTTGCTTTGTTTTGAGTGCATAAGCTCTTTGATTTGAACCTGTTCAATTATTTTGGCAGAAAAGATGCATAAAGGAATCCCTCTCTCTGAGGAAGATCGAATCCCATGGCTCGAAACGCTACGGGACATCTTGTGTGAGAGCTTGCTAGATGGAAAAACTGTGGTTCTTGGCTGCTCTGCTCTGCAGAAGCATTATAGGGAAATTCTAAGATCCGCTGACCCAAATTATCGGTCAGGCAGCTTCTCTAGTTCGGTGAAGTTTGTGTTGTTGGATGTGGAGGCCAAAGTTCTCGCCGCCCGACTACAGACAAGAGCTGCAGAAGGGAAGCATTTTATGCCACCCTCGCTTTTGCAGTCTCAGCTGGAGTTGCTCCAGGTGGATGAAGCGGAAGGCATTTTGAAGGTCGATGCTTCTTTGAGTCCGCAAGCAATTGTGGGCAACATTCAAGCTTTGATTCTACAGTCTCAAGGTAAGCGGTGAATTGATTCTGAACTTTGTAATGCAAAGGATAACCATGGGCCATTGAATTGGTGGGTGGTTCGATATGCTTTATTCATTGATTTGGAAAACAGATGTGGTAAAACCAACATTACAGAATCTCTCCTGATTGATTGGGAAATTGTGAGCGAAATTCTTTTGAATAAGGAAGAAAAGAAAAGAGCTTCTACAGTGCCTCTGGAATTGCTGTCTACTTAATCGGCTAGGTCGGTGGCTATCCTGGATATGGCTAATATGAACTTGCAAAAAGCAATGGTCTGCTGCTTGAGAAAACACATTTTCATTGACTAGCTGCTTATGAAAAAGGGCTACATAACTAACAGTGCACACACGCTCTCATACCGGGTATGTTTCCATAGCCTTTGATGAAATGTTCTGTATGTATGCGCACAAGTCTGCATCATTGAACCAGTGGCTGATTGTAGTGAAGGTGGTGTATTTCATTAATCAGAGTGAAGTCAGATGTAGCGCATAGCTTGAACTGTGAGTAATTCCACAGCATGGAAAGTGTAAGGAATGGAATAAGCTGCCTGCATTTAGATGAAGTAATTTGTATGATCCTTAACTTCCGTTCACTGCTCAATTTCAATTTCTCTGTTTTATATTGAGTCGAAATGGCGATAACTTGGTTATGTGTACTCTTAGACTAGATGGGTCACAGTGGAATGAGAACACAAATTCTCGAGCTTTTAGCGTGCCCGCTGTACTGGGTTCGAGTTCTGGTTCATGCTTGGCTTATGCAGACAATGGAAGCTGAGACACACCACAGCACAACACGACCAAAATGCACATATGCTTTAGTGTAGAGGTCAGCTAACGTTTCAACATGGATTTGTTACCTGAATATCTATGCTTGGCAAAAAGCAAGAAGCTTGTGGACATGAGACAAGTACGAGTGCATGAGAATACATGAGGAGCTCAGGTGGAACTCAACTACAAGCTTAATGCTAGTTTCCACACGATTTCTTGGCAAAAATTGCAAAGTTTTGCCAGGGTCGCTCTAGACCCGTCTGCGTGTTTAACACCCACGATGATATCCGTGTTTTCGCAATCGAGAAGAAGTGATTGTGAGAAAAGAGGTCGACTTCAATTCCTCGCATATTGCTCGCACTAGCTTGTGAATATTTGATGCATATTCACCTCCTGTACTGATTGACCCTTTCCAGAAAAACCTCAACCTTCAAAAGGTGATTGATTGTCCAATTATCATATGTATCTCATGTGAGATTCACACGATCCAATGGTTAATTGTAAACTCGGTGCATGTACATTTGGGTTGCCAAAAACAATGCCAAAAATGCATCAATATGCCGTGCACCCCACAATAATCCTGGTGGTGAGAAGAGGGCATATTGCTCCGTTATTCTAATGATTGATATTATAATGTAACAATTATCTTCATGTGCAAGTCGAAATATGGCAGATGACCCAACAATGATCATATATGTAAAATTCAAGAATGAGGGTCAATGAATAAGAACTTGTTGAGAGACCACGTACTTCGGATGCGTTTGATTAGACTTTTGGGAAAAGTTATTGGGAAAAGACAAATGACTTTAAGTTAAAGAAGTTTTCCAAAATGCAAATTTTGTTTGGTAAATTATAATCTAAAAGTGTATTATGAAGTACCTTTGAACAAAATAGTGTTTTGAGAAATCTACATTTACAAAAGACTTTTATGATAAAAAGAAAGGAAAAAAATAATTGACCGGCGAAGGGCAAGCGGCTACCGAGTCTCAAGTTACACAACCTCAAGCGCCCGTCGAAGACCACCAGTGAGGGCTGCTGGGGTTGGGCAACCCCAACAACCACCGTCGAGGGCCCCTTGGGGCCAGGCAACCCCCAACGAGGGCCACTTGGTCGCGCAACCTTAGGCGGCCCTTTACGGAGGTCGCACAACCTCCCCATGACCTCCGCGACCTCGATCTGGATCGTTGTGAGGTCACAACGACCCGTCTCGCCGAGGTTGGGCAACTAGCCAATGATGGTTGTTGAGGTAGTCGTGACCACGCTGGCCTCTCTCTAGCTTATCGTGGACCCATCAAAACCATGTAGGCCAACGTTTGAGGATCTAAGGTTGAAGAAGATTAATAGTGGATCACTCTTCCAAAAATGCTAAAAGCCCAAGGCAACCTAAGACATGTTTTGAACTTTTAGCCTTTGAAATGCCAACATTTCATCAAGGTCAATTTCAAAAATTTTCCAAAACACTAAATATTTGGCCTAATGGGCTTTGGACACCCAAAACTCCATCCAAATGCTGGTTGCAAACGTAGTCTTAAGATATGCATATACTTCAAAATCAATTTTATACTTTGTCTCTAATTCTTCTTTTATAGTGAATATAAATACACATAGAAACCATGAAAAAAAAAAAGTATAACAATAATGGCTAGGACTTTGGGGGATTTATAGTTCAGTCTTACATTAAACTTCCATCAATTGCATGCCATTCTGGTTCAAGATCACCTTAATCCGTATGTAAACTGTTACATGGCTTGTGGGGTGGACGTCTGTGTATATGTATAAGCCACGGCGGAGCAAACTTGTTAGACGAAGCTTTCCTTGTTAGCTTTTGATGTTACATGAAGCGGCCGATTGGAAATTGCTTTAAAATGAACTTCTAAACTGCTGCAGTGAATTCAGTGGACTTTGAATAACGCGTTCTCTCGAAACGGCCTGTTGACTGTGGCGTCGGCAAATTGTGACGTGGATTTAAAAAAGCATATAATAATATATGGTAATGATTGATTAGATCAATTTCGTTATCACGCAATCAGATTTGGAGTTTGACTATTCTTCGGAAGATCAATCCTTATCCCCGCATATAAAAACCCCCCGGATCATTCCTCCACGAATGCAAAACGAAGGCTTGTTTTTTCAAACCCTTTGTCCCCACCAACTTGAAAAGATTTGTCACATATCTAATTAAAACAATTCCGTCGATATTTATAAATTGATCGCACCTTAGTCGAATGTAGTTTTATTCAATTTTCCAAGGATGGAAATAGGAATCAATCATGTCCATTGGAGAACATGTCCGAGGCCAGCACATCCTATAAATGAATTATGAGACGTGGAAACATTGATAACATACATAAATAATAATCCCCATGAATCACTTGATTCTTCATAATTCTTTCTTTTTATGTGATTTTTTTAATATCAATTCTATCCAACTGTAAGGAAAAATATGTCTTGTAAAATCACTTTTCAGCAATAACTAATTGGATAAACATATATAATTTGATCAAACTTGTTAACAACAATATCTTGAACATGATTTAAAAGGATCAAGAGTTCTTCCCAATTCATGTCTTCAGACACTACTTGCACGCAAACTATAAATTATGGATTCTCGTCTTAACTTCCTTATTCTCGAGTTATATCATGATAATGCCGTGTTCTTAAGTTAATTACTGTCGTGCACCGGACCAAGATCGCTTACGGAGACCGTTAAAAGAACCGCGGTCGATCCTAAAATAAGTGAAATCCTCTCGAACTCCTTCGATAATGAAAACGTGGGCATGTCCCTCCAAATATTCTAGATGCGGTCTCTCTATCATTTCTCCACGTGAACACATAAATGCAGTGAACAGATAACGGTTAGACGAACCATCATGGAGAAACCGAGGCACAGCACAACCTGGACGATCTTTTCCAAAAGATCGGATAAAACAATCGATGAAAAATCATGACGGTCAAAGTCCACCACCCCTGTCAGTCTTCCGGATCAAGTGGGTTCGAGTTGCCACCTTTGAATCAGCCTCTCTTGCGGGCGGTCCGGACCACCCAATATTTTTTCCTCTTGCGGTGGCCGCCCCCCCAATCCACGGAAAAAGAATAAGAAAAAAACAAACAAACAAAAAAAAATCCGGATACGGACACGCAAGTGATCGAAGAAGAATTTTACGAAGGAATTTACCAGATCATGCAAATCGCTGTCGGCATATTATAAAATCAATGAGCGATGTTTGCTTCTTCTTTTTTAATTTAAAGGAAACCACAATGAATGAGAATACTTAATTTACCAAATGATATTATAACAGTATGTCGCGTGATATTAATATAATTTTATGTTAAGCTTCTCGAATCAAAGGGTATGAAAGTTCTTTGCATCAAATTTCTTTTATCTGCCGCGTGAACCCATAGAATCGATAGGCACGACCTTTTTTTTTTTTCCATTAATTAATGATTTAGTTGTGCAACAGAGACTTTCCCAGCTACAAGCAACCTGCGCGACAACTATAAATACCCCATAAGCAACTTCGACTCTACCAAAGCATTTCTTCGTCATCCCCTACCAATGGCTTCCTCCATCCAATGCTCACTTCTCTTCTCACTCTTCTTCTTCGCCACCGTAGCTCCCTCTTTCCAGCAATCCTTTCGCCCCAAGGCCCTCGTGCTGCCGGTCTCGAAAGATGCTTCCACCCTCCAATACGTAACCCGGATTTCCCAAAGGACCCCTCTCGTCCCCGTCGCCCTTGTCGTTGACCTTGGCGGCCAGTTCCTCTGGGTCGACTGCGAGCAGAACTACGTCTCCTCGACGTACCGCCCGGCCCGTTGTGGCTCGGCCGTGTGCTCACTGGCCCGTGCCAGTGGGTGCGGCGATTGCTTCTCTGCCGCCAGGCCCGGCTGCAACAACAACACGTGTGGCGTCCTCCCGGATAACACCGTCACGCACACCGCCACTGGAGGTGAGGTGGCGACCGACTTAGTTTCGGTAAACTCCACCGATGGGTCCAACCCAGGCCGGGCCGTCAATGTTACCCGGTTCGTCTTTGCTTGCGCCCCGAGCTTTCTCTTGGATGGCCTGGCTAGCGGCGTCCAAGGAATGGCTGGCCTAGGAAGGACCAGGATCGCTCTGCCCTCCCAGTTCGCCTCTGCCTTCAGCTTCGACCGGAAATTTGCCATCTGCCTCTCGTCTTCTACCACATCTAATGGTGTCATCTTCTTTGGCAACAGCTCCTACAATCTCCTTCCCAACATCGACGCTTCGCAATCGCTCGCGTACACGCCACTATACATCAACCCTGTGAGCACGGCCTCGGCATACTCCCAGGGCGAACCCTCATCAGAGTACTTCATCGGAGTGACCTCCATCAGGGTTGGCGACAGAAACTTATCCCTAAACTCGACCCTCCTCTCGATCGACGGCAACGGCTATGGCGGCACCAAGATCAGTACCGTCGATCCCTACACAGTCCTTGAGTCCTCCATATTCGCCACGCTCACCGAGGCCTTCGTCGAGGAAGTCACGGCGATGAACATCACTAGGGTATCGGCCGTATCGCCGTTCGAGTACTGCTTCAATTCGTCGAGCATAGGGGTCACGCGTGTTGGGGCAGCGGTGCCGTATATCTTCTTGGTCTTGCAGGGCGAAGAGGCGGTGTGGACGATCACAGGGTCAAACTCGATGGTGGAGGTGAGCCAGGATGTGCTGTGCCTGGGGTTCGTGGACGGAGGGTCGAGGCCGAGGACGTCGATCGTGATCGGAGGGTACCAGTTGCAGGACAATTTGGTGCAGTTTGACCTGGCGAGGTCGAGGCTAGGATTTAGCTCGACTCTGCTCGGAAGGCAGACTACGTGCGCCAACTTTAACTTCACCAGCAATGCATAAAAATTACTATGAGTTGTATTAGTTCGTGCATCATATCGCACGTCATTTAAATTTTCTACTTGGAATAAGTGGCCTCGGGAAATATAATTTGCAATAAATTGGCCCGAAAATGTTTGCTTGTTTTTTTTTTTTTTTTTCCTTTTTTTTTTTAAATGGGTGAGATCGCTCTTGTAAATATACTTGAACATCAAAGAGTGAAAAACTTATAATATGAATAATGCTTGATGTGCACAAATTAATATATCAACGTCATTCGATATATTGCAAATTTCTCTCTTTAAAGAATATGTAGAAGGGATAGAATTCGTAGGACTGGACTATAGGTCTCTTTATATATGTATATAATGATGACATGACCCCGGTGCAGGCCATGGTGACGAGATCATTTATTGGCAAAGTATGGTAAACTGGAATGATTATTTAGCCAAATAAATGCGAGAAGACAAGGTCCGTTCAAAATAATCTGCGCGCGAAATCACTTCCTTGACCCACAAAGGAAAAATACGAGATTGTGATTGTTTATTTTGTTAGAAAATTAAATTCGGAAAGTGATGCGATTGCAAGGAATTAGATAGCATGGTCCTTGACTTTAATGAAACCGAGTCAAATTACTCGCAAGTAGTTTGGGCAAATTTACTCATAAGTATCTCAAGCTTGACTTGCTTCAAGATTGGCTCGTTTAGAGCTAGAACTACATAATTATCTTGTCAAATTGAGCACGAATTGGTGATTGGTTCGATATGCTTTATACATTGAGTTGGGAGGGAAATGTGTTAAAATCAATATTACTGAATCCCTCCCGATTGATTGGGAAATTATGAAAGAGATGACTACTTAATCAGCTAGGTTGGCGGCTATCATGGATATGGCTAATATCAACTCGAAAAGCAATGGTATGCTGCTTAAGAAAACACTTATTTTCATTGACTAGCTGCTTATGAAGAATGGCTACTTAACTAAGAGTGCATTTCTCTCTCTCACGCACATAATCTCTCACACCAGGTATGTTTCCATAACCTTCGATGAGAATGTTCAGCATGCATGCGCACAAGTCTGCGTCATCGAACCAGTGGCTTATTGTAGTGAAAGTGGTGTATTTCATCAGTCAGTGCAGTTAGACGTAGTGCATAGCTTGAACGGTGAGTAATTCCACAGCATGGAGTGTAGAAGGAATGGAATGAGCTGCCCGCATTTAGATGGACTACATGTATGATCCCTACTTAGATTTGTGGCTTAATTTCGATTTCTCTGTTTTATTTTGAGTTGAAATGGGGATAACTTGGTTATGCTTGCTCTTAGACGAAATGAGTCATAACGGAACTCTTACAGATAGAGAATACAAATTCTCGAGCTTTAAGCGTGCATGTTGTACTGGTTTAGAGTTTCAATTCAAGAATGGCTTATGCGGACATAGGAAGCCAAAACACCTCAACATAACATAACACAACCAAAATGCACATATAGTGTAAAGGTCAGCTAGGCTTGTCAAAATGGGTTAAAGCCCATATTTTGATCCATAACTGCTAAGGTGGGTTATATATGGATCACTTCAAAGTAGAAATGGGTTATGATGGGTTCTTATAGGAAAAAAAGAAAAAGGGATCTAAGTGTGTTTGCTATTAACCCACTAAACTAAAATAGTAATGACTCATTCCTTCCACGGTCAGGAGAGAGGGAGGGTCATCGCTTCGCATCGCTTGAGGGGATTACACGCCGCCGTCGGAGATGGCAATGGCTTAATTGTCATTGTCAAAGTCCGCTTGAGAGAACGAGAGCGAAGGTAGTCCCAGGTCCGCTCCCATGTTCACGCATTATCGAGTCTCTTCTAGATCAAATTCGATCTTTATTGCCTCTTCTCTCTCCCTCTTCGACTTCATCAATCTCGACTCGTCAATCTCTGTCCCAGGTGAGGTCCTCTCTCATCTTTGATCCCAACCGACCGAGGGTAAAATTTAGCGATGCTCAGACTTAGCTAGATCCAGTTTACTTGAAGAGACACAGCACAACAGTTATTATGCGTTGTTGTTTCAATTTATTGCCAATGATGATTCTGCATTTTGTCTTTGTTGCTTCTGAAGTAGCGAAAAGGGTGTAATGCAACCGATGTGCGCATTTTTTGGACTGACCTCTAACTGTTGTTTTGTGTTTATGCCTCAGGCATCCAAACCAAAAAAAAAAAATGGTTTGCAGACATTTAGAGGGCGAGGACTATATTTTTTTTACCTCTCCATTTGCTCCAATTCTTTTGGGCAATAAATAGTTATTGATAATGGTGAATATGAAATGGGTTCTTTTGCTTCCTTGAAATGGGACCACCCACAAACTTCCTTTCATTATTTGCAGATGCTTGCCTGAGATATCGTGCATTTAGTTCTCGAGTCCTTCAAGGTCGATGAGAGTCGGGTATGAATCCTTCATACAGTGTCCTCTCTCTCATCTTTCTCAATATAAATTGGATTAGATATATATTGGGTATATGACAAGTTAGATTTGGGTTGCTCAAAATATATTGAGTAAAAATGAGTCAATATGGATCAAATCATTTTCCATATGACCCACTCCCTTGATGGGTCTAAAGTTGGTTAAGGTTTCAACATGGATTTGTTACCTGAATATTGATACTTGGTGAAAAGCAAGAAGCTTGAGGACACAGCACAAGTACTAGTGCATGAGTTTTTATTAGGAGATCGGATGAAACTCACCTACAAGATTAATGCTAGTTTCCACGAACTTGTTGAGAGACGGCATGCTTAATAAATGCATATACTTCAAAGACAATTTTAATAGATTTTGTACTCTAATTCTTCTTCTCTTATACATCATTATTAAAAAAAGTATAACAATGACGGTTGGAAAGTTGAGAGATTTATAGTTCAGATCTCACGTTCAAGTCAAGGTCACCTTAATCCGTGTGTAACTATTATAAGTCAAAATTACATACATTATATATATAATAGCAAACTTGTTAGACCAAACTTTCCTTGTTAGCATTTGATCATACATAAAAGGAGAATGGCCCATTGTAATGGATATTGCTTTTAAAAAAACTTCCGGGCTGTACTACACTACTAATTATTTTAGTTGACTTTCAATAACGCATTCGCTCGAAACGGCCTCTTGACTGTGGCGTTTGCAAATCGTGACAAGGATTCAAACAGCATATACATAATAAAAATGATTAATGTTTGGTTGATAAGATCGAATTCGTTATCACGCCATCAGATTTTGGGGTTTGACTATTCTTCGGTAGACCAATCCTTATCCCCCAAAATAAATCATTCCTCCACTTAAAGGGATTTGTCACATTTCTAATTAAAGCAATTTAGTCAATGTCATCTTATTCAATTTGCAAGAAATGGAGATAGAAATCATTCATATCCATAAGAGGGTACATCCAAGGCCGGCACCACCGATAAACAAAGGTCATGTATGACATGTCGATATTGGGATTACGACACATGGATATGTCGACAACGCACGCAAAGAATAAACCCCATGGATCACTGGATCCTTCATATTTCTTTTTTCTTTTTCTTTTTTTCCCTTTTTGTGTATTTTTTGTTTTTTTATATCAAAGTCAATCCAAATGTAAGGAAAAACATGTCCCGTAAAATCACAATTTTCGTTTGGCAACAACTAATTCAATAAACACATAAAATTTCATCAGCTCGTTAACAACGATATTCTCAACATAATCTAAAAGGATCAAGAGGTCTTCCAAACTCACGGACGAGGTCCTTAGACATCACTTGCGCCATCTACATAGTATGGATTCTCATTCTAACTTCTTATTCTCGAGATGTACCCGTGTTTGCGAGTTAATGACCGTCGTGCATTCGACCAAGTTCTCCTACGAACGCTGTCGAAAGAACGGCCGTCGATCCTAAAATCGGGAAAATCCTCTCGAACCGCCTTGATAATGAAAACATGGATACGTATGCCCCTCCAAACATACTAGATGCGGTCTTTCTGTCAATTCTCCACGTATGTCACATAATTGCGGTGAACAGATAATGTTTTGACGAGCCGTCATTAAGAAAACGAGGGACAGCACAACCTGGACGAATTTTTCAGAAGATCGGATGACGCAATGGATGAAATCATCACGGTCAAAGTCCACCAACCCGGTCTTCCGGATCAGGTGGCTGGGTTCGAGTTGCCACCTTTGACATCAGCCTCTCTGGCGGTGGCTCCGCCCCCCAACACACCGCCTCTGTCCGGCCGGCAGTGGAAGAGGCATTTTATGAAGGAGTCTACTAGGGCAAGCGAATTGCCTTTGGCGTATCGTAAACCCGATGAACGAATCTTGCTTTCATTCATAATTTCAAGGAGTCTACTAGATCAAGCGAATTGCCTTTGGCGTATCGTAAACCCGATGAGCGAATCTTGCTTTCATTCATAATTTCAAGGAAATCATAATGAATACAAATATTTAATTAATCATATAATATCATATCAGCACGTCACACTATATAAATATAATTATAGGCGAAGCTTTTCAAATCAAAGAGTTGAAAGTTCTTGGGTTAATACTTGAAAAGCCCCAAACCGGTACATCTGTGACAAATTTATCCAAAATTAATTTAAACTCTAAACTGCTATACCTATAACAAATTTATCTCAAACTAATATAGTTGTAACAAATTTATTTTCTATTAGTTTCCGTTAAATTTTATTATCAAGTTAAATGACACATGACAGTTGATTGGAGTACTAGTTTGGGATTTTATTCTCCGTTTGTTACGTTATACAATTTTTCTAATTTTTTGTGGTATTAATCTAATTTAATGGAATGTATATTTGTCACAAATGTACCAGTTTTGGGTTTTTGGCGGTCGAATAAATTAATTTGGGGTAAATTTGTCACAAGTGTTCCATTTTAAGATTTTTTATGATCAGTTGGCGTAAATTTGTTACAACTGTACAAATTTGGAGTTTTCAAGGTATTAACCTAAAGTTTTTTGCATATTTTATCCACTGCATATAAAACCATAGAATCAATCTGTACAGTTCATTTTTCCATTGATTAATGATTCTTGTGCAACAGAAACTTCACCGCCACAAGCAACATAAGCAACAACTATAAAACACCCCATGACCAAACTTCCCCTCTCTACCTGAGCATTTCTCCGTCATCCCCTTAACAATGGCTTCCTCCATCCGATGCTCTCTTCTCTTCTCTCTCCTCTTCTTCGCTGCGGCCGCTCCCTCTCTCCAGCAATCGTTTCGCCCCAAGGCCCTTGTGCTGCCGGTCTCGAAAGATGCTTCTTCCCTCCAATACCTGACCCGGATCTCCCAAAGGACCCCCCTCGTCCCCGTCGACCTTGTCGTTGACCTCGGCGGCCAGTTCCTCTGGGTCGACTGCGAGCAGAACTACGTCTCCTCGACGTACCGCCCTGCCCGCTGTGGCTCGGCCGTGTGCTCACTCGCCCGTGCCAGCGGGTGTGGCGATTGCTCCTCTGCTGCCAGGCCTGGCTGCAACAACAACACGTGCGGCGTCATCCCGGATAACACCGTCACGCACACCGCCACCGGAGGCGAGGTCGCGACTGACTTAGTTTCGGTAAACTCCACCGATGGATCCAACCCGGGCCGGGCCGTCAATGTCACCCGGTTCGTCTTTGCTTGTGCCCCGAGCTCTCTCTTGGATGGCCTCGCTAAAGGCGTTGAAGGAATGGCTGGCCTAGGAAGGACCAGGATCGCTCTGCCCTCGCAGTTCGCCTCTGCCTTCAGCTTCGACCGGAAATTTGCCATCTGCCTCTCGTCGTCTACCACATCCAATGGCGTGATCTTCTTTGGCAACAGCTCCTACAATCTCCTCCCCAACATCGACGCTTCGCAATCGCTCGCGCACACGCCGCTATACATCAACCCCGTGAGCACGGCCTCAGCATACTCCCAGGGCGAGCCCTCATCGGAGTACTTCATCGGAGTGACCTCCGTCAGGGTCGGCGACAGAAACTTATCCCTAAACTCGACCCTCCTCTCGATCAACAGCAACGGCTATGGCGGCACCAAGATCAGCACCGTCGATCCCTACACAGTCCTTGAGTCCTCCATATTCGCCACGCTCACCGAGGCCTTCGTTGAGGAAGTCACGGCGATGAACATCACTAGGGTATCGGCCGTATCGCCGTTTGAGTACTGCTTCAGCTCGGCGAACATACTGAGCACACGCGTTGGGCCAGCAGTGCCGTACATCTACTTGGTCTTGCAGAGCGACCAGGTCGTGTGGACGATCACAGGGTCGAACTCGATGGTGCAGGTGAGCCAGGACGTGCTGTGCCTAGGGTTCGTGGACGGAGGGTCAAGGCCGAGGACGTCGGTCGTGATCGGAGGGTACCAGTTGCAGGACAACTTGGTGCAGATCGACCTGGTGAGATCGAGGCTTGGGTTCAGCTCGACTCTGTTGGGAAGGCAGACTACGTGCGCCAATTTTAACTTCACCAGTAATGCATGAAAATTACTATGAGATTTGAATTGGTTGGTGCATTATATTGCACGCGAGTTTAATTATCTACTTGGAATAAACGTCCTCGGGAAATATAATATGCAATAAATTGGCCCGAAAAATGTTTCTTGGGTTTCTTTTTCTTTTTCTTGTTTTTTGGTTTTTTAAATGGGTGAGATCGCTCTCGTAAAGATACTTGAACATCAAGGAGTGAAAAATTTATAATATGAATAATGCTGGATGTATCAAAATTAATTTATCGATTTATACAATATATTGCAAATATCTCCTTTTAAAAAGAATATGTAGTAAGGAATGCGTTATACAAGACTGTAAGTCTATATATATACATACATATACATATACATATATACATATACATATACATATACATATATGTATATGCATATGCATATACATATATGTATATGTATATGTATATACATATAATATACATATATATATGGATATATGTATACACATAATATACATATATATGTATATATTGATTCTTATGATGAGAGATTTTCGCAGTCCAATTTATCGATTTAGACAATATATTGCAAATATCTCATTTTTAAAAAAAATATGTCGTAGGGAATACATTAGACAAGACTATAAGTCTATATATATTGATTCTTATGATGAGAGATTTTCGCAGTCCAATTTTCTTTTTCTGGTAAATGGTTAGATCTAGTCATTACTTATGATTTTTTTAGAATCATTATAGCATACATCAACAACGTAAGTTTTCTTTGTACATACACCACTGATTCAAGAGAGTGAACAGGCATAATTATCAAATTAATGATGGACTAACTGCTATATAACGATTCTAATTCCAGTCTTATTTTCACGAAATGTCAGAGATTATTGTTTAGAAGGGTTTTCTTAACATGACCCACGCGTGACAAGATTATATATTGGCGAAGGAGGGTGACTTGGAACGATTTAATATTAGCTCAATAAATGCGAGAAGTCAAGGTCCGTTTCACGTAGTCTGCGTGCGAAGTCAATCCCTTGACCCACAAGGGAAATATACAAGATCGTGATTGTTTATTGTTAAAACATAAAATTCGGAAAGTAATGCAAGGAATTAAATATCATGGTCCTTGAATGAAACCCAGTCAATTTAATCCGGGAAAATTATTCAAAAAATATTATATTTATTATACTTTTGCCAACTTAGTCATATACTTTTCAATTTTGTCAATTAAATTCATTTGTCCAATTTTGAATAAAAATAGCTGACATAGACGATGCCGTCCTACATGATGCGAACAGCTTCACAATTTTTAATAATATATTTTTTATTTTTTATTTTTCCTTTTGTCATTTTTTTCTTTTTTTCTTTTTCTATGAATTTTTTTTCCTTCCCTTCTTCCTCTCTCGGCTAATTGCCAAGGTGAGGGCCAATAAGGCCGGCAACGCTCGCTTTTGGCTGGTCATCAACCATCTTCGAGGCTCACTAACCAGTTAGAGGAGAAAGAAGGGACAAAAAAAGAAGAAAGAGAGAAAAAATGAAAAAGAAAAGAAAATGAATTAAAAATTATTAAAAATTGTCCATGTTAACTCGGCTACACCACATAGGACGCCTAGCATCTATTTAATGATTTTTGACCAAAATTGGCATGATAGACTTAATTGACAAAATGTAAAAATATTGAGGATTTAATTGGTAAAGTTAAAAGGTTTAGGATTGAATCGAAATACTTAATTTAATAGTCATCATTATCATTGCAAGTAGTGGCAGCATGTAAACCACAAGATGTAATTGATAGAAAAGGCAATTGGTGTTATGCTAGCATTATGATAATATATATATATATCTTTCCCTCTATTACAACTGGTGCAACGCTAACTGACGGCTCACTTAACACTTTTACTTCCATAGTAATTGTGATTGTTATGCTATCATCAATTGGACTAAATTGACAAAAAATATAATAGGCTTAGATTTTTTGGATATATTTCCCATTTAATTGTAAATGGATTGGGCAAATTTACTCATGAGTATATCAAGCTTGACTTGATGATCGCGTGAGACCAACTCGTCTAATTTCGAATTGAACTGAAGCTAGATCTACATAAATATCTTGCTAAATTGAGCTCAAGTTCATCGATATTTAGCTCAACAAGCTCGCAAGCCTAGATAAGTTTGAGCTTTATCAAGCTTCTATTATTTTTATTTTTTTTGGTAAAGTTTTTCCAAAACTATTTAGGGGCTGCATGTTTTTATTCCTTTTTTTGTTCAAGAACAGAAATTTTGTTTTTTTGTTCCCGAGAACAAAAAAGAACAGAAACTCGTTTGTTTGCGTTTTTGTTCAAAATCTGATTTTTGTTTAACACAAAAAAAAGAACAGAAATGAGAAACAAAAAAAAAAATTGTTTTTTGTTCTAGAAACACTTTTGAAGAAACACTTTTCTTCTCTCTCTTCTCTTTTCTTTTTCTTTTCTTCTTCTTTTTTCTTTGGCTAGTCGCCGGCCTCGGCCATGGCCGGCGACTGGCCGTCGAGGGCCGGCGACGCCATCGAGGGTCGGCGACCTCGCCGGAGTGTTCGCTGGCCCTTGGCGAGCCTCGCCATGGTTGGGCGACGCCCCACCCCATCGACCGCTTTGCCGGAGGTCGGTGACCGGTCAAAAGAAGAAAAATAAAAAAGAAAAGAAAAAGGAAAAATAAAATAAAAATATTAAAAAATTAAAAGAAACAAAAAAGAATATAAATTTACCAAGCGTGTTTCTATTCATTTTTTATTCCCGGAACAAGTTTACCAAACGCATCTTTCGGTGAAAAATTGTTCCTTGGAACGAAACACTTTTTCTATTTCGTTCCAGAAACAATTTTGAACGTAAACGTTACCAAACGCGCCCTTAATAGTCGTAAAAAAAAAAAAAAACCTTAACATTATTTGTTATTCAAGCTGGAGTATCTTTCATTGAATCAAGCTTGAGTAGGAAACTTTTTATGTAATTTGTCGAGTTAGAGCATAGTTTCAAGCACCAAGTTGCAATGTATCGATTTATGATCACACAATTACTTTAATTTGCTCTATAAGATTTACATTCCAATGTACCTATGCATATATATAAAAAGTCGTGTATTTTCACCAAAAAATATTGTAGCATCTAAATATCCTCTTATTTTTTAATAACATGGGTCATCCAAAACTTAGATTGTTCAAGCACATTAGATCCAAATTCTTGACCATTTATACAACCCTTTGAATAGATATTATCCACTTATTTGTTCTTTTTTTCTCTTCTTCTAAGATGTTTATATATTATTTCTCACTATGTTTTTTATAAACACGACGGAATACAATGATTTCTATTTGATTGGGATGCAACAAAATTAAAAGTAACTTTGAAGGGAAAAGTACCAAAAAGTCCTAAACCTTTTGGTTTTGTGCCGATTTAGTCTTAAATCTTTTTTGTGCTGATTTAGTCCTAAATCTTTTTATGTTGTGCCAATTCAGTTCTTTCCGGTCAATTTTAGCCGGATTTTACTAATCGGACGTTGGCCGATGGACGTGGCCTAATCCAGGTCTTGACGTGTACAACTTTTAATAATATTTTAATATTTTAAATATTTTTATCTTTTTATCTTTTTATTTTTTATTTTTCTTCTCATCTTCTTACTCCGGCCGATCGCCGGAGCTCGGCGACCGGCTAGAGGCAACGGTCGATGAGGTCGAGGTTGACCTCACCGGTCACCTTGCCAGTGGCCGGCGGCCTCGCGCTAGGCGAGCAAGGCTAGCCCTTGCCGCATTTGGGGAGGGTCGAGCCTCGCCCATGACCGGCGAGGGCGAGCCCCGCCGCTCGGTGTGAGACCGGCTCGAGGCCGCCTCCTCGAGCCAGGCCGCGGGGCTCGCCCTCGCCGACCATGGGTGAGGCTCGACCCTCGCTAGATCCGGCGAGGGCGAGCCTCGCCACCTAGGCCTCGAGGGCGGCCTTGCGCCCAAGGCCGCCGGTGAGGCTCGCCCGCCCTCACAACCACTGGCGAGGTGGCCTGGCCGCCGAGCTCCGACGACTAGCTGGAGGAAGAAGATGAGAAGAAAAAAAGAAAAAGAAAAAGAATAAAAAAGAAAAAATTTTAAAATTTTAAAAATATTTAAAAATATTAAAATATTATTAAAATTTGTGACACGTCGGTCAATCGTGCCATGTGTCACCATAGGCGTTCATTCAAGAAAATCCAACCAAAATTGGCCGGAAAGGACCGATTGGACAACGTAAAAAGGTTTAAGACTAAATTGGCACTAAAAAAAGGTTTACGACTAAATCGGCACAAAGGCAAAATGTTTATGACTTTTTTGGCACTTTTTCCTAACTTTGGATGATGAAGTTATGAACTTAAATCAAAATACCATTTTCTAGATATTTTTCCTCTAATGTATGCATTTACACCGTTGACTCTGCCATCACTCCATCACCAGCCCCGCCTCGTCCCGTCCGGTCGCTGCCTTCTACCTCGCGGATGTCCGCCCCATTGCATGGCTCCGTCAACGCTTGGTGGTCGCAACCTTGCGACGGAGATAGTCGAGGGCTCGGTGGAAGAAAAGGGAAGCTAAAAAATGGAGGACCGATCCGAGCCATCCAATTTGATAATGGTCATCAATGGGTATCCGGTAATGTCCCGAAACCCGGCCCAAGCCTGGACCGGCCCAGCCCGCCTAATTGCTCACCTTTGGAAAATTTGGAAAAGAAGCTTTCGGCGCTTTGCGAGGGGGGAAGCAGCGAGCCCTAGAGCGGTCGGATCGAACCGTGTAAGAAGACGACATCATCATCAGCCTTCCTTGCCCGCTCAAACAGAGTCCGCTTTCTCTCTCTGCTTCGCCTCGTCTTCGCTCTTGGCCAGTGAGCCCTAGCGTTCGTCTTCTTCGCAGCGATGAAGCTCGTCAGGTCGGTCTTCCGATGGCGACTTATGATTGTGTCATTTCTTCGTTTTCTGCTCTTCCTCTTTTTTTTTTTGTGTTTTTTTCCTGTCGTTCCGCTTTGGAAAAACGAGCAGGTTTTTGATGAAGCTGAACAACGAGACCGTCTCCATCGAGCTCAAGAACGGGACTGTGGTTCACGGCACCATCACAGGTTCCCTTTTCTCACCCCCTGCTCTTCGCTTTCTGATTTGGGTTTTTAGGGTTTTGTTAAACCCTACGCTCTATTCACATTGGTCGCCTTGACTGTGCTAAAGTTTAGTCTCTGTTGAATTTGTTCCTGAAAGATGCATTGAAGAGCACTGATCTATGTGGCAACTGTTATCCTGGATGAATGCACTCAGAATTACGTAATCTGGCAGCCAAAATCTGTCGAGGGCAGACAGGAAGCAGAGCGCAGAAAGTTTAGCTTCATCCGTCACTGTGTAAAGTTTAGATTTTGGCTGCCCAATTATGTAGAGTAGGGATTACTCTGGTTGGAGAAAATTGTCTTGGTTTGATTACACTGTGACGGATGTAAATGGATGTGGGTGGACCTTGTATTCTTATTCTGATAGGCAAGTAGATAGCCTTTGCTTGCTTTAAATTCTGGTACCAAGGAGAAATGAACCATGGGAAGGGGAAGAATGATTGTGGAGGACTTGCAGTTGTAGGAGCTGATTGGTTTGTGTAATGGCTTGTTTGAACTGGGGCAATGAACGGTGGAGAAGAGCAGTTGAAAAGTGTATATAGCGTTGTTCCAAACCTAAATGACCAACTTCAAATTATTTTTAAGATGGACCCAAAGCAAAGCACGAAGCATGATGGGTTTGTTGGATATTGAAAGTGGTTGATGTAGAGTATGGTAGCGCTTAGTGCACCTCTTTCAAGAATTAAAAAAAAAAAGCAAGATCTAATTTAGTAATGGAAAAACTGTGACTTGAGAAATGGTAAGAGTGTCTGAAAAGCACTGACTACTGAGTTACACGATTTTGGTACACAATGGACGAGAGAGTGAGGGTGGGCTTTGGTGGTTCGGCTGTTTGGGAGTACCTTATAATATTTTGCTGCATATTCTGGATGGCGAAATGAAAACTGTAGCAGAATAAGCTGGTTTTTGCTTATGAGGTTCAAGGGAAATCTAGTTAATAGGTTGGGGGCATTTTAACTTGAAATTCTTTCTCCATGTTTCTTGAAATGCCTTTAAAACATCCATAGAGAGTGACATTGCAATAAAAGAATTATCAGTGTCTGTTAGGTGAACCATTAATTTGATCCAGATGCTTATGGCCTGAATTCACTGCTTTTATATGGTTTTTCCACATATGTGGTGGCAGTGCCTTGAGGGATGGAACTCTACTGTGTCTTGACAATGATTCATCGACATAAAGACAGACACTGAGTAGTCCATTTGCAATTATGTAGAATTCTGTTCTTTGAAGCTTTTTATGTAGTTGTGGCGCTTTCTAAGATTCTATAATGTCAAATCCGATCCGACATAGTAATGAGTTGTACTAAATGTGATCTTAGGAATGTTTAATTTGGACCAAGATTAAAGTTCCAATTTCGTTGCTTTTGGTGTTGATAGTTTAAGGTTGATTGGAAGAAGAAAAGGTTGATCTCCAAGTCTATGGCTGGAACATCCATGCAGATACGAGTGGTCATTGGCCACTGGCTTTTTCCATAAATCATGGACTGTTCTTGATGTAGCTCAATTTTTTTACCATTGAGGGGTTTTGCAAGTTATGCTTGGTAGTATCTAAAACTGCATGTCTTCCTGCCCAAGTGCACGTCAAGAGAAGCTTCACTCCTGTGAAAGGGCTACAAGGTTGACATAATTCGGTTATTTTCATGAATTTGTTACTGTAGACTTATCGGAACTTCTGTCGATAATTAGATGTTCTTAGCTTTTTTTTATTCTCTCTCGATAGTAAAGTTCTCTCAGGTTTCTCTGTCCCTCTCTCATTCACATGTCAATATGGCTGAGCTTGCATGTAGTGCGGCTATTAATTTGTTTGAGAGGTTTTCTACACACTTGTCCATTTCACAATTTATTTGGGCACTTAGTGATCATCCTTAAACAGTGTTTTCAAATCCTGATCAGACTGTCTGATCATGAGTTGAATATGGAACCGGACCAATGTGCTATCTGGTTTGGTAGATAGCTCAACATGAAACCGCTTTGGACCACGGTTCAAAAGGTAGACTGGTGATTAGTGCAACCAGGCTGAATTGGTTAATGCCTTCTGGAAATTGGAAGTGGAACGTAAAGGCTGGGATTACAGCCAGGCACCTCATGGAAGCCAATAGATAGAGGCACCACACCTTTCAGCCAAACTGCATTCCCATCTATAAATTATTTTGACCCAAAAAGAAAAAAGAAAAAGAACAAAAAGAGCTTACTTAGACACGAAGTCTGGGCACGTACATCTTCAACTCCATTCTCGTGCCTTTGATGCATGTTATTTATGCAGCTCCCTTGAGCAATATCTTCTTGTGTAAACATCGTTTCTACCAACTGCAGTTTGCCTTTGAGAAATTTGGGTTGAAACTTTTTGTGCGCTTGATTCAAGTAGAGCTCAGGTGTGTTGAACTTGATGTGTATTGCATAATTTTTGTAGGTGTTGATATTAGTATGAACACACATCTCAAGACTGTGAAACTCACATTGAAAGGGAAAAACCCAGTGACTCTGGATCACCTGAGTGTGAGGGGGAATAATATTCGTTACTACATTCTTCCAGACAGTATAAATCTTGAGACTTTATTGGTGGAAGAGACGCCTCGGGTCAAACCGAAGAAACCAACTGCTGGTATCACACACAACCTTTCTCTCAGTTTTGAATGAACTTTTTACTTTCCTTTATCTCTACTATCTTAAATTCTTGTATGGACCGGAACGTTGATATGAATTGTCAAGCATTGACATCGGATTGCTTAATGCAGGGAGGGCTATGGGACGAGGACGGGGCCGTGGACGTGGTCGTGGACGTGGACGCGGGCGTTAAGTTTGCTGTCCAAATTTTCATAATTTTTGTATCTCTGAGGTTGTGTAGAAACCGAGGGTGTTGCAGGAGAGAGGTGTTGGTTCTCTGGACTTGGAACAGCTTGGCGACACTGTAACTCTAGTCAGAGTTTTATGGTAGAATTCTTAAAACTGCATCTGAAGTTACTTGCAATTTTCAGTCTGGTATTGTGGATCAAATTGACGAACTTTTAATTCTTCACTAGTGGACTAGCATCTGTCATGGTATTCTAGCGAGGCCTATTTGGGGCATTCATTTGCAGAATGATGGCCTCTGGTGAAGAAGTTTGCCATGAATGTGAAAGATTGGCTGTTATTCTGGGGGATAGCTACAAATGCCTGCCGCTTGCTCATATCATATGCTATCGGAAACAGCTGTTTTATGCGTCTTTTTCGAAAATTCTGTCCCGATCTCGACGCTACTTGCGCAGCACTACATCGGCCATTTATGAGTTTTTGTTGTTGTTCTTGTCCGATCACTTATGTTACGAATCCGAGCGATCATCAAGCAAGAATATTCCGTAAAGAATTGATGCTCGAAGTAACACGACAAATTACAATCGGAAATATCTAGATGAGACTGCTTCGTTGTTTGTAAGCCGGTCATTTGGTATCAACTGCCAGGTTCGTTTGTCCCATGGTTAAGGCAAATCTAGAAAACGATCGAAGTCGCATTCTGTCGTCATTTACTTGGTGTAATTGCTTCGATACGGTGGTAAGTAAAAGAAAGAAAGAATCTATACGATGTTATTCGTGCATACGATAATTCAGTTAATAAATCATATCAGCAGTGAAGTTAATAAAATATTCATAAAGTTCCTTTCCTAACCCTTTTTTCTATAATATCAAATTCAAATCAAATTAATCCCAAAAAATAAAAAGAAGATTTTTTTTTTTTTGTAATCGAAGGTCTCTCTCGCCTGGGGTCAACTGAAAGAACGCACGAGACACTTACGAGCTAAGAAATAGAACGTCTATTGGTCTTTGACCCTTTCGATTCGGGTAGAAATAGAATCGGGACTCGGGAAAAGTTCTCTCGTTCGAAATTTCAAATCTTTCAAACCTCCACGCGAGCCGAAAGAAGAAGAAGAAGAGCGAGAAGGACATGGGGAAGGGGACGAAGCGAGCGGCGGTGGTGTTCGGAGCCCTAGCCCTCGGGTGGCTCGCCATCGAGCTGGCCTTCAAGCCGTTCCTCGACCGGGCACGCGGCGCCATGGACAAGTCCGATCCGGCTCGCGATCCCGACGGCGACGGCGACGACGCCTCTCCTCCGGCGAAGCCTCCCCAGGCCGCCACCGCCGACCTCTGAGCGGCATAAGGAATCTCTTTCTCTGCTCTCTGTCTTGTGAATTTCAATAGCTGCTCTCTTTAGCTACCGATTAGAGGCTAGCCATCAGAATCGAAAGGGGGGAAAATCTTCTGTGGGGGGGGGGGGGGTGTGTTTACGGAGTCGAACCATCTGTCGTTCCTGTTTTTCTCGTTGTTCTCTGGCGTTAGCCGGGGATCGCTTGCGCTGTTCCTGAATCTTCTCTTCGGTTGAATTGCGTGATATGGTAAGAGTTAAAGTCGAGCGTTCGTGTATTTTCTTGTGATCGATCTTCTTTTGATTATGCTTGTGTGCGATGCGTTCGTGTTTTCTGCTTTAGCCGACAAGAATCGAACATGTGATTGCTGGGTTAGATCATGTGCCCAGAGGGGCAAATTTCACGGGCGGTCGTTCCCCAATTCGAGTTTCGTGGGAGCTGTTATCGAAGATTTTGTCGGACGCTTTTGAGTACCCGATTAATCTTTCGTCCGACACAGTTGGTCATTCGTGTCGTGTGCATTAGTCATTACAGAGGCGCGCGACTAGATAAATTGCATAGGTATAGCAATTCGAATTCGGTTCTCGACTCTTGAGACGAATGGAGGTATATGCGATTGCTTGGTATAGCTTCGTCGATACTAATGTCAACCGTGAAAAATGGTGTTTCAATTTTCTTAAGACATTTGATGAGTACTTTGTCACTGTCGTAGATTCCAAGACTATTCCATCGAGCCGTATTGCACTTGTGAGACTTGTATTTTCGAATGGGGATACAAGTAAGCCTACAAAATTCACGAGCTACTAATTTTTTTTTTTTTTCCTGATTTGGAGTCAAGTTCCAATAGCGTGAGTACTTATTGAATGCTTGTTCAAATTTAAAAAATGCTAGAGTCGAGTAGCATGTGAGTCTGATCAAATATTTCGGTTGAATATAAGTGCTTATCAAGATAAACAATCATATGAAGTTATAAATTTTTTGAATTATTTTATGTCACCACAATTTGAGTTCGAGTTCAATCTCTCATTGAAAAGATTTTTGATTAATCGATCAAATCGATTGGAGTTTTGATCTAATTGAAAATTCATTTGAGTTGAGCTCATTGGCTCGACCTTGCAAAATTAAGTTTGATGAAGGTTGAGCATGAGATGATTGTACGTACTTAACTCGCCCGATGATACCTTTATTATCAAGTACATATTACCACCATAATTAAAGCAATGATACAGCTAGCAGATTGTTCCAAAAAGGATCCATTAGCGATCAACCAATTGTTCTATAACACAATATGATTTGACAAAACGAGTCCGGTCAAATTGCTCAACCACCAGTTGGTTCCCCCATGAATGTTGATTTTACAACTTACGGTGACATCTGACAAGTGCTTTGATTAGGTCATCTAAGTCCTCCCATAATTTTACTGGTCTTTCAGAAAAAAAAAAAAAAAAAAAAGTAAAAGGTAAAAGAAGAAGAATACCGATTGTCATTAAATTATTTTTAAAATGGTTTTCATCCCTTTCTTTATGCTCGCCGGTTGACCGGTAGAGTGATCATAGCAGGTAAGCCAAGAGCTGGTAGCTAATCTTCGTCAGCGTACCATTAGGAACAATTTGCGGGAAAAGAAGAAGCATATTGATTGTCATTAAATTATTATTTATATTATTTTTTTCAAGTCAAGTTTGAATTTCAGGAATACTTAATAAATTCTCATTCGGTTTTGAAAAATACTGGATTCAATTAGCTCATGAGTTTGATGAAATGTTTAAGTTGACATAAACTATACACACACTTATCATAATAAGTAAGCACACGAAGTTATAAAGTTTTCAAACTACACATGCACTTACAAATCTAAAAAGGTTTTTGATTAATCAAATCAAACTGAGTTGAGCTTTGACCTAATTAAAAATTCATCCGAGCTTGAGTCAAGCTCGAAAAATCAAGTTCAACAAAGGTTGAGTATGACATGAAAAACAGACTGTTTAACTCGACTGGATTTTAACCCTCATTATCAAGTATATATTACCATCGTAACTAAAGCATTGAAACAACTAGCAAATTGTTCCAAAAGGGTATATTAGCAATCAAGCAACTGCCCTGTAGAACAATATCTTCTGGCTAAACAAACCGATGAGATCGCACAACTACCGTTAGGTTTTCCATAAATGTGGATTTTACAGCTACGGTGACATCTGACAAGGCCTCTTGTCCTTTGATTAGGTCACCTAAGTCCCCTCAAAATTTTACTGGTCTTTCAAAAATAAAATAAAAGGCAAAAGGAGAAGCGTACTGATTGTCATTAAATTATTATTTTTTTAAAATTGTTTCAACCCCTTTCTTTCTTTATGTTCGCTGGTGGACCTGTGGAGTGATAATAGCAGGTGAGCCAAAAGCTGGTACCTAATCTTCGTTAGCGTGCCATTTCCCTCCACGTGTCCGCACAGGACAATAGACGGTAACGAGGGGATTATTTCTCATTGAATCCCAGGTTAGCCAAATCCGACGTGGCCTCTATTATGACCTGAATCCGAGAAAATATTAGATGGTCTGACGAGTCAACATGATCCCGGACCAATCATGAAGCGCCATGTGGATCCACGTGCAGCTATGGAGCCCGCTCACCAAGATGGAATTTTTGAGTAAAAAATAATATTCTGTGCTCGCGACTGGGGGGTTGAATTGATACACGAACGGAAATTCAGGGGCTGAAAATGAGAGACAGAACTTTTCCGGGGGAAGAAAAAAAAGGGGTAACAGTGAAAAGTTGCCGACTATATTGTCCGAAATCTTGCAGTCAAGTCAAGAGAACAGGACGCGGCCTAGCACTCGGAGAAGAGAGAGAGGGAGAGAGTGACTCTCGAACCGATCGACATATTCTCCTCCATAAATTCCCGGCCACGCCATCGCCTCCCGTCCTTCTTCCTTCCTCGGCGGCCGGCTTCTCTCCTTCGTGGGCAGTCGTCCTTCTTCACCTTCGAGACGTAACTTTTGGTCGGTCGGTGGTCTTCCGTTCGCCGGAATTCTGTTCGCGCGTGCCATGGTTCAGGGACGAGAAGCTGCTGCTGCTTCTTCTTCATGAGGTTCGTTGATTTGAAATGCGAATTTCCGCAAATGGGTCGTGCGTTTTTCTCCGTGTTATTCTTATTCGTCTCGTTTTCTCGTTGTCGTACCCGGGTGTCCTCGTCGAGTATATGGGATTGCCGTCTTTGCTGGATTTGGCATGGTAAAATGAGATTTATGTCATTGGTTCTAATTGCTAGAAGCACGTCGCGTTGGTTCTTTGTGTTGTGATCACCGTATCGTTGAAATGTCGTGATCCTTGGCGGTCGAATCGATAGAGGTCCGGTCTTGCTAAGCCAGCGGCTGACGCGCTCTGTCGCCCTCACATGGTTGCTGATTTCGCTGTTAGATCATCCTTTTGTTGGTAGATAGTCTTCGGAGTGATGGAAGTGCTCGCCTTTTTCTTCTGGATTTTGCAATTTGTTGGGAACTGATGAAGGTAGTTGATCACCCTCTAGAGGTCAATTCATGCTCACCTGTTTCTTCTGGAATTAGCTATGTCACTATGCGCTTGCTATCTGGATCACTATTTCGATGACTTGGAATGTGGAATAGTAATCTGAACAAGGTGCCCGGATTTCAAATTGTGGTTGGAGGAGAGTATCGACTTCTTCTTTCTTTGAAGAGCCTCTTAGTGTTCCGCACCCGTGCGCACTTGATCTAGAAATGATAGTAGCATCAGGGATGGCAGGGAATAGTTCCCTCACTAGTGTGAACTGATGACTCGGTTATTATTTGCTGAGACATGCTTAGGAGTTTCGGAAATTCGGGTTCAAAGAAGCTATCGTCTATCTATGTTTGTCCTTCTATGTCAGCGCCATGGATGAATGATTGACATTTGAAAGCAAAAAAACAAAAAATTCTTTTCCTCCTGGGAACCGCGGCTTTAAAAGGTCGAACTTGTCTGTACATGCCTATATCTCTTTTCACGAATGGAATTAATGTACCTTTCTCTTTGAGCTGAAGGAGAAAAATCATAACCAGCATTCTTCATGGAGCAATAATTGGTGAGGGGCCAGTACAAAGTAAATGCTCAACTTCTCAATTAAGAAAGATGGCATAGCTATTTAGTAATGGCTGGTCTAGAATGCTTTGGGATCTGATCTCAATGGTAGTAGGTGTTCGTTGGGTAACTTTAAAGTCTGGAAAAAAGAGCTGAGAGCCTGGTTGGTTGGTTGCGCTAGTAAAGAGAAGAGTGAGATGACATATTTGCGACCTCTAGCAAATTATTTGCTGATCTGGAAAATGAGAAATTGGAGAATTTTCAATATTTCTGAGAGACATTATAAAAATTGAGGATTCTTCCCTTGTTAATTTGAATTTTGGGTACATAAGTCACATATGTTTTCCTTGTTCCAGTGGACTATTTAGCTTGTAAATGATATTGTTAATGTGTTGGCATCCCCTCGATACCACTGTATGAATTGCTTTGACTGATAAGAGAAAGGTGGGGTTTACATATTACTTGCATGTGTTTTCTTATCAGACACTAGAACGGTATGGCGATTTCATCTTCACAAATGGAGAGTATGACATCTTTGAGCAATGATCTTTTCTACGACATACTGAGGCGCCTTGATGGTCCAACCTTAGCTAGCGCTGCATGTACTTGTGCTGCGTTTTGTTCTATTTCAAGAGAAGAGAGATTATGGGAAAATGTATGCTCATCCATGTGGCCATCGACCGGTAGGGAGGATGTCAAAAGCTTAATATCATCTATTGGAGGGTTCAAGAAGTTCTATGCAGATTGTTTCCCCCTCATTGTAAATAAAGAAGTCACTGAGTATCAGCGGAATGAATATCTGGAGGACTCTGAAGAATGGACCGAGGCCGAATATTATGGGGATATGGATGAATCTGAGGGTATATCACCCTCAGATTTTGTCTCTTTAGTGGATATTAGGTATAAAGACCGACCAGTATGCTCGAAAGTGCTGTGGGGAATTCCTAACGCAAATGGTATCAATGGGTGGTTCTATAATTGTCCATTCCGGGTCGATTTTCTCACCTATCAGTCATCTAGAGACAGCGATCGTGATGATGAAGTCACTCTTTCGGTTTCTGATGGTCTACCCCCGGTTACATCCATGGAGAGAGAAAGGAAGGATGGAAAGTTATGGCAAGAACTTCGTGATGGACTCCGGCTCAGTTGGATCATCGTCAACAGAAAAGCTAAGCAAGCTGCTAATCTTGCGAGTTGGAGCCCACTTGGCGGGCAAAGGCACTGGCCCACGGACAAAGATTTCGTGATTCGCTTTGGATCAGTCCTTTCCGCAAAGGATATTCTTCCCTGTCAGGTGGTCGAGTGCGTCCTGATTATGAAGTTTAGGATGACTCGTATGGAAGGAGAAGGCGTCCACACAACACTCAAGTTGACCGAGCTGAGCATGCAGCTGGAGGACATGGAAGGAACCCACGTCAACGGAAGAAACAGTTTGCTTATTCTGAAGGGAGCGCTGAGCTGTCGCCGAAGCAAAAATTACAGTGAAGTTCTGGAGTCGTGTTACCTGTACTCGAAAGTGCAAAGTGAGTTGAGAGAGGAGAAGATGAGAAACGAGAACAGGTTAGATCGGCTTTGTATCTTGAGCGGCATCACTGCATTCGCTACACTCTGGTACTACTACATCCTGTGAATGAACAAGTCTTTTCGTTCTTTTTAGCGGATGTCTCCAAGAGGCTCTGAACAGACATCCAAAATTTTGTACCCTTTGATCTTCTAACAGCTCCTATATTGTATCCTTACTAATGTAAGTAGACCCAAGTTTCGTACTCTTGAATTTTCATACCAATTTCTCCTTGTTAGTCTTTCTGATGTGAAAATTGAATTCGTTCTCTAATGGGACTTTTCCGTCGTCTGATCCGAGAACCCGGGTTATTCTAATGCACAGAGAATCCCTCGGTGGGCATCTGCATTGCTCATCGAGCGAAGGTGCTCGCTTGATGATGGTCATGGAACGTGTTGTAGGCCACTAGGCCTATGCCTTTCCTCTTCTATAATTCTGGCATTATCTGTCGTGATTGTACTCTCTGTCTCTCTCTCTCTCTCTTCTTACGCCATCCTTCTCTTTTGGGTCAACCGAAGTGTACATAAAACACATGGACTTTAGGACTTTATGGGTGCCAACCGCATGAAGTGGCAAGTTGGTGGTCGGTCTCTTTCGTGATCCCAACCAGGATCTAAGTAATAGCTTCGGATTGGGGTTTGGTGGGGTGGTTGACATGTCCGCTTCAGTTTCGTGAGAGATTAGTTGAACTTTCCAAGTAGAGAATTAGGACACTAAGAGCGTGTGACCAG
Organism: Eucalyptus caleyi; assembly: GCA_014182885.2. Classification (NCBI taxonomy): domain Eukaryota; kingdom Viridiplantae; phylum Streptophyta; class Magnoliopsida; order Myrtales; family Myrtaceae; genus Eucalyptus; species Eucalyptus caleyi. The sequence goes on along the minus strand of CM024476.2, from coordinate 40,873,244 downwards.
ACCGACCGCTGCTTCCTCTTTCTAAAATTAAACCTAATCATGGTTAGGCACGTCCTTAAAAAAAGCATTGAGACTCGTAGGTTTCACTCTCTAGGCATGGAAACATTCGGGTCACTTTAGCATTGTTTTCCTGCGGTTGGCCTTCACCACCCACCAACAAGTAAATACATTTCATGGTTGGTGGAGGGCATGAAGTTGGCCGGTAAACCGTATATTAAGTTTATCACGGGAGACTCATCAACAGTTGCGGGGATAGCTCAGTTGGGAGAGCGTCAGACTGAAGATCTGAAGGTCGCGTGTTCGATCCACGCTCACCGCATTTTCATCCCATTTTTTTCTTTGGGCCTGGACTCATTACGTTTCATTGCATGAAATGTCTGTAAATTCCACGTATACTCCAACTCTAGCTCCTCAGCCCAATAATACGAAATTTACCTTCACATTTATATTTCCCCATTTTCAGAATAAACAAACAAATACGAATATGCAAATTTTTGTGTTTGACTAATTGCCACGAGCGTACGCAAATTGCTCGGCGGGCGTGAATCCTGTAAGACTCCCCCCGTGAAAGCAGCAGGCGAGATTCACTGCATTCAATCCCAATTCTTGCTCAATCAACTTTTTAGGGTGCGAAGTATAAGTATTTTGACTTGAATTTATATATATTTTAACTTGGCATTTCAGGTTTATCGATTTTCAACCAATGCACTCAATGAATGGGTGGCATTTCATAAATTTTGTGCATCAACTAATTTAACGTCAACAATAGAGGTGAGAAAACAAGCCAATCATAACCGGCTCCCGATGCCCACATCTCTCTTGTGCAATCGACGAATTTTCCTTAAAAAAAAATGGCTCTTGAACGACTTGATCTCCTGTTCTTTTTGGCCGCCTTCTTAATTTGAAGGGAATGATTTATAATGCGGATCGCACGATGCGTCCAAGAAGAAATGCATTCGCCATAACCTCTCGAACAGACCACGACGATGCACGGAACGAGGAGCCAGGAAACAGACAAAACCGACCAATTCAAAAGCGACGACCGAATAAAAAACCGAAATTTCTGAGAGCCCAATGTTAAAGCTCGAACACCACTACTTCCCACGATAACAGAGATCCGAGAGTCTCGCCGAAACAGTAAAGTTTGCCGGAAATGGCGATTCATCCGCTGAAACCGACCCCCGCCGTCGTCGCCACGTCGCTGCTGCTGCTCCTTCTCGGCGTCGCCGCCGCTCGGGCCGCGCCGGACACGACGGTGAAGCAGGTGCTGTGCAACGGCGACGGCTACACGGCCGGCGACCCCTTCGGCGCCAGCGTGGCGTACGTCGCGGCGGACCTGGAGGCGGCGACGCCGGCCCGGGCGGGATACGACTACGCCAACATCTCGCCGTACCCGAACGCGTTCGCCTACGGCCACGCCACGTGCGGCCGGAACCTGACCCGGGCCGACTGCGGGACGTGCCTGGGAGCGGCGAAGGACGCGATGCTGGGGGGTTGCGCGAGCCGGATCGGAGCTCGGGCGGTGCTGGCGGACTGTGGGATGAGGTATGAGCAGTACCCTTTCAATGATTGAACTCAAGCTTTAATCAGGGCCGTTGATCATGTTAGGCATGAGGTAATTGAGCAGAGTAGTGGGTGTTTGCCACGTGTTGTAGGAGTAGCACTGAATTGATTGATCATCCGTGACCAAATCTTTTCTCAGTTGAGCTTTTCCTTCATCCCTTTAACCGGCATTTTAATAAATCTGGATGCCACCTAAGTTTAATTTTTTAAATTTAGATACGAGTGATGTTGGTATCAGTAACCTATCAATGATTTGGGATTAGATCCTGTCAATTATATCGGCACTTGCTTTTTACTATTTTCGGCTTTCGTTTTCTCAACTTGCTTGGCTCCACTTCAGAGATACGTGGCGAATGCTATGCTAATGGCAAGACATACCCATGTATGGCAAGGCATGCCCATGTCGACGTCTAGTTGACTATTTGTGATCAACAACCATCCCATTTCTTATAAATTTCTAATGCCATGACAAGCATATGGCCAATCGAGAATTATTGGAAAATTATTAGTCATTCGATCATGAAGATATAAATCTCGATCTCGAGCGCGTTTTTTATTTCACTACGTGCCAAATTAAGATGAAAATGGGATGAGACTTTTCAGCCTGCGATCCTATCACCTTCCTGCCACAGAGCCAAAGCTTCTGATCGATTCATATCTGTGGCGCATAACCGGCGAATGCAAAACGAGCAGTTTTTGGGACATTAACCTTTACTAACAAGAGGCTCTTGTCTTTGTCCATCTTTATTTCTACTCACGGCTTCTTGACACACCCAAATTGATAATTCAACAAGTTCTTTTCCCACACTCATCCTTTGTAATAATTGTGGGGCGTCGGCTTTTTGTTCTTTCAAGGGCTTGTCCATGATATAACACAGATAAAATGAAAGGATCGTGTAGATGAATAACCAGTGGGTTCAGCTTTCAATATTGAGGTCAAGCGGTATGATCTGACTAGCTTTTGCACCCTCAATTAAGTCCACATTCCCAAATCGCGTGAAAGGAGCATTTCACACGCAAATAAAAAACAATGCAATATCCCCGTGCAAAGAAATAAACCAGTTGGTCATTCAAAGCAGATGGAATGATCTATTCAAAAGATTAGACTACAAAAGCAGTCATCAGACCCAGCCCCAAAAAAGGGAAAAGAAAAGTAAAGTGCCTGGATCCAGCAAGTCGAGCAGAAAACGCAAAACATCATGCAGAGCATAGCAACTAAAGCAAAACAGAGAAACTCACAAGAACCAAGTCGCACCACATTTCTATGCTCTCGGTTGTACACAAAAATAACTCCAAGACTATCCTCTGCCTTGACACCAAAAGATTCAACTCTCTCTTAGGCGCAATGAAGCTCCGTTAATTCATTTCTCTCCAAGCTATAACTTACACTATTAGCTTCAAAAAATACCATCATGGCCACATGCTTCAACAAAGATTGCCATCACAGGGTATGCATGGAACCAACAAGCAGGTGATGATAACTTCTCAATACAACATTTCGTTCAAGCTCCCGTCACCCATCTTCTCTATGTCTTCCTGCGACAGAAGGGTTTTCTTACCACCACTCCCAGCTTTATCATATGGTTGTGCCATTTTCCGAAGGAACTGCAATAATACATGAAGAATATTTAACCTAACACAACGCCCAGTCAATAAGGATTAAGCATAGTGCACATTGAAACAACTTCCATCCAAATTTTACAGATTTCAATCCATTTTAACATCCTTTCATAATGCATCCACCAAATTCATGGCTGCTGGCAACAAGATAAATTAATGAACTATATCTGAAACACCCTAGAGCTTCCCTAGGCAATAAGCAAGATGCTGTTATTGCAGGTTGAATTTCTTTTGACCAAGGAGAGTAAGCTGGTGCACATGATTCATCCATCAGAGTCACCAATCTCTCATTGCTATTTTTATTATTATATTTTTGGGATGAGGGTGGGGGAAATAAACACGATACATTCATATTTGAGACATGAGAAAGGAGTGCCAGCAAGAATGAAGTTGTACCTCCCTTGCTATATACACAGCCATGTCAGTGCTCAAATTGAGATGTGCATCACGTAGATGGGACAATATCCACCCAGGCAATTTAGAACGCTTGTCATGACGGCTATACCTGCTTGATTTAAATAAATGTCATCAAATGTGTGCATCACTAAGCTAGTTGCATCATGCTCAAATGTCCTTGCATTTCCGCTATCACAGCAAACATCAAAGTGGAGCCAAAAAGAAGAGAACTTTGAAAGAATTGACAGGTTTCAATTTCCAGGCTGGAGAAAGAAGTTAGAATTAGTAACTACCATCAAATCAAAATGCAAAGAACAGCATAAACAAAAGATTAATGCAATACAATCTCCACTAGCTACAGGTTATGAGTTACCCTAAACTCTAAAAGAGTCAAATCACACAGAGACAACCTAAAGCTTGCCCAGCTTCATTGAAGACTAAAACTACACAGCCAGAGGAGATATAAGATTATAAACCTTTTGTCAGCAAATATCATCATGCCATAGTCAGCCTTTGACCGGATAACTCGGCCCACACATTGAGCAGCTTGCCTCTGTTTCAATCAATTATCATTGTTTAAAATGGCGTTTTTGCTGCCAAAGAAGGATTCAATGAATAAAAATATAAAGAGATTTACCAAAGCATCGAAAGTTAAAAAGTCTCCTTCCTTTATTTGAAATGTATCACGAAGATACTCCAACCGTGCTAGCAATATTCTGCAATACCATGAAGCGTTCAGGATACCATTCATCAACTAGACCATGGACGTTAAAGGCATTTTGTCACAATAAAAAAGGTTCACAATGAAACTCACTTGCTCAGGGTATATTGGAAGGGAACACCAAACATGATCACTAATCTACCATAATGTCGATCAAAATCAATTCCTTCAGCTACCTTACCCCTGCAATATAAGGAAAAACCGTATTTAGGAAAATGATAATCTACTTCAGTAACACTTCACCAACACCCCCTTCTAGGCCAGTGAAGAGGCAGGCAAAACAAACACACAAAAGAGGGAACTTCAAGTTAATGCCAAACAAACAGAATATTTGGTCATCTAATATTTTTCCAGCGATACTGTCAAATTTGATGTTCTTGTCTTCTGCCGAGACTAATACCTGGCAACAGAGAAAAAGACAGCACCTCTCCCGCAATCACAAGCCCTGCGATAATTGTCCAGAGCCAGTGTAGTTTCAACCACATCCTGTGTCTCAATAAAGACAAGCTTATGTTGCATTATTTCCTGCCACCATCAGAACATAGGATTATAGATTCTACCTGTTTTAGCACAATATAACAAATACAAATGGGATAGAAATAACAACGGGAGATACAGGAGCAAGTAAAAAGAAGATATACTCACCTTCAAAATCCCACTTTCATTCCAACTGTTGACAATTTCATCCATGTATGAGTAACTAACGAAAAAGCATACAATCCCATCAGGAACAACAGAGACCATTTCCAGTAAAAGCCTCCCATAGTTTCTTACAACACCAAGATCACTTCTCATGTCAAATTTTGTACTCACTGGTAGCTGATCACTGAAAGATAATTGAACAATATTAAACATGCTGCAAATAAAATAAATCATTCGAAACTGTAAAGTAGCATATAAAAAGACTTGAACATATATTGCCTTTCTAGAAGCCCTATACTGGATCGCTAGGACAGGAAGAGCACAATGCACATTCAACCTATACGCTAAATTACATGAAAACTAAAATTAGGACATATCTACCTTCCACGAGTAAGAACCATTGGGCATATGCAGTCTCTTGTCAAGGACATTGTGAAACTCCGGCTAACAACTGGGTTAAAATTCAGAAGACGAGGATATAGATCAATAGGGCTGAGAGTTCCAGATGTGATAACGACTGTCTGGAATCGATCAAATACAGGCTTGATGGCAAGAGACGCATCATGGCAGCTAAGCTGCAATTGCACAGAGAATACATTTTCAGTGTGATAAACATATGTAGAAAGAAAAGAGAGCGAGAATCATCAAGTGCTTGCATGAAACACAAGAATATCCTGCAGAACTTGTCATATATGAGAAAAATATGCAGCAGCCCAGAAGTTTGAGAACCTACTAAAACGATAATGTTGAACCACCAAGGAGAAAAAGGCATTTTAGCAGGTCATGCATCAGTAAAAATTTAAAATAGAAGACAAATGGTCATTACACATCATTCATCCAAGATCCCTCATGCAATTGGCTTAAATTCAAACAATTGAAAGAGCTTTTCAGCAACACATTTCACAGGTTGTGTAAAGGTAAATAAATACCATCTTCAATATAATTGCAGTTGGCCAAGAATCACGCTCCCTTGAAAGAAAGGGAAAGGAGAAAATTAAAAGAACAGAACCAACCTGCAGCACAGGATCCCGGACATCTGGCATTCTCTCATCAAAAGGCTCAATTATAATAGAAAAGCCACGGGCATATGTCCCCACAAGTGTTGCAAAATCACATATCGTTTGTATGTGCAAAAACTCATCTGTATCAGTTATTTCTAGAGTCATCATGAGAGAATGGAGGCGATCATAACAAAACTTTAACGTTTTCTGGTCGATTCCAGCTTGATTAGTAACAGAGGCAACAAAAGCAACAGGGCTTTCCTTCTCAACATTCTCAGTTTCAAGACGGCCTTTTAGATATTGGACAAATCTACGTAAGACACGTAGAAAAAAATCTGCTCGGCGAATGTTCCCTGGCACTGCTTCCTTTAAAATATCATCAGGCAAGGCAGGATTTGCAAGCCAGGAATCATTAACTGCATAAAAGGAGGGAAAGCCATAAATAAAAAGAACATTGCTGAATAATGGGGCTATGAATGCACTTTATAGATTAGCATCCTCATTTACCTCGCAAGTCTCCTCTCAGTGCCAAACCCTCAACTAGCCTCTGATATTCTGCTCTCAGCCTACTTTCATCGGTGGCCTTGAACCTTTCTACCATATTAAACAGTTCAAGAGAAACCAAAGTTAATTGCATCATCAGGCTAAAAGTTCCAGTGTAGCACACATTGTCATATATATAAAAGAACATTGATCCCCATGTATGAGTAACACCCTCAAGATAAAACGCTGAGCTAAAGCCAATTATCAATATTTTCACAGACATGCAACTTACGAAAGAACTAGAGCTCAACTGCTACTGCACAGAGCATAGACAATCAATTGTCACCGTCTATTCATTATCACTATTTAAAATCATAATTTAAAATCATAATGTGCTCGAGAGGATTTTTGTAGTAGTTCAAGTGACTGGGGCTAATTAAAAAGTATTACAACAAAATGGCGAAACATTAAGATTTGTGACTACCAATGCATCAAAATTATTAGCAGGTGAATGAGAACAACCAAGACTCTTCACAAAGATGATAAATCTGAGAGTCAAAATACACATCTTTTTCCTTTAAAATAAGCACACAGGAACCAGGTGTTCATGATGTACAATGAGAAGGAGACAATGAGAGAGAGAAACCAGATGGATGATTTAACTTTGAACAGCTGACTGTAATTATTAACATTCCACTGAAGGAAAGACATTCTACTATGACTGACACACTAGAAATTGTGCATACCTATCAATCTCCTGTTCCATTCGATGAAGATTCCTTGTAGCCCCTTCAAGTGTTTGTCGCCTCACACAAACACTAAGTGCTTCAATACATACATTATCAATATTATGCGCCTCATCAAACACCACAACACATTCTCTCTGCATTTCCTTTGATATTATGCCAGCCACCTTTGGGTCAAGCAAGTACTGATAACTATACACAATAACGTTTGCTAATTGCACCATATGCCGAGCCAAGAAGTATGGACACCATCCTTTCTGTTTGCCAAAGGCCCTTAGATCCTGCCACAAGAGCAGTATGCAGCTTAGCTTCAACTCAATGTCGCAATATATAAAGTAAGAGTTAGGGAGATCATTAACTAAAAGACAGGCCAAATCCCAGAAAGGCAAAAATATATGTGCATAATGCAAAAATTAAATAAAACCAGTTAAGAAAGTCTGCAGAGCATTTGTCAGACAAAGAAAAAACGAGTAAAAATTACAAGATGCAAAGAGTTGATAACAAATACGTATTCGCAATGTTTTGTTCATGAAACAAGAAATAACTAATTAAAAGGTTACCGTTCTGAATAATTGCCTATAACATAAGGTACAAAATCTAAAGACAATGGCCTGAAACCAAAACTGTACCTCGAACCATTATAAACACGTCAAGATGCAAATTTGATTCCTTAAAATCAAAAGAAGTATCAACACATGGTCAGTTCAACGTCTATTGCCCTCTTCAATCTTCAGATACAAAAGTTAAACTCAAAATCGTACAGGTGCCAACTGATAGAGAAACATCCTAAAGCACTGGGGAAACGCCCAGAGAATCACAATCACAATCATCCAGAATCCAGATCGCAAAATGCCAATCTCAACACAAATGACGGAAACCAACCAACCGATCAAGGATCAGACCTGCAGCGTATAAACTCCGGGTGGCAACACCGCCCCGGACCCAGTCCTCTCGTAATCCTCGAAGAACTCGCAGGTCGGCACGCTGGGGTTCCTCTCGGCCAAAGCCCTAACCCAGCTCGCGGTGAGCTTCCGGCACCCGGCGTCCACCGAGTCGCGGTTCTCCGCCGACAGGACCCTCGGGTTCACGCACAGGTTCTTGCGCGAGGAGAGCCCGACGGCGAGGATCCGGGCGGCGGGGCCGAGGTGCTTGACCTGGTAGTCGTGGAGCTTCTTGAGCTCGGCGAGGGTTTTCTCCATCTCGTGGACGGTGCGGGTGCAGTAGACGAGCTTGAGCGGGGACTGGGGCTTGGAGAGGACGTAGCTGGTGATGAGGGAGAGGAGGGCGATGGTCTTGCCGGTGCCGGTGGGCATCTCGAGGAGGCAGTGGCCGCGGGCGTCGAGGGCGCGCTTGAGCTCCACCATGTACGAGTACTGCTCCGGGTAGATGTTGTCGTAGGGGAAGTAGACGGTCACGTCCTCGATTTCGAACTTCATTTCTTCTTCCTCTTCTCCTCTTCCGTCTGCTCTGCTTCGATTTGATCTCGAGGTCCCTGGGGGCTTGATTCCACGGCGGCGGTATGCCGGAGGGATTCGCCGGCCGGAATGTCGCCGGCGGCGAGGAGGAGGTGGCGAAGGGGTTTAAGTGAGACGAGAGGGAGATGCGTTGAGAGAGAGTGAACTGAAAGGTCTCGTCTTTTTGATTCTCCTGCTCGGCCCTCACGGCCGGAAAGCCCGTTCTGAGGGCCCGACCCGGGGGTTGTTCATGCCCCGACCCGATCACCTCTTGAAAAGATTAATAACGATTTTATTATGGTCTTCGAGAAATTCTTTTTTTTTTTTTTTTTTGGGTTCGATTTCGAGATATTCTTGAGTAGTTAAATTAAGAAAAGCATAATTTTAAATAATTGTACCAATGGTCCTAAACGTTTTGGTCAGGTATGTAATCACGTCTTGCTTTGAAAAGATATGATTAAGTTCCAATCACTCTAAATTGATGCAGTTAAATCCTTTCAACGAACCTTTAATCAATTTTGTTAATGCGACATGTCGGAAATTCAATGTGACTTTTGCTAACAATTTTTTTTTTTTTATGTTTATATCTCTTCATATTCTTCATATCCATGATGAAGAAAGAGTTTTCATATGACAAAAAAAGTTCAAACCGATAAAATTTGACTTACACTCTTTAAGAAGAACAAACAAATTGTTACATTGTGCATTTTAATGTGACATAATGAGAACATATATAATGTGCTTAAAGCTACCTAATTTTCCTATAAAATTTTGCATTGAACAAATTTAAAAAGCATGCACTTAGAAATCACTATTAGAAAATAACAATGCGGCAGTGTATATATCAATCTCATGTATTCCCCAAAAATTTATTTCTCGTATTTAGATATTATTGGGGGAACTAATCCACGTTCAATATGCTTACATGAATATAACAATTTTCATTATCCGTGATATAGGCGCAAACGAAATAAAGGAGAATAACAAAATTATTCAAGAAATTGCAAATTGGAAGGATCGACGTGGAACTCATAACTTCATATGCGTACATATTAAAGTAGTAAAAAGTAAGGAAACACTTATGACTAATGAAATTATAAGCAGCGGAATAGAAAGGACAGAGAAGGCCAATAAGGATCTTTTCACATATTAGGCAAATTCAAATTTTAATATTACAAGGAATAGAAAATTTTGTGGAAATTATAAGTTAAAAAGAAGTGACAGAATATAATAAATCCGATATATATTAAGAAGAAAATAATACCATACTAGGAACGTCGAGTCGGTAAATGAAACTCCCATGCATGCTTTTTCTACTGTCTAGTCTCTCTAGTACAAGTCGGAGAAGTCTACTTTCGTGTATTGAAATGGATTATGTATTTTGCCTCAAGTAATATCATGAATGTACCCATTAACTTAGGGTGAGCATTAAGTTAATTACATATGTGAGTAGAATGAGGGGAGTATAGCTCATGAACAGGATTAAACATACGAATTACATTGCCAAAACACTCGATGATAATAGCTACAGATGTCGATCCAAAATATTAGGCAACTCCCCTTGCAGGAAAGCAACACGTAAGTATCCGAGGCGGGAAAACACCAACATGTCCGGTAATATACACCTCTAAGCAAATCAGAGTACCACCCAGGTCCTGAAGGCCTCTCACTTGTACACCAATAGAGGATTATTGTCGACAATATTTGGATGCTCGACCTTACACAGGGCAAGCAGCGACCTCTGAGGTTACCATCGACTTGGCAGTATTCCAGACTGACAAGCTTGCAGGACAATGCCTTTTTCCTAACATTATGAGGCTTCTTCTGTTTTTCCATCGTCGGCTCTTGCAGGCTGGTGCAATGTGGCATTTGCACTTCGCTCCTTGCAGAAGCCTTCTCCTTTTCATTAGCAAGCGGAATACATGGGGGAACAAAAGATGATTAGAGCCTAGGAGTAGGTTCTTCCATATTCATAAGAAGACTTGCAATGTTCCCACCATCCTGAATTAAGAAAATTCATGATCACAATGCATCAGGGGGTACATTATGCCAGAGATCAGCATGTTAAATTGACAGATAAATGCACTCACTAACTTGAAACAGAGAGTTCCTCTCCTCTGATAATGTTATACACCATATCGTCTAAGAGCTTTGCTCAAACTGGGCATTACGTTGTATGCCTGGTAGGATCTTCTTAATTCAATGATCGAACCCACCTATACCAATTAAGCTGACAATATCAGGTATCCATAACCATGAAACACAACTGAGATATTAGCCACAAGCGAAGAGAAAACAAGAACATAAAAATTGCAAATCCAGAAGTTTTTTAACACAATAGCTCATTTTACTACAGGCTCAGGCTGCCAAAGATAGTGCAGCATAATCTCTTCAAGTTGTGATGGGACAAGTCTCATTTTCACCATATTGCTTGAAGCACCAAGTTATGTAGGCAAACAACTAGAAGAGTGGAACAAAATTATAAGGTGCAATTGAATAAAGTGAAATTATTAGTTGGGCCTTTCCTAATAAAACTAAGCCGTCTGCCAATGCAAAGGAGTAAAATTGAAGAGATTGGTTTGATTTGACAGTGGTAAAATGCAAAGGTCGGAATGCCACATACTAGACAAACTACCATTACTACCACCAGGCCTCGAGAAAGTTTTTCACTTACAATGATTAACACGGACGTCAACCCAATTGTAAATCCTTCATTCATACGGCGTAAGTAGTGATCCAAAATGCTGGATGTAGTTGCTAGAATACATAACAAGAGACCACCTGCAAATTTTGCCACGAGAATCAACTCAAAGGTCAAAACAAAGAGAAGTACACAGAATTAAATTGCATAGTTAGCACTAATATTCACAGGAGACTAGGTCCAGCTAATAGAAATTGAAACAAAATTAGACCATACCCCAAAAACGAGATGATGCTTGGATCTTCGTAAGGTATTCAATGGTAGCCTTCCCAGGCTTAATATTGGGTATCCGGGCACCCATCTTATTCAAGTAATCAGCAATTTCCTTTGGCAAGTTGGCCTGCATAAGTTATTTTGTTACCAACACTGGTCCAACAAAGAAATCAATCATATAAATTATGTAATAACGTAGAGTGCTGGTTTCAAAATACCATATTGGCCCAGTAAATGCAAAGAGCAATACACCATTTACAGAATATAAAAAAAAACATGAGTTTTTCTTCCTTTTTGAGACTGCACAGTGCATCCAGGGTAGGCAAACTCATCCTTGCAAGTCAAAACTTTTACAGTGTAATCAACTTTATATGCATCCTCATACAAGAAGGAGCTATGAGGTCTACCCTTTGATTCAAAATAATATATATTTGTTCCAATTAACCTACAGCTTTAAATGTTTCAGTTAGCATTCAAAACGTTCTTCTAGAGCACAAATTGGTCAATCCATGATGAGATTTAACATGTTCAGATGACTACTCATCAGACATTTAAGCATATCATAAATCATAAGTTTAATCAGTACTCCATCTAGCCTTCTGCTTGAGTTAAAGTAAGAGAAAACTATGTTCACAAAACAGCCCCGATATTTAATATAATGAATGTCGATGATTATTCGAGCCCAAGTAGCCAGCAAGTATCTTGACTCATTTTCCAATGAAATGGAAAGGACACAAGATAGATCCTCCAAACATACACTATGAAGTACTGCATATTGTCTTACTCATGACTGGAATACAAGGATAGCAAGAACTGAAAAATTAAAGGAGAGAACAAGGAAGCAGAAATGCAAAATATTTTGCACAAAAGTGCACTATACTTACAATGTCAAATATGTTGAATAAGAAGACGAAAAAAGCATATATCGAATAGTAAACCCATGGCTCAGCACCGATTGAATTTTCAGGGTTCAAAATCTGCTTGACACGCTCCCAGAAAGGCGAACCCAGGATACTGTAAATCAGGCTCCATGTAAGAGACTAGTTTCCATGAATTGTATTAAAAGAAGTCATCTGCTCCATAGTCAAGTTTATTCAATTGGTCATCGTAGTTACAAAAAGTAAACACATAAAAAAAGTCCAACCGCCCCAAGAACATTGGCAAAGAGAAAACCTGATGACCAAATGCACACAACTCAATCTCTTCCACCGCCATCACCCCCCAAAACCAGAAAATCAAACATAAACAGAAGCCCCAAATCTTTCCCTTTCAGTCTTGAATAATCCACAAAGGATGAAGAATAAAAACAGAAAAATACAAGAGCTCGACTGTCTTAATGTCAAACAGCGATTGCTCATTAATTTAAAGTTAAGAATATTGCATCCCCAACTACTAGTTGCTGAAACAAAACGCCATACCATACCTTTACTACCAATCTAATGGTAATCGATCACATTATAACTGAAAATGATGCACACGTGATTGATAACATATAAACAGCCATATCATAAAGACAATCACAAAGAGATTTCCATTAACCACTCCCAAAGTATTCTGAAGTATTAAAAGGAACAACATAATGGATCAAAGCAAGGAGTTGAAGGTACTGCAAGAAAAGTGTAAGTGTATTTATGTATGTATGAATGTACGTGTATTTCAATTGTTCAATTGTGCTCTTGTTGGAAAGAGAAAGTAGGGGTGGGGTGGGGGGAGACTCTTTTCCTCCTATTTTTAGTCAGAGGCATGTTGAGCTGGCAAGTAAGCCAAGCAATTACATAAATGAGAACTTGCAATCTTTTTATAACCTCGCAAGAATGCTGGGAAATGCCAAGAGGTATGAAGTGGTCAGAACAGGCTGCATTCCGGATGGATTGATGTTGAAAGGGATGTAAGGCTCCACTTCTGTGATCCGGGAGTCACCTCTGCTTAAAAGAGGAACATGAAAAGAGCAAACCATCTGAATCTTGTGACAAGTTAAACTAAAACAAAATAGTAATGACAAAAATAAAATCTAGGAATACCTACAAGAAAGGTCAACCCAAATGCTAACAAAACGTCAGGCAGAAAATGCTATTGCATTACATCCTCTAGCCTATATAAGTACAGCACTGCTAATCACCTTATATAGCACAACGGGAGCATAACCTCACTGACAGAAAGTGTCTTTACTTTTAGAGACACGTGTTTCCATTATTTTATGTCTTAAGTGCATACAGCATAATATCAGATAAGGAACCAAATATTTGCAATGCAATACCTTGCTGAGGATGCAAGTTTAAAACCATAGTACTGCAGCTTAATTTTTCTGCAGCCCTCTGTCACCACAACTGCCCACATAGTGACTGTAGTGAAAATACCCAAAACTGCGAGCACATAAGGCCACCAACTCATAGCACTTCCTACAATAATCAAATTGAGTTTTCAGCAGGCTGCGCTGCAGTATTGTAAAAAAACACCATTGCAACTCTCACTTAGAGCTTTGCCAAATGTGAAGGTGCTATTGAATTTCTTGTATCCTACTTTTTACCAACATTATTACCTAGATATGACAAGCAAGAAATAAATTTGAGTCTAGAATATCAGCATACTAGACAAGGTTACATTTCTAGAAGTTACTAAATTGCTTTTTATATCATATGAAGTTTTTGGGGTTGAGAACTTTATGTTTCTTTGGAAAGAAATGCCTCTGAACAAGCTAAAGTAAACTTGCATAATTTTTTATATGGCAGTTTACCAATGGGATAAATCTATTTTATTCAAAGCACTTCCGTTGAACAAAGGTCAAGCAGTCTCTGTAAATATCAGGTGATTGGAAGGGAAGAAATGCAAAGCCAGTATAAACTTGTCCAGAACTCAGCATGTCCATTTATTGCTTCAGAAAAAAGTCCAAAGCAGACAATAGACATACTGAGGAATTTCTCTTGGCACAAAGTTCTTTAAATGAGAAGGCACTTTTCTACTTTTAAGTGTGAAAATACGAGAATTCAACAGAATAGCACCACATAATGAACAACACGTCCTTCAGCTATTATGTACCTGAGAGCTTAGAAAACACCTTGAGCAAGGTGTCTTTGTAACCAGTTAATATTCCCAAGCATATAATCAGAGATGATCCCTGACCTGAAGCATGCATAACCTATTAGTCGCAGAACAGAAAACCAACTGCTGTTCTACCAACAAATGAAAATAGTCATCTATCTGTCAATATGTTATTCACAATGATCTCATGTCTGCTACTTTCTCTCAACACGAGTACATATCACACGAGGGAGCAGACAAAAAAACATATATATGACCTCTCAGATATGTAGACCGTGTTCTAACTCTAAGAAAATTTCCAAGATTTAACCCAATCTGCAGAGCATCATTCCAATATGTCAACAAATGCTGGAAGTTGGCAAGGAGTAACATACACCTCAAATACAAGCTAACAATCTACACAGAAAATTTATCCCTGCCCCCAACCAAAAAAAAAGGCCATTTTCCCTTGAGTCCTGGAGTTTTAGGGATCACCACAATTTTCATGTACTAAAAACACAAATCTATTTCCCTTATATATTCTAACAAAGGACCTTAAGGATGCTCTAGGTAGTGAGTCAGAAAGTGTATACAGGATTCAATACCCAAGAACGATATCGTGCATGTTGAGGAAGAGAAAGGCATTTGTCAGTGATCTCCATGGGAAAGAACCTATACACTAAGAAAAAAGGGTTTTAAGCGATGAACTTTTTGCAAATTACTTCTTACATATGCCAAAAGGAGCAGCAGCAAAATTTAATGGCATCCTTCATAGTCGTTATAGCCCTACATTCTGTTGCTACCTGGAGAGCTAACAGCAGCACAGCTTCCTATGCTAGCTAATTCTATCAGGTTTAATCACCAGGGGTAAAACAAGTACACCGTTATAGGCAAGAATGTAATTCTTTTGCAGCAGATAACATTTGCCCCGATTCAGTCAAGATCAAAACACTGGCACAAAAAGAAAAAAGTTAAGATTAAAATAATGTGATCCAATAGAAGCAATCTTTACTAAGAATTTTCCAGTTAGACTCACTCTGAGGAGTTCTTAGTGAAGGAAGGATCCACAATTTGCCTAAAGTAATCTAATACATAATGCTTTTCCTGCATGACTTGATGTGATGTTTGGCAACTCCATAGAAAAAGTGCAGAAAAGTTGTTTTAAAGATAGAATGACTGAGGAAATCTGGAAGTGGTCAAATCTCTAACGATATCAGCCTCAGGAATTGCCGTACTGGTTGCTCCTTAGAGGGAACTAATAGTAGTTCATCTAGGCATCATTATTGTATTTTTTTTTTTTTTTTTTTGGTAATGAACTAATAGTAGTTCATTATTGTTGCTATCTTGAAGGGAGAAAAAAGAAGTGGATGAGACCCAATGACTTGTTATTGCTTCTAGGAAGAACAGATGTTATGGTCTTGCGTGGGGGTGAATACGTGATCATAGGTTCCTTCGCATTTAGTGGAGATGGTGTTCAAGACAACTTGTTTTTGGTCATAAATCAAGCAAATTTCTCTATTCATGATAACCTCAGATTTTACTCTCTTCAACTTTTCTGGAAACTGACGTAATTTGCCTCTCCTGTTTATATCAGATGCTCCTCAAGGACCTGGATAGCATGATAAGTCCGATTTTCTAAAATTTTCATTTCACCACTGCTGAATTCAACTCCTATTGTTGTCTCCAAAATCCAAGCTTCAAGACTTGAATTTCAGAGCCTGCCTAACCCCACCAATTTCCTTGCCTAAAAGTTCAAAGTGGCATTAAAAGCATGGTCTGACCATTCATTAAAAGGATACATAGCTGGTCAATACAATAGAGTTAGAGAAAACATAGACAGAGGAATACCACAAGATTTGAATAAATAGACACATGATGAGTGAAATTAGTATTTCTTTTGGCTACAACTGCATCAGAAGCACTGTGATTGGAAAAGAGAAGGGCCAAGACAGAGGTAGAAAAAGTAAAACTAGCTCAGCAAGAAAAGCAGTACCAAATCCTGATTCTGATATTGTGTCACATATCCAAGTCATGGTCATTGCACCGCAGACCAATAAAAGAGTAGTCACCATAACATGTTTAACCCTGATAAGACCATCATTTACTTCTGTGAGGAAAGTCACATCAATAAAAAATATGCTGCCACCTTTTACTGAAATTCTTAATGCCAATAGCATGCAAAGATTTATCACAACAAAGAATAAGAGTGGAAAAGATATATTCTACGATATCTCATAACTTAACCTGCTAGTGGTTGCATAAATTGAATATGGCAGAGAATAACAAGACACAATGATGCCCTCCAGTATTGCAAAACCAAGGGAGATCCACCATCTGTAAAGAGAAATGAAGAAGACTCTAAGTAAAAAGAGACCACCTAGAACAATTTATCCAGAGCTTGTCTTACTGCTAAAACAAATCATTAGACCCACATATAACTCTTAATCTTCTCGTGGCCATCTAAGCCTTCTTTCCGCAGCTTTACCAAGGAGGGAACAACGTGACATAGCACCTGCAAATCCAATAAAGCTTAGTATGGAGATACATCTGTTCATATATGTATTTAGTCTTATATGTACATGACATATTTTATGTGAGGTAACAATCAGCCGGCCATCTAATATATAGAAGCTTTAACCAAGACAATGTTCCATTGTTATTTTCACAAAAAGGGGAAAAAAAGAAGAAAGAAAAAGAAAAGATTTTCTCCTCCCAAGCAGAAGCGCGTGGATACATATTATAAAAACTAGACATTTGCCTGTCATTGTGCGGATTATCATGCTAAAATATAATTAAAATGGAGCACGAGACATTCTAGCATAGATACGACAATATATTAAGTATCACTAGTTATACAGAGGTACACATAGTAAAAAGTTATGAAAGTATAAAGCAACTAATTAATATAAAATAAAGCTCACAACGATAATATGATATAGTATTATATACATCATAAATACTTTACTATCACTGAAAGGCATACAAACTGTTAAAACTTTAGTCTACTAACTAATATGGAGAACACTTCATATTATCATGCTAAAATAAAAAGTATTTCTTAAGAAATGCAAATAAGTTGCAATTAAATAGTGAAACAATGAATAGAGAGGAGAAGGGTGATTATGGAATAAGTCAATGCACGTATGTTTTGCTACTTTGGTGGAGAAAGCTCAACAACATTTTCATACGATGAGGAGAGTCCAATTCTAGCAATTTAGATGACACACTTACAGGCAACATTTAGAGAACATTTTGTTATGATATATTTATATAGATACTGTATCAACTCAAGAGCGCATACAATGCACTTAATGCACTTAAAGGACAATCACAGTCATGAAGGGAAATCATAATAGATGAGCTTTAAGAAATTAGTGCACCTGCATAAGAATTGATGCTACTATCTGGGGACTGATTCCAAGCTGAAAAATGACAACTTAAGCTCTGTTGTCATATCACCAAGTTCATCTGCCAACAACAAAGTGATCACCCATCATGGAACTGCTCAAACCATAAAATTTCCTCATTGGAAAGCAATATGAGACCATAATACAAGTTTTACTATGCCTGCAAGGCACTATATAAGCTTTTCATAAGTGAATAAAATGACAGGACCTTACATAATAAATGTATAAAAAGAATTATTGTTGTTTACTAATTGAAAAAAACTCTATATAAATATCCCTGCAATTACCCATGGAAATAAATGTTAAAACAAAAATTGAAATAAATGTTAAAACAAAAATTGAATGTGGATATATCATGCAGCTTACCAGCAGATCCTGACACAAAGCTGAGATAATCTTGAGGCATCGCTCGTCTGTCAAATCCAGGCAAAGGAATGAAATAGCCAACACGACTTATCACAAGCAACATTGCCGTCACAAATAATCTCCTTCGCATCTCGCTCTTAAAAAAATATTCAGCAGCATTATTGAGGACAGAACTTAGACGGACAAAGTTCAGAAATCTATTTCTAAATGCTTTAGGTTTCGTCTGAAGAATCCTAGAGCTACTGAGATCAGGAAAATTGGAAGAATCTTCTCCTGCTTCTGATCTGGCTGGGACAGCTTCAAGAGTAAGAGATTGCAAAGATGCAGCCTGGTCGTTCATGTATTCATTCTCATTACTAGTTGAGCAGTAAACAGAGAACGTTTTCTTTGCTCTTGAGGGGAATTGCCCGGCATTCAGCAGCAGGTGTCCACTGCTGAAGCGCACAGAAGTTGTCTTCAGAGATAACCGAGTTCCCACACATGGAGGGCAACTTGATAGAATTCCTTTTGTCTTCAGACCTGAGCATCAGGTAAGAGAGTGACAAATTAAGCATGCTTTTTCTCTTTTTATTAAGTTAATTGGAAAAAGAAGAAGAAACACTTGATTTATGAATAAACACATGGCAATGAGCGTACAACGAAACAAGCAAAAGAACTGAATTATATACCCAAGATTTCCAGACAACAGACACAGTGTACCCATCTCGGAAATCTCATTGAAGGACACAGAACACGTAAATGAATATTCTGACCCGTTTTAGTCTTTGAGATCAATGCTTTCCCCATTACTGGTCTTATCCAAGACATTATAAACCGGAAAAATTTTGCAGATTAACCACATTAAATCGCCTCGGCAAAATATATTTTTAACGCATGGCCTTCAAGTCACATGGTTCCTCTCAGCAGGATTATTCATTCCAGTAAAGCAGGAAAATTTTCTTGAATTGAGGAAACAGGTATCACCAATACCGACATATGTGCAGTGGCTCGATCCTGCAGCTATTATTTACACAGACGAACATCCAGATTCAACGAAATCAAACATCAGTTCCATCATATATCTCAAGCCTAAAATCACTCACAAAAAGCAAACGGCAAGAGAGGGAAAAAAAAAAAAAAAAACCAATCCCAAGAAAAGGGAGAAAAAATTGGCATCAACCAGGAACAGTCATCTCAATCACCAATTCATGATGACTAAATGGTCGAAGTCCAGGAAATAAAAAGCAATGCAAACGCGCAGCGCCGGCCTTCGAAGCACACGC
This sequence comes from Eucalyptus caleyi, assembly GCA_014182885.2. Lineage (NCBI taxonomy): Eukaryota > Viridiplantae > Streptophyta > Magnoliopsida > Myrtales > Myrtaceae > Eucalyptus > Eucalyptus caleyi. The sequence continues at coordinate 40,853,651 of CM024476.2, read as the reverse complement.
GAAACTGAATCACCAATCACCAGAAATGAAGAATCCCAGCTTCGGGAGAGGCTGTGGACGAGAGACGAACCTCGAGAGGAGCTGCGTTTGGCGGCGAAAGGTCCGCCATGGAAGAAGCTTGGGCCGAGCAGCGTCGCCTCCATGGCCGTGGAGCTTAGCTCTTTCCCCGGACTCACTTCGCAGTTCGTGCTGCTGAAAGAGGAAAAAAATACCCGCGAGGCAAATAAAGGAGAGTCGGCGCATACGGCGTCGTTTTCGTCTTGTCGTACCCTTTACTCAATAAGTTATTTATTTTTAGGGATAATACCTGAACTTTAAAAAAAACCCCAAATCTGAATAATTTGCGACAAATTTACCCCAAACTATTTTTTCACCACCAAAAACCCCCAGATTGGATACTTTTGATAAATTTATCCCAAACCAGTACACTTATGATAAATTTACCCTATGTTAGTTTTCGTTAAATTTTATTCTCAAATTATTAAGTTAAATGACACGTGACGATTAACCAAAGTATACCAATTTAGATTTTACGTTCCGTTTGTCACAGTTTACAATTTTTATGATTTTTTTGTGGTATTAATCTAATTTAGCATAGGGTATATTTGTCACAAATTTACCTGGTTTAGGGTTTTTTGCGAGTTGAATAAATTAGTTTAGGGTAAATTTGTCATAAATGTACCAGTTTAGGATTTTTTATAATCAGTCGGGGTAAATTTGTCACAAGTTTACCAGTTTGGAGTTTTTCATGGTCAAAAAAATGGTTTGGGGTAAATTTATCACAAGTGTACCAATTTGGGGTTTTTTAAGGTATTAACCCTTATTTTTATTTATTTATGACTTTCAATTCGAACTTTGTAAATTAAAAAGAATAAGGGAAAATTCCAAAGAATTGTATAGTCGTTATTTTAAATAAGAACGTGAAATGTCATCATTTTATCATTTTTTCGAGATAAGGACCAAAAGTGACTTTATTTCAAATAAACGATTGAAATTTCTTTATTTTCTAAAAAAAAAATGATATGACCTCACCATATAATCGAGGACATTTTAGTCATTTAATTTTTTTATTTTTCATTCCTTTTTTCCTTCTTTTGTTTTTGTTTTTCTATTTTTTTCTTTCTATTATAATAAAATCAAAAAAGAAAAAAAAACTTAGAAAAACACAAATAAATAATAAAAAATAGGCAAGTGGGCAATAGCCATGGCGAGCGAGGTCGCCAGCCCTTGCCGAGGCGTTGGCAACCCCCTCGGTCCCACCGACGATTGGGTAGTGGCCACAAGCCGAGGAGAAAAATTATGAGAAAAATGTATATAAAAAAGTTGCACGGTTTCATTATTTAGTTGCTTAACAAGCTCTCAATGGACACTTCCAAACGAAATCTATCAAGACATTACATTAAAGATAAATTTAGCCTGGCATATGGGAATTGGGTGGGGCTTTATGGGCATCCAAAGGCACACTGTTAAAATTCAAATGCAAAGTCAGTCGGGCCGTTTATCGATCACGGTCAGTAACACGATGGACCGTTACACCGCGTGTCGACCCAAAGTACCCCATGCCCCGGCTCGTCCTCTCGGAAAGGAAGGTGGTGTCGGGTTAAGGTAATGTAGAAACCACATCTTCGAAATAATTACATTTTTTTTCTGCGGCGTCCGTGCCTTGGAGCCTCTTATGAACTGCAAAATAATTGTACAAAAGATCAAATGAAGGCACGGGCCGTCTCTTTTATTGTCGATCGGGAGGTGACCAAAAAAGAAAAAAAAAATGAATCTTCTTCGGAGTTTTGCGAGAGATCTTTATCAGTATGTCCATTCTTTGGGAAGAAGCAAATCTGACGACGCCGAGGAGGAGGAGGAGGAGGAGGAGGAGGAGCTTTGGTTCTGTAATACAACACATCGTTGTGTTGCATCCTTGCCGTCTCGATTCTTCGCTAGGTTGCATTCCCCGTTGTTGGGTTTTTCTTTGGTATCTAACATTGAAATTAAATGGTTTCAGACCAAAATAAAAAGTAAAACCAAAATGTTTAAGGCTTTATTCGTTTACAAAAGTGAATGAACGAAAAATATTATCATTGTCCACGAAAATATTTAGACATAAATTGTTATCGATAATGAAAATATTTTCATTAGTTGACTATTTTTAGTGAAACGAGCAATCAATTCTAGAAAAAAAATGTTTTTTAAATTGTGTATTTTTTACAAGACAAACGGACGCTAAAATTCACCAAAAGGGGAAAAAAAAGTTGCAAAATAGGACCTGGTCTTCGAGGAATTTGCAGGCCAAGGGCTTGCACATTGAGGTTGAGGGCTTGAACGACCCGAGAAGGTAGGAGGACCGGTGCACAAGCTGCAATGGTTGATTGCAAGGCATTGAACTTGGTTAGATATATCACTTATTCTGTTTTTAGTTTTAATATGGAAGTTCAAGCCATCAACTAAATTCTAATTACCTTATTCACAACCTTAGTGTAAAAAATCATAATCTTAAGATATTTTCATCTTTCCACATATGTTATATATGCCGCTTTTTCATTTTGTGCATTGTGTTGTGAAATAACTTAAAAGCCAACAGATCTCAGGATTCAACTATAACATGAGAAGAAGAAATTGTCAAATATAATAATGATAATGAATGAACGATATTCAATATCATAGATTTATGTGAATCGATCTGAGCAAATCTACTGGTGTTATTTCATAATCCCTATGAATTCGGAGAATCATAGGGTACAATTTCTTAATTTTTCAAGTGTTTCTTATCCCAAATTACATTCAAAGTAAAATTCACTAGTGTTATCTCAGAATTACTCATAGAAAACGCGCTAAAAAAACTCAAAGCATGGGAAGCTTAACATTCCTCGTCTTCTTTAACATCTAACCTATGAGAAGTCTGAAAAAGAAAAACCTTGAAATCCCATGTTTCAAGGGGTTGGCTGACGCGGATTAGGTAGGTAACTTATTTAAATATGTTTCATTTGGTTTCTTGCATTTTGATGGGCATCGCACCAAGTGTTTGTGGTAGAAAAATAATAAATTGAGAGTTGCCTAAAAATAGAAAAGAGAAGTTATATTTTTACCAGAGATCGATTTTATTTTATTAAGAGTAGTTTTGAAGGAAGGAATGAGTCAATTGAGCGTCTTAAATATATATAAATATACACAAAACTATAAATATGTGATATTACAATTGTTGAAATTCAAGTGTGTCTGACCTGGCTTCTTGCGGTTTGACTGGGCATTTGCACTTGGTGTTTGGGGAAGAAAAACACCGGTGCCCTCGGATCTTCGACCCGAATCCAGGAAAATTGCTTGCATTCCATGTCCTCCACAAACCCGATTTGAACACAAATTTTTGGGCCTAAGATGAGACCTCGCCGTATGCTTTGTTTGCTGATAATCAATCAAAATAACTTTCATTATTTCATGCATCAAACGATCTATTTTTTTTTAACAAATGTATCATGAGTTGACGGAGCATATTTCTATTCGTTTTTTCAGAGTTGGTAAATTTCAGTAAGTGTTGCTAACCGTCCAAAAATTAATGATATTGAAAATGATGGGTGAATTTCTTTTTCTTTTTTCAGATAACTTGTTGGCAATTTATTAATACATTATTATAATTACCAATCTTTCTGTAGTTTGCAAAATAACAATTTTTATACTAACTTACCAACTTCCACCAACCTGGCCTCTGCCTGGCAAACCCCAGGAAAAAAACCAGAACACCAAGGGTTCGTCAACCCAGGACCGTAATTGATCTTCTTTCTATCCTCGTGCGTGTTTTATTTATATAAGATAGTAATATTCCGAATTTACTGACTTTTGTACAAATTATCAAGCTATATTAGGGTAACACGGTAAGCAATTACCAGTTTACCACTTACTATGCCAACCATTAAGATAAGATAGTAATCTATTATCTATATTAGATAAATTAAAGAGAAAACTAAACAAACATTGGTAGCTAACTCAAACGGGAATTGACAACTAAGGATTTGGTTAATAACTCAATCGGAAAAAAAGTTGATAAACCAATAAATTAAAGTTAATAAGACAAGGGTAAGTGGAAGTACTTAAAAATAAGAAAAGTTGGTAAACAGAAGAAAAGCAAAGTTGCTAAGTAACTCAAGTTGATAAACCAATAATTAAAGTTAATAAGACAAGGGTAAGTGGAAGTACTTAAAAATAAGAAAAGTTGGTAAACAGAAGAAAAGTAAAGTTGCTAAGTAACTCAAGTGCACAATTTAATTAGAGAAAAGTTAACAAATCACTCTAGTCTAAGCTGATATTTTCTAAAACAGAAATTGGTGAACTCAAGACGTTAATAAGAAACGCAGATAAGTGTAAATAATCTACTAACAAGTACCGACGATGATGGCAAGTTGCCGGTAGTTCATTGTTGTTAATTTATTCCAGCTGAATAAACTTTTTACCGATTACCTCAATCTTAAATTCGGAGGCTTCACCTTGCATTTGATTTAACAAGGAAGAAATTCTATTACCCTCTCAGCGCCTAACAAAATATCAAATTTTAGCAACTAGTAATAGGATTAAGCGGCTGACAGTGGAAAGGTGAGCGCAGATGTGACCTGAACCCAAGACAATTTTAGAAAGCTCAAAGAATGCACAGTAGTACTGGATTATATTTGCAGTGATGAAAAAGAGAGAGAATCACACCAAATGACTGAAACAAGTGCTGGATTATACAGCAGTGATAAAGGTGAGCTACAATGCTGCGCTGAACATTCATTTAAACCGAAGAAGAATTATAAAAGGAAGGAGTATGATGAACTAAACGTCCGTAGAACACAGGAGGGTTTTACCACGTACCTGTCGAAGAGTCTCAGGCTTAACGGCTTCCACTTGGGCAGGAGGACTATGTCGTTGCTGGATGTGTTGATTCCTCAAGTATCCCTGCAAAAAAGAGAAAGAAGAATGAAGCTCCTTTCCCATGCTTTTCGTTCTTGATTTACCAGAAAAGGAAAAAAATGGAGCTTCAGAGAGAGAGAGAGAGAGAGCAAAATGAGTTAAACAGGATGAGACCTTGGCTTGGCAGGTTTGGTCTAGGACATGAGATGGAAGCCGAGTCATCCCTTCTCCTTCAAACATGACCTCGCCATCTCGAGCCATGTATATATCACAAGACTCCATGCGTGTCTCCGCACTCGCGCGGCGCATGAATGAGAGAGGCGACTGATTTCTTCACCAAGGTGTTCGAGAAAGGAAAGAGTCCCTTTTAAAGGGCCCCTCCAGTGTCTCTAACCTGCAACTCAACTAAACATGTCTTTCTACTTAGAGAGGTTTCTGTCTACGAGGTTTATAATTCGACTTGAGAAAGACAAAAAAAAAGCACACAAAGAGTTCATCAGTTCACGACAGAAAGATATCATGGAATAGTTTTTGCAGTCTCGTCGGATTGGGTAGGGTTGAGAGGTTGGGTTCGGTAAACCCCTTCATTTCAGTTTTCCCCCCTACTCTTCTTCCCGTGAATCCTTGGCTACTCCAATAACATCAACCTAGTTCGACATCCGTACGTTCTTTTAGGTGGGAAATTTTTAGTTTTTACCTGACAAGTGGACCCGCCATGCACCCTTGCTGCGTGGAGTAATCACGACAGGAGCGAATCCTGGACAGGCGTCTACGCTCGACGGTATCGAGAATCGAACATGTCTCGTGTGCTAACTCCCATGCGCAAATCCCTTCGCTTGAATTTATTAGCTGGGGGGGTTTCATAATCATAGAAAAGTGGTTTGGTGGTACGGATGTGAGGCACACGGAGAGATGATGCATTCATTGATGAATGCCTCTTTTCTTCTTAACCACCCACCAGCGCTCTCACCATATTGATCAAGTTTAGGAGAGAAGTGGGTGACTTAGATCTTAGATGCTTACACGTGTCGTGCTAAGCATAGATTTTTCTACTTTTCAATCATCGAAGGAAGCCCTTGTACAGTAATCTGCTGTAGCTATTATCTTTGAATTTCTAACATTACTTGAAAAAGAAAAACTTCTTGCGTTGGCAGTTCACTGACCTCACCAACCTCGTTCTTTGAAGATTTGATGAAACTTCAAGCACCTAGCCTGTCATTCTGTGAAAAAAGTAAGGTGACATAGTACCTTCTTTTGGCTCCCAACCTAATTGTCTGAAGACAAGAAAGACAAGAAAGACTCCTAATCCGAAAGGCCAATATGATCCACATTTGGAGACGCAAATTTCGATTTTGCTGTAGTTATCATTCAAATTAACCATCTCTTAGTATTGAATGAACCCAATCGCAGCGTTGCTGATTAGATTACTGATTGATGTATCTAGTGAATTATGAGATGTCGAGTGCAACCTCTTAGACTACGTTTAATCGTCCGGATATTTAATCAAGGTAGGATTGGATATGATAGGATATGAAATTCAAGAAATTTTGCTATATCTTATTCATTATTTGGTGATTACAATAATAAAATCGGATATATTAATATCATATTATATATATTATTTGGTATAAATGTATATATGAATCACGAATTTTATGAACAGAAATGATGAAAATCTCTCGCGACACTCGTCTACTTTGTTTTTATTTTATTTTCCTCTCTTTTTAATTAATTTCTTTTTTATTTCTTTCTTTCCCTTCCATCATTCTCTAATAAAATTTTATTAAATAGAAAATTGTACTAGTATACCTAAAATACTAAAACATGTAAAATATGAAATAAATATATATATTTATATATTGAATTTATATTATAAGATAAAATTAAATTCGAAAATATAAATAAAAATCAATTAAATTAAAAAAACTGAATTTTTATTTTTTGTTATTTTGAATTTCTTATATTAGAATTCAAATATTATTTATATTAAAATATAATTTTAATTTGTTATTTGAGAAAAAAAGTGCCTATTATGAATATTATAAATCCGATCCGTCTTTATCCAACCTCCTTCATAGGATAATTTCATTTAGGGTATATCCAATTTATATCCGATTTTATTATATCTTGAGTAGTCATTAGATTATGCCACAAGGAAACCATACTATGTAAACAAAAATTGATGATTTTCACTCTAAAATCTATATTCAGTTTCGGTCCTAGAAGGAAAGTTACTCACCTAAACTGTCCATCCATCGACTAATTATACATCAAACCACTCTGCCGAATCAAATAACTTCAAGAACATACAAGCGAAATTAGAAAAGAACACGCTAGACTATTCTCAAACCGAGGGAATATAAGCATGTGGAAACAGAGGTGGCCTTGGCGAGCACTAATTGCGAAAACGCCCTGCACGTCTCCGACGTGTATAATGCCAATGATCAAACCCTTCCGGAGAATATCATTTCTGTCGATAGATGGAACAACTTCGAGAGATTCACATCAAGTGCCTATTGCTTCCATTACGATACCTATAATTATTGTGAGTTGCGACGTTCAACTGCTGGGATTTGAAGAAAGTTTGAGGCCGATGCTTGCTCTGGTATCTCTCTTCCCTCCGTACGTTTCACAGATGAAGATGATGTTCATTATGGAAATTGATGATGCACACAAGGCTGTCTGTTGTCTCCAGTGCTAGTAACCACTCGAGTAGCTGGAAGGGACCGGGAATGATAAATGGACTGTGCTCGATCAGTTTAAATGAAAAATAAACAGTCTGCACTGTACAGGACATGGACACTTCCCATATCAATGGCAGCTCTGAAAGATTGGAGGGGGGGTCCAACAAAGAGAAAACTCGAGAAAAAGGCCATCATCCAGTCAACAAATGACTGAATAATCCCAATTAGCTTGTTGACACGAGGACTTAGCAGCTAAATCTAGGTAAGTGCAAAACCTCTCTCGATTCCACAATCTAGCTGTCTACCCAATGAATCAACATAAATTATCAAACCATTATGCTTAGAGAAAAACCACCATGAGCTTGTCGAGATAGTTGTGAAAAGCATTGTTCACCAAAGTACACTTATTTTACCGAAAACTTCATGACAATGAAGCATTTTCCATAAAAATCATTTTCAAAGAAAATATTTAGTACTTATTTGTTTGGTTGTTTAGGAAAAATAGTTTCCTTCTTGCTAGAAAGGGATTATTTTCCCTCAATCTAAGTTCGTTTTTTTTTTTTTTTTTTTTTCAGTTTATGAAAAAAGTTATCCGTGGTCGATTAATTTTCCATCATCTCCACTTTCAATTTTCAGTCTTTGATCTTTGACCGGATTTCATGATCACACGTAGTCCTTTGTTTTATGATCAAATCACGTTTGAATCTTGAATCTTGAATCTTGAATCTTGGGGTTCGTTTAATGCCGATATCTCGAATCTTGGTCGTTGTCTAACGCTGATATTGTCGCTTAAACTTCAATCTGCATATGAGAACTCGGAAACTGAGGCCCTCATCTGAACTGTGATTTCAGAGGCATTTACCCACTTTTCAAAGTGAAAACAGAGGTGGGCCAGAGAACCCTGAGAAGAACCAATGCAAGACCACACCGGTCCGCGAGTAAGTACAAAGTTTGATTGTCTGGTCGACAAAACTAACTCAAGCTTCTTTGTCCAGCGTCTACCGAAATTCGCCCATCCACATATACCATATACACTGCTCAACATCGAATGATCTCCGTCTCATTTGGCATTTGATGAAATTTGAAGCTCATCTCCTTCGTCGTCTCCAAGCCCAGGACAGAGGGACGAAAAGGAAAAAGCAAGAAAGCTCGCCAACGCTTTAGTCAATGCAAGCAAAAACAGATATAGCTAGCAGTGATCGGGATGGATGGATACTCTAAAAGATTGGAGAAGACTCGATAGCAAGACCATTTCGAAATGAACAGGCTCGCCCAAGTGATATGTGACTATGACTGAGTAACTCAGTTCATTGCCTTGATTATTTGCAATTGAAAGGCTAGATATCTCTTGTAATTCCAAGAGATGCTTGTATATACATTGGATCACAGGGCAAAAGCGATCCAATTTGCCATGATAATCAAGGTCCTTAATCATCCCCCTTCACACTTGAGGACATTTCCTCCACTTGTTCCAGAATAATCCTCAAACTGTCTCAGGAAAACTTTTGATGCGGTCCGTACAATTTGCCGGCTTCATTCAGAAGTCTAGACGTCTCGTCATCCTTCCTAACATTATCTTTTTGCATCTGCTCTGCAACAAAGAGTGGCCTTAGACCGGCCTTGGCATAAGTGCGTAGAACTGAGTTATAGACCTCGGTATTTACATGGCCAGCATTCCGAATAACAACAAGAAGTTCCTCTGCACCTTCGACATTTCCACTTTCCTCTAGGTTCTTGAATACCGCTACAATCAACTCTCGGTCAAAAACCCTTTTTTCTACGCTGGCAATAGCCATGTACAGATAATAAAGAGCTTTATCCAACTGCTTCTCTTTCAGAAAACCCCGTATCAGATGCCTCCAAGTAGTGTAACGAGGAGTGACCCCATTCTTTACAACTCGCTTGTAGACATTCTCTGCTCTCTCCATCGGGCCATTGTTTACATAAGCGGCAACAAGTATGTCTACCACGCTAGGATTGCGAGTTTTAGAAACGCACTCCCATTCAGTGTACAGCTTCTCAGCTTCTTCCATTTCCCCAAACTTTGCAACTGAAGATATCATGCAAGCGTATTCATTGTCATTCAATTTTGGAATGGACGATCTCATCCTATTCCATATCCGATGAACCCCGTCTTTAGCTCCCATGTCTGCAAGCAAACTAAGGAGGGATGAGTAGGCAGCCCGATCTCCGCGTGAAATCCTTCTCTCCATCTTCTTTACCGCAAGGGATGCTTTTTCCAGAGCAGCATTCTTTATATAAAGTTTGGCGAGAATACTGTAGGTCACCCAGTTAGGACGCATTTGTGAACTCTCCATCTCCCGGAAAACCTTTTCTGCAGCTCCAACATCATTTAGCTCCTTGCACGCGTTCAACCACAGGTTATACGTGATGGTGTCCGGTGAAGTGGTCCTTTTCAACTCCTCAATCACTCCAGGGATTTTCTCCAGTTGTCCACTGGAGGTATACAACGATATCGTGTGGTTATAGGGAATAGGGCTCTTCAAGAGACCCCAAGTCGACATTCTTGCCATAAGGGCCTCAGCTTTTTCAGGCAAAAGCTTCTGGGCATAGAGGCCGAGGAGAGCATTGCAGGTACTCGGATATCTCTTCTCAGCAGGGAGATCCTCAAAGAACTTCTCCGCGCTGCTTAGATCGTGAACTTTCTCAATTAATTCAAAGTGGACCGTATAGTCCCTTGGGAACAGCTTCATATCTTGCCGCAGCATCATGGATTCACATAACTGCGAAGGAAACGACATAGCAAAACATTAAGACTGCATATGACACACACGGACACGTACACAAGCATTCATCTTTTGCAGACATCATATTTGTGCGGTTGAATTCGTAGATGAGAGGCTCAACAAGTCTCAAATTTGTGAAGCCACACGAGGACCTCAACATCCAAATGTCCGATCTGTGGCAGAAAATCCCGAAATCTCTAGAAGGAAACTTCCCTTTCGCCCCAGTCATCATCACCTCCTCTTCTCCCCACAAAAATTCCAGGGATGGTTTAGCTGCCATATCGCAGTAAGTATCGCACGCCCAAGTACTATGAACCGATAAAAGAGCAGATCCCCATGATAGATGCGAAGATGATTCACAATGGAGGCTACATTTCCAGCACGGAAACCAGGCCGAACTACAGACTCAAAGATGAGAGCGAGAATACAACGATCGAAGAGCACGCACCTCGAGGGCGCGTTCGTAGCGCTTGAACTTGCGAAGCATTGAGATGGTGCGGCGGAGCTGGGTTTCGGCCGCCGGGCGTCCTCCCTCGTTCCCCTGGCGAGCAACCACCCCCTCCGACGCCTTCGCCGCCGTGGAGGCTGACGCAATCGAGGTCGCAGGACCATCCCCGCCTTGCCCGTGGCCGCGGACACCGAGGCCTCCGACGGAACCCCCGCCGCCGAATCGACCGCCGCGTCCACTGCGGCGGATGCGGATGCGGCCTCCGGAATATCCACCGCCGTCGCCGCCGTCGCCGCCGCCGACGAGAAGCGGCGGGCGATGGTGGGAAGCGAAGCGCGAACGGAGCGCAGCAGCATACTTTCCTGCTCGGTGCTCTCTCTCTGGGATTTGGGAAATGGAGTTTGCTACATTTGGATTGGATCCTGTTACAGAACTGGACCCACCGTTAACGGGTCGGGTTCCGTTCCTGAGGCCCAAGCCCACGATTAAAAAAAAGGGAAAAACAAATGGATCTCTCTCTCGCGGACCAAGCTGAATCCGAGGTCAACTTAAATTTTGCTCCTAACTTCTACTCGCGACTTGCCCTTTCCATTTCGAAAATAAGAACACTAAAACATTTAGAGAAATTACAAAACAATAGTTACATATGATCTAAAATTTTATAATTCAAAATACATATGATAAAAAATTTCACGCATCCAGTTAGATGGGCTTCAACGCTCTTACCTCGAAATCATTAATAAAAAGAAAATATATATATACACGCACGAAGTTTGCCTGAATTTAGTATCTTATAGATAGATACCTATTGAATCTTGATGTATCGAAATCAAATTTGAAAGTTGGATATTTTGAACATGCAGGTTACTTGGTTTGAATTACATTAAGAATGCTTGCATTTAATTAACTGATAATGTAAATAATGAATACTAGATTCAGAGCCAAGGTCTCCTTGCCTCTGCATTCGAAATCTGACCTTCCTATGGTCCTACATTTTGACTCCACAATTGGTCATATCTCAATCTCCCACCAAATCACTCTCACTGCCACGTGGCTTTTAGAATATTAGTGATCTCACGCAGGCTCATGTAGTTCTTTGAAAATGATATTACGAAGGGTAGCACTATTTCCTCTTAACGGCAGTCAACCCGTTTTCACTAAAAATGATAAATTTATCCTCAATCAAATTAAAGTGGCGCCCCTAAATTTATTTACTTGCGTCTTTTTTTCTTATTCTTTCCATTTCTATTTATAATTTAGTTGCCATAATCAAGCATTTCACGTGTTTTATTTTTGTTTGTTAGGGGTATCTCATATAATATTGAAGGTGCTACATTTCCTTTTTTTTTTATTTTTAGATTTTACTCTTGTTGAAACTAATTTTTCTAAGAGAGAAATTTCCAAGAAACTCAATTCTTTTCTATGTTATCAAAAAAATTTATGGATTCGTTTGTCAAGTAGAATGTAAAATTCTTTTAGTGTGGACAATTTTTTAAACACAATGGCCAGTTTAGAAACTTTCACTTTTGTTGTGCATATTACCATGAAACCCTTTCTTATTAGTTATCTCTTATATACATAAATAACAAAAGAAACCCTCTTTAAAGATTTTTCAAATTAAGATCACCATTACAGTTTCTAAAGTGAAACTTTAAATTATGAAATTTAATTAAATCAAAAAACTGCATAGAACAAGAATTAATTTCAAAAGTAGTGAATCTCATCAATTTGAATTTAACAAAATTAATATCATCCATAACGTGTTTATGGCAAAATATTAAGATAAGAAAGGATTTAATGATGATGTGCCCATTAAAAGAGAAAATTTATAATCATGTAATTATCTTAAAAAAATTGTCGACGTTAATTTTTTTACATATTTTACTTGATAATTAATTCATAAATTTGTTCGACACTATAGAAAATAATTAAGTTTCTTGAAAACTTCTCTTTCTTTAAGATTAATTTCTATAAAAGTAAAATTTGAAAAGAAAAAAGAAATCATAGTGCCTTTAAAATAGATGAAATACTCACAATAAACAAAAATAAAGCACGTGAAATTAAATATTATGACAACTAAATACTACTTAGAAATATAAAAACTTAAAAAAAAAAAGAAGGAAAGTAAATAATTCGAGACCACCACTTTAAATTGCAATTGAAATGATTAATGACGATTTTTTTTTTTTTTTTTTTGGTGAAGATGGGGTTGATTTAGTAAGATAGTGGAAAGAGCGCCAATCTATTATCAATTCTATTTCATAAATTTAGTTAGTGAAGCCATTTTAAGGATAAGATGAAAACTGTTGAATGTAAAAGTATAGTTTAAAAACTTATATAATAAATATCCCCAGATCATATTGAACTTGTTAAAATATTGAGAAAAAAGAGTGGTTATAAACGTATGAATGAAAGTGGTGGTTAGTCAATTGATTTTTATTTTATATAGCTAGGGTAATTTGAGAAAGCAAAAAGTGAGACAAACTATGACTTTAACCTAAATATCTTTAATATGACATGTCCTTAATTTCCTTCTTCCGCTGAGTCCACATTATAAATGAAACACCACGATTTGAAACTTTCCAATTTATATTGCAAAAGTTAATCAAGCCCTAAGTATGGATCTAGGAGATCCTCCGTTCAAAGTAATTTTAAGGACCACGATACGCACCTATGATTGAAGGCTTATGCAATTCACGCGTAAGGACAGGCATCCATAGAGATTAGTCAAGACTTCAGTTTCAAATTTCGGATAGCCATTTTATATTTGCAAACAAACCAGATTGAAAACCGTTAACTAAAAGAATAATTGGAAGTACAGATTTAGATCGAGCCATTCCCTCAACCCGTGATTAATTCGGTTTTATAGAATTAGAATGGCATTCAATCAAATCACCAAATTACGTCATATTAATTATCATAAACAGACCATAAGCCTAATGATCTTTATATACTTGGTTAGTCATATATGTTAACCTACTCTTTTTTTCCTATGACAAAACATCCCGCAGGACTACCATAGTTTAAGCATATATATAGATATCATATAAATTGTCTGATTCGGGATTTTCATTAGATTGCAATGATAAAAAGTTTACAATGAACAATTTGGTAATTGAATAATACACTCTTACATAGGATAACTTGCAACCATCTTCTTTACATCACCGACCAGTCTAAAAAAACATTACATAACTGATTATCTAAAACCTATAGTTTGTACTTCCATAAGAAACTCACTCTTGACGAACAGAATCTTAAAAATCATAGGGATCGGATAGTGTTAATTCTGGTCCGCTCGGCCATGGTTGCGCGGGAGTTGATGCTCCTGGCGCCGCCATAAGAGGTAAGCCATAAAAATCGACATCATTATGGTTATCGTCTCGAGCATCAACAGCTTGTGTTGACAACGATGGTGGCGTATCGACCTTTGTTGTGCTTTCATCGAAGGTTATCTCGTGATGCATCATCGGATAATCTTTATCACCGATGCTGTTATGATTTTTGTCTTGAGCATCGGCAGCTTGGAATGACGAAGACAGAGGTGCGTAGACCTTCGTCATGCTTCCTTCAAAGGTTATCACGGATGGCGTCACGGAATAATCTTAATGAATGATCTTGTTTCAGGATTGGTGCATCGGCTCATTCCGGACTTGGTTTGACGGGCTGCTACTAACTATAGACATAGGCATTGGCAGTACGTTCCACATTTGATGATGAGCTATGTTGTTAATGTTGACGGGGTAATGGCACGGCGCTAAATTCACAATCGGCGGCTTCGAAGTATGGACTTCGGAAACGATGGATGAATGTTGAGGGGAAATAGAATTTTCCATTAGTTTTACTTTTTTCCCTCGGCGATGTTCTTCGGTCGATCCGATCATTATCACGTCGTGATTGCACACACGACTAATGTGCAAGGAAGATAAAAGTGAGGAAAGGTCATTCAGACGTATACGGAAATAGAGAAATGAATTAAACAAAAGTTAGGGGAGGAAAGATATTAACGAAGCATTGTAATGTGATAATAATTGTGACAAAGATTGAAATAATAGAAAAGAACAATGCCTAACACTGACGGCAGCAACAGACAAATAGGAAAAAAAAACGTTGAAATCTTAATTGAAATGATAAAAGTTAAAATATTCTATGTATGAGTTAGAAGTTTAAGTAATCGAGGAGACAAATAAATTTAATATAATAATTTTAAAGATGAAAGTAATATTTAAGTAGGCAGAAGTCTAGCACAAGTCTTTATAACTCAAGACGACACTTAAGTGCGCCATAACTTCAAAACGGTACACTTAAGTGCCACTTTTTTTTTTTCGAGTAGGACACTTAAGTGCCACCTCCGGCGACCCTTGCCGGAAATCCTACGTGGTAATATTTTATTATTATTTTTTGCCTACGTGGCTCGGGAGCTCCAAATCGCATAAAAATAAAAAAATTTAAAAAAAGAAAATTCTAAAAAAATTAAAAAAAAAGAAAATTTTAAAAATTTAATTTTAAAAATTTAATTTTAAAAAATTAAAAAATTAAAAAAAAAAAAAAAAAGAAGAAAATTTTAAAAATTTTAATTTTAAAAAATTAAAAAAATTTAAAAAAAAGAAAATTAAAAAAAAATTATAAAAGGGGGGAGGTCGAACGGGCGGGCGAGGGCGAGCCCGCGCCGCCGGCGACGGAGGGGGTCGGCCGAGGTCGCCGGCCCCGGCCGGACCGACGGCGAGGGCCGTGAGCCCGCCGGATCGAGGCAAGGGCCGCGACCCTCGCCCCAGATCTGGGGTGAGGGCTCGCGGGCCCTGCTGCCGGTCGGCCGGCTCGCCGCCCCCGGCCGTGGCCCGGCGACCCCGGCCGACCCTCCCCACTCCGTCGCCGGCCCTTCCTAGCGGCGGGGAGGCGGCGAGGGCCCGCGACCCCTCGCCGGATCCGGGCGAGGGTCGCGCCCACGCCCGGATCTGGGGCGGGTTGCGGCCCTCGCCGCGATCCGACGAGGGCTCGCAGCCCTCGGCCGCCGGCCGGCCGGGGCGGCGACCCCGCCGACCCTCCCCCTCCGTCGCCGGCCCTTCTCGGCGACGGCGGGGGCGGCGGCGGCGAGGGCTCGGCCCTCGGCCGCCCGTTCGACCTCCCCCTCTTTTTTTTTAATTTTTTTTAATTTTCTTAATTTTTTAAAAATTTTAAATTTTTCTTAATTTTTTAAATTTTTCTTATTTTTTAAATTTTTGAATACTTTATAATTTAATTAATTTTTATATTATTATTTACACGAAACGGCGTCGTTTTGCGTTTTCTCCGCCACGTCGGCGTGCAAAACGACGCCGTTTTGGACTAAACTCGCCGGAAAATTGCCACGTCAGCCATTTGGTTGGATTTTCGCGGAGTGGCACTTAAGTGTCCCATTTTACTCCGATGATGGCACTTAAGTGTACTATTTTAAAGTTGTGGCACTTAAGTGTCCCGGCGTGCCAAGTTATGGCACTCCAGGTGTCCTTACCTCTATTTAAGTATAACACACTTGGTTGTACTTGATTTAAGACTCAAACGTAAAAATATATAATACAAAAATCAAATAGAAACCGGACCTCTTGTTCTGATATTGAAATAGGAAAGATGATATTTAACTGTTCTCAAATGTTAAAGTACTATGAAAGCGTAGTTTAAATATTTGAATATAACAAAAATAACCTAAAGAAAAGGGAAAAGGAGGTACAAAATCACTATATGAATAATTGTGTGACAAAGCTTGACTAAGTATCTTTACCAAAAAAAGAAACAAAGAAAAAGCTTGGCTAAGTAATAACATAAATTAACTTGCAAAGGACGCGCAAAAAATAGTATGAGCAGGTAGTAGTTTTTCACATTCTATGGTGATGGTTTTATTTATAGTGATGGGCCTAAGTTGGCCCGTCTGCCCATGTTGGGCCTAAAAGCCCGGCCCACAGGATAAGGGCCCGTTGATAAGGGAACGTATAAAAGGGATGAGAGAGAGAGAGGAGGCACCTTTTGGCGCATAACGTACGTACGTACGTCCTCTCCAACACTCTCTCTCCCTCCAAAAAGAACAGTAAGCACAAGGCCACTGTTTTCTCCCCTTCAAGGTGTCGTTGGATCGAATAGGGCCAAATCCTCTTCCTCTTATCAGCGTCGGTGTCTAATTTGTGGCTAACAAGGTACGCTCGAATCCGTGGTGTGCTTTACGATCGGTGATACGTGTTATTCCTGGGCTTCGTCTTCCGCATTGATTTAGGGGTTCGATTCAGTGTCGAATCCGGTTTTCGGGGATCCGTTATTCCCAACATTGGTATCAGAGCCCTAGTTCACGTTTTCCCGATCAATTTGATGTTTTTTGATTGATTTTTCGCGAAAATTTTCGGCCGTACGGATCGGGGCGAGAAATCCCAACACCCGAGCACTGTTCGTCCTTTTTTTCTGAGTTTTCGTAAGTCGAAATCAATTTCTGAAGGCACTGGGTGAAAGAGGTCGCCGAGACGAGTCCGGCGACATGTCGCGCGCCGCCGGGAGACGCCGCATGCACCCACACGCGCGGCCAGAAGCCGCTGTGCGTGGGCGCGACGCACCAGGAAGCGCTGGCTTTGCCAGCGTGTGCGCCACATGCGCCGGTGGCGAACCGGCACGTGCGCGCTGGCGGCTGGCGAACCGGCACACGCCGGTCCGCGAATCGACGCGTGCTGACGTCACTGTGACGTCACGGTAACCGCCGGGATGACGTCATCAGTGACGTCATTGCCGACGACTGTTGGTCGGCGGCGACCCGACCCGAACCAACGGAGACCCGACCCGACCCGTGGCCTGGCACGTGCGCGGCACGTGCCGGTTGACGTCTGCGTGACGTCAGCCCGCGCACGCGAGCGGCACGTGCCGGCTGACGTCTACGCGACGTCAGCCCACGCACGCGCATGGCACGTGCCGTCGGTTCGTCCGACCCGGTCCGACCGGCCCAACCGGTCTGACCGTCCTGTTCGGTCCGACATCCGGTGACCGTTGACCATTGACCCAAAAAAAAAAAAAAGGAATTTGTTTCTTTTTCAATTATGTCTGTGTGGGTTAGAGGTAATCCATTTTTTATTCTGCATTTGTTGCATGAATCATGGAAAATTATGTATTTTCCATTTTGTTTATTGTGGATTATAAGTGATCCATTTAAGTTCTGCATTCGTTGTAGGAACTATGATGCGTTATGCACGGATACCTGCAATCCCGAGAACGGACGATGGAAGAGCTAGAATGAAAAGGCTGATGAAAGAGTTAGTTGATTATTAGTGGCATGACGGTGATTTAGTATCACATGTGGTCAGGGTCAATCGGATGATGCAGGAAATCATCTGAAATGGTTATCTTATGCTGGATTTTGAGAAGGTGCCGGCTTTGATGAACACTCTTCCACTTAAATGGCAATCAGTGTTAGGTCGGCTATGGGAGGTTAACGTAGTCCCGGGTTATAGGAGGCTAGTGGAAGCTTTTGTAAGAGAGTACTATAAGATTGAGTTGGCCAAAACTTCAATCCTTAGATTGAACGCCACATGGCGTAGAGTAAATGCGCCTTGGTGGCGACATGAATGCTCTCCAAAAGTTTTTCCATGGTTGGCAAATGTGCCTTCAGTTTTCTCAGATGTTTTGACTGATAGATTAGAAGGGACATTCCCATTAATTTCTTAGATTAATTATGAGATGTTTTATGGGTGTAAATATCTCTTTCCATGTTGATATTTTTCTCTGTATATATTGCTTAGTGTAATGTATAGTTGTATTATGTGAAAGCATTATTATATTGTATGTTAAATATTGTTTGCTTTCTGTTATGTTGATTGTCTTGTGGGTAGTTAGCTGTGGGTAGTCAATAGAAGTTTTTGTAACTTCATAGAATTTATTTTGCATAAGACAATTATATTAATAATAGTTTTAAGTTAGGATTTTTTGGAGGATGATTGGAAATATAGTGACCTTTTGATTCTGAAACCTTACTTGAAATTATTCATTAATATGATGGGTCTGTGCAAAAGTGGATGCATAAATGATAGGCATTAATTATTCGTGCATATATGTCTGATGTGTTCAAATTGATGCTTTCAGCAACTAAGAACGTAATTGCTGATATGAACGGCAACAATTGTGAAATATTGAATATGAAGATTCAATATGTGCTGGAAAAGTAAGAAACATTAGAAGCTCTTGACCATATTATGGAAGATCTTGAGGATGCCGTGGGCCACCTTGAGCTAGTAGAGGACTGCCTAACAGCATTTGAGTCGAAAATAGACATTTGCAATGCTGGTTCTAGCTCAGAAAGAGCTTTGAGCTCTAAGCGCAAGCGTATTGATTCGTTCAATATGTGGGAATGCAAAGGATCAAGTCCTTATTGCAAGAAATCAAGAGTTAACCAACACAAGAGAGGAAAACGTCCTCAAGTGAAGAAAATGTCAAGGGTGAGGTGTTACAATTGTGACGAGAGGTCACTATGCTCGTAATTGTTGTGAGCCAAAAAAAAAAAGAAGGTAAACACCTCTTGTACATTTGAGAATTTTGATTATGTGTCAAGTTCTGAATTATTGGCTGAATCCAATCCTTTGTGGACTATAGATTCATGAGCGACAGACCATGTAGCAAAGGATAGAGAATCCTTCGTGGAATTCCGACGAATATCAACTGGAACTAAGTGGATCTATGTAGGAAATAACTCCAGAGCTGGGAGTTAAAGGAATTGGCACCTGCCAATTGAACATGCGCGGTGGACGCACCCTGTTCCTACATGATATTCCATATGCTCCGGAGATTCGTCGAAATTTAAGTGTTTGTTTTGATGTTGGTTAAGTTTGGTTTTAGTGTGAACTTCCATAATAGCGATGTAGATTTGTATTTGGATACAAACTACTATAGTTGTGGTCACTTTCTGGATGGTTTTATTGTACTAGATGTTATTTGTGGTGATGTCAATATTTGTTATTCTCTTGTTTCACATCTTCTACTTAATATGATAATGATGTGATTATGTGGCATGCTAGACTTGGTCATATTGGCCAACAACATATGAAGAGACTAGCCAAAGATGGCTTGTTAGGCAACATTGAAAAAGTCGATTTGCCTAGATGTGAGCATCGCCTAGTAGGGAAAACGACAAGGAAACTATTTGGAAAAGGTAAAAGAGCTGAATTTCATCTGCATTTAATCCATTCTGACGTTAGTGGTCCAATGAATGTGAAAGGAAGGCATTGGGCTGTTTATTTCATCACTTTTATAGATGTTTATACTCGATTCGGATATGTCTATTTGATTTCTCATAAATCTGAAGCATAAGTTGTTTCAAAAAGGTTTATGAACCTGGTAGAGAATCAATTAGACAAGTAAATAAAAGTATTTAGATCCGATCGAGGTCGAGAATATTTATCTGATGAGTTCAGAAAATTATGTGATGAAAAGGAAATAGAAAGACAGTTGTCTATTCCATATACTCCTCAACAAAATGGTGTTGTAGAGAGAAAAAAACAGAACCCTACTGGAAATGGTTAGGTCCATGATGGCGCATGCTAACTAACCTATTACTTTTTGGAGTGATGTGTTGTTAACTGCTGCCTATATACTTAACCGGGTGCCTTCCAAATCAGTTACTTCCACTCCATATGAGTTATGGACAGGTAGAAAATTGGAATGAAGTTTTCTTAAGCCATGGGATTGTGCTGCCTATACTCATTAGTCCTCTCACAATTTTGGGAAATTGGGTCCCAAAGGAAATAAGAGTATTTTCATGAGATACTCCGAACACTCAAAAGGGTATGTGTTCATAGGTGAGCAGGAAAGTGGGAGTATAACTGAATTTGAATCACATGATGTCACATTCTTAGTGGATGAATTCCTAAGAAGGGCGAAATAGGAGAAGATTACTCCCTATTTGAAACATTGGATCAAGATAATGATATTAGTGGAGTTCGTCCAAGTGGGAGTAATATGAGAAGTGATGAATTGAATTCAACTCATTCTCAATTACAACCACATGATGAGATGATATCGTCATTATCTAATCCAAGTGGGAGCATAATGGGAAATGATGTGCTAAGTGTACAATCTCCCATACGGCGAACAAGTCGCCAAAGTATTCCCCGTCGACGTTTTGACATTGAAGGGGAAACTTTTATGATTACTCCACAAGATGAGGATGAGCCAAGAAATATTAATGAGGCTCTGAATTGCCCTAATAAGGAAGAATGGATTCATGGAATGGAAGAGGAAATTGAGTCAATGAAGTCAAACCAAGTTTAGGAACTAGTTGATCTTCCAAAATGACACAAAGCTATTGGGAACAAGTGGGTTCTCAAAATAAAGCGAAAAGTTTATGGCTTGATAGAAAGGCATAAGGCTCGCCTTGTGGCGAAGGGGTATAATCAACATGAATGAATTGATTATGAAGATACATTTTCTCCTGTAGTGAGATTTACCTCGATTCGCATTATTCTGGCAATAGTAGCTAGTATGGATCTTGAGTTACATCAAATGGATGTAAAGACTGCTTTCCTCAATGGAGAATTAGAGGAAGAAATATATATGAAACAACATGCTGGTTTCATAGTGAAAGGCCAAGAAGAAAAGATATGTCGACTTTTAAGGTCGATATATGGTCTTAAGCAGTCATCGAGATAATGGTATATACGTTTTTTCATAATGCCATAATGGCATGTGACTTTACAATGATAGATGAGGATCATTGTGTATATATCAAAAGATCCAATGATCAATTTGTGATCATATCATTATATGTTGGTGATATACTAGTTGCTGGAAACAATATGGAGTTTGTTAATACTGTCAAGAATTGGTTGTCTTCCAACTTTGATATAAAAGACATGGGTGATGTTATATACATTCTTGGAGTTAAGATTTCAAGATTATAAACCCATAGATACTCCTATTGCAAAAGGTGAAGGATTGAGCCATAAACTGTGTCCAAGGACTCCACAAGAGAATGAACAAATGAAACATGTTCCTTATGCTAGTGCTATAGGAAGCTTTATGTACTCTATGATGTGTACAAGACCTGACATATGTTTTACAGTTGGAATGGTGAGTAGTTACCAATCCAATCCAGGTCAAGCACATTGATAAGCCGTTAAGAGAATACTGAGGTATCTAAATGGGACTGCTAATTATACGCTGAGTTATTAAGGAAAGGATCTGCGACTCTAAGGCTATTCTGATGCTAATTGGAGAGGAGATTTAAATGAAAGAAAATCTACCTCTAGCTTTGTTTTCTTACCAAATAATGGCACCATATGTTAGAGCAGTAAGAAACAAAAGTGTATAGCCTTGTCCACGATAGAAGTTGAGTTCGTGGGATTATCAACAACAGTATAATAATGTGTTTGGCTTAAGAGATTTTTTGGATCATTTAGGTGTTATTGAAAGTGCTGCAAATTCATTGTTAGTTAACTGTGGTAGCCAAGCAGCAAAAGCGTATACCAAAGATCCAAAATATCATGGCAATACCAAACCTATAGATACCAAGTATAATTTTGTTATGGATATGGTTGCACGAAAAGATGTGAACTTAGAGTAAATACTACGCATAGAATGGTAGCAGATCCTATGACAAAGTCAATACCTAGAGATGTGTTTTGTGGCTATATGAAATCTCTAGAATTGTGTAGAGGCTGATGTACTAAATATTGTAATTTTCCTAAGTGTTCACATTTGATGAATTTGTATTTTCATCATTAATGCCTATGAATCTTTGTTTGATCTTTATGCATCTTAATGCTCAATGCATTACTTTAAGTTAAGGAAGTATGTCGGACAGATAAAAGATTAGCCCACTCACACGGGTAATCGCCTCTATTTACTGCGTGATAAATAGAGATGAGACAGTTTTAAGCTTATTATTTAGGTGATAATCGAGAGCTCAAGCTTAAAATATTTATGTCGCCTTAACTAAGTGTTAAGATGAGGACATGATACTTATTATGTCCGAAAGTAAAATAATCCACATATTTTACTTTATCTGTCTAAGATGCCAGATGTGAGTTCTGATGAATTTTGTGAATGAGTAGATACGTGAACTCAAGTTAGACATTGGGTATGTCTGAACTATCATCTGTACGGTATTGAAAGGTGTAGACATATGCTCAATGGGAAAGGAGTTAATACCGTAATACGTATTTCATACTACGTATGCATGAGACGACCAATAAGAGTGGCAAAAAGTTTGATCTCAACTTTTATGACGTATGAGACTCTTGAGGAAAAGAGTTCCTCAATTTTTAGTCCCCTTATGACTCTTACTTATTCTCAAGATTTATATTTAGTGTTTGCTATCTTAGGGTGTTGCCAATGGTCATGAGATGATTCGATCTAATGGGGTATTTCTAGAAAAGCAAGCTGGACTGAAATTGAGAGTTTGAAGGAAAGAGGAAGATCAATTTTGGAGAATTACATTGTGGTTTTGTATTCACCGGTTAACCAATTATGACTGTCTTTGTGATAATCATAATTGTGAATACAATATATATATATATATATATATATATATATATATATATATATATATATATATATATATCATTGTTTAAAAGAGATCAAGAGAGATATAAATGTGATCAATCGATCTAGGGTACTGCATACTAAATCTACTCGGAGTGTGATGCCCATTATGAGCTGCTATATATTCCTAACAGATGTATGGCAACGAGCTCTCAAAGTATGCTGGTCGCACGGATTATTCACCGGTATGAATGTTGAAGAGAGGTAAAGAGAATCATGTTCAGCCCACCATGTGCGAGTGGGAGATGATGGTTTTATTTATAATGATGGGCCTAAGTTGGCCCGTCCACCCATATTGGGCCTAAAAGCCCGGCCCACAAGATAAGGGCCCGTTGATAAGGGAACGTATAAAAGGGATGAAAGAGAGAGAGGACGCACATTTTGGCGCATAACGTACGTACGTCCTCTCCAACGCTCTCTCTCCCTCCAAAAAGAACAGTAAGCACAAGGCCACTGTTTTCTCCCCTTCAAGGTGTCGTCGGATCGAACAGGATCGAACAGGGCCAAATTCTCTTCCTCTTATCGGCGTCGGTGTCTAATCTGTGGCTAACAAGGTACGCTCGAATCCGTGGTGTGCTTTACGATCGGTGATACGTGTTATTCCCGGGCTTCGTCTTCCGCATTGATTTAGGGGTTCGATTTAGTGTCGAATCCGGTTTTCGGGGATCCGTTATTCCCAACATATGGTAATAAACCTCAAGAATAACATCATTCAGCTATACTTTCCGCCGAAAGGGTTTCTTGAAATTCTCTGAAAAAAATCATATAATAAGTTTATTAAATCCATTGACTATGGAAGATTAAATTTGAGAAATTTAAATCCCTCTTGACCCTTCATAGAGTACACGTGCATGCTTCAGTGTCTAGTGTTCATTCTTCGTCTTCTTGCTTCCGGTCAATGACTTGAAAGTGAACAGCTTGTCGCTTCTACCGTCCATGATTTTTCGCTTATTCCCGTTGCTCCAAGTCCCAGAACCAGCGGTCCTCTTCACCCTAGACTTGATCATCTTCAACCTAGTGAAGACGTCGAAACTTTCCTGCGAGTTCACATCGAAGATTTCCCAAGGATCGTCATCCCCATATATGTCGACCTCGGGCATGAAAGGAGGAATGGCATCCGAATCCCCTTCCACCTTCTTCGATAGGTAATGGAAGAACAGGTCGTTCTCGGAGGGGCGGAACCGGTAACCAGTCGGGTACCCTTCCATCAGTTTTATCTCCTTTCTCTCCATCACCACCCTTCTCTCTCAAGAACTCTGTATTCTGGATTACCACGTATTAATCTGTGCGTGTGTATGTGATTCCTTTTGGCAATGTAGATGCACTTAAATACATATGTCAGTTTTGGCAGTGCATAAGGTGGATACACCTTTGTGAATTTAAATGTAAGCAGAGTCCAATAAGAATCGCTCTTGGAAGTTTGTGCTCTAGAAGCGCCATGTCTATAAACTTGCCAAACCGTGGATCATAATGAAACGAAGGCAAATTTTACATTTACAGATATTGGATAACTCTAAGTCGGTAAATTTGTTACCAAAATTAAGACGTAGTTAGTTGATTTTTTGGGGATGGACAAACGGTCGGGCGGTGCTCGAGGCTAGTGGGCCGCGTGATCAATGGCGGGGATGATCCATCAACGCACAACTTTGGGGATTTATTAGAATTACTTATCTCCTACTGCAATCTGCTCTTCTCATCAACGATTTAGTTAATGTTATTTGGCTAATTAGCTAGAAAAGAGAGATCCCAACACGAAAACAGCTTGACTTAACCATAGTATTTAATTAAACACAAAGGTTAATAGTGACTTAAACATAAAGATTACTTTGAAGAATCTTTTATTGGACCCGATCTAGTTGAAAAAGGTTCGGATTGTGCACCTGTAAACCTCATAACTATCTTTTTACGATTATATTATTAATGCACCAAGCAATAGCTAAAATAGGAGAGTCATTTAGAGAGCTATATAAGACCATCATCATAAATTGAAAAGTCTGAAATAGTTCTTGAGAGAGAAGAAAAGGAGAGGAAGAATGGCGGATACACTTCCCATCGGATACCAATTTTGTCCATCCGACGAACAAGTCTTCTCATATTGCCCTGTGCCTAGGCTGAACGGGGATGAAGTGTTTCCGGAATTTATCTGCGAGTTCAATGTGTATGAAGAGGAGCCATGGAAATTCTATGATGAGAATGTGGAAAAAAGCTTGTATGTCTTTACCAAGCTCAAGATGAAGAAGTCTAGAGTTGAAAGAACCGCGGGTTCAGGATATTGGAAGGGGGCAAAAAGCACTGACATCGAAGACCGCCATGGCAATTTCATTGGTTACACAAGAAATGCTTCAACTTTATAGTGAAAGACGGCTTCTCTTCCGATAGTCGAAACATCAAGAAAGGATCTTGGATTATGCATGATACTCCATGCCTAAACAAGAAGTAAGTCGAATGCTTTTGTTCCAAATTTGTTAATTCGTTGCCATGTGCATCTATCTCAAGTTTTCTTGTTAATTTCTTTACCATAAGATATGATAGTCTACGTACCGTGTGAGTATCTCTAACTTGTTATTTTAAGTTATGTATTTTAAGGTTCACTATGTTCATGAATATGGAAAGCCAATTTATTTTCTTTTCAAATTAATTTTGAAAGCCATGCAAACCGCAATACTATTCCTATGATCAAAATATTCCATTTGTCAAGTTAGAGTTTTCTCGAAATATTGAGTCCAACATCGTGCTGTAGTGATTTGAATAGTGCGGCCTTTATGTCCTAGGGTTTCATCGTGTATTCAATAGTTATCCTTTTTCTTTTCCTCGATCTCTGAAAGCCTCGTTAATCACAATGCACTCATGTAATTGACTTGCTTTCTTTTCTCCATAGTTTTATTTGATAAAATAGCATAATTTTTTCATACCTTAGTATTTTTTTGATTTGTAAATTGCAGATTGTTCTATGCAAAATCCGATTTAAAAAGGAGAAAGTGGTGGAAAACAAGGCACTGCATTGTTCCTAAGCATGCCTATCAGAATTGGAGAAA
The DNA here is from genome assembly GCA_014182885.2 of Eucalyptus caleyi. Lineage (NCBI taxonomy): Eukaryota > Viridiplantae > Streptophyta > Magnoliopsida > Myrtales > Myrtaceae > Eucalyptus > Eucalyptus caleyi. Next base: position 40,827,325 of record CM024476.2, on the reverse strand, counting down.
ATCATCAGTTTAGGGATTCTTTTGACTTTAACAACAAAATCGATGTCCCTTACCAAGACATCAACATGGAAACATCCAAGACAATGTCTCTATTTTTGAGTCCTCATGTTGAGTGGCATTCATTGGATTGCACAGGTTCAAAGGGGGATATTTTGGCATTGGCGTCTCACCCACGCTTGGCAATCTCTGCATTAGATATTGAGGATTTCGTCAATGGACGAAGGCCAATCGAGCAAAGCTTCATGGACAATGCGACATCCAATGGAATCATGAATTTATCTGCATCCACAATCATGGAAGAGGATCCCGATGGCGACGACTCTCAATGGATACATAAGTACATTAGTTTTGATTAGACAAACATCTAGAATGACCAGTGTAGTATTAGGTGGCTTGTTTCCAACAAGTGATGCTACCACATAAAAGTTCATCCCTACAATAGTGGAAGCACTCGAGCAATTGTTCAACTAGTTTACGAGAAATTGTGAGAACTGGGTTGTCTTTTAAAATCGATGAATCTAGGATATTGTGATTTTGCCACATTAGAATGTGCTAATATTTTTCATTGAATCCCAATTGCAATTATATGTTTAAATGTTGATTAAAGTGAGGAGTATCCCATTCCATTGTCATTAGTTCTCTATTCTACATGGTCATCAAACAATATGTTTTCCTATGCTATACTACATGACCGAATTTCATTAAGAGCTATCATATAAAAAGGCAAATTATCCAGTTGGCAAGCATCCATATTATATATGCACTATTATATTATATATGTTGAGCTTTTTTTATATATGACAAGAGTTAAAATGCAACCTGGAAATCCCTAATTTAACTTAAGAATAATGAAGTGGTCTTTGCATCCTTATTGTCCTGAAAGAATATATTGATTATATGCTATACTACATGATCTAATTTCATCAAGAGCTCTCATATAAAAAGCATATTACCTGGTCAGCAATATCCATATTATATATACACTATTACATTATATATGTTGAGCTTTTTCATGTAAACAAACAGTTAAAATGCATTATGGAAAATCCTGGTTTAAAACTTCTTTTTTTGTCAAACCTAGTTTAACTTAAGACTAATGAAATGATCGATACATGCTTATCGAAATATAAATAAATTAAGATGATAAAAGAGACAAGATTCAAGAATCAAGATAATAGAAACTATTTAACGTCATTTTATCTATCTAGTGAAAATTGGGTGGACTTAGTCATGGGGTGGAAATAGACCTGCCCTTTATAAAATGGATATTTGAAATAACGTGAAGAATTTTCTGGTTTGATATTTTTCGTAGGCCTTCATAAATCGGTGCCCAGTATGCAAATTATCCGATACTCAATATACATACATAAATACATATATACATACATACATACATATTATTGGTAACAAAATCCAATTTAACCGTTTTTTTTTCTGTTAAAGACGTTTCTACCAATTAATGAGTGCAAAGTCTAATTTACTTTGCACTCTATGGAATCTTTTACCTTTTACCAAAAAAAAAAATTAATTTACTTATTTAACATCTCTATGGAATCTTTAAGCGTATGTCGGTCTCTCTCGCCACAACTTTCTTGAGTTCATTTTAACTGTTTATAACCTTAAAGAAAAGAAAAAAAGAAAACTTGCATCATATATAAAATATGAGCATCCGTAATATTAAAGAAACTTACATCATGAACGAAATACGAGCATCCCTAATACTATGTGTATATAATAACAATTATAACGTTGTATATATACTTCGGATGGTTGGCGACCAGGTAATTTGCCTTTTTATATGCAAACTCATCGTGTATGTGTGATTCGCAGCATTAAGAAATCGTAATTTTACTAAATAGACAAATGGTCAATTTGCAATGAAAAGATTTCAATTCTTATTTTATGCAAGAATTAATTGTAAGTGGCGAACTTTACCGCTCACTTAGACATTAAAAAAAATTGCCTTTCTAATCCATACCCTCTCATTTAGTTACGAAGATAAATTTTACATTTACGGATATCGTAAAAATCTAAGTCGGTAAATTAGTTAACAAAATTAAAATGTAGTTAGTTGATTTTTTGGGGATGGACGAACGGTCAGGCAGTGCTCGAGGCACATGGGCCGCGTGATCAACGGCAGGTATGATCCATCAATGCACAACTATGGGGACATATTAGAATGCATTATCTCCTACTGCAATTTGCTCTTCTCATCAACGATTTAGTTAAAGTTATTTGGCTAATTAGCCAGAAAAATAAGATCCCAACACGAAAAAAGCTTGACTTAACCATAGTTTTTGATTAATCACAAAGGCTAATAATAACTTAAACATAAAGATTACTTTGAAGAATCTTTTATTGGACCCATCTAGTTGAAAAAGATTTGGACTGTGCACCTGTAAATCTCATAACTATCTTTTTATGATTATATTATTAATGTACCAAGCAATAGCTAAAATAGGAGTCATTTAGAGAGCTATATAAGACCATTATCATAAATTAAAAAGTCTGAAATAGTTCTTGAGAGAGAAGAAAAGGAGAGGAAGAATGACGGATACACTTCCCATCGGATACCGATTTTGTCCATCTAACGAACAAGTCTTCTCATATTGCTTTGTGCCTAGGGTGAAGGGGGATGAAGTGTTTCCCGAATTCATCCGTGAGTTCAATGTGTATGAAAAGGAGCTGTGGAAATTCTTTGACGAGAATGTGGAAAAAAGCTTGTACGTCATCACCAAGCTCAAGATGAAGAAGTCTAGAGTTGAAAGAACCGCAGATTCAAGATATTGAAAGGGGGCAAAAAGCACTGACATTGAAGATCACCATGACAATTTCATTGGTGATGAGAAACACTTCAACTTCATAATGAAAGAAAGCTCCTCTTTCAATAGCCGAAATGCCAAGAAAGGGTCTTGGATTATACACAAGTTCTCCATGCCTCACCAAGAAGTGAGTCGAATGCTTTTGTTCTAACTTTGTTAATTTGCTGCCATGTGCATCTACCTCAAGTTTTCTTGTTAATTTCTTTACCATAAGAAATGATAGTCTATGTATTGTGTGAGTATCTCTAACTCGTTTATTTAAGTTATGTATTCTAGGGTTCATTGTGTTCATGAATCTGGAAAGCCAATTTATTTTCTTTTCAAATTAATTTTGAAAGCCATGCAAACCGCAATACTATTCCTATGATCAATATATTCTATTTGTCAGGTTAGAGTTTTTCTCAAAATATTGAGTCCACCATCGTGCCGTAGTGATTTGAATAGTGCAGTCTTTATATCCTAGGGTTTCATCGTGCAAGAAAATCTAGAAAACCTAATAGTTGTCATTTTTCTTTCGTCAATCTCTAAAAGCCACGTTAATCACAATGCACTCATGTAATTGACTTGGTTTCTTTTCTCCATAGCTTTATTTGATAAAATAGCATGAAGTTGTTACATCTCAGTATTTTTTTTATATGTACATTGCAAATTGTTCTGTGCAAAATCCGATTTAAAAAAGAAGAAAGTGGTGGAAACAAGGCACTACATCGTTCCTAAGCATGCCTATCAAAATTGGAGAAAATCATCAACTTAGGGATTCTTTCGACTTCAACAACAAAATCGATGTGCCTCACCAAGACATCAACATGGAACCATCCAAGACAATGTCTTTGTTTTCAAGTCCACTGGATTGCACAGGATCAAAGGGGAACATTTTGGCATTGACATCTCACCCACGCTTGGTGATCTCTACATCAAATATTGAGGATTTCATCGATGTAAGAAGGCCAATTGAGCAAAGCTTCATGGACGGTGCGACATCCTATGGAATCGTGAATTTACCTATATCTATAATCATGGAAGAGGATACCGATGGTGACGGCTCTCAATGGATACATAAGTACATTAGTTTTGATTAGACAAACATCTAGAATGACCGTGTAGTTGTAAGTGGCTTGCCTCCAACAAGTGATTCCACCATATAAAAGTTCATCCCCATAGTAGTGGAAGCACTTGAGTGATCATTCAACCAGTGTATGAGAAATTGTGAGGACCGGATTGTTTCTTAAAATCAATGAATCTAAGATGTTGTGATTTTACCACATTAGTAAGTGCTAATTTTTTTGTAGAATCCCAATCACAATAACATGTTTAAATGTTGATGAAAGTGAGAAGTATCCCATTCCTTTGTCATTAGTTCTCCATTCTACGTTGTCATTAGACAATATGTTTTTCTATGTCGTACTACATGACCAAATTTCATCAAGAGCTCTCATATAAAAAGGCAAATTACCTAGTCGGCAAGCATCCATATTATATATGCACTATTACATTAGATATGCTGAGCTTTTCTATATATACCATGAGTTGAAATGCAATGGAAATCCCTAATTTAATTTAAGAATAATGAAGTGATCTGGCATCATCATTGTTCTAAAAGAATATGTTGGTTCTATGCTATATTGCATGATCGATTTCATCATTTGTTACAAGCATACCGTTTTGTGATTTTCTGTGGTATTAAAAAACTAATCGAATGTAAATTTGTCATAGTTGTACAAATTTGAAATTTCCATGGTATTATTACAAATATATCAGTTTGAATTTTTTTATAGTAAAAAAAAATAAGCGTATCGGTTTAGGTTTTTCATAGTATATGAGGCAATTGAATATTAGTAAGTACATTGAGGAAACAATTTCTTTTAATAATACGGAGTTCTAAAATATTTATTTGTAAAAGAAAACGCTCGTTGCATTAAGCGACATAGCAAACCGAAGCAATAAAACATTCAGTGCACGCTTTTTCGATCGGCCACCCGGGGAGGACCGCTCCCCGGCAGGGTCATTGAGCCCATTCCTGATCGGAGCTTTACCCGCGTCGGAAGAGGGGTTCTCACCTGTGCCTCGCCGAACCCCTTGTAAAATTATATAAAAATAATGATGTAATTAAATTTTGGCCTTGCAAGGGACCTTGGGAAATGAATATTAGTAAGTACATTGAGATTTCTCGAAACAATTTCTTTTAACTTCTACTTTTCACGACGGAGTTCTAAAATATTTATTTGTAAAAGAAAACGCTCGTTGCATTAAGCGACATAGCAAACCGAAGCAATAAAACATTCAGTGCACGCTTTTTCGATCAGGTATGGGCCCACCAGGGGGCCTGATTCAGCGATAAGTCCGCGTGGTGAGGGGGCGAAAAGGACGCAGGCCCCCGAGCTTTGAGCGGTAATTGGCATCATGTCGTGGGTCCCATCCGCTTCCCAATCGGACGGTATAGGAATAATAGCCTCGAAAAAAGACTTACTAAAACCGGTATACAAAATGAGAATGATGCAACGGACCGTGAACGAACGGACCTATGAACAAGCGGGCCCTATTCAAGAATAGAGAGCGGTCCCCCTGACGTATCGGTTAATGAATAAACTCAAGTACATGAGAATAGGCGCGCGATGTACAAAAAGTCCTATTACATTGTTGATCTTGTTTTGTATGATTACAATGGCCAAAGAGGCATCAGTTAGCAATGAAAATCTCCTCTAAGTATTGCCATAAAAAGGTTTCGTACCCCACTAATGAATACTCCATTCGGCATCACATGCAACTAGAAGTTACAAAAATTTGATAAGCTCGTCATTGTAGCACCACCGAAATGTTAATGGTTAAAAAACTCCTATGCACGACCCATTTGGAGAAGATCCATTCACGGTTCGAATCGATCTCGTGGTCTCGTGCAAGAGAATCAATCCCTTTTAACAAGTTTTGGTGGTTTTCTTTCTTTGATTTTTTTTTTTTTTTTTTTTTGGTTTGGTGAAACAAAAAGGCCAAATCCAATCGTTTTCTTTGGGCCCCACTACTCGCTTTATTCATCGAAAACAAGGCCCACAGATTGGGCCCAGAAAACGTTGGGCCTCACCACCCACTCCAAAGAGGACACGGGAACGGACATTTTACGAAAGAGAAGGGAACGGAAGGGGGGGCTCGTCTATGATAATGATGAAGATGTTGATCACCCCCGTCTGGGCCCTACCAAAAAACAAAATAATAATTAACGTCTCGCCACGTGATGGTTGGCTCCACATGACTACTTAGATTTGCTCCCCCTCTATAATTGTCCGATTAACCGGAGATAAAGACCCATTCAATCATATTGAGGATTTGCTTATTTCGAGAAAAATATTTATTCATAAGAACCAGTTCCCTCATCGGAGTATCGACCGTTGTCACGGCGATGACAAACTGATTGCCACATTTTCTTTTTTCTCGATGCAAAAAGCATACAGTGAAGATTTTTCTTTTTCTATTTTGTTCATCGGGTAATCTGAGGTTAACCGGACTAATTATTGGTTTACGCTGCTAATCAAGATCTCTTAGCTGTCGAATCTGAAAATCTCCGGCGGGGAGGGGTTTACGTTATCCCAATGCAGCGCTTATCCCAGCTTCAATTTAAAACAATCAAATTCCTTATCCTCAAGAACTATTCAATCTAGTGGAAGAAACGATTAAAATATTTGCCCCCGTTTAATTATTTTATATTCACGCTAAATGACAAAGAAATTTTTTTAAAATATTTTCAATCTCGAGTCTAACGCTAAAATTGGCATGTGATAAAATTTTATTAATAAAATCTGCTGAAGATTTTGGATCTAATGAAGCAAAAATTTGCAAATTTTGAGTCTGTTAAAATCTTTTTTTTTTTTTTTTTTTGGGAGGAGGGAAGATTTCAGTGATTATCGTCTTAATCTGAGGGTGAATAAAAGGCATAGGAGCCGCTGGAATGATGGAAGAGGATAAAAAATAATGATTTCTGGTGGTGGGCCAAAGTCTATCTCATAATTTAGAGCGGAAGATGGGGACAAAAACAATTGACTACACCCAGCGAGTCACGACAAAATTGAACATGACTAAGAGAGAGAAAGTAAGAGAGAGACGGAAGGAAAGGTTTCGTGTGGGGGAGGAGAGAGAAAGTGTGAAAAACCCCGCGATGATATAGAACGGATTTAATCCGTACTTATATATCATTGACGTGGGTAGGCGATTTCTATTTCAAACTATAATTGTCCTTTTCAGCCATGATAATGATAGACATGGGTTGTGTAACAAATTCGCCGCGCAGTTTATGTGCCGTATGGAATTCTAGGTGAGAATTCGAGAATTTCTTGTTGCCCATGTTGTGTCGTAAGCCACTTCTATTGGATAACATTAGATCACATCATTGAATAATACTAATCAAAAAAAAAAAAAGTTATCAGTTGACAAATTTCATATGCTAAACTGTAGTGTACAGTACGTATTGCGCCTTAGAAGATTTCGAGCATCATGACATTGCTGTATAAAATGTCAAGTAATGCGTATAAAATCATGACTTGTTGATCCTAAGTAAATGTTGGTATGTGGTAATTTGAATTCGATCTCAAATTAATTGAACAATAATAAAATGAAAGATCGCAATTACCAAATTCTCGATAGTTAGATTCATTATGAGAGTTTTTCTTAAATTGGTAGCATATACATAGTAATAGTAATTATCGAGTTGAACCCTTTTGCAATAATAGTGTGCTTATCTAGTTTTGAATAAGTTCCAAACTAAATCCTTTATAGCCATGTGACAAGTTCAATATTCTGAATGAGTTGTTGTTGATAACGAGTAACAAGTTTTCTACCGTACAATATCTGCTCAATATAGAAGTCAACTTGCATCATAATTATGGAGAAGTATAATTCTATTGAAAAATATTGCGATTCGTAAATTTGATTGATGAATATTTTAAATGTGCGAACCCCTCAAATTTGGACGAAATAACCATCTAAAAATTCTTAAAAGGACATATTTATAATTGCAAGCATGTGAAGAATTTGTCAAATCTCTTGATGAAGATATGGCGGTTATGAATTCACAGCTACAGCAGGACGGCGGCCACAGATAAACTCGTACCAAGCAAAGCTCCAATCCGAGAATTTCGTCTGCATCGCCCACGAGAATAATCCACACGAAGACTTACGAAACGTAAAGAAACCGACAAATTCCCCTGAGAAGAAAATGTTAGCGATTGATGGACGGGAGAGGGGGGGCGGTCTGCGTTGTCAAAACCACTGACTCTGCATGCACACGCCTCCTCCCTCTTTATATGCCACGTCTCTCCCCCATCTCTCCTCTCTCTTTCTCTCTCTTGAAGTTGCCTTCTTTGTTTGCAGAAGAGAGAGAGAGGGGGCGAGGGGAACGGGATAACATTGATGACGCAGATGGTGAAGGTGACCCGCCACCCGGGCCACAGAGAGGAAGAGGAGGGGGAATAACGTTAAAAGGGGAGAGGGGATTTTTTTCTGAAGTGGGAGTTGCACTCATTTCCTCCCCGGAGCAGTGACGGGTGATGATTGATCGATCGATTGATTGGCGACGGGTGTTGTGTGGGCGCTTTATTAAATATGCGGCTCTCCCGTTTGACGTTTAATATCAGTCTGAGAAGATCGGAGCGATCGTTCTCCTGCGCTGGCTGGCGGTTCTTTCCCCTGCTCTCCTTGCCGATCCTGCAGCTCGTGTCGGCGTTGCAGTTATCGGTCTCTCATTTCCTTTCGTGCTCTGAGGATCGAAGAACCAAAGAAATTCAAGAAATTCGACAAATTCACCGAGAGAGAGAGAGAGAGAGAGAGAGAGAGAGTTCTGCTGGTCACACACGGAGGCAACAGAAATTTTGACACATTTTTCGTCCATTCGAAACGACGAGGATCATTTCAACTGTGTTTTTCAAAGCCCAGCTCATCTTTTAAGGATACCCAATCAAAGAACAAGAGACCTCTTTTTTCCTGATTTGCCATGTGAGTTTCTTCTGTCTCTTCCTATCTCTCTCTCTCTCTCTCTCCGATCATTCTTGATGCTAATTTTTGCGACTGTTTTGGCAGCGAATTTGGGTTCCAGATGCTGAGGAACAGGCCAAGGGCAGTGACAGGAAACAAGCAAGCATTGGTGGCCGATCACCGGTCTCAGTCCACCACCACCACCACCCCCACTCAGAACAATCACGCCTCTAATAACAAAGCAATCTTCCCGTTTTTCTTTGTTTCGAGATTCATGGATTTGATGATCAAGACTGCACTCACCGAGCCCAAATACCTAATGGGCGTGGGCGGTCCGAGCAGCCCGAGCATAACCCTCCACATCAATCCTTTTTCTCACCTCAAATTCCCATTTTGGTACCAAAACTATCACCAGCCTCCGAGATTCCCAGATAAATTCCATGAAGTCAAGAGACACCCGTTTCGAGAGCTCGACTGCACCGCAAGGACCGGCCTCGCTCTTGTGGACGCACTGTCGAACGACAAAGCACGCACCCATCGAGAATCTGTCCTCGAAGGAAGCGACAAACTGGTCTTGCCCGGATCAAGATCGAAATTTGAGGCTCCTCCTGCTCAAGAGCCCGCTGTCTCTCCAGGCGGGTCTCGGAATTTTGCGTTCCCTGATGATCAGGTGCCGTTGAGAGGGCGTTTGTCCGTGAGCGAGATAGAGCGCTTGGCGGACTACACGTGCGTGATATCTCGCGGGCCTAACCCTACGGCCACCCATATTTTTGGTAGTTCTGTAGTGGACAAGTATTGCTTGCCCAGCGAGGTTAAGAAGCACGCACTGCTTGGTCCAGATAACTTCCTCAGCTTCTGCCACACTTGCAAGAAGAGCATTGGACAGAACGCGGACATTTACATTTACAGGTACTCGTCTCGTCCATCCATTTTTAAACTTGAACAGGTTCTCGTTCACCTCCTCTGTTTTCCTCTTCTTTTCAAGAGCATAGAAGATAATGTCATGGGGTGTGAACACTCCACCCTGGACAGATGGAAGATATTCGTGACGGAAAATATCCACGAAATCAATTAAAAGAGATGATGTTAGATTTTTCTAAATGCCGTTCTCGTTTCATTGCAGGGGCGAGAAAGCTTTCTGCAGCAACGAATGCCGGTTCGAACAGATTCTGCGAGACGAGGCAGAGATCGCTGCAGAAGCTGATGACGTTTCTCTCTAACTCCGGCACTTCACACCTCCCAAAGTTTCGTGCATCTCGAGAACACTACTATTTCAGAATTTGCTGAGAGGTTATCATTATTGAATTCACGGGACTAGACGTCTGCCAGATTAGGGAGTACTTTAAAATTTTCTCCTTTCCCCATTTCTGAATATATTTTTCAAAACCCTTCTTCATATCGCACCTCTCCTGCAGATACGACATAAGAGAGAGAGAGGGAGGGATGGAGGGAGGGAGAGGGGAATATTTTGTAGAAGCCTCCTCCATTGATCATGATTTTTTCTCATCAATTTTCCGTTTTGGAATCAGCAGAAGAAGCAAGCAACATCTCTACTTGTTCAATACTTTCTGTCCTTTCACGAGTAATAAAAAAAAATGATGCTTGCTTCTGAGCCCTGCCCACAGCCAAACACTACCTCATCTCCTGGCTCTGGACAAATGTTGATGACGAAGTATGAAAGCTCAACCCATTTTGTCATTTTATAATCGGATCATTTGCGAATAAATCGTAATGTACACGAGAAAATCATGGCAGGAGTTGAATTTTTCAATTCAATTGTAGAAGATTCTCTTCCCCTCGTCAGCCTTATCCTGGCTTCAGCTTTGGTTGAGTGAGCATCCGGGATACCATTTCCATATTTTTATAATGCGAGTCTCGTCTGATATATCTGCGACCTTCTCCCAAGCATCGATCCAGATGTGAAGTCACTTTCGGGTTCGCGATCCGAGCTAAAATTGAATTGATATTTTTATATATGGCGGGGGTGGGTTCGGCCTTCACGTTGCAGAGTCTTCCTCTGCTACGAATTACAAATTTACAAATGGGTTGATTGTGCATCCCCATACTGTGGTCCTGCTCCTGAAAATTTACATTATGGTTTGATTTTCTTTGCCCATTTTCTTGAATTCACAAGGAAAACATGAGTGAACTGGGTAAGGCTCTTTGGTCAACTTAATGGTAGGTTTGAATTCGTGGGAGATTGAGGGTTTGCCTCGATGGTAGTTTTCGATTTGGACACTACTTCTTCACGAAGAAACGTTTGATTTTGCATTTAGTGAGAACTAGGCTTTTGTCAAGGAGTAACTTCATTAGTTGAAATTGCTTATCATTAGTTGAAATTGATAGATGAACAAGCACACGTTGGTTTGAAAAACTAAACTAGAGGGGTTGGTTTCCAATTTATGGAGTTAGGAACTAGTCAATTTGATCTTAGAATTAGACTGATCATTCCGATCCGATTCCTCGGTAGATCTTGAAATCAGTGATGGTATCTATTTTTGACAATTCATGAACCGAGAAAGGCACGTAATCTTTTTTTTTTTTTGGCAATTCGTGAGCTAAGAAAGGCACAAAATCATTATTGTGCATTGTTGAAAATGAAAAATTCATGCTGCCTCACATCCTGATTTTAATAATTCAAAAGGCATTGGAACAGATAACTTAGCTCGTTAGCCACAAATTCAAGTAAATCATGACAAAGAAAGTTACTTATGGAAAAGGGAGCATTGTAGAGTAAATTCGGTGAGAGGCAAGAGCTCACCCTTAAATATAAATACATATCTCATTTGGGGTACTTTTAAATTGGAGGTGGAGGGAGACTAATTATATGTACATACGGCTTGGGGTACCTTTTGCACGCAAAATAAATTAGGGCACAATCCAACCCTTATTTAACATCCGATTTTTCAACTTAAAAAAAGTTTAAGTCAATGGTTGGAGGGAAAATCAAATATATATAAATTGCTTATATATCGCATAAATGAGTGACCTGCTATACTTTGTTACGATATTAAAGCTGATTTCTCATTGAGAAAATAGTAGAACTAAAACTGCCAGATTGCTCACTTATGTTGATTCTTTGCTTTGACGTTAACGTCTCTTCTCTTGATCAGCAACTCTTGACGAGCTGATAAGGTTGCCAAAATTCCTTGGAAAACATAACTCATTGACGTTCGCTTTATTGAATACGGACAAACCCGATCTTGGGCCCCGAAACTTATAATAAATTAAATTCCACCATAAGCTAATTTCAAATCACAAAGAATCCAAGCCTAGTTGATAGCACATATCAAGATACATAGACACTAAACTATTGTTGATTTGTTTAGCTTAACATCGGTCAATTATTTCGGCACAATTCGTGACCTGAAGCTACAGGTAGCTGAGATCACTTGAAAAATAATTGTGCTCGGCGCATTAAGACTCGTTTTCTAATTAAATTTTATCTATTGAGTTAAAAGAGAGCGCTTGAAATGGTAATCGCAAGAGGGTATTCCGTTCATGTCCGTTCATGAGCTTTGGACATAATTAAAAGAAAATGCTGGTTGCTTGTGAACTCTATTTTGAAATTAGTTTTTGGCTAGAGTCAAGATGAAGTTAATTTAATCACGACTATTTCCCACATTTATCAATTTAATAAATATCAGCGACGGCTTAAGATGGTTATTAGGGAAGCAAGATCTACGTTGCTTTCGTTAATTATCTACGTTGGAAGCCGTGGCTCTAGCAATTTACTTATAATCTTTTTTTTTTTCAAAAAATAATCTATTTAGTTTAAAATCGAATTCTTTGAAAAGAAACATTGATATCAAAGCAAAGATTTTAATTCAATTCTCTGGTTTTCACTATTCTTATGTAACGAGGGAACATTTTCGTGGCGAATTTGCTTTAATAAAATCAATATTCGTGCTTCGAGGATCATCGTGGGTTAAGATCTATGTAACGTGTGGGGCAAGGACGCAGGCATTTTTAGGTACGAGCTTTTAATGAGCAAATCCTCCTTCATCTACACGACAAGAAAACACGTATTTTGCTGAGGGAAAACATTAAATGGAGGGACGTTGCTTCCGGGATTGAAATCGGTCGAGTTTTGCACGCTTACAGTTACATGTAAGTAGGCCCTTGTCAATTCGAGGTAAGGCCCGATCGGGCCTAACCAGCCGTTAGGCCCGATTAGGTAACCCCCCTCCGAGCCCGCCTCCTCGAACCAGCTTTGTCGTGCCTAGGCCCGGCAGCCCGTGTCGCCCACCGGCTAAGCATACCCGCCTTCAAACTATTCGAGTACGACGTGAAATTTGTTTCTTTAGTGGAGGCTAACCGAGGAATATTTTTCAGCGCGCTTGTTGAGTTCGAAGGATATATTTCGACAGATTCTCTGATGTTGATTCGTAGAGAAGCTTGACAAGGCAACGGGCTTGAAAGGTCTCTTATGGCGGTACTTTTCTAAGATGTCGCCGTGCATGCTGCTCCGTGGCCTTAATCGCGATCATAGTTGTCACAAATTAGAAATGCCTATTATCATTTATACTTCGTAGATTCCTCAAGGCATGGTGCTTAAATCACTATGTGCTTGCTCTCCTTTTATTGTTTATCTTTCTCAAAAAGCAATTAAAAATGGTGACCAACACACTAGTGACCTTTTAGAGCATTATCATAAGAGCTTCACATCTATTATTTCGGATCTCCCATCACTGCATCCCTGTCAAGTGATCTCTCCGCACAAGGCATGCAACAACATGAGCTGTTCAAAGACTCGCTTATATCATGAATCGAACTCTTGACTTTGTGTAGGTCATACCACTGGACCAATCACCTTGGTGGTCACTCCCATTATTGTTTTCAATGATGAGAAATGGGCATGGCATTATGCCAAGACCTTGAGTCTTTTTTCTGGACCACGCCTTGGACCATGGAAAAAAGAAGAAGTGGAATGACAAAGCCGGTCTTCAATGTATGATATGAACTTGAAAAGTAAGCAGGAAAACAAAGGCAAAGAGGAGGAACATGGGGAATTTTCTGTGTGTATTGTATTACGTACAGACTCAAACTCCATATTATAGTACAAAGTGTACATAAGAAAAGACAACCAAATAATCTACAAATCAGATCCGATATTAAATTGATCTCAATTGATTTCATTTATCAATCTTAATCTAAATAATATCCAAACGATTCTCGCGTATCTTCCAAGAGAACTCCAGCAGACTCCTGAAAAAATGACACAATCAATGGATTATCATCTCCCAAACAGGCAAAACGCCCTGTTATCCCGTGCCCGCTGAGGAGATCATCGTCACCGCTGAAGACAAATCTGCTGCTGGGGGTGGGGGGTCCGACTCTGATTCCAAGAGAATATTTCAATCCGAACTTTCATCCCCCGGGAAGAATACAACACTAGAGTTCCTGACTTACCATGCCACGGACAAATGCAGGAAAACAGAAAGCTGCGGTGGGTTCGGAAAAAGCTTAACCTGAATTGTAGTCCTTTCAAAAGTCACGAGCCTTCCCGCTTGGGTAAAAAGAGGAAGTTTCTCTGTCTAGCCTGAGATTCTCTGCCTTGCATTGTTGGACCGAGAATTTTAGATTTCAGACGGGTGAGGTAAAAAAAATTATCTAAAGGGTTCCGTTTATTCGAAGAGAAACTGTTTTCGAAAAATTGCTTTTCGACTTTTTAGTGCTTGGAAGACGAAAACTTAATTGGTTTATGGAAAATTTTTTATAGGAATTAAAAACAACAAGATTAGATTGGGGGCAAACAACTTCCTTTTCAGGTAAAAAAGGAAATTACTAACCTAAATCACAGAACGATTGAAAATAATTTTCAGGAAAAGTATTTTTCTTGATCACAAAATTTTCAGTGAAACAAACCTATCTTAAGATTTTAAATGAATTACTTTCTTTTTAAAAATATTTTTTCCCTAATAGCCAAACTTTATTTTTTTCGGACCTAGATGATGGAGGCCACCACTAGCCCTCTCAACCCATCAATATTGACTTGAGAAACACATTGCTTGAAATGTTGATATGATATCACTAAAATTAGAATTCACCGAATGTTCTAACACATGTACCTATTGTTATTTGGTCTATAATCAAAGAAAAGTCCCCCTGAATCGACATCAACTCGTCATATGATAAGTGTCATGAACAAGTTGAATAGGATATTTCTTTCTCCCTTTCGAGGAAAATGTTCAATCTTCAGCCTTAAAAAAAAGAGGGCATGTATGTATGATCGAAACAGCTCATTGCTGCTTCTAACCTCTGATCAAGTGGGCACTGAAGATGCTCTGCACAAATGTCAGTTTCTTTTTTCTTCCTCTCTGGCAGATGTTCTCCTTGTTTCTTCGTCCAAAGTGCCAACCCCACGAGAAATTTGAGGGAAAATCTCCCAATTTCCGTTTTAAAAAAGCACCAAAGTACTATTCCATGATTGTCTAGCTTAGAGGGAAAAGAAATTGTTTGTACTCTTCCATCCCATGGATCCCAAGTGTCTGACTTGATGAGTTTATCCAAATAATTCAAGAGTATGAAGATTACCTGTAATGAGTCTGATCAAATGTATTGCCCCTTTTTGCCACCTTTCGGAGTTGATAAGAGCTCGATTAGAGTTCGATTTAAATGATCAACAGATGAATCGAATGGATACCCTTTCAAATTCGATTCTCCATATTACCGAGTGTAAATGGTTTTGGGTTCAAGCCATCGATCCAGACTTTAGCTGATGTGTTGCACACGGTCCATAAATGGATTTTTCCATCCCAGCTGTTCCTGCAGGTCTCCATCCGTGGATCTCTTCAGAGACTACCTTCTTAGCTTTCAACTAATTATCTACAAAGACCACAGTTTTGGCCCTAAAGAAAGAGCCACTGACAGTAGTCAGCTACATAATCCATGCATATGTTGCTAGCGGTCTTTGATTTTTTCTTCTTTTTTCATAACCCAAAAGTCTGTCCTAAAGCAGGTAAATGTCGGTTTCGCGAAATACTCCGTTAAACCCACGGAACATCCGAGCTGCTAGAACGAAAAGATCAGGCGCGTGATCAGAGCAAACATTTCGAAAATTGGTCAGTTTGGAGGGAAAGGACTTGGAAGGACAATAATGCAGAAATCTCATGTGGCCTCATGGCCCGTGGGTGTCATGGTCGATTGCTCTCTCTTCCTCTCTCGTGATGGAGATCGTGTGATGTTGATCTCTCGAGAATGCAAGTTTTTTGTATCGTTTCTCTGGGGGTAAAATCTCAGGCAGCGCCGGGTCGCCTTCTCTTACAACTAAAGCAAAAGGCTTCCCCCCATAGCTTTTCGCAGCTACTTTCACCATAACAAAAGCACCCATTTCACCCCCTCCCCCCCTTTTGAGTTGTTACTACCTTATCCTGAATTCATTAATCTCGACGCATCCGACTTATCGGGGGATTCGCATGAGCTCGGCGCGCGACTGCCGTCGGATCATGCCGGACCCTCCGAAACCGACGGATGTGGTGAGGTTCGAATTGGGAATAGCCTCGAGCTCAAGTTATCAAGGAGAGTGCAGAATGATGTGAACAGTTAACGGAGGGCGTTGGTCGTTGGGGGCGTTGGACACGGAATGAAGCAAACGGGCGGTTGCAATCATTCCAACCGAGCAACCGAACCCATGGAGGGATTCGCAAGCGATCCTGATCCGTCCGCCTCATCAACCCGGCCCATCGATGCTTATGCGATTGAGCGGACC
This sequence comes from Eucalyptus caleyi, assembly GCA_014182885.2. Lineage (NCBI taxonomy): Eukaryota > Viridiplantae > Streptophyta > Magnoliopsida > Myrtales > Myrtaceae > Eucalyptus > Eucalyptus caleyi. Next base: position 40,810,837 of record CM024476.2, on the reverse strand, counting down.
GATGTTTTCGAACCGCTCCGGAGTTTTTTCTCCGGCCCCGATTGCGTGGTCGAGCTTGTTATGACCGCTCGGTCCACCACAAATCGAGTTCGCTGTCATTCGCGACATCCAATGTGACCTAACACCTTGATCAGTCGGGCTCAATGAAGAACTATATTGCATTTGGAGTTTTTCCGATCCGAAGGTTGTGATCGTGAATGGTCCACAAACACTTACGATGCGAGAATTTACACCGGTGGTTGGACTGGACCATCCTATCAAATAACTTGATTCAATCCAATGGAATCCCCCCTTAATTTGGAATCATCCACATGTGGAGGATGATGGAGGTATTTACCAAATGCAATCTTGTTTCTTTTAATTTGGGCAAAGTTTTAATTCGTACAGGATTTTAGGTGAGTGGGAAATTTCGTTTGCACTTTATATGGTTGGACTTCCTAATTTAGTGACTGACCCTAGAGTCTAATAATCTAGAGGTAAATTAAACTTTGTGCAAGAATCAATTCATAAAATTAGGTCATTTTAAGTAGGGGATAATCAAGCTAGGTTCCTTCCCAATCAAAGTGGCGTAAACAAGCTATGCCCCATGATGAGGCTATGATTAGTAAGAAATTTCCGAGAGAAATTGTCCAATCAGCCCTAATTTTGTTGTACGGATGTCAATTTAATTATAAATATTTCAATATTTACGTAAAATTTCAATATAATTTTTCTATTATCATATACGTTATATCATGTCAGCGATTTCCAGCAAGAATTAACCGTATATTAACAATGATAGCTTATAATTGTGAGTGCATGAAACAAGTCAAAAGCAAAAGTGTTTATTCATAATTTTGTGCATAAGATCATGCAGTAGGCGCACACGTTTCGTTAATTTAATGCCAAAATACGTGAGTCGTGGGACAAAAAGACGGGGGCAGATCCAGATTTTCGTGACCGTTCCTCCCGAAATAGCCCCCTAGAAAGATCATATATATGTATAAAATATTCTCAGAGGCTTTCCCAGTAAGAAGTCAAAATAATGGGGCTACACGTGGATTTTTCTTAGCATGTGTTTAGAAAGTTGTGCTACGCACGGTGCTCTGGTAGTCCCATTCGACGAGGAAACATTAGAAAATATATTGGAAAAAGGTCTATCTTTACACCGGCTCGATTCAAGGACTGTTTTCTGCCTTAGATGATCTTATGTAACAAGTAACAACCCTTACGATATAACAGGCAGAAGAGATAGGCAGGACGGATTCAGGCACAAAGAAAGCCATCCCATAGGACGACGCACAACAATCCTACAGATAAAATAAAAAAGATAGGAAGTATTATGACAAAAAATCAATATCAGAATGATCGATTAACTTCATACAAATTTAGAAAGTTCAACTTAGAAGTTAACTAATTAAATGAAAGGACATTGCATCGCACATGCACAAACGATTCTACCACATGCGATGAGAATATATATATATATTGCGCTGTCAATAACTTTACGTCGGTTAATCTTCAAAGTCTTGCCTATATATGACGTGAACTCCAACATGTTAACCTGGTAAACTGTACTGAATGGATGATTGAAAATGCTGAATCTCACCTAATTCGACGATCAAAAATCTCCTCCATGTTCATCCTCATACATGTCCAGCTGCAGTATCCTCTCTCTCTCTCTCTCTCTCTCTCTCTCTTTTGTCTGAACACAAATATAAATAGGGGGGCCTCTTTACGTTCGAGGTGTCCTGGTTCGAGGCGTCCTGCTCTGCCCAGCCCACCGCCCACCACCCCATCTCTGCAAAGTCGCCTCCGGAGCTACTGCTCTGTCTCTCTGCTTTCTGCTCATCTCTCTGCCCCAGAAATCTGGCAATGCCGGCCACCCTGCGCAAGAACCTTAACCTTTGCTTCACCAAGTGGAAGCCCCCGCCGCTCTCCCCCACTCCCCTTCCCCTTCCCCTTCCCCGCCCCTCTCCGCCACCCCCACCTCCACCCTCGTCAAGAACTTCAACACCCTCTACGCCCCTTCCTCCCCTTCCTCCTCCTCCTCCTCCCCCCTCCTCCGCCTCCGCCGCCCCCGCCCCCGACCTCGCCGCCGCCTTCGCCTCCCACCGCTTCTTCTTCTCCTCCCCGGCCACTCCAACTCCATCGTCGACTTCCGCCCCCGCCGCCCCCGCCGCCGCCGGAGGCCTCGTCGGCCTCGGCGCCGCTCGTCGACGACAGCGTCGCCGTCCCCACCTACTCCCCCGACCCCTACGCGGACTTCCGGCGGTCCATGCAGGAGATGGTGGAGGCGCGCCAGCTGTTCGACGTAAAGTCCGACTGGGACTTGCTGCACGAGCTGCTCCTGTGCTACCTGGCGTTGAACCCCAGGAGCACCCACAAGTTCATCGTGGGCGCTTTCGCCGACCTCCTCGTCAGCCTCATGTCGCGCCCCCGTCAACGGAGCGACCGAGCTGCCGGCGGCGGAGCTGCTGACGACGAGTTTTCCCCGCGTGGCAACGGATGTAAGATCTTCCGGCGCTGCATTAACTAGATTACGACAATCGCTGCTACCGCAAACCATGCTTCTGCAGTCGATTAAACGAAAGAGGGATCCCCATGTCCTATCGGCGATGCACAAAATGATTTCTTTTTTTGTGGGGTTGGTGTACATGAAATCAAAAATATGGTTTTGTAGAGTAACATGGCCTACTTGTCATCACTCCTGTCTCATCAAATATGGATTAGTTCACCTAATTTGAAGATCAATAGATTGAGCGGATACTATATTTACTCTTTTGCTGTCTTTTTCGCCATTTTGCTGCTTTGAAGTTAATGGAAAAGAGCTGGAGGGACCACAGTATTCTGAGGCAGGGCAGTGTTTGGCTGTTGTCGTATTCATTAGGTGCTGCTTTGCGGATCTGGTGACTAATCCTCGACTCAAAATGGGAAGAAATACGAGTATGATGGTCGATCCCCAAAACAAGCCTCTGTTTTTCTACGATTCCAATTGCCGTCTGATTTTGATTTGAGTGTTTGCATGTGGGTGATACCCGTAATTATAACTCGCCATTTAGAAGTACGGTAGGAGAAATCACTACCATCGGTATGAATATGAATAATGCTGATTCTGACGTTAGTTTCCTCAATGATGCTGCCATGTCCATTGTCCATTGCCTGTGAGAAGGGCAGGGTCGGGCGCCCACCATGTCCTGGGGATGAAAAGGGTTGAATTCATATTTTCTGACATGATTGACTAATAGCTTTAGCTACAGATGCGGTTAAAATCTATGCACATGATTCAAGAATAGGATCGAGTGTCCTCTTCTGTTTTCGGGTTGGGTACAAATTGCAAATGCTGCATTGAACCGCATTGAAAAAATTGCAAATGCTGCCAAAGACAGACAAAGCTCAAGGAATCTTCTCACCCTGTGTGCGTCTATATCTCGACCGTTCCCTTTCGTTTTCGTGCTAAACAGGTTGATGGAACTTGGGCCCAAGAAATAGCGAAAGATCCGGCAAAATGCGTAACTGGAGAGTACGATCAATTGAATACTTCCAACTTGTAGTTATGAATTCAGTTTGCAGGTTGGAAGAGGCCATGCTCATTGCTCCCTGTGCACGGCCGTACCTTGTTCACTGTTCTTGTCTCTTGTGCTCTGTGGCTCTTCTCCTCAGATTCCCAGATTTAAAAACAAAGAACAGCCCAAATCCACCGATGCTCGAAGCGGATTCGTGCCCGAGATTTCCGGCTAACCACGCTGGGGGCACCGCCGTGTTTCTACAAGAGTCGGCGAGTTATAATATTCGGACAGAGACGGGTCGACTTGGCTTGCGTCGTACTTTCATGGAATTCACAAGGTGTGAACTTGATCCATGTGTGCTTGTGAGAGGGAGGGGAAGATGAGAATTTTGGGCATGTAAATGATACCAAGATCCATTTTGTGATAAGACTACGAGGGTTTCAATGTGTATGATCGTGCCGACTCTAGAGAGAATTCTCAAATGATATGTAGTTAAATCCTTTTAAAACCCTAGCTTGTCTTTAATTGTCGAATGGCTGCTCTTCTTGCATGCGGCTATCTCATTGGTGGCTCTTCACTTTTGTCGTTGGCAGATGCGGCCTAAGTGAGGGGTCCATTTGGTTTTGTGATACTTAGTGCTGCTTCTCGCTAGGTTCCTTTTGCCTGTTGTTTAGGCTGTTTTGTGCTTGTTTTGGTCCGCTTTGTTTGCGGTTTTTTTATTTTACTTTGGTTCCCTTCCACTTATTATGACGTGTTGTCTCTTTGAATGTAAGTTCTAGGTGCCAAACTTTTGTAAATTTGGTTTAAAGCTCAATATATTCTTACATTTTATCAAAAAAAAAAAAAAATCCTTTTAATATTGTAAGATTGTATGGGTGTTATTGAGTTTCAACGAATCAAGCTAATTTGATCGACCATAACAGTTGTGCCTATTGTGTAGTCACCTTTTTTTTCCTTTCAATTTTCGCATCCTATGAGATTTACTAGGAGGGCCTCTTTACGTTGGATAAGACTATGAGGGGTTCAAATGTGTTTGATCGTGCCAATTTTGGAGAGAATTCTCAAATGATATATAGTTAAATCCTTTCAAAATTGTTTGGGTGTTATTGAGTTTCAACCAGTCAAAGCTAATTTGATCGATCATAACAATTGTGCTTACCGTGTGGTCGCCTGTTTTTTTTTTTTTCATTCTCGCATCCTACGAGATTTACTACTTCCTAAATTATCCCTAATCGAATTACACGCATTAAGTGTTGATGCCGCCGTAGTTCTAATCACAAGTTGGCAGGTAAATCGACTGAATTTTAAAAAATCGAGAAATTTCAAGCGTGATTCACTCACGAATGAGGTGCGTGAACTTTTGGATCCATAAGCACCGTTGAATGGACCGTCCCATCAGATTTATTAACCAAAATTTACGGCGCATGCAAACGTTTGACTATAAGATCTCAAAACGACGTCGTTAGGACCTCCTATCCGGTTCTCTGGTTCACCCCACATTGCCGACCGAGCTACGCAGATGCCGCCCATCTTCCTTCGACGGCGAGAATGGGGACGATGTCGCCGTTCCCGCTCTGCATCTCTTGTGTATGGAGCCCCTCTCTCCCCTCCTCGCGAACCCACCTCCTCTCTCGTCCCGTCCTCTCGCCACGCGCATCTTCTTCCCGCGGGAAGCCATCGGCGGGGAATTCTCGGCGCGGCGCCGCGGCGTTCGCCACCGGTTCGAACGAGCGGAACGAGTCCGCGTTCGTGGACGAGAACGGCGTCGTCGACGACATGGATGGGTACCTGAACTACCTCTCCCCCGAATACGAGTCCGTCTGGGACACCAAGCCTTCCTGGTGAGACTTCCCATTTCCGTTTCCCATCATTTTGACTGTGCGACAGGGTTTGATTTTGGTTGTTGGATGTCAAGGTGAAGTTTTTGATCGACGCGTTGTTGTTTCCGGTCGATTAGGCGATTGTTTGGGGTTTTGCAGTTGGGTCATTGAGAATTTTTTATACAAATGAGTACATAAGCTGTTCTAGCGAAAAAGTCCAGTACTTTAGTTTGATGTGAGAACAGTGGCTGACCATGCTTTTGACTTGTTTCTTTACTGAGTTTGACTTCTGAGATTCATAAGTCGATTTTGGAGGCCCGGCAGATGCAGTTGTCATGGTGATCCATTCATGCCTAACCAACCGTTGAACTTGCTGGGGTTCTCTTAGGTCAAGATGGTAATTGGAAGTGTCATTTTTGCATAGACAATTGAATACACTCTGCAGTCATGTTTGGGACATAGCGTATGGTTCCACGTCCAAGTTGTTGAACTTGGGTACAACTGAGCCGGCTTTGAAGGAGAATGAGTATTGGACAAAGTTCTATGTAATGCCATGTTGAACAATGTGGAACCTTTGTGGATGCGTCTAGAAAATTGTCATGGTTGATGGCCCGAGTGCCTTCTGGGAAAAAATTGGGATGACTAAGGAATCCATAGATATCTCGACAAGCAATTCAATTCGCCCTGCACCGATAGAACCTAGTGATTTATGGTTTTGATCAGTAATTTGCACACTGTTTTACAGTTTTAGGCATTCTGAATTATTTCCTATTTGTTTAATCCTTGCATTGTTTTATGCTATCGTCATCTGCCTTCAAGCACTTGCTTTCTAGAATTCTTTAGGAGCTCTGAATTACTTTACAGGTAGGTCTACACGCTTTGTCATGTTTCTTGTTTACTTGCATCGACGGAATCCTTTAACAAACATTCTCCATGGATAGTTGATTCAGATGTACGATCAGTGCAAATTCAGTCATAAGTGTCTCTTTATGTGCATGTTTCAGCTCTTCTTCTCCGTGAAGATGCAAGTTCTGTCTAATGTTGATGGCGAGTTGTTCACTCATATTATTATTGTTCAGAATCCTTTGAAAGACCTGCTTTGCAGACTCTCAGAGATGTTTCGCTCTGTGTTCTCCCTTCAGGCAACTCTGTTTGATACCCGTGAACTTCACTTGTAAGACATGTTCAGCTAATATTCATATGCACCATCTGGATGTTGTCTGATAAACTTGAAATTTGGGAGAGAAAGTGCCATTAAGATGTTAGGGCTGTCTAAAATCTTGATATTGGAGCTTAGAGGTTCTTTTGTAAACTTAACATATGGATATAGGGATTAAATGTGGCTTTTGCTTCTTCACATTTTAGAAATTGCATTCTCCTTTACCATATGGATAGCTAGGCTGCTTATAGATTGCTTATAATAGGAAATGATGTGGCTTATTTCATGATGCTTAGGTGCATGATCTCACATCATGCATCTGATTTCATTTCAAAGATAGTAATGGAAAATATACACTTCATCCTCCGTCACTAAATTCCAATAAGTCTTCTTCACAAACAGTCTAATAAAGTTGATGACCAGAGTGATCGACCATGTTTATATTGTGAGGACTCCGATACCATGATTGAGATCCCGCACTATAGAATACATAAATCGGCATGTGTCCTGTTGATGATAACATAACTTGTGTACAAGGTCACCCATACCGCAAGAGATGGATGTTCTGGTAATAATTATAGCTCATATCTCTTGAGTCTAGCCAGATTGGTTTGCTCAACTTTAATGGGTATTTGTAATTTTTTTTTTCATTTTGGCTCACAGGATTGTTTTGTCAAAAGTTCAAACAGGAATCCTTCCTTTGTATTAGTAGTTTTCTAATCAAGTTTGTGCATCCAATTGTTGGATTGACAGGTGTCAGCCTTGGACAATAACATTGACAGGAATGTTAGCAATTGCCGGTAGCTGGCTAATTTTGCATTCAATGTTGGTAACGACAATTATATCTTTGCTAATATGCTCATGGTGGTACATCTTCCTTTACTCTTACCCTAAGGTATGGCCATAGCCCTGTCACACATCCTGCATTAAGGGAAGGGGATAGATTGGTTCTGCAAGATTTGCTTTTCCTGTTTCAGGCATACACGGACATGATCGCTGAGAGAAGAAAGAGGGTGAGAAGTGGCGCCGAAGATATATTTGGTTCGACAAAGGCTGACGGTATAGACCAAACCTCCAACTGATCATTAGCTGAAGCAGGAAGAAGAAGGATGAAGGGTGCAAGTGCCGGTATCTTGCGGACTGATGAGGAATTTTTGAATGTCAAAAGCATCTCATGGAATGAAAAGATCTGTATTTAACGTGAGCAGAAAATGTTCTTCAGTTTATAGTCGGTAGTATTGTATAATTGTGTTGCAATGAAGAAAATACATTTTATGTCTCGAGAAAATGTTGAAGAATGTCCTGAGTTGGAAGACAGCGTGAAATGCAAGAACTGCAAGATTCTGGGGAAGTTAGGTTTGCATTTCATTAACGAAAAACCTCGAAAAGGAAGTTAAGAGTCTGTTCTGTTAATAGAACAATCCAAATTGATTTCTTCTTTTTTTCCCTTCTTGCCAAATTAAAGAGATATTTTTTTTGCTTTTTTTTTTTAACAATAAAGCCTGAATTTTCGTTGAAATAAAAGAAAATCTCAGACAAAGTTGTCGCTCCTTTGAGAAGCAAGGACGATAGGAGAAATTTCACCATTGTTTCTTTCAATGTGTAACTTTTACATGGCTTCTTCCACAGCTTAATCACAAACACATCCGAAAATAATTTTCCATAACAACAAAAAAAAAAAAAAAAAAAAAAAAAAAAAAAAAATCCAAGCCGTGCCGGCATAACCCGAAACAAAATCGATCGACATTAGTATCGAGAACACGTTGCCTCTCAAAGTTTGCGTCAATGTCACGTGCCCTTTCTCTTAATTTTCATGGCCGGCTGGAAAGTCTGAACTACATGAAATTGCCATTTTTTTGGTCATTCGCCATAAAGCCATAATGCGAAGTTTGTGTTCCTATGTGAATCTCGCAGGTCGGGTTTCGCTAGTGACGTGTTCCGGCGGTTAATAATAGCTAAGAACAGCCCAAATCACAGCTGCGCAGGACGCCGGAAAGCAAACCGAATAACCCGTTGGACTGTTTTAAGCTAACTCAGCAAAAACAATTAACTGATCCTCAACAAAAAGTTTCCAGACCCTTGACCCCGCGAGAGCTGTAGAGGTTTACAAAGAAGAAGAGAGCCATCGACACTGCTTCAGCAGTTGCAAAGGCCAACCTAGATAAAACCTCGCAGCCGCACGAACCAAACTCCTAGCAGTTACTCACCTCTTCTCTCCTTTGCTTATCCTTCCCTTTTTTTTCTAACTATGTTCTTTGCCCTGGGAACTTGAGCTCCTCGCAGCAAAGATTTCGCGTCGTTTGCTATCTTCGACCGATCCAAGATCATCTGTGAAAATGGTGCTCGAGAAAGAATACCAAGATTACAAGGTCATCGTGAACCAAGAAAGGAACGAGATAAAATTGTGCCCGCGTCCCGATTCAACCACTGAGGAATGGAGCCAGGATCCGCTCACCACCTCTCTTCCCACGATGTTCAGCCAAATTCTGGTCATGATCGTCTTGAGCAGCTTCATCTCCGTCCTCCTCAAGCCCCTTCATCAGCCTCGCTTCGTTGCCGATATCATCGTGAGTGCACGTTCGAGCACTCGCCACCCTCTCTGCCAAATTTGCCTGACATCTTTTGGTGTATGCTTTCACATTAACAAACACTCGGGGCAGCATAAAACGTTCTGTTTCGGCTGGACTAGGCACGCTCTTCCTCAGTTTAACGAACCTCCATTATGAAACGTTATGTCTTTTTCGAATTTGCTAATCCTGACTGATTCTAATATAGTGTTATAAGAATACGAGTTGGCTGCCGTAGCCTGGACTCTGACTTGGATCCAGGCCGAGCTCTTGAACCATAAAAAAAAAGGGGAGAAATTACCATTTTTTGGGAGGGAAGTTTCAATTCCGGTGTAAGCTTCATTAAGAGCAATCGTAGTTTATCCTTTTTGTTCCTACGCTTGCTTTTTCTCTTCCATTTCTCGTCTTGGCCATTCAAATCCTCTCAAAACTTTCGATGCAAGAGTAGAAGAGGGAGCAACAAAACGAGCTGAAGCTCATCAACCTGCTCAATTTGCTTGCAGGCTGGCATCCTCACAGGGCCGACGTTGCTAGGAGATGACCCACATATACACGATCACTTACTTCCTTTCTGGTGCGCGCCGACCTTGGAGGCGTTCACCACCTTGGGTGTCATGTACTACATGTTCCTTGTCGGGTTAGAGATGAACTTGGCTCCTATACTTCGAATCCGGAGGAAATCCATAGGCATTGCCCTGGCCGGGATTCTTATCCCACTCGCCATAGGATTCGGCTCATATTTCGTGATTGCCCCAAAAGCGGATCAGAAGGACACGAAGTGGTTGAGGCAAAAGGGAGCCTTTGTGTGGGGCATCGCCCTCACGGCCACGAACTTACCCGACGTCACGCGGATTTTGTCCGACCTCAAGCTCCTGCGCACGGAGACTGGAAGGATCGCGCTGTCTTGTGCCTACCTAAGCGACATAGGCACTTGGCTGTTACTCGTTACATTGATCACGATCTCTCACGATGAGGTCCTCCCCATTGCGATCGGCACTGTCGTCTTTGTGCTGTTGTGCATGTTTGTGGCCCGTCCGGTGCTCTTGTGGCTCATCAACCAGACGATGGACGGGGAGGAGTACACGGAGCACCAGGTCCAGTTCGCCCTCTGCGGAGTCATGCTATGGGGCTTCATAACAGATGCAATAGGATTGTACTCAATATTCGGGGCTTTCATGTTCGGTTTCATCCTTCCTAGCGGCCAGCTCGCAACCGTAATCACGGAGAGGCTCGAAAGGGTGACATCATGGATAATGCTGCCACTCTACTGTCTGTTGAACGGCCTCAGGACCAATGTCCCCGAGATGATACCGCAAGGAAGGAACATTGGGCACGTCGCGGTCTTCATATGTTTGGCTTGGGTGGCCAAGTTCTTGAGCTCCCTTCTCGTCTCCATATACTGCAATACGGAACGACGAGAATCCGTGACGCTCGGAGTGCTCATGAACACCAAGGGACTGTTGGCCATTATTGTCATCAACATTGGGCGTGATCTGATGGTACGACTCTGCAATTGTCGTTCATCCAGCGATTCTAGTTTTAAGTCTTATAACCATGTGACTTTCGTTTATGTGATGCAGCTTCTGGACATTGAGTCATCTGCGGTGATGGTTGTAGCACTCCTGGTGATGACATTCACGGTCCCTCCACTCGTCAGGCGCACCTACAAACCTGAAAAGCCTATGATGCTGCACAAACGGAGGACCATCCAGAGCAATGGGCTAGATTCGCCGCTTCAAGTCCTCGCGGGCATCCACTCGATGCAGAGCATGCGCGGCATCGTGAACCTGCTGCAGCTCTCCCATGCTACCAGGCAGTCCCCGATCCACGTCGTGGCCGTCCACCTGGTGGAGCTCACGGAGCACACTTCAGCGGCGCTGCTGGTCGTGCACGACTCGTACAAGTCAAGTTCCTTTAGGGCAAGCGAGGAGAATGCCGAGGCCGAGTCAGATCAGATCATCAAAGCCTTTGAAGACTACGAAAGGGAAAGCAACGGCACGGCGTCTGTCGAAGTTTTGACCGCTCTGTCGCCCTACTCCACGATACACGTGGATGTTTGCAGCATTGCGGAAGACAAGCGAGCTTCGATCATAATCATACCGTTCCACATACAGGGAAAGAACAATGACGAACCCGAGAGCAGCAGCTCTTCCATCAAAGACGTCAACCAAAATGTTCTGGCGGGAGCACCGTGCTCTGTAGCACTGCTTGTCAACCGGGGTCTAGGGATGTCCAACCACAGACCGCGCGCATTGCTAATGTTCTTCATTTGCGGGCCAGACGATCGGGAGGCCTTAGCGTATGCATGGAGGATGGCATTCCATCCTGAGGTTCGCTTGAGAGTCGTGCGGTTCTTAGGGGACGACGCCACAGCCCCGCGCCACTGGACAACCCCAAGGACAGCGACGGTGCTTTCACAATCTTTGAGGAGCACGCGAGGCAAAGAGCAATAGACGAAGGGTACTTAAACGAATTCAAGTCAGAGACGATGAACAGTCTGGCCGTAACTTACACAGAGGAAGTGGTGAACGACTTGAATGAAACCCTGACCGCTATAAGGCGAATAATGGAACGAGAACCATACGAATTGAGCATAGTAGGACGAGGGAAACAAAGCACGTCCCCGCTCGTGGCCAACCTGTTGGAATTTACCGAGTACCCGGAGCTGGGAGCCTTAGGAGATGCAATCGTCACCTCTAATTTCGCAGGGAACTCATCTGTTCTGGTAGTGCAGCAGCATACCAACAATGTTCCAAGATCCGAAGCTGGGTCGGGCAGGTTTTTGGTCAATGCCGGTCCATGGAAAGTCAAGAACTGGCAGCGCAAGGGCACTCCCTTAAGTGAAGGAAGAACGTAAGAACCGGCAGCAATCGCTTATCAGGGACACCCAAAGCCGGTCCAGTACTCGACCTGTCCATGGAGATGCCGTGGCTTCAATGCTCCCAGCACTACGCCCATATGTGCCCCCGACACTAGAACATATCCGAAATGGAAACTGGCATACGGTGCTTTTCAAACTGCCTCCATCCGAAGTTAATGTGTCCGTCCCCCAGTCTGTACTTTTTCGCCATAGATGTACAATCGGACCAAGACTTATTAATAGAAAAACATACCGTTTCCTTTTAACTGGTGAATACATATAAAAGAGCAGTAATCGCAGAAGTACAAATGATGATTTACAAATAGATGGAGCTGTTACTAAGAAAAGAACCCCTACACATTCAATGAAACTTATTTTGATGGAAGCGTTTCTTCAGAACCAATGGGGCACCGATGAGAAACAGAAAAAGAGCCTTATCAGGAATGAAGTAGGACTTACACTTTCGGGACAACCCATTAGATACGTAATTCAAGCTGAGTATCCTCAAACATGGGGAGAAATCAATACACGATGTATCTACATTTAGAAGTACATTGGATAAATTCTATACCACATCGAGTATCTATGCTGGATCATAACAACTTATCCCCAAAAGGGTTCCAATTATTTTGGACTTCACCCATTCATCCTGCTTGTCGGTCTAAGTAGCCTTTGGTAGATTATCGTACCCATCACATGCGAGGATGGCAAAGCTTGAACCCACATCAGAACAAGGAAGAGCACTTGGCTTGCTCGGGCCCACTTCACCTGCAAATTACCCTCCCCAAAATCCAGGGAAACAGCTTGAAATCCATCTACAAAAACCACAAGAGAGCACAGAATAAGTTCAATAACTGCCCATGAATCCAACTTCTCAAAAACTTGATAAAAAAACCAAAAATATGTTAAGGTACATAGCCATGATCATTAATTGACATGCAGAACGAAACGAATGAATTCAGAATCTTCTGAAGACTTGAAGCTTTGAATCAGGAAACTAATTCAAAGCAAGACAACCCGGTATCTTTGCTCCTCAAAGATAAATTGCTTCCCTAAAGCAAGATAAGTAAAACCCAGTGCTTTCATTTCATGGAAACTACCAGAATCGTCTTTGCATGCCATAAAACCCATCAACTTCTATAGGCCACTCTCATATCTGTCCATGCACTTCCATCACACTCAGATAACGGGTGTATTAGAGCATATATGACAGATATAAAAGAAACTTTCCTGTTCACTGAATCCTTATTGATAAAAGTAATCCGCTATTCAATATTCTCATGAGTTTCGTCAGGGGTGGAGAGACAGACAAGAATGCCAACTGTAAGCTGAAGCAACCTAGTATCACCAATAGCAGCAAGAAGGCAGCAAAGCAAAAGATAACTACAGTTCTCAGAACAAGCACTTTTTGGCAGATTTTAATTCCAGTGAACAAAATGTACACTAAGCAGAGAATGCTCATCCACATTCTTTCATTTTCCAAAGATGCTGGACATTTGATAGGGAATAAAAGAACTCACCTATCCATCACAGCCTAAGCAGTTAAGCATCTTGAACCCAAATTCTCACAGTTCTATCGGAATCAAGGGCAGCAGATGCAATCTTGTTCTCCGATGGATGGCATGTGACGGAAATGACTGTATCAGAGTGACCTTCGAGTTTCTGAATTAGGTTTTTCCCTTGGAGATCCCATATGCAGATGCACCGATCCTCTGAGCCACTAACAATGTACTTCCCATTCGTAACAGAGAATGTAGAAGTTAAACAGTAGACGCTGTTCTTATGACCTGTGTAAATCTTCAAGAACTTCCCAG